>OX401910.1:0-1200000 GCA_947859195.1 Drymonia ruficornis | reverse complement strand
TGGCATAAAGGATGAGCGTGTACTATGTTTCATTTATAACGGGTTGAGCTATAAGTGGAAGGCGATTAACACAATCGAAATTCGAAAAAAATAACACCGGGTTACACTCCGGGAGTGCCGGCAGAAATGAAAGCTTGAACATTAACGTTGTGCATTTTTAAATATTTAGGAATGGTTAGGAAAAATTAAAAAAGAAAAACAACCTGGCCGTTTTTTTTTTTGTTAAATAATCATATAAAATAATAAAAATTAAAATAATAAGAATTAAATAATTAATAATATATTCAATTCGAAAATATAGTAAACATAGGATTCGAACATACCCCATAGAGCACTCACCCAGATCCATTCACTTAGGCGCTAATAAGACGTCGAAGTTGAAAGCGAAATTATGAACTATATACTTTTTACCCATCCACAAACATGACAATTTATATGTAGTACAAACACACACGCACACTCGCGCAAGATCCGTCTTACGAATTTTCAATACATTTTCGATCAAGACACGTGACCTGTCGCGCGAGTTTACCATTTTTTACCCATCCCAAGAAAAGTGCACAACGCCGCTAAAGAAGTTTTCACTTCAAAAACATAATAAGAACTTTCTAACATGGTATTGGTATTATACACAAAAGAAATACAATTTTAAGTGACCATTATATTAATATAATATTAGTGGGATTACATTATTTAATAATTCATAATTGTTCAAACTGAAATAATTTCCACGCTTTCCTCTTTTAATTTACGCCGCAGTCGCATCGACCGCAAAGCACTTAGGTATATAATATTTTTATTGCTACCCGACCCACGAGCCGAGGGGACACGACTAAATAAAAATATATTTCCCAAAGAAAGTCGGCATTGTGGCTGCGTCAGTGCGTCAGTGGAGCCCGCGCGGGATGTTTTCATTATACCAACGGACTCTCGTGTGGGGGACTCTTTATGTGTATCCCGTTTGATGATGTATCTTCTGAATTCAAACCGTGCAATGTGCATTTAATAAAAGGGGTTTAGAAAACCAGTAGAACAGACTTCTATCCGTCAATAACTCGAGTCGAATCAAGCGTAAAGCAACGAATTATCGAAAACATCTGTAAATCAGGAAATTGTTTGGAATGGTTCTAAGCCTCCGTCTATAACAGCCATGATTGGACACTTACATACATTATTGCGACCGAAAATAGTATTGATTACTTAACTGCACTGAAGTTGTGCCATACGATAGTGCCTATGAGGTCCAGTAGGCACTGATCACTTAACACAGATCTTATGACCTTAGAATTTGTAAGAAAATATGTAATAATAGTGATCCTCAGAGTTGGGGATGAAATGAGGACCAAAGAGAATCAAACCGATTGGTTAACCGGATTGAGAAACTTGCTTATCTCAATTTTAATGTTGTGTTGTTAACAACAACGAACAAAACTGCTTAAAATGCTTAATACTTCATTAGCAATATATCAGTAATTAACTATAACGTGATTAAACCCATCAAGGCGTATATTTTCAAAGTAATATAAAGTTGTACATAAACCTAGCGTTTTATTGGAGCGGTCAGCGCGTGATGTGAGCTATAAAGTTCGCTTAAATATTTAAGCTGCTTATAATCGCGCAATTTGTTAGCTGCAGCACGCCTTGTGCAGCTGTTAGCTGTATAGCAGCCTTTACATTGTCAATACTGCTTGTATAATGATAATAAAATTTACTTTAGAAATGAAGTATAAGTTCTAAGCGGAAACTCATCGACATATGTATTCTGCCTGTCCTAACCTATAGTGCTCAAACGTAGTCTTTGACCGAGGCTCAGAAGTCCAGACTCAAGGTTTGCCAAAGAGTGTAGCGTGTTATGAATTAGATTAACAGATAGAATTCGCAACACCATACTAACGCTCCAAAACAGGAATCCTATTATTACAAATTCTATGAATTAAACCATTCATCAAGAGCCGTCAAACCGAAGCTTGTAATCTGAGATCCCAATTTCAAACCAGAAAAATTCCCGTCATAACTTGTAACAAAATAAACGCTCTATAAAGACTTCTTTCCCGAGCTAACAAGACGAAACTCAATTTATTTATTACTAACAGTGGCTTTGATAAATAGGAAGTGGGAGCGAGCTCGAGCCTCGCAACCGACCGAATTAAAGACACCAACACCCCGCGGATAAATTGGTGAATATTAATCTTTGTCACTTAATACCCCATAAAGTTCAAGTGATGAATTAGCCCGCACCTGAGAAGGAGCTATGGCCGAAAACCGATCGGCGGAGAATGATACTGTGATTGAACGAATTAGATTTTAAGTTAGGTTCTACCGAGACGCTCATAGCTAGCTGCACTGAGGGGCTAGCCAAGTGGCATGAACGCTAATCGAATAGAAAAGAACAAACTTCACAATGTATGGAAATGTCAAACGTCGCTATGTAAATCAACAACAAGTTGCTATGAAGATCACGCTTGAGATCACGTCACTTATGTCATTTCCATAGATGAAGCGTAGCGAATTTGTAGACGTCAGCCACTTGTCTAGCCCTTCTGATCGGTAAACGATCGGAGGTCAAGCAACGCTTGGCAAGGTCAGTCAGAGATGGATGACCATTTAGTGGCATTTGAACTGAAAATCTCCGTGCTTTGGAGGGCATGTAAAATGTCGGTCCTGGTTGCTGTCTTCTAGGCAGCAGTCATTATGGCTTGTCAGACTTCTGGCCTTCGGGCTTCGGGCGGCTTCAACAACTCTGACACCAGGTTGGTCACTAACCATACGATAAGAAGAAGAAGAGTGAGTTGACATTTGTTTGCATTACGATAGTATAAACTGGTGTAACCTTGGGACTACCCTAAATTGGCTTCCGAAGAACAGTCGACAATGGTTTCGTGTACTACTCTGCCAAGCCAACTAGAAACCTGTCAAATTTGACGGGCCCGTTAGCGTGGTTGGCGCGGTGGCGCCTTTCACGCTGCAGGTCGTAGGTTCGATTCCTACCCGGGACATGCATTTGTGTGCATGAACATGTCTGTATGTCCCGAGTCTGGATGTATATGTATATTAAGCATGTATTTACAAACAAAAAAATAGTATATGTAGTAATATCAGTTATCTGGTTTCCATAGTACAAGCTCTGCTTAGTTTGGGATCAGGTAGCCGTGTGTAAAAATGTCCCAGGATATTATTATTATTAAATGTGACGTCACCCGCAAAACATATTAAATGTGACGTCACCCGCAAAACAAGGCGGTGGCGGGTGTGCGGGCGGGGAAGCCGCATTACATCCGAGTATCTATTTGGCTTGGTAGAGTAGTATATTTCAATTTAAGCCAAAAGTGAAGACAGGGAGCCAAAACCTATAGAGATTGGACATTTAAAAAAATGTAATGTAACGTCACGACTTTTATCCCCGTTCGGGGGTAGTCAGAAGCTTGAGTGGCCATACACCACCACATTGTGGAGGTATTAACCAACTCAAAGCCCACGTTTTACTAGATAGTCAGAACCCAACGTGACAGGTGGTGAACCGTGTCGCCATTGTGTGTGTGGACATTAAAAAGCCCAGATAATTATGTAGACATTATTTTGCAAACAAAATGTATAACTTAATTATGTTAAAGCGTAACATAGAACCAGTTTCTATGTAAAAGAAACTTGTATTAAATACATGTTTAACGAGGAGTGCCCTCATCTCATGCGCGAGCTTTTAACAGAAAACAAAATGAGATCTGCAGCTCGGTGCATTAAAATATACATCAAAATACGAGTATCCTTGAACAAGTGAACTCTTTCAAACTGCACTGAAAAGGCAGGTTAGATGGAGGAAATATGTTCAGAGCTTAGGTGAAGAAATAAAATGCTTACTTTACTTTTACTTGGGTCGGTTTCAGAATTAATATCCTGTTTAAAAATGCTATTAGAAAGAGCGACTATAAGTCAATAGGCAAGTTAAGCAAAAAAAACAAATCCTTGATTTAAAAAAAAACAAGTAGGTCAATAACGCTTCACACTTGAACTGATTTCTAGATTCTAACCGCCAAATTTATATTAAGTTATAAAGGACTTGCACTGGCATTACAAATCACTTTCGTTCCTAGAAATGCTTTGTCAAACAGAGTAAAAAAAAACAGGAAAGTTAACATGAAAGCTGTTTAAAACGTGTTTAAATCATTGTTTTAAAACATTGATTTAAAACAGAAGGAAAAAATCATTGAGTTTTAAATGTTTAAAACTAGTTTTAAACACGGTGTTTAAGACAAGATGATTTTTTCGTAACAACCCTGTTGTAAAACCCTTGTAAACTGGCTAAAAATCTCTATAATTATAGCGGTAATCCTACATTTTTTTTTTTTTTCAAGAAACCAAGTTTGCACTTTAACGGACCGTTAGACCCGAAACCGATTGTTAGATGTAATGGTGGCAGACCGTTAACTGTATTTACGATCCGTCAGCGTGTTGATGAACTCGGCCCTTAGTCCTTACCAAACAGGTGTAGGCTCTACACAATCTTATTACAGTGGAATCAAATCCACAGGCAATCGGCGACCGCACGCATACTGCACGGTTCAGACGCGTCCCACAGGGAGTCGTGTTTGCGCCGTTACGCGCCACGCCAACTGTGAAATGGCCTAACATCGGACAATGTACACACTTGTATGAGAGTCACTGCGGTTTTGATCGAACATTTCATGTTTTGCACGTACCTATGTAAATCTAAAAATTCAAACGAGGTATGAATCTCCGAATGGTTCAGCATATCGGTATATATGCAAAAACTGTCACAGTTATTGGTAGTAGAGCCGAGCTGTAGCCAATTGACCACAGCTCATATACAGAGTGGTGATGACATAACGACAATAACTGAAACCACATACTGGGTATCATGTTAAAAGTTCGTACGTAAAAAAATATCAAATTATATTCAAAGGTATAGCCACGGGATTGATTTTTTACTTTTACCATTATAACTTTACGCCTACAAATGTACGGCGAAATACACCGGCACCGAAGCGATGTTGCCACGCTTGTACTAACAAGTCAGTTTATAAGATGATTATAAAGGTGTTGTGTTACGTTTAGATTATTTTCACAATTAATTTGTGTGAAAATTTCGTTTTTTTTTTTTTTAAGTATTGTGATTGACTAGTAGGGATCGTATTTACATTTATGGTCGTTATGTCGTCGGCACCCTGTATAGGCTGGCTCGGCCAGGGCACCCTCTCATAGAAGATCGGCATAAAGTAGCCATTACAGCTGCGTTTCGTACGATGAGTGAGAGAGCCTGAAGCCCAATATTCCCTCGTTCCCCTCCCCCTGTCCCACTCCCCTACAGGTCGGAAACGTGCGAGCGATGCCTTATTCTAAGCATCTGTAGGCTACGGTAACTGCTCGATTGCCATCTTAATAATAATATAAAAAAGGTGATAACGAGGTCGAAGACATGGTAAGATTTTTTAAACGTGACGATGGTGTCAAACAACTGTGGCCATACGCTTGTTTGATACCTATCTTCTTCCACATAATCACGTCGACATTATTCGGACAACACGTTACCTAGTACTACAGCAATATAAGTGTCTAAATCTAGCCCCGGCCGGCAATGTAATTACGCGGCAGCAGAGCGTGGACAGGCAATTGATCCCTATTGTTAGCGGCTGATGAGCTTGAAACGTTTCGTTCATCGGCTGTTAATTAGCTTTAGAGTCGCTTTGGGAATAGAGATGAGAATGTAGCAGATGTATTTATCTTCTGACAGGTCTATCAACAATCGGGCTACATTCTAGGAGAGCATTTATCCAATACTCCTTGCTAGGATTATAACGCTTGGCTTTCACGAAGCTCGTCTGCAGATAGCTGATTCGTTTGGCAAAAACCCGACTAATTGAAAAAGTTTGTTCGTGATGACGGTTACTTGTTATTATTATGTTAGGACGGACTAGCGATTACAGAGCCTGGGATATTTAAGGTTCCTGCCAGGAATGCTAATAGTTAGATAATTTCAGTTTATAAACAGGCTAGTAGGGGCATTGATAGTCAGCTCACGAGTTGTACTCTCAAGCCAGCTAGAATCGCAACTATAAAAAAATAATCCAATTTCATTTTAGGAATAATCTTTGTAAATGTTGGCACTAACTACATCCTAACTCAAGAGATACTAAGCTACTTCTATCAATATCTAGACCTTACACACTTCAACTAGATCACCTAACATAACCTCAAACGATCACATAAAAATTAACGACCAGTCACCATGTAAACAGAGCCATTTTACATATCATAACATTTTCATACACACATTCGAACACCACGCAACACAGTAACAGTGACAAGGAACCGTTCCGCAAGAGTATTATCAATAACAGTGACGATAAACAGTTCCCCGACACTATCAGATGTAAGGGAATGTTCGCGTTTCTATAAAAATAAGATTACACGACCCCCGTGCGTTTGCCCCCGGGGCCGGGGTGCTCACGATCCGTAGTGTTGGCATTGTGCTCCTTTCCCGGGACGTGCAATCCCGCGGGACTGTGACCTAAATTGATGCACGTTTGCTATTATTAGAATACAACATTTTATTTTAATGTGACAATTATTTTGTGGAATTTTCTTATGTTATAATTTACGTATACTAAAAAATCGGTACTTATAGGTTTTCTTCTTTGTGTTTATGATGAACCAATTGTCAAGGTGTGCGGTTCAACTCCGCAAACAAAATACTATATACACGTTCATAAGTGCAATAGCACGCTAAAGAATGTAGGTATTGCTGCCAACAAACAGCACAGTATCGGTTGACTTGCAACTGAACCCGACATACGTAATAACATAGTGTTTCTCCCAAAGACATTACCAAGAAAGAGGGAGACATGTGACTGTCCTAAATAGTATGTCCTACTAACTAAACGGAGTCCATGGACACAGCTCGACTCAGTCATTCGCGGAAAATAATGTTGAAAACATATTGCCAATATGGCTCATCTTCTAGTGAATAATTCGCATCTAAATACCATGATTGTCAAAATGTGTGATTCTCGCTGCAAGTAGAGGTGCGCTGAGCACTCTAGTCTAGTGTTTGTAATGATAAGAGGTACCATATCTGCTAAAATAATAACGGTTTCTCGCGGAGTTCCAACGTGTGTCCCAGCATCCGCCATCACTACTTCCGACCCGCTATTGGTTTTCGTTGAAAAGCGGCCCCGTGTAATCCGATTTCGGCTGCTCTTCGTGTTTCTTCTCATAGTCTTACCGAACATATACGTTTTTCGTTCGTTTCGCGGTAGTTTAGTTTCCGACAATATTTACGTTGTACGTTCGCGTGGTAGCTTAATGTGGTCAGGGATTTAGTATTATTTATGTTTATGTATGTAGTTCGTTACTTAGTAGGTACATAAATTTGAGGCTTCATTGTTAAGTTACTTGTAACCCTAAATATTTATGATACACTTAAACACGTGTAGGTAAAGTTGAATATATAAAACGTTACCTTCGTTAACAATTATGTTTTTTCATCCGTTATTTATACAAAACCCCTTTTACAAGTACCTAATTTGCTTGTACATTGTTACAGGTAAATACAAAATTTATATTTAATAATAATATTATAAGTAACAATATTTCCTTTCATTCAATACTTTTAATGATGTAAAATATACATATTTTTTCGGGATTACAATTTTTCCCTGATCTTGTTTATTATTTGAACACAAATAATTATGATGTAAAACACAAATATTTTTACATAAATCTTACCATAACATTGCTTGAATGTTTTTTTATTTAAAATTTGCCTGGTACAAGGAAAATCAAGCTCGCCGTCATTATGTTTCTGTCAGTATTCAATTTCCTGATCTGCCGGATTTAAATTACGTTTCTTTTTTGACATATTTTAAATTATGTTTGTTGTAATTTGGCTGAGCTCAACTTTCGTGAAATATTTTGGTATCATTAGACTGGGATTGACCTTAGAATTTTCATAAACCCATAATTTCAGCCTCATGGAAATTAAAAGATCATTAGTTGGTGTCTCTGAGATTACCCCCAGTCCATTGTATGGTACCCATAGTACATGTTTTGGGACCATACAGTTGGTGTGTAAATATGGTAAAAAATAATTAAAAAAAACGTAATAGGTATGAGTAGATGTTATTATTTTATGTATAGCGGACCAGTTAACCGTTACAGATATTTATTTTTAATATTAGTATTCAGTCCCCACACTACCTCTATTACTTCAGGAGTGTTATAAATTAATAGGCTGAAAATATAATTACGATGTGTGCAATATTATTCACTCGATACACATTCCCATACACATTGTTCAATAAATATCACGGTAGGTACATTGTTCTATACCGCTTACCCATAGAAACCCATGAATCACATACGAACCCATAGATTAAATAATTTAATACATACAAATCATTAACAATGCCACTAAAGCACATACTATGAATGCAATAATAGAACAATTACTATTTCAAGCGCGGCTTTACTCGTATTGTGTTTATGTTACAATGGTACGATTACGACCCTTACGTACGTACGGTTGATACTGTTCGATATTGTTTGATTGATTGGATTCGATGTATTGAGTTTGATATTAATAGGTGGGTATGTTGGATAGAACAAATTGGTTGAATGTTTTATGAAATATGATTGTACTAGCCGAGTGCCCAGTGGGATTTTCCATACAAACTTTCATCCCCTATGTCTCCAGGGGATGAATCTCCAAAAACGCTGAAAAAGCTTACTTTTGATAATAAACATGAGCCTAAACACACATTTTGTATTTCAAACTTAAAAAATGGAGGAACTATCATACAAAATTTCATCCCGTATTTATCCATCTTAGGGGATGAATTCTAAAAGCACTGATACAGCTGACTTTCATCTTGATCCCACCCTGGCTATTAAGCTATAGGAACCAAGGGAGTTATTAAAATGACTTGAAAAAACAAAAAAAAAACATAAATGTACAGGATATGAATTCAGATAACTCATGCTTGTCATCCCCACAGAATAAAAGTTCAAAGATATAACCCGTACATGTGAACATGAAAAAAAACCCCATAAATTTACATTTTGGTAAAGTGCGAATACCGACGGCGAGATAAGAGCGGTTCTTTGGCGGGCGAACGCAAAGTGTCATGTGTTATCATAATTTATTAGTGCGGTGTGGTCGGCAGGTAGCGACGTGTGTTTAATGTTCGGTACACGTGCACTTGATAGTTCCTAGATATATGTTATTAAGTGCATATGCGAGATTTGCATGCGAGCATGGTCAACGCTCGAACATACAAATTCTACTCAGACGAAGTCGCGGGCACCAGCAATTTTTTTTTTTGGGTCTAGTACCGCCACACTCTCCCACCACTGTTACTCCTGTAAGCCAGGATCGACAATGGTGTCCAACGATGACGCCAAGGTTTGACCCTCGACGAGTCCCGGGGAAAAGCTCAGTTGTCTTGGTACCCGCACGAATTTAATCAAAATTAAGAATAGGGGGAGTTGGAAGAAGATTATCCACTTCCCTCCGTAGCAAAGCGGGAGACAAAAATAACAGTATAGGCCGATAGCCACAGAAATTAGACTGTTACAACTGGTGGAAGACCAGTTGTGACGCCCCATGGACAGTAATTTGACTATTTAAACCTTAACTCGGGCACCAGCATAAAATAACAAAAGAAAACAAAGTAAATATAAAAAAGTCTATATAATAGGGTTATTACACCTTCCTAAATTTAGCTACTTATTTTAGTCGTGACTGAATTTAGGCAAGTATAATCCTATTTAGCAAGTTAGAATCCTAAATAATCAGAAGCTTTCTTAATTAGGTTCTAAATTTAGAGATTAAATTTAGGAAGGTGTAATAAGCTCTTTAGACAGGTTCTCAAATGCTTAACCCGTGGAATGATCAAAAAAAAAGTCAGTACATTTTCTATTGAAATTATGCACATGCGTATGTGCACGCATCACTCGAGGGGTTAATACCGTCAAAAATCCTGTAGTCTCCGTTCACAGTTATTTTACCTCTGACGTTTCCGATTTTATTTTTGTAAAACGCAAAGTCAGCCTTTAAACTTGGCCTTTGAGACCATGAACTGTGGATAAGGCTTTATTCTACAGGCTACTTGACTCATAAAAACCTAATATAGACTACAATTTTCAAAAATAAATAAATAAGGTAAACGTCAGAGGTAAAATAACTGTAAACGCACTGTAGGTAGAGCTTGAGACCAGCAGATTTAATAAAAAGAAACCTAGATATTTTTAGACTCTAATATACCAGTATTAGTCTACAAACGTTTTAATAAACACATGTGTAGGAAAATAGGACGTGTCTGGATTCAGGCGCCCCCCCCACCCACATCAAGGCCATCCCTTTGTACCCAGCACGCGTGTTATTTGATATCGTCATTATGAATACTTATTACTTTTTGCTGACTTAGCAACAGAATATTGTGTATTAAATGTTTGAGGCACGTCGATCGAATGCTTATTTATTTATTTTATTTTTAAGTGACTAAGGTGGCAACCAAGCGTACTGCCCGCCAAATATTAAGCAGTTACCGTAGCCTATAGATGTTTGCAATACGAAAGGCATCGCTCGCACGTTGCTAACCAGGGGCCTTACCACCACCACCACCTCTTATAGCAGTTTTGTTTTAACGTTTCAGCGACTTTTTGTGCAATGACGTTTCTTATTGTCATGACAATAAGGTACGTCATTGCACAAAAAGTCGCTGAAACGTTAAAACGTTCCTATAATTGAATCGTGATAAGAGGTCGTGGTAAGCCCCCTGAAGTCAAAACTGACAGCTCGGGCGCGCCGCTCGCCTCTTCTAGACGCACCCATTTACATAAAAGAATAGAATTTAAATAAAAACACGATTAACCATTCATCACGACGTCAAGGCGACGTAAGATTCTGGGGGCTATTATGGCTTCACAAGTCGAGAGCGATGTACAGTCATAGTTTTAACTTAACCATGCGAAACATCAGAGTTGGGCAAAATTTAATTGCAATTAATTAATTGCAAATTGCATGTGGTGTCACAATTAATAATTAATTTTGATTTGTTTGACAATCGCGAACAAATCACAATTAATTGTTAATTGTGACATCACCTGCAATTTGCAATTAATTAATCGCAATTAAATTTTGCCCAACTCTGCGAAACATACATTGTGTATTGAAACCCGCACACTATAAACTGGCAAAGAGGAGTAAAAAATCGAATTTTGCTTATACGCGTAATTGCAAGTTGGCAAGCCCTCAAAACACACTGTACAATACAGCATATGCAGTAGCGACGCCCGCTGTTCGGGTTTTGGCGGCCGCTTTGGTCCCGGTTCAAATATGAAGCAATAAATTCCAGTTAATGTACACGTATGTACTACTGGAGTTGTTTTACTGTGTATAACTGTATTTTTAAGGGATTCTGAGTTAGCTATTTTTATTAAATGGAGTACAGTTTATAGGCTAAGGCAAAAAAACCTTAAAACCATAAGTTGAACGTTGATACATCCGTGAGATGTCATGTTGGTATTCTCTAGTGCTCTCTAGTCAACTCCCTCTATTTGTTATTAAGGGCGAAGTCTAGCTTGAAACATCCGTGAGCTCGCCTTTGTAATTTTGATGTAATAATTAGGTCATACCCTAGTACTTGAAATACATTTAATTTTAACATTCGGGAAGTGAACTAATATGTACATACATATACATGACTAAATCGTGAAGTTCAACCTATAAGGCCCATGTGAAAATATTTGGGCCTTGTTAGAGTCTCGGACTTTTATCTGCACGTTCAAACTAAACTAAATAAAAAAATACAAACTAAACTCACCTAAAAGACAGCGTAGTCAGCGGCCTATACGACTTGTGACTATTCACGTCAGCCATCGGCATACCCCAATAGTCATCCAAAAACAATTGCTTGAGCGAGTTACTGCCGACCACGTCCCCATTCGTCACTATAGCGGGGATGTCGTCATGCACGAATTCACCATTCAAACTATTCACATAGCTCAGCACAGCCGTGGTCGTCACCATGGCGTAGATAGCCAAGTCGCTGATGCACCGCCTCGGCTGCGAGTCTTCGCGGACGGTGGGTAAGGAGCGCCGCTTCATTTTCGGAGCACGAAATTTTATAGTCACATTTCTACATCTGCACATTTGATTGGTATCTGGAACAAGGAGATAATCGATCATTAATATCTTCGAAATTATTCCTTTGTGTTAATTCTGCTGATTGAACATTTGCTAATATCAATTTAGATTGAGTAGCTAGCTTTGAGGGATTATCGTATTAAGCTAAGAACTTGATAATCTAATGGCGGGGTCCATAAGCACCGAGCGGAGCGCCCAAACTGTCAGTTTTGACGTCTAACCGCGTAGACATAATACTGGATTCCTCCGCGACTGCTCATGACTTGTAATAATAATCCGACGCATCTACTATTATATTCTCCTTTCTATCCACGAATTAAAGCACCCATCAAAAACTCATAATTTATGAGAACATTCATTACATTGCTCAGTATTCATACCGGCATCCAATACGCACTGGCGGTTATAATAAAAGCTCAAATTCCGTCCGTCTGTTCGCATGATTCCGACGCTAATCTAAATAACTATTTTTCAATATACCAGCGGCAATATCGTCGAGTTATGAATTTTCGTGTGGCCTGCCGAGGAACCGCGGTACGTGCCCGAAATATTATATTGCAGGGAAAAAATCCGACCGCGGAATATTCGACTACGAGTAAATATAAATATTTTGAATTCCCACAGAACGCTGGAATAAGCGCACGTGGCTATGCTTATTGATTTATTTTAACACAGATCTTACATATACCTACATACCTTATGTAACATATCATTTTTCTGAACGAATAATCACGCTTGTATGTAGGTAGAGTTAAGCAAACAAAATCCGATAATAATACAATAGAACAGTAAGATTAGTGGCCTAGAAAAGGAAGTAGGGGAGAGGCAGACGATACAGAAAGCTGGAAGTTGGCTAACAATATTATATGATAAGTAATATTTACATATAGTAAGATTGGTGGCTTAAAAAAGGAAGTAGCGAGATAGACAGGTCCGATAATATCGGACAGATGGGCAGTAGAAGCCAGACTAGATTAGCACAGGTCCGGAACAAATGGCGTGACAAGAGTGTCTTATAACCAGCCGACGCTTCTCATAATTACAAACAATAGACATCTTCTTACCAAATGTTCTCTCTATAATTATGTAAAGTTATGAGTTCGCTTCATCAACCGCGTCGCGGAGCGGTGTTCATTAATTTTATGAGTCTAATAAACATGCTAAAGTACACAAGCTCATAAATATAGCACAAGCTACCGTTGAATTAGCCGCTTGTAATCATTCAAGTATAATGCCAACGGTGTCCGATGAATGTGGCTTACAGTGTAATAAGTGGAGTGCAATTGTATGTTATTATGGTCCTAGGGGAGATCCTATAAACCCTTGGACGCTAGAGCAAGTAACGAAATGAGTAGTAAATTTACCACGCATCGGACTGTGACATTTTTATACAGGGTAGTTTCGGACGGGACAGTAAGTCCTTTAACCGTTGTAGTTACAGGAAAATATTCTTAGAACACTGTCCTTAAGTTTTTGATACATTTGTAAAATCCACCCTGTATAGCTGAGTTTTCGGTCTTCGGTCTTCTCATTTCAAACGTGTGTCCACAAAATTGTGTTGTCCATGTATATCTTTATTACTGTAATGCTCCAAATGAAGGTTAATCCCTAAATGAAGAAATAAAACCTTAGATTCAGCCACAAAGACCGAAGCTTGGACGGGACGCTAATCAAAATATAAATAAAAGTAGGTTTATCCGAAGCCTTTTCAGTTTCATATTGAGATGCTTTTACAACCCAGTTTATATAATACATAGCTGCTTTCGAAGAGCACACTAAATTACGGATAAGACCGTACCACGAAATAAAATATCTAAATCCCAAAGGTATAAGAGCTTACACTATTGTAGTAGGTTCTATCTTTGTGAAGAAAATCTTAGTCAAAGCGTATTTGAAAGTGATTCGAGTGTTTTATTTTTAGCTCGAATGGACTCAAGAGATCGATAGAAGTGGGCGATATACAATGGACTGCGGGCCATCCCAGCAATGCCCAGACAGTGTGGGTCACAGTCGGGAATAAATCTTGCGACCATCCGATGCAGAGGACCGAGTTCAAAGCCAAAACAGTGTAGGAGTCACTTTAGGGTGTTTTCGGCTACCTTGGAAACAGAATACGAACAAACTTCCGTTTTTTTTACAGAAACCCTAAACATGTTGTGCCAAATTGAAAATTCTCATTTTTCCGCAAATTTTTAAGGTTTCAACGAAGCCACATTAGGGAGGCTTTGTTCTATAACCGTAGACGTCGAACGAACGTCGCTATAACGAAGTCAAATGGAACCACATTTCTACAAATAGATCATCTAACTTTTTGTTTGTGAATAACACAGTTTTATATTTTTACTGCTTTGTAAGTATTAAGTTACAAGTCTGAGTAATAACAGTAACATGAATAACTTACCTCTAAAATTTCACCGTCAGTTCTGCAAGACTCTTTCGTCTCACAATGTCTTTGGGCAAATTTAAAACCTCTGCCTACCCCCTCTCAGGATACAGGCGTGTATTTTATTTTTCCCAAAGCGTTCAAACGATTTGTACAGGCGTTGAATTAATTAGTCAACATTGTTCCGGTGTGTTGAGCGAATATTATTCCAGATGTGTCCATATGGCGCGCATGCCTCACCCGAGCACTCATATTATGACATTACGTCTATGCGTTCCGACGTCAAAACTGAGTGCTCGCGCGAGGCATGCGCCTGATGAAGACGCCGCCATTGAGTTTGTATGGTGCGGGGTAGATTGCTCGAGGGGGATTTCTGATTGCCTATTCTCTACATGTTCAAAAACTGGCCAAGTGCGTGTCGGACTCGCACATAAAGGGTTTCGTACCACCGTAGAATAAAAACGTCAAAAAATATCAAGTTTCTTATATGGGACCCCCTTTATTTTTAAATTTTATTTTAGTTTTATTATTGTTATAGCGGCAAAAGAAATACACATTCTCTAAAAATTTCAACTCTACCTGTTACGGTTCGTGAGATACAGCCCGCTAACAGACGGATGGCCAGCGTAGGCTTAATAATAGAGTCCCGTTGGCACCCTTTGGGCACGGAACCCTAAAAATCATTTCACGCACTCCTTCGAGGTATATTGTCGTGTTAGTATTTTGTTTATTTCACCATACCATAGACTAATCTACAAGCCCTTAAACAAGCAAATGCAATAAAATCCACTGTTATCGTTAAATACATTCATTTGATCGCATAAAACGGCCGCGGTGGTCGTAACCCGAGGTCCGGTGGCCGCCCCCGGCCGCATTTATGTGCTATTCGGTTAATAATGACGGTCCCGTCGAGTTATGAGTACATATGAGTACATGCTTTAGTTATGAGTACACGGGTTTACATGTCACAGTTGGGAGATAATCTTTTATGATTTCCGTGTCTCCATACGTTTGTAATGAACACTGTGGTAATGAGGCTGGAACTAACAGATTAGTTTGTAGTTTATGCTACGGGAATAGACAAATAGAATGAGCTGGCACAGACTATAAAAAGTTTGATTATGTTTTAATACTAAGCATTATAACAATGACTCTGTCAGCATTATAACAGTGGGTCTTAAACTTTTTGTGATGTTGCCGGGCTGGCTCTTCCGGGGTAGTACCACCCTCTCACAGAAGATCAGCGTAAAGTAGCTATTACAGCTGCGTTTCGAACAATGAGTAAGAGAGCCGGAAGCTCAACACCTCCCCCTTCCCCTCCTTCCGTCCCACTTCCATTCAGGTCGGCAAAGTACGAGCGATGCCTTTGGTGTTGCAAGCTGTCAGCTAACTTTCATCCACCAGATAAATATGGCGTTTTGATAGTTTTTCCCAAAACGACATATTTATCTGGTGGATAAAAGTTATCTCAACATTCTGAAACAGGCTCTTTATATGTCACTCAACTGGAAACACACTCAGGCGTTCATGCAAATTATATGTGTATATCTGGGGCCAACTCGAAACAGTTTCTATCGAATGTTCCGCCGTTAATCCAATTATTAATTACCGTTACAATTTGTCTCGACTACAAGCGATACTACCGGTTCTCGTTCGCGTTTCGAAAATCAGCTTGTTTAAAAAAAAAAATGTTTTTTTATAGGACTGCTGTGGCAAAAAAGCGTACGGCCCGCCTGATGTTAAACAGTTACCGTAGCCAATAGATGCTTACAATACCAAAGGCATTGCTCGCACATTGCCGAACTGAAGGGGAGTGGGATGGAGGGAGGGGGGGGGGGGGGGATTGGGCTTTCGGCTCCCTCACTCAACGTACGAAACGCAGCTGTAATAACTGCTTTACGCCGATCTTCTGTGAGAGGGTGGTACTACTGTTATGCTTAAATAATTGATATTTATTTGAAAATAGAACTCATTTCAACGTTATCTCTATCGATTTATGAAATGTCAGTAGGTTGTAAAATAATAACTATACGTGTAGGTAACTAGGCACCCGCAAATTTATATAAAGTTATGACGGATTTACACTAGCATTACCAATCACTTTTTTTGCTAGAAATGCTTTGTAAAACCATTGTAAAGTGGCTAAAAATCTCTATAAATTTGGCGAATAGCTTTTGTATTTGCCGCTCCAGTTATAATAAAGGACAAAGGGGCTTTTTAAATACAAATAATAAAGAGAGTTTTCGTCTACTCATCTCATGGAACTGCGTAGTTTTCTATATCATATTCGTCATATTAAAATGGTAATGATTTGAACTGTCGTTAATACATCCGCGACCCGTGGTAGAGCTCGCAGACAAGCTGATGAATAAATTAGATTCGCAGATGTTATTTGCGATGACAATTTCATTTTCGTTTGATTACTTCCTGCGTTGCTTTAGAATAATGATGAGATTATTTTTATGCGTTATAAATAAATATATAATAAATATAACGTCACGACTTTTATCCCCATTCGGGGGTAGTCAGAGGCTTGAGTGGCCATACACCACCACATTGTGGAGGTATTAAGCCAACTCAAAGCCCACGTTTCACCAGATAGTCAGAACCCAACGTGACAGGTGGTGAACCTTGTCGCCGTGTATACAGGAACTGACTATTACCTAATCCCGGGGGATAGGTAGGTTTCCTCACGATGTTTTCCCTCACCGTAAGCGAACTGTAAATTATGCACATTGATGAAAATTCATCCATTGGTGCATGCCCCACCGGGGATCGAACCTGGGACCTTCTGATTGGTAGCCCAACGTGTTCGCCCCTAGGCTACAGTAGCTAGTTTCGTTTTATGCGTCTCGTATATTTATGTTTATTATGTTGTGTTTTATTTAACATTACAGCCGAGTAGTCTGTGAATAACGCTAAGGGTTGATATAATGTTGATTGCTAAATAATAGGTAATATTTATGAGTTTGACATATTTATGATGCTTATGTATGTGCTAACTGCCGCGCCGTAAAAGGGCAATCTAGAAAAAGAACAGAATTTTAGACTGACCTTATTTTAAAATGCCCTTGAAGGAGGCCACCGGAAAACTGAATAGATTTTAGAAGTCAAGTTTGGAAATTATAACTACATGGTTCCATCGCTGTTATAATTGTTCTATCGCTATTTATGATAGTTCCATACAGGCATATACTCACGCCTGTATCCCACGGAGGTAAGCAGAGAGAGAAACATATTTTACGCTTCATCCACATTCTTACCTTTCTTCATGCACTGCCGTTGGTTGATTGTGGTATGGACTTGACCTTTTTATAATAGTTCTATCGCTATAGTTAGAACTAGATGCAAATAGCCCCTATTTTAAAAGCTGTTGTGTTGTATGTAACTAATAGTGCGGTCCAAGAATGGCATTTCCTTGGTACCAAATGTGTGCGTGAGTATTTATCCACGGTGACGTAATAATTTTACGCGAATTTGCTTTATGTAGAGTTTTATTGATGGCTTTTTAATATGAAATGTGACATTGATAGCAGTAGTTTAATGGTACGATCCTTCATGTTTCAGAATGCACTCGTGAATCCTGAAGTTAGCGTAGAAATATTTGTGTAAAAATTTACCTCATGGTTCAAGAAGGTTAATCATTGGTTCAACCATTCTAGGTCCAACCATCCTAGGTTCAACTAGTTGAACTTATGGATCAAATTATTTCTATAAGTTGATCTAGCAATATTAATAAAATATTACCAATCTATCGGACCTACTTACATAATAATTCAACACAATTCTTCGTAGAATTCGTAGTCTGACCTGTAGAAATACTTCTGATAAAAAGAAATCTGATAAATCAATAAATCTCTAATATTCATTATTAGAAAATTTTCTCGGAAATCTGATTGAAGCCGAACCCCAGTTACCGGTGTCAAATAAACTATTTTCTATCTGTTTCGAGGTGCCGTGTCAGAATGGCCGTTGATAATTTATACCCGTGCGTTTCCCTTACGATTCCGAAGTTCTGAGAAAAGTAGCCAGAAGTCTAACCTTTGAGATAGCAAGAAATTTACAGTGATGTAAAAACTGCCCTAAAAATACAATTTTTAAATTGCATTTTTTATCTTTTTTCAAATAAATAAATAATCCAAAGTTACCTTATCAGTGTAAGAAAGAGACGATTGGTAATTTGGCTGCATCTTCCTTGTCTAAGTATGTGTATATGGATTGTATTCGTTGATAATATGTAGCTATAGTTTAATGTGCTATTTTTAGAGCAGTAATATTCGTGTAGGTATGTCAGGTCTATAATACGTAAGACGCCATTGACCCCAGTCCGTTATCCCGAGCCCATAAAAACACTGTCACCGGCCGCAAATGCGTTTGGTCCGACGATGATTTATCGCGAACACTGGATATCTTAATAACTCTCCAGCTCTGTCCATAAATCAGACTGGGGGCTATTCTAGTGGAGCGATTGGTTCCGCGTGCTATATTTTATTGACACTATTTTACTAATCTACTTTCCAAAAGAAGACGATTGTTAATGCAACTATGTATAAAAACCATTGAAACCGATGGCAGAGCCTGCATATCCACCTACATTGATACCAATTCTGTTGCCATCACATTAAAACCAAACTATATTTGACATATTATTATTATAACTAAAAGCACTTTCGTCTTGCTAATAAATTAAGACGATGAGAAGAATATGTAATTGGATAATTAGGGTGAATACCCTCTTTAAATAAGTATCTCGCCTTCCATAATACCCTGTATACTTTGTAATTCACTGGGCCTATTATAGAGAGCTTATTCTTTTCATACCGTGTAGTTATATTCTCTATCACACAAGTGAAAGTAAAAAATATCGAGTAGTTACAATAATAAGTTCCCAATACACGAGTGGGCGCCGTCCACTCGGCTATTTCACGTTTCCCGTGCCCATACTGTCGACGCGATGAAATTCCGCTGTAATAACTTCCTTTACTCTACTTATTGCTTATTTATGTCGGCCCAGCGTTTATTTCAGTGTTCACAGTGACATATTACATTATTATGTTGACTCGACATTGTGTTATTGCAGTTTATGAAATAATTTAATGTTAGGAAAAATTATTACTTGAAGTTTTTTCTACAGATATAGATGAATTAGTACTTAGAGAATTGGACATTCGACAAAAACGGACAATTTATAAGATCGGATTGTGAAGAATCAGTCGTTTATAGAGTTGTACATTAAACTTTGACGGGCCCGTTAGCGATTCCGCCTATCACGCTGCAGGTCGTAGGTTCGATTCCTACCCGGGACATGCATTTGTTTGTAAGAACATGTGTGCATGTCCCGAGTCTGGGTGTAATTATGTATATTAAGTATGTAATTACAAACATAAAGTAGTATATGTAGTATCAGTTATCTGGTTTCCATAGTACAAGCTCTGCTTAGTTTGGGGTCAGGTAGCCGTGTGTAAAAGAATGTCCCAGGATATTATTAAACTTTGTATTTAGACTTACACACCAACTGCATGGTCCGAAACCAAGCAACGCTTGTACTGTACCATACAATGAACTGAGGGCGATCTCAGTGACACCCAGACCAGGGCAAATTACGGAAAGGCCGGTTCCCAAATTTTATTCTGGCTGGAATCGAACTCGGCCTACGCTCTAACCACAGCACCAAGTGGTCATCAAAAAGCATTAGTACATATGTATCTATCGTTAAATTAACTGAAGAAAGATTTTAACGTTATTTTCACGTTATAACTGCATCTAAATTCTGCCTCAAACAAATACAACAGTAAATCACGAAAAAGGCGTGAGAGTAAAAAGCGTACAATTCCAAATTGCTAGTTGCCCTCACATAGGGCTGCCCTAATGCTAGATACGTGTATTCCCCTCCCCTAACCCCTCCCCCTATAATTTACGAGCACACACCGACCGCAATCTCTCCAACACCATTACAGGGAGAGTTCCAATTAACTGGTGCTAGTTTATTAACCTTTAGCATCGCAAGTGAGGGAAAAACTTCAAATGTGGTGACGATAATTTAGGGGCAACCATTTAGTAAGATGAAGCATATTACATATTTACAGTTCGCTTACGGTGAGGGAAAACATCGTGAGGAAACCTACCTATCCCCCGGGATTAGGTAATAGTCAGTTCCTGTATACGCGGCGACAAGGTTCACCACCTGTCACGTTGGGTTCTGACTATCTGGTGAAACGTGGGCTTTGAGTTGGCTTAATACCTCCACAATGTGGTGGTGTATGGCCACTCAAGCCTCTGACTACCCCCGAATGGGGATAAAAGTCGTGACGTTATATTTATATTTATTTTAAGCATATGACGACCGCTTGGTAGTTCGGCCGTGGGCGCTTGGCTCACTGCATCGAGTGGTCACGGATTCGATTCGATTTAATAATTATGATTATCACTTGCTTGCGGTGAAGGAAATCATCGCGAGTTAACCTAAGTGCCCTCGCATTAAGGTTGGCACTCACTTAACGCCTCCGCACCCGACCAGCACCGCCTTGTCGGTAGGCGTACTCGTTGTCGACTGGTGGTCTCAGGAGTGGGACGTTAAAAGGGCTAATATTAAAATAATATAATTTCCTTTAGGTCCATGGAACCCACAAAATTATGGAGTAGGGATACATTATTACATAAATATATTTTTAATACTTTTTGCCCTGGATGGATTTGCATTTTTAATGGCAAGTATCCAGCTTTCAGCTTTTTGCAGTCAACGTCAAAAATCAACCGTTTTATTTACAGTACTCTACAAACACATGTAATTAAGAAAGTTGTTGTAAGTGACTACTAAACGGTCAAGTTAGTAGGGTACTAACCATGGACCAATTACTAAGGGGACTGGCCCTAAGCAACTCGGCCGAGTGGTCGGCCTAGTACTAACATCGACATAAACCGAAGCGAGTAGTTCAACTATTTACCGGTAGATAGAACAATGAAAATGAAAAAACAATGACCACGTTTTTTTTCATAAATATAAGGGTTTTTTTCTAATAAGGGCACCTCTTTCTTGAGTCTTTACTCTGTGGTACTAACCGACCTTATTCTTTGCTATGATGCTGTTAATCCATCTATTTTTATTATCCATTATAGTATGTATATGGATTTTAAAACGACACAATGTTACATTAATTTTTTGCTAAAAACCAATTTCAGTTATATCAATATTGAACATCAACACAAAATCGGTGTTTGGTGGAACAACAATGTGTTTTAAATCTATACTTACAAAGAATGTAGAGTGCTTTATATAATACGTATAATCTATTATCGATTTCCAAGGTTTATAACCTTCAACGCAACGTAAAGCAGCTATAAATTTTAGGACTGTAGGTCTGTCGCATCGTTTCTCGAGATCTGAAGAATGCACGCGGATTCTTTATTATTTTTAAACCGACTTCAAAAAGGAGAAGGTTTCTCAATTCGACCGTATATATATATTATTTTTTTTATGTGTGTTCGCGGATAACTTCGTCGTTTATGAACCGATTTTGATAAATCTTTTTTTGTTGGAAAGGAGATATTCCAGCGGTGGTACCATGATAAGGAAACCAGGATCTGGTCATGGCATCCCAGAGAAATCGAGGGGAACCTTCGAAAATCGTAGGGGCGACTAGTGCGTTTGTAATTTTTTTCATTAACTATTTTAAAGGACTACTAATTTAGGAAGGTCTGGAGTCGATCTGATGATGGAGCCGAAAGACAGTCGAGGGAACTCCTCAACGATTTACAGCAATTACCTGGTGTTTGGGCTTGATTAATTTGTATTGATGAGAACTTTACACCTAGACGGGTTGTGACTGTCATAAGGGGTCTGATGATGAAGACGTAGGACAGTCAAGGGAACTCCTCAACGTTTTACAGTAGCTACCTTGTGTTTGGACTTAATTCATTTCTATTGATGAGAACTTTGCACCCATATCGTTTATAAGTGCCATTACAGGTCTGATGATGGAGACCATAGACAGTCGAGGGAATTCTTCAACGATTTACAGCAGTTACCTTTTGTTGGGCTTACTTCATACGGTTCAATATGCCAAAATGTTCATGGTATGGCGCCACTAAAAATCGTGAAATAAAATTATTTTTATAAAAAAAAAACAAACCGACTTCAAAAAACCTGGTGCACTAAAAAGCCTGAAATAATATTTCTATTGCCACCTCTGCTTACCCCTTCGGGAAAACCAGACGTGATGGTGTGTTATCGAGTATTTGAAGTCGGTGCCAATCTTGGTATGCCAAGTCTACCTACTATAAAAGTAAGAAGATAGATTGGCACCAACCCCAAATACTCGATAACACTCCATCACGTCTGGTTTTCCCGAAGGGGTAAGCAGAGGTGGCAATAGAAATATTATTTCAGGCTTTTTAGTGCACCAGGTTTTTTGAAGTCGGTTTGTTTTTTTTTAAACTTTATTATTAGTACTTTAACCGTAAATAAAGCATTCGTATAAGTACCGTATTAGTACCGTATTAGTACCGTATTAGTACCGTATTAGTACCGTATTAGTACCGTATTAGTACCGTATTAGTACCGTATTAGTACCGTATTAGTACCGTATAAGTACAGTATTAGTACCGTATTAGTTCCCGAAGTCCTTCCTTTGCACTACAACATGGGGTTCTTCAAAAGGCATGTTTACAGGTCCCTAAAAGGTCGGCGCTGCATCTGCTCCCGTTAAGTTGCAGATGTCCTGGGCGGCGGCTTCCACTTACCATCAGGTGGACCGTCTACCAGTGTGCCATCCTTGGCTATAAAAAAAACCGTAGACTCCGTTTAGTCGGGCATATTGTTTTGAACAGCCACATGTTTCTCTCTTTCTTGGTCTCCGTTTAATCAATAAAATCATGTAAACATGCACTTCAACGTTCTAAACCCACTTCAGTATAGCGTAATGATAAATGCCAAAGAAATACGACATCAAGTTGATCTGATAAACGAGTTCCGCGATCAAGTGGCGACCTCTCAGAGTCAATTTGCTCCGGCCCCCACTTCTCCCAGTTTGACAGTTAATAAAGGCGATAGAAGCGTAATCTGAATTGCTAATGTTATTTTTCTTTAAATTACTTCGTTGTGCCGTGGATTAAACGTCTATTATATTCAAAGATTGTTTGTCTTATCGGCACCTTATTGCTTTCGCGATGGCCGCTATTTTAATAAATTATGTACAGGAGGCATTTTGTTGGAGTTTTTTTTTAATTTTTGTGCGACAGTCTGCTATTTTAATTAATGTTTGAGACGTTTTTTGAGGACTTTTTCGTTTATGGTAAGTGGGAATTAGAAACACTTAAAAAGTCAACTTTGTGAGTGCAGAAACAATGGATTGTTCGACATATACCCAGATATAATCTGCTTAGCTTAGCTGCCTACAGCTAGCAGCGGCTGTAGCCTGGGAGCGAACATGTTGGGCTAGCAATCAAAAGGTCCCAGGTTCAATCCCCGGTGGGGTATGCACCGATGGATGAATTTTCATCTATGAGCATCATTTACAGTTCGTTTACGGCGAAGGAAAACATCGTGAGGAAGCTTACCTATCCCTCAGGATTAGGCAATAGTCAGTTCCTGTATACACGGCGACAAGGTTCACCACCTGTCACGATGGGTTCTGACTATCTGGTGAAACGTGGGCTTTGAGTTGGCTTAATACCTACACAATGTGGTAGTGTATGGCCACTCAAGCCTCTGACTACCCCCGAATGGAGATAAAAGTCGTGACGTATATGTTATGTTATGTGCTATAAAAGCATAACTGTCACAACTTTAATAATCACATTTTGGTCGCTTTTATGCCTACCACACAATTTCAAGAAATGTTTTAGTAATTATTAAACAAACTAACTTTTCTAACCACCTTATGAATGTAACGTCACGACTTTTATCCCCATTCGGGGGTAGTCAGAAGCTTGAGTGGCCATACACCACCACATTGTGGAGGTATTAACCAACTCCCCCGACCCCCCCCCGACTCTCTGACTACCCCCGAATGGGGATAAAAGTCGTGACGTTACATATTTTAACCAACTCAAAGCCCACGTTTCACCTGATAGTCAGAACCCAACGTGACAGGTACCATCACCACCACCACATAAATATATATAAAGGTCAACGCACTATATCGCTGCCGTAGAGGTAATGTATTGTAAACATCTTTCAGTTATGGAATAATAATGGCAAGCTGTATTGATTAATATCAAGCAGGTTATTTACCTCCACGTATTGTGTTACATGGGCGTATTATTTGTAAACGGTGTTACTCAATGTAGAACACAATGATATTATCAGATTACTCGGCTGAATAAAATTAAATAGGTACATGATAATATCTTGCCACGTCTCTACCTAACTACAGAACAGATTGAAATTAGTTAGGTACACTTGAACATATTTGAGGTGTTATCAAATATTCTAATGAGGTACATAAAAAAAAATAAAAAAAAATGTAACTTTACGAATTTTATCCCCATTCGGGGGTAGTCAGAGGCTTGAGTGGCCATACACCACCACATTGTGGAGGTACTAACCAACTCAAAGCCCACGTTTCACCAGATAGTCAGAACCCAACGTGGCAGGTGGTGAACCTTGTCGACGTGTATACAGGAACTGACTATTACCTAATCCCGAGGGATAGGTAGGTTTCCTCACGATGTTTTCCCTCACCGTCAGCGAACTGTAAATTATGCACATAGATGAAAATTCATCCATACCATTACCATTTAGGTACCTACTTGTAAGTTAATAGTTTTAATCATAGCACGTGAAAAATTGAGCTGTGTTCTTCAGGAATTCTCTTCAGCCATAAGATCCTGACTTACAGAAATTTGAACAACCAATAAATAACTAATTGGATCATATTCCTCCTCCTCTCCCTTTCCTTTCCTCTCCCACTCCCCTTCAGACCGACAACATGCAAGCGATGCATGCATAGCAAGCATCTATAGGCTACAGTAACTTGACATCAGGCGGGCCGTACGCTTGTTCGCCACCTTAGGTTTATAATAAAACAAACAATATAGTTTCTTGTTCAAAGTATGAGTAATAATAAAGAACTAATGTCTACATTATACTTAATTCATTATAGCAAAAGGGCGGTAACCATGAATTTCGACACCAAAACAATACCATCAAGCAAATGAGACAGTATCGAGTGAGGTGTTGTTCGAGGGCGAGGTTCGATTCCCGGTAATCGACGCGTAAACATTTGTCGAAGTGACCGATATATTTTTATGGACACGCCGATCATATGGCAAACTCTACGCAATTAGGGATAAGCTATGATTTTACTTATCCATATAATTTATATCAGACTATTTTTATAACTGCCTTCAGCACACCCATTATACAATAGTTTGGGATATAGAAAACTAGAATCAAAATTATAGAAGCTGACGAAGTTACGAGGAGACTCTATCGACAATGAAATGGCCTGGAAAATAAACTTCAACATAATAAAATTAGAATATCGCTTTAATGTGGTTGTGGGACTCATGTCAATAGTTTTATAATTTTCAGGGTGGGGATCGAATCCAGAACCTCTCAGTCACAAGGGCAGCCCCCATTACCACTAAGCTACTGTTGCTTTAATTTCTTAGACCTTACGGAACTGTTAAAATAATCAGTGAATAGATTTGATAAAGAATCTACGGTATGTAACGGGATGAACGACGGGTCGTATCGTCAGAAGTATCCGCGGTCCCAAACTTTTGGCACATTCGTAAACAATTGTCGAGTGGGGCCTGCGAGCTTCTTTACATAGCGGCGAGATGGTAACGACACGACGTCGCCGCGTGAAGCAAATGTGTGAAACAAATATAGACGTAAAGAAGAGTGACCAAATTTTTGGAAGACATATTTCTTATTACTAGGTAGGTAATCCGCTGGATGCGGGCAGCGCAAGACCGGTCATTGTGGCGAACATTGGGGGAGGCCTATGTCCAGCAGTGGACGTCTTTCGGCTGAGATTATGATGACGATGATCTAGCTACACGATTATCACACATAGTTGAAAAAAGTAGAGTCTATTACGTCATAATGAAAAGACGGCATATCAGATTTTAATAGTCGATGCTGCTTCAAACAGTAAGCGATTGTTTAACATACTCGTAACATTGGTTTATTGTTCTGATGGTCCGTTAGTGAACTCGATCTATTTAAGAAGATTAAACGTAGAAACGTTTGATTTTTCTAAAACGTTTTACAAAACGGTTCTCATCTCTTCCAGTGTAAATATCCCCTCTAATAGAGTAATCCTGGACGGAGCACGGAATGCGACCGCGATTTCGACATGACGAAATGTACGTTTGACACGCCATTCGGCCCGTAATGAAGGTATTAGGGCCGGCCCGGTTCGGATTATGAAGGGACTAGGCTAGTTTACATTTCGGGACGCCGTTTGGGAAAAGATTTCGTGTGACCCTAAGTAAGGGTATGTTGGTCCTTGAAATATTAGGGAAAATACGGACTTTGACAATGGTGTTAATCCTGATACTTATTGGGATTGATTCCTGAGTCATATAGCCGTGATCCAAAAGTTGAACCCGGTACCTTCTGATCGTTCACTCATTTATCATAAGATCACCAGGGTAGTACCACCCTCTCACAGAAAATCGGCGTAAAGGAGCTATTACAGCTGGGCCCTTCCCATTTTACTCTGTTGCCCTGCCCCTCTCTCTGTCCCACTAATCTTCAGGTCGGCAACGTGCGAGCGATGCCTTTGGTATTGCAAACATCTATAGGCTACGTTAACTGTAGTAGTAACTATTTTTAGGAACTGATCCACTACATCTAGTTATTAAAACATCATACACGATAAGCTTTGTAGCAGTCGCACTGACTGCACGGCGGGCCGCACGCGATCATTGCACACAATTACCGGCCATTGCCGCGCTTTATGTCAGACAGGCTCGTGTGCGGCCGGACTTCGAAATGCTCATTTATTCATACGAATTGATATCTACACGCTATCGGGAATTGGTCTTCATAATGGCTTTAAAGTGGCTTTTAATATTGAGGTGTATGTTGAGACAGACACTTAACAAGTCCGTAGGTTTCATAATATTGGAGATATAATAAGAAAGTGCTTACTTTTTGCAAATTTTGCAAAAACGCTGATACAACTGACTTATTACTTAAACGACAATTTCCATATTTCTAATTTTGATAACGTACGAACTTCTACATAAACTTTCATCCCTTATTTAAACCGCCTACGGGATGAATTTTCAAACATTATTGCTTACTGCTTTCTGCATAATTGTACTAAATTAATTAATTTAAATCTGTTTCAAATCATAATTTATTATTGTTCAACTTCAGTCAATCACATCAGCCATTATTCCTTCATAATTAAAATTCCATACAACAAAATCATTATTCAGGAATTCAGATTGGACATTGTTCTCGATTTTCAATAAAACTATTCGATACAAATTCCGCGTTCAAAAATAAACGCGCTGTTACCGTTAATCGTTATTTTAGCTGCTGTTATGAATACTCTGAATATTCAGAATTTACAATTATGTAGATCAAATTATTGGTTGCATTGAAGGCAATATTTGATTTGTTCATCTAGTGATGATAAAATAATTAGCATTATAACGTTATGCGTTGTTGAAATATAAGACCTCGTGATAATCAGGGTATCATTACCCTACACTGCAATGTATTATCGTGAAACTACACAACCGTTATCATTTAGTTAAATCGTTTCATCCATTTAATCGCCGGTTATATAAATACCGGTATTATCTGTAATGACGAGTGGAATTGCGGAACTAGCTGCATTGCGCAAATGATGTAAGTATTGCATTAAATGTAGTTGCATAAAAAATATTGTAGTGCTTTAAGTTGCAAGAGAATTGTAGACAAATAAAATTATGGGTACTTAGAATCCTGCCCTGTTTGTATTTGTTAGACTTAGATTGGATTCCGAGGTTGCCGATTATATGTAGGTACCTATAATTTTTTTTTTTGGAACATAGTTTACCAAAGCACAATCCATATACAATCAGTCAGCCAGGATGACCAATGGTAGATACATGAAATACCAACTGCCCAAAAACTAATATTTAAGAAATAAGTA
Organism: Drymonia ruficornis; assembly: GCA_947859195.1. Lineage (NCBI taxonomy): Eukaryota > Metazoa > Arthropoda > Insecta > Lepidoptera > Notodontidae > Drymonia > Drymonia ruficornis. Next base: position 1,171,355 of record OX401910.1, on the reverse strand, counting down.
GTTTCCTCAATATCAGTCAAACAGCTAGGTAACAAATTAATGATATATTATACCCCATATCGCTTACACTCGTAACCTGTACACGTTAATTTCCGCATTAACAATACATTCATTCTAACACTAAGTAGAGCCGGTCTGATAGTCGATGAAAAAACATAATGAATGCCCTGGTAACGACAGAGCTCGGGAGCCAACATGCAAGCGAGCATGTGCGAACTCATTAGTGTATTACAGTCTCTTCGATGATTGGCTGAGTAATAATAACAATGCAACTATAGAAAATACGTTAGATGATAGGTGTTTACGCTACAACACCGAGAACCAGGAGAGGAGGATTTTTTAATTATAAGTTGGCAACATTATTAAAAAATATAATTGAAGCTACATGTTTTTTATTTGAATTTTTATTTAAAATAAAGGGTTTTAAATACATATAAACCATAAAATTTAATGTCCAGGCACAGCCTGGACATTTGGCGACCTTAAAGAATACTTACCTGCATAAATTCGCCATACTCCGTGTTTTTTGGATCGGGGGCCGGTTCCGACATGTCAATGGCGCCGGCGCGGCAATAAACATCAACAATTTACGCAAGATTCGATGCATCCTGGTGCTGTACCGTGGATGATCACGAATACTTCAACGGAAGAGCGGAGCTTGCTGTTCCTGGGGCCTGCAGGAGACTACGTCATCGCACATATGAGCTATATTGAGAGTACGTCATCTGGAGGTCTAGCCCGAGGGGAGTAAGCCTAATCCACTCATTTTCCTATTTATTTAAGTATCTTATTTATGTCCTAAGCTCTGATCTTACGACCTATTTCCTTGGTGGTCTGTGGGCTGGTTATTCGAGCGTCAGGTTTACTTACGAGTAATTTCTAATTTGTATCTGTGAAGGTACTCAGTTTACCATAGTAATTTGGTTGGGTAACTACCTATTATCTACAGATTTAGCCTGTCTGTTTTGAAACTTCCCAAATACCCCAGAATAATATTAAATATAAACATACCTACACGGTTTAAGACATACCGACATATTATTTGATTAATTTATCAAAAGGTTCTCATTAGTATATACTGTGAGAGTACTTGCCTTAGGTCTACTAATAATATCTACATATCATTGCTATCCTTTCTGAAACCCATTTGCTGACTATTTCAGTATACCGGACACCGTTGCAAGACAGCAAGTAGTTTGTTTTGGCTGGCTTGCTCTGTGCTGCGGGGAGTGGCTGTTGACTGTATAAACTTGTGCTGCAGTCATCGCAACCCCGTGCAGTGGTCAGGTAGAGCAGCGACTGGATCTGAAGTTACTTATTTGTTGGTTTGAGGTTACAATTTATTATTACCTAATTCATTGAGTGTCTCCATTGAAGTGTTTCTATTATAAACATAATCATGAGTGAGTCAAAGTCAGACACTGAAGAGTTGTCCAAATTCACTAAACGCCGTGGTGTACTTAAGGGTTCTTTAACTAAGTTTTCTGATTATATAAATGGAATACAGAAGCTGGCCTCTTCTGAATTCACTTCTATCAAGCGTAGAGAATTGGATTTGAAACTTACAAAGTTGCAATCAACATTTAAAGAATTTGATGATGTTCAAGGTCAAATTGAGTTTTTACATACAGATCCAGAAATGCAAGTTGAAGAGAGAGAAACTATTGAAAATAATTTCTTTACTTGCATTGCCAAGGGCCAAGAACTTTTGGATACCTGTTTTGCTAATGATAGGCAAAAAAGTGTATCACCGCAAGATGATCAAGTTTCATGTCATACTGCTTGTAGTAATGATAATTCATTTAATTCAATCAAGTTACCCACCATAACACTGCCTTCATTTGATGGAAATTATTTGCAGTGGTTGGAATATAGGGACACTTTTGAATCAATGATAAATAACAATGACAGCATACCCGCTATAAATAAGTTTCATTATCTTCGTTCCTCTTTAGAAGGAAGTGCATCGGTGGTTATAAAATCTATAGAGTTCAGTTCCCAAAATTACAAGACAGCCTGGGATCTGTTATGTAAGCGTTTTAATAATAAAAACATTTTAATTAACAACCATTTAAAAACATTATTTAATTTGGAGCCGTTGGTCAGAGAATCATATAAGGCATTACGGTTTGTCATTGATCATGTATCTAAACATCTACGTGCCCTAGATAACCTAGGTCAACCTACTGATCAATGGGATGCTTTAATTATTTTTATGGTATCGGCCAAGTTGGACATTAACACGAGTAAAAAGTGGGAGGAATATAAATGTAATCTTAAGGAACTACCTACTCTAGAGGAGTTTTATTCGTTCTTGCGTGGTCGAGCTGATGTGCTGGAGACTGCTTACATCAATCACGCCGACCAGGTTAATTTTAAATTTAATAATAAGCCCAAACAAACAAAACCTACTAACCAGAGCCTTGTGATTTCGGTTGACAAGAAACCATATGAGTGTTTAATTTGTAATGAGGCTCATCAATTACACACATGCCCTAAATTTCAAGCTTTGAGTATTGATGATAGACAGACAGAGGCATCCAACCTACAAGTGTGTAAGAACTGTTTGCGCAAGGGTCATAAAACATTTAAATGTCAACTAAAAGCTTGTTGTCGTGTGTGCAAGAAGAAACATAATACACTTTTACACAAAGATACTAACACTGATAACACTCAACTCACTAATACATTGTCTTTGTCCTTGGCAGCCATGTCTGCGGGCCAAGTATTGTTGTCTACAGCCTTAATAGAAGTGGTGAATAATAACATTACTTACACTGCTCGAGCACTGCTGGACACAGGTAGTCAGTCTTCGTTGATGACTGAAAAATTCAAACTGAAGATAGGGTTGTCAAGTGGTCGTTCTGAGAAAATTAATATTTGTGGAGTGAATAATGTGGCATGTAATATATCTGAAGCATGTAGTCTTACTATAAAATCACGTTTAAATTCATTTAAAATTAATGTTAAATTTTTAATTCTTCCCAAGATTTCTGGCATATTACCTAACTCAGATGTCGACATCCATAACCTGGATCTGCCTGGTAATATTAAATTGGCTGACCCTACCTTCCACCGCCCGTCAGAGATAGATATACTCTTAGGAGCGGATGTTTATTATGATTTAATTTCATCCAATATAATTAGATTGGGTGCTAATAAACCAGTTTTGCAGGACTCTAAATTAGGATGGCTCATTGCTGGGCCTATTGTTAACTGTCAGTCTGCTCATATTCCAAAGGTGTATTGTAATTTTACCCAAGAAATAAAAGATTCTCTTGAAAGGTTCTGGGCAATTGATGAGTTACCCCGGCCCAACAATTATTCATTGGAAGAGCAACAGTGTGAATCTCATTTTAAAGAAAATGTTACTCGTTTACCTAATGGGCGATTCTCTGTCCAAATCCCTTTTAAGGCTAGTCCTGAGAAATCATTGAATAACAATTTTTATGCGGCTAAGAAATGTCTTGAAAATTTAGAAAAGAAGTTTGATAAATCACCTGATTTGAAACAGAGATATAAAGAATTTTTGAACGAATATGCAGATTTAGGGCATCTCACTAAAATTGATCGACCATGTTTTGGATATTACATGCCACATCATGCTGTGATAAAGGAGAAAAGTGAAACCACTAAGCTCCGCGTAGTTTTTAATGCCTCTTTTAAAACGTCTTCTGGACAGTCACTAAACGACATTCAGATGGTCGGTCCTGTTGTGCAGAGTGATTTAATGGCAATTATGCTCCGTTTCCGTCAACATGCTTACGTTTTATTTGCAGACATCGAGAAAATGTATCGGCAAATTGAAGTAGCTCAGCAGCAGCGCCATCTGCAGTTGATATTATGGCGTGAATCTAAAAATCAGTCTATAGAAGTTTTTCAACTTAACACAGTAACATATGGCACTGCCTCTGCGCCGTTTCTAAGCACACGGTGCTTGCTTCAGCTAGCTCTAGAGTGTCCGGATAAGTTGATAGCCGATGTTATACAAAATGATTTCTACGTGGATGACGTCACTACGGGTTGTGACAGCGTAGAGGGCCTCAAACATATTTTAAACGGTTTGGTTGAAGTTTTAGATTCTGCTTGCTTGCCATTACGGAAGTTCAGAACAAATTGTCCGCAATTATTTGAAAATTGTACTGATGCTCAAAAATCTTTTGATGTATCTAAAGAGTCAGCTGTACTTGGCCTCAACTATTCACCAAAATCGGATACATTGCAATTTTCTGCAGATCTACAACTTGTGTCTAATATTACAAAAAGAACAGTGATATCTACGGCATGTAAAATTTTTGATCCGTTGGGGTTATTATCCCCGTGTGTAATTGTTGCTAAAATTTTGCTTCAACAACTATGGAGCAGTAAATTGGATTGGGATGATCCCGTCCCAGAGAATTTCAGCAAGGAATGGTCTAAACTCCTTAAGGAATTTTCAGTGTTATTTGAAATTCGGATACCAAGACTTGTGCTCTGTGAGGCTCCTGCCAATGTTGAATTGCATTGTTTCGTTGACGCGTCACAACAGGCATACGCTGCCTGTGTCTATTTGCGTTCGGAAGGTGTAGATAATATACGGGTTAATTTGTTATGCGCTAAGGCACGTGTGGCGCCCATTAAACCAATCACTATACCACGACTTGAGCTGTGTGGGACTCTGTTGGGTGCCCGTTTGTCCACCAAGGTTCTGCAGTCTTTGCGCTGCAAAATTAACCGTAAGTTTCTGTGGACAGACTCGACAGTAGTTCTTGGTTGGTTAAAAACACTGCCCAAGGATCTTAAAGCCTTCGTTTGTAATAGGGTGAATGAAATAAATGAACTCACGCCTGGTTTTATATTTAATCATATACCTACCAATCAGAATCCCGCAGATATGGCTTCCAGGGGTGTAAATCCTAAGCAGCTTCAGTCTTCTCTTCTGTGGTGGGAGGGACCTGCATTTCTGAAATCAAATCCTGATGATTGGCCTAAACAAACATGCACACAAACACACATAAAACTACCTGAAATTAAAAACCCGAATACAGTCAAATGTTGTGTTACAAATTATGAAAGCAAGTTTGAGTTTAATAGATACTCTAGTCTTGATAAATTTATTAGGGTGTATGCATATGTTTTACGATTTATCAACAACTGCAAAATTAATTCAGTTAAATTGTCTGGACCTTTACGTATCAGTGAATTAGATAAGTCTCATACGCTTTTGGTTAAATTTAGTCAGACTGAATCATTTTCAAATGAAATTCAGGCAATTACGAATGGCCAGAAATTGCATCGTAGTTCTAAATTGTTATCTCTCTCTCCCTTTTTGGATGCAGATGGTGTTTTGAGAGTTGGAGGTCGGCTTCAAAACTCCATGTTTGATTATAATAAAAAGCACCCAAAGATACTTGATGCTAAACACCAACTGACAAAATTAATAATGAGAAAGGAACATATACGGTTGTTTCACGCAGGACCTCAGCTGCTTCTAGCGTCCATTCGAGACAGGTATTGGCCGATCGGCGGCAGGTGTCTTGCACGTAGCACGACTAAGCAATGTGTGGTTTGCACCCGTCTACGAGGGGAGTCCATACAGCCCGTGATGGGTAACTTACCTGCTGAAAGGAATAATCCAACTTTCGCTTTCTACTCGTGTGGGGTCGATATGGCCGGTCCTTTTATGATCTCTAGCCGTAAGGGTAAAGGTAATCGGATCTCTAAATCCTATTTATGTCTGTTCGTATGTCTTACGTCTAAGGCATTACATTTAGAATTAGTAAGTGACTTAAGCACTGAATCGTTTATCTTAGCACTGCGCAGATTTGTGTCCAGAAGAGGCAAGCCAGCTGTTATTTATTGTGATAACGGTACTAATTTTAAGGGAGCAAACAATGAATTGAGTAAACTTATCAGGTCCAGTCGTCAGTCCGTGTCAGAATTTGCGAATCAGGAAGGCATCGATTTTAAATTTAGTCCTGCGTATTCTCCGCATTTCGGGGGTATTTGGGAGGCGGGAGTTAAATCCGCAAAATACCATTTGAAGCGTATCGCGGGTAATGCATCCCTGACGTTTGAAGAACTGGCCACTTTGTTCGCACAGATCGAAGCCATTCTCAACTCTCGCCCACTCTCTCCTCTGTCCTCTGATCCTGCTGATCCCTCTCCTTTAACGCCAGGGCACTTCCTGATCGGGCGGCCATTGACATCCGTACCGTCTCGAATGATTGACTGTAAGCGCCCAAACAGATACCAGCACCTAGAAAAATTGAGGCAGCATTTCTGGGAGAGGTGGCGTCAAGAATATCTGGCAGAACTCCAGCAACGCACAAAATGGCAAACACCTGCGCAACGGGAGCTGCACGTCGGAGACCTGGTCATCTTAAAAGAAGACAATCTTGCACCGCTCCAATGGCGATTAGCGCGCATCAGTCGCGTCTACCCTGGACTTGATGGCATCATACGTGTGGTTGACGTCACAACTACCAAAGGGACACTGCGAAGAGCCATAAACAAACTGTGCCCGCTACCTAAACAGGATGACAGCACTGAAGATCCAACATATAAATTTTAATGAAGATTGGTTGAAAGCGATGCTTTCAACGTGGCGGAGAATGTTTACGCTACAACACCGAGAACCAGGAGAGGAGGATTTTTTAATTATAAGTTGGCAACATTATTAAAAAATATAATTGAAGCTACATGTTTTTTATTTGAATTTTTATTTAAAATAAAGGGTTTTAAATACATATAAACCATAAAATTTAATGTCCAGGCACAGCCTGGACAATAGGTACCAGAAATTGTGTTTAAATTACTTCAACTACAAAGACTACGAATCTGCTACTAGATTTGCTACGATGTGGCTACGAATCGACTACGCTGTATCGTAGCATACGTAGACCGGTTACGGAAATGCTACGATCTTCTGCGCTCTACATGAATAATCATCTACAAAAAAATTAGATACATACAGCCAGAACCCTAGCAGTAAATTGAACGGGACTGAGCACAAGTAACAAAAATAGTCTATTCCAAAGGATTCACCCAAAATTGTAGCAATAAATGCGGGGAAACAATTAATTTACTCCCTTAATTACAAGCGCCTATTAATTACCGGCCCACTTGATGGCCAGTGGTCACCCGATGAGTCTGCGAGAAACAGCAACTTTTTAATGTACCCCTAAATAATTAATTAAGGAAAGTTGTTTAAAATAAAAAGCCTCGGGTACATTAGCCCCAAATTATTTAGTACTATTACACAAAAATACCCCTTTTCATTGGGGAGCGTCTAATTTAAGTCCGTGAAACAAAAACATGACAAATGATCGCTTCGCCTTTGTTTCGGAAACTTTCACAACTGCCGGTCCTGTTAGGCTGGCTGCAAACGGGCCTGATATAATTATTGATGATAACAATACAAAATAAAGAATATTACGCTTATTATTAAGCTTACGGTGAGGGAAAACATCGTGAGGAAACCTACCTATCCCTCGAGATTAGGTAATAGTCAGTTCCTGTATACACGGCGACAAGGTTTACCACCTGTCACGTTGGGTTCTGACTATCAGGTGAAACGTGGGCTTCGAGTTGGTTAATACCTCCACAATGTGGTGGTGTATGGCCACTCAAGCCTCTGACTACCCCCGAATGGGGATAAAAGTCATGACGTTATATATATATATATATAAAGAATATTGTGTTCGAAGCGAATGTTTAAACGCATTCTCTTCCTAGCCTTATCCCATTATGAGGGGTCGGCTTTCAGTCTACCCTGATTTGGCTGATCACCGATATTTATACGATAGCGCCACGCGTATTTATTTATTGCTAGTTGTATCCGCGACATAGTACGCGTGGAATTTAACAAAAAAAGTAGCCTCAGTTACTCCTTTTAAAATCACCTATCTGCGAGTTGAAGTCCTGTCAGAATTGGTCCAGCCGTCTCGGAGATTAGACGACATTTCAAAAAATCATTTTTGTTAAAGTAAAAAGTTGTTATTTTGACATTACAAACAGACACTTAAATTTTATTTATTTTTAATTTTATTTATTTTAGATAGATCATCATTACTATCTCATTACTCAAGTTTATCGGCATGCATCAACACAATACCATTGTGACAGCGTGAGCTATAAAAAAAGTGAAAATGTCAATTTAACATGATCGTAATCGTTTACAGAAAACCTGTAGGTACATACAATTTATGACCTAACATCTGAAATGGAAAATACGTTGTTCATGTCAACTGCATTCGGCGACACGCTCTTATATTCGCATTAGGGTATCAAACGGATTGGAAATATGTATGTGTTCAAACGTTTGACAAGTGTGGAAAGTTTGTTTGGAAATATTGATCGCGTGTGTTGTACTTGGTACGTCCAGAGGCCTCGCATGCCTTGCCCGAGCACGTATGATATGAGATTATATCTATGCGTTCCGATTTCAAAACTGAATGTTCGGACGCAGCAAGTGCTTGATGTAGAGGCAGTCTCTTACTCGTCGTAGGTGCTATTCTTTTAAACAAGTTATTAAATATTACTGTTACAAAAATCTACAGCAGACTTTTTAATTTTTTTTATGTTACCAAGGTGGCAAATAAGCGTATAGCCCGTCTGATGTTAAGTAGTTACGGTAGCCTTAAGATGCTTGCAATGCCATCGCTCGCACGTTGCTGACTTGAAGGGGAGTGGGATAGAGGAAGGGAAGGGGGGAGGGGGGGGGGGGGGGGGGTTGGGCTTCCGGCTCTCTCAACTCATCATACGAAACGCAGCTTTAATAACTACTTTACGCCTCTTTTCTGTGAGAGGCTGCTGGTTCCTAAAGCGTCCTAAAGCGTAAGGTTCCTTGGTAAAGGTGTGGAGAAGTCAATATTTTCCGTTCAGCTATCTATTATCATCCTAACAGTAACTGTCTAATCACAAACAATAGGTAAGGTAACACCGGCTTACTCCCGACATCGACAAAAGGAATCAGGGCGTCCAACAATGAGCCTGCTAATGCGGTAAACTGACTGGTTCTTACTTCCCCCGCCATTAGCTGGGGTCAAAAGAACACGTTTATACACAACGATGACTTATTAGCGATAACAATGTTATTCGCGCTTTCTTTCCCTATTGTCGCTATTGGGAGGTACAGACGCGGCATCTATATGGGGATAGAGTCAGTAATAATAATATCCTGGGACATTTTTTACACACGGCTACCTGATCCCAAACTAAGCAGAGCTTGTACTATGGAAATCAGATAACTGATATTGCTGGTTGATGTATTTTATTATAATGAAATCTGAGTTACTAATGGTAGCAACTCAAATTTAAGGTTGTTAGGTATGGAACTTACCTCAAAAAACCAAAATACTTTTGAGTGTAAAAAACACATTTAAACGCGACCCGTATTCTATATAATTTGACTAATCAAGCCACGACTATGTGTAGCTATAAACTAACTAACCATTGGGTTACGGACTTGAAATGAACTTGATTAAAGTAACACCCAGACCAATGCTAGTTAAAAAAAACTGGTTCCAGTTCTATTAAATAAATAATTATATGACAATTATATTATCAAAGTAGAAGTTTGAGAAGTCAACTTTAAATTTACTAATTGTCGGTTGCTCAGCAAGTCTGCACAAGCCCTTATGAGAACGTAGCACGGATAATAAACTGTAATGGTTATTAGACTTTATCTTCCACAGTTTACTGTTAAAAACTGTTTGAGTACAATTTGATAATATAGCAATGTGTAATTAGTCATGTTATATGTCCTATTTTTGTGTCGTCTTGTTTTGAGAAGTCTGTGTAAATACCCCTATTGACAATTTCTTGGAAGGTCCTCCGAGGATTGAGTAAACATGTTAAAGAGAAAATTACATTTAATACTCGTTCTTTAGATATTTTTCAGAAGCCTATATGTTTAGTAATATTCTTTTCTTAGAAGTCAACTGGTCTTATTTTTTTAATAAGTCTAGTTGACTTCTACGAAAATTATAATTATTTAGGAATTATTTTCTTTGACATGATTATGGTTTTAATCAGCTTGCTCTGGAAGCAAAATTATTTCTGATATGTACCTTATTAAAACTTTATTCGATACTGATTTGCACTAGATAGAGAAACTTACAATGAAACTCATCGTAAAATACATTATAACTTCAAAGGCAACTATCATACCATCATACACATACAATACCATAAGTACTGCCAATATCTAATAGCTGCACAAACAGATCGATACCAAAGTACTAGGAATGTATAAATCATTCATACTCGTATGTCCAGCGTCGGGCGTGGGCTCGATAAAATCTGGGCAAGCCGGTGCCAGCAAACAGAATCACTAATGGCGTCCATGCACCCACTTGTGTGAATTGTTTTAGCGGCATGTTTGTGAAAGGGTGCATATTTTATTTGAACATGAATTACGTTTTAGTGCGATAATGGACTATACTTTAGTGTAATTAACTTGTATGATGGTTTAATTAATGATTTTATCATGAACTACGCATATATTTGTTTGCGTGGTAATCGAAAAGTTACAGTATTTATTGAAGATTGTTATAGGTTTTCAGAGCACTTCGTTTCTCTTTGAAATATAAATATAAATCTCGTTTAATTATGTTATTATGAAAGCAGAGTATACCGAGAATAATGACCCTTAATTACATTAAGGAGCCCTAAAAGGTCTGCTTTTGTAACACGCGACGTGAGATTTTATCTAAAAATTTACTATCTCCATTTTATTTAGATGTTATATGAATTATTCTTTAATTTAACCTTAGATATTTTTCACCTGATAATGGCCGTCTGGAGGTCAAACGTACCATTTATCAACAGGTTTCAGTGCTTCGATTCGCGAAATATTTATTTATTATATAACGCCTGAAAATAAAAACCCCTGAGTGCTGAATAGTTTAGTTTTAATTAATTTCAGACCTTTTTTATTTTTCGACTGCAAAATTTAATTGTGATGTTAGTATAATAATTTCAGTTAACTGAGTTTCCTCTGCTAAATTATGCGTTGAGTGTTTTAAAGTTACTTAAACAAAATACCAAATGAGTTCTTTATAAAGACAGAGTTCACCAACACACTAACGGACCGGTAGAGCAGAGCAGTAACCATGGACCAATTACTAAGGGGACTGGCCCTAAGCAACTCGGCCGAGTGATCGGCCTAGTAATAACATCGACATAAAACGAAGCGAGTAGTTCAACTATTTACCGGTAGATAGAACAATGAAAATGGAACAACAATGACCACGTTTTTTTTTCATACATATATCTAATAAGGGCACCTCTGTCTTTAGTCTTTACTCTGTGCCAGTAACCGATGATGTAATGGTAACCGTTTTTGGTATAACGGCCCGTTAGGGTGTTGGTGAAGTTGCCCTTTAGTATGATGTATATACAATAGAACAGCCATCTTTTTTATATCACCTTTAAATAATATTCCAGATACAACATTTTTAGAGCTACCCTTCTAAAATTTGGCTCGTAATGTCGTACCTACACGTATAGTTCACGACAGGTCGAGATGACATTCGGGTTATGAGCAGAATAAAATCCGAATCAAAATTAGCAGGACCCGATAAATCGCCCAAAAAATTATTAAATTAAATTACTTTGTTGAGATGCTGGAAGTTTTGATTCGGATTTTATTCTGCAAAAAGCTCATAACCCGAATGTCATCTCGACCTGTCGCGAACTATAGGTATTTGTGAGACGCATTCACATGACTCGCGTAATATCTAACCGCTCTAACCGGAGTTCATTCTGTAATCCTGGGATTGTCCCTTGATTACAGCTGGCGGTCCACACACAGCGACCAATAGGCGATGCTATGTTAACTTGCGTAGCAGGTCAACTTTCGAAACCTGCCAAGCTAGAGGTTTCGTTTATTGAAGCCTGCCATTCGGAATTAATTTGTTTTTATCCATTCCCATCTGTAGCTATAACAAGCAACTATAATAGTACTACACGAGCCCAAAATACAGGGTTTTGCCTAGTTTAGGACTGGATAAGTAGTCGTTATATGTCGACATCTCATAAAAATTTAAAATCTTGTGTTTGGCAATAAAAACATTATTATTATTTATTATTATCTTGGGTTAACTCGTTATTAATCTCTTTTTATTCTTTTATTCTAAACCTGTTCTGTTTATTTATTAGGGTAAGCTCCAAAATATAGCGCTCTATTGCTATCACTTTTTTTATTAATTTTATTTTTCTCTTTTCCCTTGCCTACCCTGCAAAACACAGGTAATTCGAAGCTGTGAGTAGCTCGCGCTGGAATAATGCTTTAGCAGCAGAGCCTTAGATAGACCCATAAATTGTCCCCAACCCGCAACACCGTCCTATGCATAAACGTGGACTTCACGGTCGGGTAAGAAAGATTATGAGATTTTAAGGACTAAATTAAGCCATTTAAAGTCTACTATAAAGAGTCTTTGTCTTTTAAAATATACAGAGGGATAAGAAATGATTTAAATAATCCTTTCTGAAGAAAATAGTATACCCACTTATATTTAAGTACTCACCGAGATAAATATTGGTAGGTATTGCATTACAAGTATCAATCTCAACTGCTTCCATCAAAACTATAGTTGGGACTAAATAATACCAGAAATTGTTCATAGCAGAAAACTCTCGTGTCTTAATTTATTTGTATAGAGTAGCCTATAGACCAATATGAGATCGCCAGCTTGCTAACATTGATGAAGTAGGACTTTATTATCGAATCTCCTACAGTAGTACCTATACAGGGTTATTGGTAAAACACTAACAACCTTGCAGGGGCGTATTACTGACATCAAAAACAACAACTTTTGTTCTATGACTTTTTACAAAACAAAAAAATAAAATATCACACTCTAAAATGTATGAAACAAGAAAATATGCTCATCTAGAAGATATCCGTGGTCCATTTAGGTACTTTAGGGCAAAGTGGAATACAACCACGTAACATGGCTTTCCTCTAGCAGAGAAAAAAAAATTTTTTCATATAGTTTAGAAAGTGATTTTTTTTTATTTTTTTTTTGTTATGTAATAAGTCATAAACAAAAGTTGTTGTTTTTGATGTCAGTAATATGCCCCTGCAAGGTTGTTAGTGTTTTACCAAAAACCCTGTATAACAAGAAAGAATTACAGATAAAAGTAACACTTGTCTACACCAATTTACGTGCCAGCTACGACCTTAACACCCTCTATTGGTTTGTACACGCCTAACTCTCCCTCATTTGTGCAACGTAGGGCTGTCGAAGCGGGAATCACACGTTTACCCGGCGCCCGCTTTATCTTGTTTGTTCAGACGGTGGCACCCCTAACATATTTGATTACAGCTACGAGGGAGTGTTGCATTGTGAGGTGCGATGAAGCTTGTTTAAGAGTACATGTGTGATATAACTGGATAGATTGTGGTACGATAATCCACTAGCTATACAGGGGGTTAGGTAAAACGAGGGTTGTATTGAAGGATATTCAGTATTCGATTCTGTTTCCAAATATGTAGAAAACATAACTTTAATTTCTCACCAATTATTATTTTATTTTCATCTACGTGCATAATTTACAGTACGCTGACGGTGAGGGAAAACATCGTGAGGAAACCTACCTATCCCTCGGGATTAGGTAATAGTCAGTTCCTGTATACACGGCGACAAGGTTCACCACCTGTCACGTTGGGTTCTGACTATCTGGTGAAACGTGGGCTTTGAGTTGGTTAATACCTCCACAATGTGGTGGTGTATGGCCACTCAAGCCTCTGACTACCCCCGAATGGGGATAAAAGTCGTGACGTTACCAATTATCCAATAAAATAAGAATTAATAAAACAAGAATGAATAAAATTAAGTATGAAGGGAGAACGGAGGGAGGGAGAAGGTCATTTACACGAGTAATCTCCTCATAATAGTTTGCTAATATAAGGGTGGCCGACGTTGCGAAACTTCATGCAATATTTTTCTTAAGTTTTCTTTGCCGTTTATTAGTGTTTTATTTTACTTATATAAACCTAAACATTACCGCATTAGAACCATAGAATAGAGACTAATTTCCATATTGTTATACCCATCCGAACGAAAACAGATAACACACAATATCAAAGTAAAGAACAATTGTTCGAACCATATTTTTGAGCACACGGCCATAATAAAGGCCCTTTTGTTAAGCTAATGCAGTTTACAAAGGCGCTAGTAATCTATACATCCCATTATCGCGTTACCGGCGGCCGGCCGTATAATACGTGGTGAAAGGAACGTTTGTTATCTCAGCAGTACGCTTTTAGGTTTGAACAGTGTCGGGAAGGTCGCGGTTCAAGTTGAGAATACGGCGCCAAGTAGGTAGTAGGCGTGAGCTTTAGCAGGATATTGTTAAGAAGAAGGAACATAATGATTTGCATGGGTATAAAATAGGTGCTACTATAGTACGTTTTTTTTTATACTTGTTGTTGTATAATTGCAGGATGAACGAAACCAATTGAAACATTGACAAAAAAGTTACGCAATCGCCCCGCTGGACGCCATCTTTGCTTACCAAATAGGACAAGTATAAAAAACGTACTATAAATACTTACTTACTTAAACATTGAGCTATTTAGGTTTTGGTTATTGCAAACGAGGGTGGCCGGTCTAATCTAGGTTATGGGGTATTAGAATAAAGGAGAAGTAGAAAGTTTATACAGATTGGAAGAAGATTAAGTAACTTGTAACGGGTTTCATGAAACACTATTTTATGGTGTCACTTGATCAGCGGGGCTAAAAAGCCACATAGCGATTCTGTAAGAGCAATTAATTTGTTTGATTTTCATTCGTGACCATTTTACAGAAATTTAACGACTAATTGCATACTGCTGGAAAAGAAGAATGCAGAAGAATGAATTGCTTTTGCAGAACTGAGATGTGGCCTTTTTAGCCCCGCAGGTTGCAATTGAGTCCAGCTTGTGTATAGCTATAATAAAGCTATTAGGGCCTCCGCAGACTTGCTACTTTTAGCATCGGCGATCGGCGATTTTGATGCTGCGTCTCGCTCGTTCGCGCTCGAAGAAACGCGACGCAGCATCAAAACAATTGCGAAATCTCCGGTCGCCGATGCTAAAAGTAGCAAGTCTGTGCAGGCCCTTAGGCTTGTATAATAATAAATCGATTTCGAATCTGCGCTCGAACTTGGAAATAACATAATTCTAATGTAATTCCAAACAAAATTACATTTCACGCGTTTCTAGTTCAGTCTCAAAAGTTGAGATCGGTTTATTAATACCAGCCTTAGTTGAACTGTCATTAGTACAGCCATCTAATTCACAAAATTCCTCAAAACTTTTTATAAAACATGAATAAATTCTCTAAAGTAAAATATTCTTTGAAGACGCGACCTTATTATAAAGTTCTGAATCGCAGAAAGTAAGTAGGTACATGGATCTCGTCTCGCCAACGAGTTGAACATGTCTCGTACAATACAATAACGTCTTGTTAGACTAGTAACACAAAAGTTCGGATTTAAAGGATCGAAATGTAACCTTGGCAAATATGTAACGTCACGACTTTTATCCCCATTCGGGGGTAGTCAGAGGCTTGAGTGGCCATACACCACCACATTGTGGAGCTATTAACCAACTCAAAGCCCACGTTTCACCAGATAGTCAGAACCCAACGTGACAGGTGGTGAACCTTGTCGCCGTGTATACAGGAACTGACTATTACCTATCCCGAGGGATAGGTAGGTTTCCTCACGATGTTTTCCCTCACCGTCAGCGAACTGTAAATTATGCACTTAGATGAAAATTCATCCATTGGTGCATGCCCCACCGGGGATCGAACCTGGGACCTTCTGATTGCTAGCCCAACCTGTTCACCCCTAGGCTACAGTCGCTTTTTGGCAAATATCATCCCCGAAATATAGAAACGACCGACTGGATTAGAAGTTCAAAATCAAAAATAAGTCGGTCTAAAAGTAGGACCTACATTTATACGACTACGTGTAACTGTTAACGTAGCCATATAATGTCTAACGATAAGATAATTATTTTAAGAGAATAAATAATAAGTAGGTACGATAGATAGACGAAGATAAAATGAATTTATAAAAACAGTGTTTAAAATGGTGTTTGATTTATTTTTCAGGAGAATGAACGTATCTACCACTAAGAAATATATCGTATAGAATAATTATCTTCTCACAATATGCCTACTGTGATTGTGCTGCCTTCATTTTTACGTTTGTGAATTTTATCTAGCCTACCTTATGTTATTTTGATATGTTATTTAAACTACTAATGTAGATCTTAAAATATTTTACAATGTTTATCTTACAGACTTAATCAAAGTAGGTATTTATTTACTTTTAGCTGAGAAAGAATGGTCACCTACTATTGATTATCTGGTGTATCTCAGAATGGAATGTCACCTCGGCGACTCTGTGCTATCAACCCTTTTCGAGATAAATATCAGCCCAATGGACTTGTCAAGCGAGACGCTCGAGTGCCATTTCCAATTGAGATCAATCGCTTCTGATTAGATGGCACCTAGATTATGTACAGCTTTGTAGAACGAATCGCATGCAAAATAGATGATTATTAACAAAGACAGCACAAATAAGAAAAGGCCGTTTCCAAATTGCCTCGGGGCGGGAATCGAACTCGAAACCACCTGACGCAGAGAGCCGAAGAGCCTACGCTTGAACCACTGCGCCAAACGGTCGTTTCAAAGATTTTCATAATATTCAGTCATCATGTTATTAAATCTGTAAAAAAAGCTAATAGATGTGTCCATATGGCGCGTATGCCTCACCCGAGCACTCATATTATGACATTACGTCTATGCGTTCCGACGTCAAAAGTGAGTGCTCGCGCGAGGCATGCGCCTGATGAAGACGCCGCCAATGGCGGCGTCATAATATGAGTGCTCGGGTGAGGCATGCGCGCCATATGGACACATCTATTGACAATGTTTCAACAACAAACTGATCCACCATCGTGTAATTCCCAGATTAACATGGAATAACGTGAAAAACACCGCTTCAAAAGCGAACAAAAGCATCCAAGTAGCATTGTACTGCTGTGTGAAACAATAGTGCTGCCAGTGACGCAGCTGAAAGTATTTTTGTTGCCGATGAAACGGCTGAAAACGTTGGTACGGTTTTTCCAATTTAAATTAGTTGTTAGTGTAAATAGCAATTGGTACATGAAAATAAATTGTAAGTTCGACTTAATGTTCATATTTTTATATTATACAGTTTTGCTGATCTGACGACCGCTTGTCGCAGTGGTTCGAGCGTAAGCAGCAAGGCTCCCTACATCGGGTGGTCGCAGGTTCGATTCCTGCCGGAGGCAAATTTTGTAAACGGTATTTTCGTAATTTGCCTTGGTCTGGGTGTCCCACAGTACAAGTTTTACTTAATTTGGGACATACAGGTGGTGTATTAGTCTGGCAATATTTATTTATTCAGATCTTGAACAAAACGTATAGTATAAAACGTATTATTAATAACAATAATGAGCTCAACAAGCGGCGACAAGGTTCACCACCTGTCACGTTGGGTTCTGACTATCTGGTGAACACGTTTCACCAGATAGTCAGAACAGGCTTTGAGTTGGTTAATACCTCCACAATGTGGTGGTGTATGGCCACTCAAGCTTCTGACTACCCCCGAATGGGGATAAAAGTCATGACGTTATATTTATTTATTTATAATGAGCTCAGCATTTCAAATTACCTTCTGAATGTAGAGACAGCCCCGTCTTAAACCTCTATCGAGACCCTTTCAACGGGCTCGTTAGCGCAAATAGTTAATCAAATAGAGCGTGGCTGTACATCCGCAAGCAGGATTAAGGAGAGCTTCTTACCCTAATCCCGATTCTTTCCTACACTTCCCTTTAAGCTGGAAACTTTACTGAATGAATTCAATTATTTTCCAAATTTCTTTCTTAACTGCTATTCTTTTAATTTGATTCTTATTGATACGAAGGTCGATTTTTTTATGAAAATATCAAACCACGGGCAATTATTAACTAATTAATGCCTTCCATGGGTAGAGTAAAACACTTGACCAGTGAATCAATCGGCTCTACACGATGTCCAAAGGTAACATATAACACAGGTGGGTACTTAATTACAGTACTACAGTCTTATTTCTGTGGATATCAACCTATACTGTTATTTTTGTCTCCCGCTTTGCTACGGAGGGAAGTGGATAATCTTCTTCCAAGTTCTCCTATTCTATCTTTTGATTAAATTCGTGCGGGTTCCAAGACAACTTAGCTTTTCTCCGGGACTCGTCGAGGGTCAAACCTTGGCGTCATCGTTGGACACCATTGTCGATCCTGGCTTACAGAAGTAATAGTGGTTGGAGTGTGTGGCGGGACTAGACCAAAAAAAAGGTAGGTACTTAACTGAACATTCAAGGCGCCCCATGAACACTGCATCGACAGCCTTTTAACGGCGCTCGTTAGCGCAAATAGTTAATCAACGGAACGTGGCTCTACATTCCCCCGCTGGATTAAGTAGAGCTCCTTACCCTAATCCCGATTCTTGCGCTAACAACCTTGAGATTTCTTTTACATTGCGAAGTACTGCGACATCTATTTTAATCTGTTTTCATTGGATTACGTTTCGGTTTCCAATTTTCCTGGTTCGCTTTTACAATGATTTGTATTCATGAAATAGGTATTGATGCCATCGAATTACAACTCAACAACATTTGGCATATTTAAAAATATTTCTATCTTGCACATACCAACAGAAGGATGCCATACAGTTTAGTTTGTATACTAACAGAATCAGCACTCTGAATGGTTGTTTTATCATGTCAATATTTGACATGTAATAATTGTCATGGCATGTAATTAGGTATTGGGTGGCTATTACAAACCAAATATGAAAACAATACTCGGTTTCATTTCGTTAGACTTCGAAATTTGGAATTTAAATTTTCCACACATTTCCGTTGTAAAAAATGTAAATGTCACGTCACGACTTTTATCCCCATTCGGGGGTAGTCAGAGGCTTGAGTGGCCATACACCACCACATTGTGGAGGTACATATTAATCAACTCAAAGCCCACGTTTCACCAGATAGTTAGAACCCAACGTGACAGGTGGTGAACCTTGTCGCCGTGTATACAGGAACTGACTTATTTCCGTAGTAAGTAAATAAATGTCAGAATTACGAACGAATAGGTCCTCTGATGTGTTATACATTTACGAATGGCTACGTAGTTTGCGAGTAAAATTATTGACTTCTAAAGTTAAAACCTTTTTAGGGACTTTTGGCCCTTTGATATTTAATCTCGTCACCCACTCTAGTTTTTCTAAAAAGCCTTATAAAAATACATAGTTGTATTATTCATTTTATAACTTTCAAAAATAAGTAAGTATTTTTGGTTGTAATCAATAGACTACAATTCTCGTCAATTGTCTCTATAAACAACCCAATTATATGACGTATTTGTAGCCAAATTGGTTTAATTACGGCTAATTAACGTACAGACATTAATAAATTATAAAACATGGACAACCTACAGTTGCTGAGCATTTATTTCGTTTGTAATGTCTTATTTTTATTTTCAATATATAGACACTTAATTGCGTCATTTAAAAACTTTGTAAATTCTTAAAGTTCCTTAAAAAGCCGAAACAATTATATTTTCGTGACTACACTTTTATAACTTTCAGTAAAAATAACACTAATGTTGCTCTAAATAAAATAGCCGTAGTAGGTAAATACAATCTATACTGATATCATAAATACGAAAGTGACTTTGTCTGTCTGTTACGGTTTCACTACTAAACCGCTAAACCAATTATGATGAGTAGGTATATAGAGATAGACAGGACCTTAGTAAAGGACATAGGTTACTTTTTGTTGCGAAAATAAAACTTGAAGGGGGTAAAATAGGGGCTGAAAGTTCCTATGAGAGACTAATCATTTCTCAAGTTTTTTTTATTTATTTACCTAATTAGTATTGAAATATATAAAATCTTTGAGAAAAAAGACAGGCTACTCAAAGTACAAATTTTCCGCAGACGAAGTCGCGGGCAGCAGCTAGTAATTACTAGACTATTCAACGTCAAAGCAAATCATTATAAATTTTAAAAAACATCACAAAATAATTTTAATTATTTTGACGTCTACAATAAAGCAGTTCTACGCTCGTACCTATCTCTGTTAATTCGCAAATTTCGCGCAAATATATTTATCGCGTGTAATACTTAATTTGCAGTATAATAACAACTCGAGGTATTTCTCAGGTGTATAACACTTGACCCGGTTCACCCTAAGATGAAATATAATTAATTAACATCTTATGAAGAAACAAGGTTTAGCTGAAGTTGTTTCGCTTGCAATATTTTAAGTGTACTTGAATTAATTTTCAAGAATTTAAATGGTGAGATTTTTTTGCAAGAAATCTAAATAATTCACTGAAGATGTGGTAATTTTAAAATTACTGAGTTTTTAACTTCAACAAAATAATAATATCTAGAATTGAAAAGAAAAATGTACTTTCATATATTCTTTCTTGAGTCTTTTATACATATTTAAACAGAGGGGACTTATCCCCATGTGGCAACTATAAAAACATTTCAAATCAAATTTCTTACAGATCAAGCATCTGTATCTAAGAAATTTGATTCAATTATTTATTTGATTAATATGGCTCAAAATGCCGCGAGAAAGCGACCAACTTCGCTCTCGTCGTACGTAAATAAACTAAATCTGGAATAGCAAAATCTAGCTCAAGCTAAGATCGCCTGGTAGATAGGCTGGACCGGTGGAATCGGGTCAAGATAACCTTTAAATCATTCAAACCACTGGCGGGTTAACTGCAAGTGCCGTAATTTGGCACGGAACTGGCGTCATAGTTGGAACTTATAACGGATTTAGGGTGGATTTCACAACACTAACGGAGCGTTAGAACAGTAAAACGTATGTTACCAATAATCAAACAATCGGTTACTGCTTTAACGGTCCATTAGTGTGTTGGTGAACACATCCCATAATTTATTAAAAAACTTTTCGGGTTATCGCTGACAGTTTTTATAATTTTCCCGAATTTTAATATTGACATTATTTTTTTCTTAATTCGTCGGATGTTTTTACTCGAGATCAATTATTAGTTTAGACAAACACTCTGGGGATTGTCGATATGCTTATTTTCGACCAGTTTACAATGGTTTTACAAAGCATTTCTAGGAACAAAATTGATTTGTAATGCCAGTCTAAGTCCATCATTTTCTATAAATTTTACCCCAAAAAGGTTTACCCCAAATATCGGAATATTTAGCAAAGATATGCTACCAACATTATAAGTAAGTTTTTGAACTTGCACAAGACAAGTGACTTGCAATAATCCATAAACGTTCAGTCTACAAAAATAAAGTGCAATGCAAACATTCGATAAGATTCGTTACGTAGTTAATGGCACTGTAATCCCGAGCTTCGCCGCGTAAACATTGGCGGCAAACATTTGACATATCTGAGCGTACTTCACATTCCCGCTTGTTTACCCATTTTATTTTAGCTAGGTGTTAGTTGATAAAGATTTTGTCTACAGCTGAATTTACATAAACTTTACCGTATACATTAGAAAAAAATTCAGTAGAATCTTTCCTAAATGAACGCGTTACCAGCTGGTATGAAAAATAAACTTTGATTATTTTGTAGATTATTCCATTTTTTATTCAGTTTCTCAGATACAACAATATGTATTTAGGTATTATTATTTTGAAACACCTAATTATCTATTAACAAAAAGTACCTACGTAAATATACCTAACAGGTCTATGTCCAACAGTGGACGTCTTTTGGCTGAAATGATGATGATGACCTACGTAAATTTATATCTATCAAGCTCTACGCTCAACTAAAAATGCTTGCAGTAATCCCCCGATACTATCAATTGATAAGGATTTTCATTGAAACCCCGCACTCCGTTGAATATGAAACAGTGGAAAACAATTTCATAGCGAGGTAAATTTGGCTTTTCCAATACCCAGTGCTCTGCATTCATGAAATACCCAATTGGATGAAAAAATCTGTTTATTTTTTATGCACGCCGGTATTCAAATAGTCCGGTCTGATTAAATTCTCAGCATGTATTGAAACATGTTTGTGCAATTATTACTTTTATGCTCTACATAGAATAAAATTCAGTCTTAATTGTAACTTGGAACTGATAGATACTGTTGTGTCTAGTACCTTAGATTATAAATGAAAATTGGATCAAATCGTATTCACAGTCGTTTAAAAATTCTACAAGAGCCAATAAACATATGATGTCGGACTAGTCACAATATTCGTTTAATGAAACGTATGAGGTTTTCTTACGATGTTTTCCTTCATCATCAAGTTATAATGAAATCAAAATTTCCCGTAAATTTGTACGTATCAGGATCGTTATTTAATTACAGCGAAGACGACAAAAGAGCAAAACAAAATGTTTCCTTTTAAAAGAAAGAAAATCTCTAAAGGCCCATTTAGTAATTACCGAATTTTCCTCATTTATATGACTGTTATTTTCTAACGTTGTTACTTACCTATTCAAATCCTATGAATGTTCATACCACGTAACACATTTGAAATCTAGATGCACTAGAAGCTAAATTTTATTTTCACTTAAATGTTTTTCGTTTCCCGATTACGAAATATATTTTTAAAGGAGTCGCGCGCGTCCTCTCCCCTCTAGAGTCAGCTATCGACTGTCACAAATGGTCAACACAACGTGGGATATCAGGCTGCAGTGAGGACTGCGCATGCGCGGTGCAACTACCTCTTCTCTGAGAGCATCTTACCAGCCAACCATTCCTGATACAGTTGAGACGAGCAATATTGAACTTTATGACTATCGGATAGGGTTTTTTAGTTATGTGTGTTTAAAGTATGCAGGTATGCAAACGGTGTGAGCCGTTTAAAGAAAGTTTAGGACCACATGTCGGTTGGAACGAACTCGGTCGGAGTGAAGTCGCTTTTAATGAATGAAATCTGTACGAGGTGAATGGGGTCTTACGTGAAAATACGTGTTCGGGCTGTGCTTTAATAATGGAATGTTCGGAGTTGCGATTCAGCGTCGATCATAAGTTCTGGGTCAAGGTAGATAGCACATGTACCTAACAGAAAAAAAATAGCAATATTTTAAAATGATTTCGGTATATTAAGGAGCATTAAATGAATATTAACTGAGCATGTTAAAAAGCATCGAGTGAGGTGAGCGGTGGAGTGACAGACAAAATGATGAGATGAGTGATACTGATTGGAAAGTTGGTTATTGATTTGCGAAATGACCCGAAACGAGATGAGAAAAAAAAATTGCATGTAAAATTTTTAATTTCTTCCAAGAAAAACTGAAGTTATGCGATATTTTCGACATTAAACAAAATCAAATTTAAATAAGCTTCACTATATTCACTTTACAAAGCACTGTAGTAGTTTCATTTCACCCCCCAACAACTCGCAAAAGGCCCCTAAACTGAAAATCGTGCGATGTCAACAGGGGTCAAATATAATGGGTATATTTCGCGGCCCTATCTCACGCCCGCCCTTAATTCAAGGAATGTCGACCGTGATCTATAGACGGGGTAGCGATTTCATTATGACCCCTCATATCTACTCACCACCGCATTAGTGCAGCGTGAGGGTACGGAGATATGAGTTTTTTCGTTATTGAATGAAACTGGAGTAGTATATTATTGGGCATCCTATTCCACTACCGATAATCCATTAAGTGAATTACAAGCCTGAAACCGAGTAAGTGAAGTACGCGCCAACACCCTCGAACAGCCGCTGAGGTAGTTATTATTGGTGCATCATTCTCCAGTCGTGAATTCGGGCCTTCGGCCCTCAGTCACTTTGTGGAGTATGATACACCATTAATAACTACCTCAGCGGCTGTTCGAGGGTGTCAGCGCGTACTCCACTTACTCGGTATCAGGCTTGTATTCCACTTAATGGATTATCGGTAGTGGACTAGGATGCACCAATAATAACTACCTCAGCGGCTGTTCGACGGTGTCGACGCGTACTCCACTTACTTAATTACCGATGTGGGATATGATGCTAGCAGTTCAACAGTATGGTTAGGCGCATATTCCACTTACTGGAGCTGCCACGTAAAATATAACTGGATTACCGCGAGCAAAAATATATGACTTACCATGACCATCAGCAACTGTTTGGTAGTATGGTGAGGCGCTTATTCCACTTTACTAGTTTTATCTCCTGCTCAATATTAGCTGACACATGTTATGCTCACTGAATTGAACCTGAAAGAGATCGCGATACTCTTACAGTTTATAAATGGTAGAGAAATAAAAAATAAAGTCATTATTAATCTAGCCGTTTCAAGCATAACCCATGAAGTTTGTAAAACAACCTCAGTCATTACATGTAAACAAAATTTGTGCTGAGTCTTGTAAGAATAGTTTTCGCCACGGTGAATTATTACCTAACTCAATACGATGTATCATTTGTGGACCTTCAAACTGTGGGAAAACTAATTTACTAGTTGGGCTTCTTATACACAAAAACGGATTAAGATATCAAAATGTTTACGTTTATTCGAAAACTTTACAGCAACCCAAATACATTTTCTTAGAACGAGTTTTGAAGAGAGTACCTAAAGTAACATTCGAGAAATATCGTGAAAATGCAGAAATAATAAGTGTCCAAGACGCTCGGCCGAATTCAGTCATTATATTCGACGATGTAGCTTGTGAAAATCAAAATAACATGCGTGATTATTTCGCAATGGGCAGACATAAGCACATCGATTGTTTCTATCTAAACCAAACATATAGCAAAATCCCTAAACAACTGGTCAGAGACAACGCAAACCTAATTATACTTTTTAAACAAGATGAAATTAATATGAGACATGTGTATAATGAACATGTTACCACAGATATGACCTGGAACCAGTTTCGCAAAATGTGTTCGAAAATATGGAAAGATCCCTTTAATTATGTGGTAATAAATAAGGATTGCGCTAAAAATAAAGGATGTTACAGAAATCAATTTGATACTTTTGTAGTCTTTGATTAAAAACTCGAATATATAAGGCAGGCACATCCGGGAAGTTATTAATCTGTGGCCAGCGCTATATCAAATACAACCTCTTTACCAATATGGAACAATCATTGAAAAGACAAATTGTACATGCAGCGGAAGCTGTAAAGAAAAAAGTACGCAAGATGCGAGACATCGAGATGCATAATAATCACGCACTAGAATCAGTTTTCAAACCTGTAACAGAACCTCTTAACCTAATTGCCGGTGCTAGTAAGAAACCTCCTACCCTGCATCCTTTTGAAGGTGAAGAAGTCGAAGTTCCTTTAAATGAGAAAACTTTTATGGGAGAAAGATCTAGTAGTATCAAAGGACGCAATAATAGCGATGAAGATGATAATGAATCTGATGACGAGAGTAACTCTTCATATAAATCAGTAGCTGGGGTTAATGAAAATTATAATGTGTCATCCTGGTCATTATCTTCAGAAGCGTTATCAGATAATCCATTTGGTGTAAGAGTAGATCATGGGAAGATGATGCTAGGTTCTGTTCCCATAACGATGGATGATCAGTACATCGGCTTAGCGGAACATAAATACGTAAATACACCCGGTTTACGACAGTTGTTGCTTAAGAAAGATATAGACTTAAGCTTGGTAACAGGTAGTGATATGCACAATTATAAATCGATGCTACTAGCTACAAATGCTCATCGTCGTGACTATGATCCAAATAAACCCATAAAAAGTAATAAGGGGCAAAAATATTTACAAGTTATTAAGCCTCTCTTCAAACTGCAAAAAAATATAGTTCAATCGAAAGGGGAAGGATTACCGTTAACAAAAAAATGGAACAAAGACGTAGACTATGTGTATTGGGATGATCCCAATGAATTAGTGGAAAGGTTAAAATTATTAGTTGCATCTCGAGATGCTGGTAATACAGGATTAGACAACGAAATAATATCTATTATTGAGGAATTGCATGAAAGTAAAATTATAAATAAATAAATGCTTACAAATGTGCACGGCTCATTTTATCTTTAACCTTTCAATACAGTGCACCTTATCATGAATGTAGACAAATTTGGACACTATATCCATAAAAGATTACGTTTGACTG
Source organism: Drymonia ruficornis (assembly GCA_947859195.1). Taxonomy (NCBI): domain Eukaryota; kingdom Metazoa; phylum Arthropoda; class Insecta; order Lepidoptera; family Notodontidae; genus Drymonia; species Drymonia ruficornis. The sequence continues at coordinate 1,145,267 of OX401910.1, read as the reverse complement.
AACTGCTCGACTTAAATGAAAACGCATTATTTAAAACAGAAAACGGTGATTATGATTTTAAATCATCTCGGCTGAGAGGAATTAGCTCACCGGTAGAAGCAGACGAAGCAGTGAATAAAGATTATGTTGATCAATTGAGTGCTATCACGACCAAAGAATTTAATAAATTGATTGGTTCATTGCGTGCTCAAATCATACTAGATGCACAACAGACAGTGCGAGCCACTTTAAAAGCAAAGCTCCCAGAGGTTTTAATTCAATTGAAAGAGAATTTTTATACTAAATCAGATATAGATAAAATAAATAAAAAATAAACTCTGTAATGGCAAAGCAGCAAATTGTAGACGAAATTCATAAAGCAGCACGAAGAAATTTCATTAGACGTTCTGTTATTCTAAAGGGGATTGACGACTTATGGCAAGCAGATCTAATGGACATGCAAAACGTGAAAAAATACAATAAAGGATACAATTTCATTTTAGTGGTGCTTGACTGCTTTTCTAAGTATGGTTGGACAGAGCCATTAAAATCTAAAAACAAAATTGAAGTTACTTCGGCATTTGAACGTATACTCCGTATCAGCAATCGTACCCCAGTTAACTTACAAACTGATATGGGAACAGAGTTTTATAATGTTACATTCCAAACGCTTATGAAGAGGTATAGGATTAATCATTATTCATCGTTCTCTACTAAAAAAGCTTCGATCGTAGAGAGACTAATTAAAACTGTCAAAAATAAATTATATAAATATTTTAGTCTGATTGGAAACTATAAATGGATAGGGCCCCCGATGGAAGATATTATGATCAAATATAATAACACGAAACATCGCACTATTAAATTGAAGCCGGCGGACGTAAATAAATTGAATGAGGCCCTAATTAGAGAAAATATTCGCAAAATACACACCCATGGATCCGTTCAGGGGAAGCCAAAGTTCCAAGTTGGTGATAGTGTTCGTATCAGCAAATACAAACATAATTTCGAGAAAGGTTATACTCCTAATTGGTCTACTGAACTATTCACAATAAAAAAGATTAACAAAACCGTACCAGTAACATACCGCATAGAAGATCGACTAAAGCAAGACATATTAGGGGCTTTTTATGAACAAGAACTTCAAAAATCGAACAATCCAGATGTTTATTTGGTAGAGAAAGTTTTGAGAAAGAAAGGGAACAAGCTGTTTGTTAAATGGTTAGGCTTAAGCAATGAAGAAAACAGTTGGATTGATAAAAGTGCAATAATGGTTTAAGATATATAAGTAATATGATTGTAATATTCTTAACATATCACTTACACTAATGCAAGGTGGTGGACTAGTTAACAGCGTAATTAATCATCTTCCGTTCGAAGTTCATTTGCCCGGATACAATTATTGCGGACCAGGAACTAAACTTGCCAAACGTTTGGCACGAGGCGACCGAGGTGTGAATAAGTTGGACGAAGCTTGTATGCATCACGATATTGCATATACAAACCATTCAGATTTACCCGACCGACACAAAGCTGACTTACAACTACTCAACATGGCAAAACAAAGACTTAAATCAAAAGATGCTGGGAAAGGCGAAAAACTAAGCTCATGGCTCGTTAGTAAAGTTATGAAAGCCAAAGTAAAGGCTGGTTCCGGCGTTAAAACATTTAAAAGCTTAATTGCGAAAATACGTTCCAAAATTAAGAAACTGAAACCTAAGAACAGTAATACTCTAATAAAGGCCGCTTACTTGGCTGCAAAAAAATTGTATCCAAGCATTCATCATCCGATTCGGTTACCCCGAGTGATACCTTTACCAAAGACTGGCGGGGTCCTACCGTTAATCCCAATTTTCGCTGGATTATCAGCTTTAGGAGCATTAGCTGGTGGTGCGGCTGGTATTGCCAAAACCGTGAATGATTACAAGGTGTCCCAAGGAAATTTGCGAGAGACAGAACGACATAATAAAGCTATGGAGGATTTAGTTCTAGGGAAGGGTTTATACATAAGACCATATAAAAATGGTACAGGATTGTTTATAAAAACTTCAAAAAACTAAAAAATAAGCTACCTAATCGCGCTCTAACTAATGTGGATATACAAGAGTATGCAACAAACATACCGCATTTCCGGGGGGTCTACATGAAGGATCAGTTACCAAGAAAGCCGAAACAGATTGAATGCGGTATCGTAAACTTAGATGATTCTAAGAATGAAGGAACGCATTGGGTAGCGTACGTTAAAATATACACCTATTGTGAATATTTTGATAGCTATGGAGATTTGAAACCTCCAATGGAATTGATACGGTATTTTAAGAATTATAACGTTTTTTATAACTATACTAGATATCAAAAATTGAATACAGTTAATTGTGGTCACTTATGTTTAGAATATCTATGGTCATTTTGGAATAAAAATGTATAAAACATTCGCTTTCTTTTATTTACATCATTTACAAGATGTCGCTCACTTTATCGATAACAGGAAACTCGTCAACTGTGACTACATACTATCCTTATACTCTACCGCTAGATGGAGAATATGAGTGTGCGTTAATGCATTTTGCTACCTTTAATTCTATACCAAACATTGACAGGAGTAATAATAAGTTCTATTATGGTGTTAACGAAGTTATTGAAATACCGGAAGGCGCCTATGAATTGCAAGACATCAGCGATTATTTAAAATCCGAATTAAAAGGTGCATCAATTAAACTAGTATGCAATAACAATACTTTAAAAACTTCGATATACTGCACAAAAGACATTGATTTTACCAAAGACGGCACTTTTAGAAAGCTACTGGGTTTTAATAACCAGATCTTGGTAGCAAATAAATGGCATGTATCGCAGTTACAAGTCAACATTTTGCCTACGACCGTTGTCCGGATTGAATGTGATATTGTAAGCGGCTCGTATCTAAACGGTGAACCAAGCCATATTATTCACGAATTTACAATCAACGTGCCTCCTGGATACAGAATAATAGAAGTTCCTAAGAATATAATATACCTTCCAATTAATCATAACAATATAAGCTGTATTAATATCCGGTTATTAGATATAAACAATCGATTAATAAACTTACGCGGGGAAGAAGTGCAGATATATCTACACCTAAAAAGAAAATGATTGATTACAATAAATATGAACCACAGCAAATTAAAAAGATCAGTTCTACACGAGCTATCCGGCAAATAAGACCACAATCCAGGAAGAAAATAAAATTAACAAAAGACAACACGTCATTTCTCAGAGCGATCGGATTGATAAAATGAATATCTTAGACGTTCTATCCACTCCGACTTACGACACCACTATCGAAGGAGTAGAATTTCATTCGTATAAACCTTATATACCAAGCTTCAATAAAAATGACGAGATTCGTATTCCTATTAATCAAAAAGATTTGTACGTTCTACCATCGACCAGCACCTTGTACTTGGAAGGAGTCGTGAATGTTAAAAAAGATGGTAAAGAGAAAACAAGCGTTGTATTTACTAATAATGCACTGATGTACCTTTTTCAGGATATTAGGTATGAATTAAATGGAGTGGAGATAGATAAAATAAAAAATGCAGGTATAACCACCACTATGAAATCCTTATTATCTATGAATGAAAATGAATCTAATTCATCCCGATTTTGGGGTTGGGATATAAATGGAATTAAAAGTGAAGAGGGTTATTTTTCTGCGTCTATACCATTGAGTAACATCTTTGGATTCTGCGAAGACTATAAAAAAGTGGTCATAAACTGCAAACACGAATTAATTTTACTGAGGAGTAATACAGATATGAACGCGGTGAAATTGAATACCGGAGATGTTATTCAAAATGTTGAAATCACCAAAGTCGTATGGAGAGTAGCTCATGTGAAGGTAGCGGATAAAGCAAAAATAAACCTCTTAAAGATTTTGGAAAAAGATCGCTCACTTCAAATGGTCTTTAGGAATTGGGATTTATACGAATACCCTGTACTACCTAAAACTACGAAGCATACTTGGTCTATTAAAACCACTTCCCAAATTGAAAAACCTCGATATGTCATTATCGGGTTGCAAACCAACAGAAAAAACAATGGTGGTGCCGACATGTCGAAATTTGATCACTGTACTTTACGCGATGTTAAAGTTCATTTAAATTCAACTTGCTATCCATATGAAAACCTAAATATTAATTTTACTAAACAACAATTTGCCTTATTGTATGAACAATATGCCCGGTTCCAACGGTCGTATTACGCTCGTAGACCGGAACCTCTGTTAAGTGCTAAAGAGTTTAAGGACATTGCACCTTTATTTGTAATAGATTGTTCTCGTCAAATAGATACTCTTATATCAGGTCCAGTAGTCGATGTGAGAGTAGAATTAGAAAGTATGGAAGAAATACCCGATAAAACTTCTGCGTATTGCCTTATATTGAACGACTGTATAATTGAATATAAGCCTCTGAGTAATATCGTCAGAAAAATATCATAATAAGATTTAAAGACATGCACGAACAAGTTTGTACCTGTAAGTTCGATTACTTTATTATATGTGTAATACGATAAATTCTCCACTCGTATTACGAACGTCGTTCGATGCTCTAGACAAGCTAGTAATCTTTACCAGAACCAACTGATTTAAGAAGATAGCATGAGCACCGATATAATCATAGTAGAACTCCAAGGGTTTAAAGATTTAAAAAATAATTTTATTGTGAAAGAAGTCGCCATTGCAACTCAAGACCATACCCAGACGTTCCTAGTAAAACCACCTCATTCGTTCCATCAACAAACAGAAGAAGAAAAGAAACAAGTGAGATGGATAGAAAGAAATAGAGGAATTTACTGGAGTGAGGGTTATATAGACTACCGAGAGTTTCATCGCATCATTTTACCTTATCTAGAAAACAAAAAAGTAATTACTAAGGGGATCGAAAAAATTAAGTGGATTAAGGACTTATGTGCAAAATGTGAAGTGATCGATATAGGGGAGAAAGGATGTCCTAACTTAGCGACATTAAAAAAGACATTTTGTAAGAATAAAACTGATTTTAACTGTGTGTATCATAAAATGAACTGTGCTTTAAATAATGCTGTTTGTTTAAAGAAATGGTATTTTGAAAATACCATGTTTCTGATCAATTTATTTGATTAGCAAAATAAATAATCTATGTGTACTATAATGATCTCGTTATTTTATTTAAATCACCTCCTGGCTAGACCCTATTAATAATAATAATAAGCTGTAAGCTAGTGATAATCAGCGAATTATGATTCGTTCATAGATAAAAACATAATATAACTTTAGTATAAATTTTATTCATTCATTATTTACAGTTACAAATTAATATTACATCAAATTAGAAACTTACATAGTTATTTAAAGTAAATAATATTTACAACAATCCAAAAAACAATAACACATCAAACATTCTTACTAAATAGTACGTTCTACCATTTATTTGTTTTTTTACTCATACATTATTTGCAGTTACAAACTAATAATACACCAAATAAGCAACTTTGCATAGTTATTTAAATTAATTAATATTTACAACAATACAATAATCAATATTACATAAAATATTCTTCCATTTATTTGTTTATATATTACAATAAAACTTCTGAAATAACCCTACATAATCATTGAACTGTTTTAATTAATTATAGAATTTTATTGTTGCTAAAATAGTACGTTCTACCATTTATTTGTTTTTTTATTCATACATTATTTACAGTTACAACTAATAATACACCAAATAAGCAACTTTGCATAGAAGTTAAATTAATTAATATTTACAACAATACAATAATCAATATTACATAAAATATTCTGTGATGTGCGTAGTGGAAAGCAAATACCTAACTATGCTAATAATTTACACTTTAAACTTAGGACATAAATTACTTACATATAACAATTATCCCCACAAAGTTTTTTAGAAATGTTGTTTATTAATGTTTGTGTTTCTTCCATCACATAGTCCGTTGGTTCACTCACTAAATACTGCGCACTCATCAATACAACGTCGTCATTATCACTTGTAGTTTCCTGTTGTTCACTAATGTCCAAAACTTTTATTTGAATCAACCGTGTCCCCTTTTTCTTCTCATTATTGAGAACGAATGACTGCCGAATAGGCTGCTTCCGCTTAGGACAATCCCGTCTAGTCCTTGCTTTTTTATTAGCTGGCTCTCGTAGCTCCGGTAAATGCCAGCTCAAATTCGGCATGGGAGAACCTTGAGCATATTGAGAGAAGATGATGTCTGGAGAATCACACATTATGGAAGATCTGTAACAACAAATTAATGCTTATTAATACATAATCTGAAATAGTTCATAAATAAATATATGCGCATAACACAAATACATTACTTACAATTTATTTCCTTAGGAGAGGATCGTCGCAACTTCCGCCCGCCTATTGATGGAATGAGTTAATAAATGGCTGTATGCAATGCACATCGGGCGCTCGGTGCGGAGTGGTGATTTGCGTGTAGCGACAAGTTACATCGTGTAGGCATGCGCTCGGCTCAGGGTAGCTTATCGGTGATATTTAACACCGGTCAGCGAGCGCGGTGTTTTGCTTCCAGGAATAGAATGATACAGTTATATATTCATAAACAATTTTATTGGCATTCTTAGAAATAAAATACAGTATGAGTAATAATATTACAGTCTTAATCCTGCTTAAATATATCTACAAATAAAGGAGACATACACAAATTCATGAACTAAATTCACTTATATATTGGGTGACTTCCCATTACATAAAAATAGCTGCATTTCCCCAGGCCAAAGTAGATACTTTGTTAGGTAACAAAAACCGTTTATCATCATTGCTTGAAATTGCTATTTTATTTACGCTTTGTGTAAATATTTCATGTTTTATTGACCTAATCAGTTCATTTTTTTTACGAATGGTATTACAATTATACAAAACATTTTTATAATCTCGCATATGTAAATTTTTTGTAACACATTTTTTTGTGCCTTTTGCCTTCTTTATTATTTTATCTACGGTTTTGATACAGTAAAGCTTTGAACGCAGCCCCACAAACTCTGTGATAATTCGACCGCCCATTTCGTCTTTAAACAGTCCTGGAATTTTTTTATTGATGAGTGGTAAGTTAAACTCGTTGATGGAGTCGTAATTGCTGCTATCAAAATATTGTAAGAAATTCTGTTTGATATCTTTATAAAGATCCTCCGTCTGTACATTATAAACTAGACTATCTGTATCAGTATAGCACAACTCAATTCGGTTACCATAAAAAGGTTTCATGGTTGAATAGTGGAAATCACTCATATGACTCTTAGATAATTCTAAAACAGTAAACCCTATGTATATTGGTTTGTTTAGAATAACACGCGAGGGTCTCATTTGTATTGCTACAAGATCATCAGAAAATACGGACGCACTATGAAAATATGGATTAGCTATCAATTTCTCAGCACAAGTAAACTTTTTAGTTATATTGTTCAAATCGTTCCATTTGTTCACTAATTTTACCTCCACTCTTTTTTCAGTATTTTCCAGAGTCTTGCCAAAAATACAATTATTTAATAATTTAAAAAAATCTTGTTCAAACGTAGACTCTGCTTTTTGTCGTAACTGCGTGTTAAGATCAATATATTGCTTTAAAAAACAACTTTGCTTAAATACAATAGCGCGATGGATCCGCCTCAGCAACAAACCGTGATGCAAGCATTTTTTTAAATGTACATAATGAATAACATAGCGATATTTATCGTATAAATTCGGTATTAGTTTTTTACTCTTACCACCGGGTGGTACACATTTTTCAGGGCAAAATGGTAAGTCATTGTGAGCGAGGTGTAAACTTTCAGGGTATATTAAATCAACTTCAAGAATATAGCCTTTTTCCGCGGTATCACTAATATTCGACAAGTTCAATCGCAAATCATCTATTTCTGGTGCGGTCATAAATCTGAAATCGGCATAGGGCAAGCATTGACACATACTATACCCATATAAATTATTACAGTCTAAATAAATAATGAATGAATCAGGACAAGATGGGTCATACGAATCTAAATATTTATGATTGGCTTTAATGTATCTTTTGGAACACATACAAACACCACCTCGAATACCTTTTTGTATCATTCTATAAATTTCAACATCGCTAATCAATTCTAAATGAACTCCCGTTTTCAAAAGCATTGCATCGAATGATAGACTCGGTGCAGTCAGATAAAATGCTGGGTCGAGATTATAATATTTTTTACAAGTTTTTCTAAAGTTTTCAAATACGTCAGCTAACAATAAAACGTCGGATTTGAGATATAAATCCGTGTACATACCCATATTTTTAATATTAAACCCCGACCAAACAGATTGCGCATGTACGTAGTCTTCGTTCGTAATTGGCTCATTAGTTAATGAATTAAAAAAAATACTTTTAGATGGTAAATATTTATCTTTGTAGCGTTCCCATAGAGACATATAGTCATAAGGATACACTCCTTTACGGGTAAGTAAATCGAATTGATTTTTGCAAGGAAAGTAAGATTTTAAATGTTTGAACTCTTGTTTTTTCATTGTACTAACTAATTTTTCTAAACTTGTTCCTAAGAATTTGAAGGAATCTACAAATCGAACCTGTATACTTTCATCGTTGGATAAGGGTATGTACTTCGTAAAAGAAATGTAATTTTCTTTTGTTTTAGGTAGTATTTTAATAGACCCAGGAGCTTCACCCAATTCTTTTATGAAAAGGTGGCAGTCATACCCAGATAAGTTATGAAAAAATACAGGTAAAAAAGTTGGTAGTTTGTATTGAATGTTACAATAATTATGTGCTGCGCCGCGATATTTCCCAGTCAGGTGACAATGATCGCGGACTCTGTCAGCGAGTAAGAAGTGCTCGCAAATATGACATGACATAGCGTTTTCAAAGTCTTGAGCATTATCATCGGTGTAAACCATGCCAACTTTATTCTTTAAAATAGCATGCATTTTTTTTGCATCTCTATATATAAATTTCACAAAAGTTGATACGCAGTTCAAACCACGATAAGATACGTACCGATTGTATCTTTCGTCTAACGTACACGTTATATGATACGCAAAAGCTACAGGCACATGTCTCTGACGCATTACAGTGCTTGCTTTAGCTGGGTCAGGGTCACAAGATTGATAACGTTCTAGCATTGTTTCAAAATCTGCATATATGACAAATGGTACAAATTGTTTTCTATCATAATTCTTAAACTGAATGTACGACCCGTTCGGAGGTAGTTCTGTGACAATACCTCCACAGCTGTGAGAACTAAGATCTTCGCATGAATTAAAAAACAATAGGCAAACGTCGCACAAGTGTAATTTACCGTGATGCTTTGTTATTTGATTCTTAACAAGTCGCGGCAAGTCTTTAATGAAACAGTAATGAGACAAATCAGCACTTTCTAAATAAAGCAAATGAATTACCCTTCTGTTTAAAGTTTTTGGCACATATAACGGTCCTACCACAGTGTTTTTTCTCAAACCGTAAATATAAATACAAATTTCGGGGTTATTTAGTTCAAATTTTGCTATATCTGAAAAACTCAATGGAAATGTTATGTTTCGTACGTTTAGCACGTTTAGAAAATGCGGATAAGAAGATACTCTTTCAGGATGACTTTTAGCGGGAAATAAAGCTGCAACAATTGCCCATAAAAAGCAATACTCATCATTATTGCGGATGTTAACACACGCTTTTTTCGACTTAATTACGGGTGGTAGCTCAATAAAGCTTGAACCACGTAGAGGTTGATATTTGTTAACATTGACTTCTAAATGAGAACTGCTCAAGAATGTCCAACCGCTATCACGATCCTGAAATTCCTCTATCTTTTTTAATAAGGTGTTTTTAACCCCGGATATCATTGGTTCATATTCGTAATTTTGATGTACGGTATAATTTTTGGTAGCAAATGATTTCATCTCATGGGAATCATTTTTAACCAATAAAAATAATGCAAAATAGTCAAAATTTATTTTTAGGCAAGTGTGTATTTTAAGTGACATGTCTATCAATGATTTGATTTTGTCGTGAATATTATTTAAAAACCGATCTAAAGAACTATTCTCATATGGAGGCATAATTCTGTAAGAAGCTATACGATTACGAAACGCTGAATGTAATATTTCAACACCTTCGCAAAAATGCGAGACATTTTTATTTTTATGGGTTGTACTGCGTAGGTGCCCTGTCCAATGACTGCGTTCAATAGATGTTTTACAAACAGGGCAAAACGGCATTGTAGATTAACGGTAACTGTTACCTAAACTTTAAAATATATTAAGTGTTATAGTACTACAGACCGGAAATACAAGTATTCATTCGGAATTATGTGCTTAATAAAAACATGAAAATTATTTAGGATATTTTTTCGTTGTATTTTAAAAATATTATTTCTTATCTATTAGATTTTTCAGGAGTAACAATTAAAACTACAGCTTAATAATACATGTAGTATGTAATTACATATGGGAGTCGTTGTAGAAAGCAGGCTCAGAATGCTTGAATAATTCGTGAGCCTGTTTCATAAATAATTGGAGTGACTTCCACTGCGGACACTCCTTATCAAGTTGGAGTTTTAGCGCCACTGAAGCCTTCTTCCAGCGATCTACTCTCGGAGTGGAGACTATCTCGGCCTTACGGTAAACTTTTACCTCAATATAAAAGTCTCCTTCCAAGTCCGCTACACGGCGAACTTTGCCATCAGCAACGCGACTCACGAGGGACGATTCGAGGATGCTGGAAGGCAGTGGAAGATCTATCGCGTCCTCCAACCCGAAGAGACCCACCATGCGACGCTCCTTGCTGTAAAAAAACAATTACATTTTATTACTAACAGCAATTACAAAAACACTAGGTCTGCACGGAGTACATTATTATACCATCAGTGTGCTGCTGTCTACGCGCTACCGCGATTTTGTCTTATATAAACTTAGTATAATAGTCTATATGCAACAAATTCGTTTTGCGTTTCATCGCACGTTTATCATCATTACCTTACCGTGTGCAATTAGTATTTATCATTACCGAGTTGCTGTTGACGTGATACCGCAAAACGATTTGGTTTTCTATAGAGTATTTATTAAGTCTATATAAAGCAAAATCGTTTCGTGTTTCATCGTACGTTTTTAGCATTACCTTTACTATTTAACATTACCGGTTACTGCTGACGCGCTACCGCGAGACGATTTTTCTTTATATAGAGTATTTAGTAAGTCTATATATAGCAAAATCGTTTCGCGTTTTATCGCACGTTTATTACCATTACCTTTACCGTGTGCGAATACCATCCTTACCGGGTGCAATTAGTATTTATCATTACCGAGTTGCTGATGACGTGATACCGCAAAACGATTTGGTTTTCTATAGAGTATTTATTAAGTCTATATAAAGCAGAATCGTTTCGTGTTTCATCGTACGTTTTTAGCATTACCTTTACTATTTAACATTACCGGTTACTGCTGACGCGCTACCGCGAGACGATTTTTCTTTATATAGAGTATTTAGTAAGTCTATATATAGCAAAATCGTTTCGCGTTTTATCGCACGTTTATTACCATTACCTTTACCGTGTGCGAATACCATCCTTACCGGGTGCAATTAGTATTTATCATTACCGAGTTGCTGTTGACGTGATACCGCAAAACGATTTGGTTTTCTATAGAGTATTTATTAAGTCTATATAAAGCAAAATCGTTTCGTGTTTCATCGTACGTTTTTAGCATTACCTTTACTATTTAACATTACCGGTTACTCCTGACGCGCTACCGCGAGACGATTTTTCTTTATATAGAGTATTTAGTAAGTCTATATATAGCAAAATCGTTTCGCGTTTTATCGCGCGTTTATTACCATTACCTTTAGGTACCGTGTGCGAATACCAATTACCACTAAGAAACAAGTAGGAATAATTACCTTGATGATGGTGCCGAAGGGAGGCTTTCCGAAGAACGTTTCGGTGTTTTTTTCTTGCTCAGCTTAGTCTTTTTGTTTTCAGCCCCCGCTGACGGCAGAGACAGGCAATCAGAGTCAGACCTGAAATCGAACACAAAGGTTAATTTCATAAAAACAACAGCGCTTTAAAGAAGGTTCCAACAATTTTGGGATCTATTCCAATAGGAGCCACTTTAGCAACCTTCTTTAAATTTAAAATAACCTTGATTTAGAATTACTACTTACGTACATTTTAGTTTCGTAGATCACTGGTAACGTAGTACTTTAACTTTGTTGTTTCTCGCGGATCACTGAAGCGAATATAAATATCGAGTCACTTAAACTTGAAGACTTGGTACCACTTGGAGAGCACTGGAGCGAATATAAATTTTCAACCTCAATTATCCGATTATATACCCATAAACTATGAATTCAGCATAATTTACCCACAATTTCAAAATAAATCATACTATCGTGGTCTTACAATTGGTTATAGAATTGATGTCGGTTATGACATATTAATCCATATTGATTGAACTGAATCAAGAATTGCATTTTCCCGTGGGAAATGCAATATAGGGTAAGTGATCCAAACGATGCGAATACCTACTTCATTTTATTACCGTTCTTCTCGTTAAGAAATATTGAAATTAGTATCTTATTTTACAACAAAACATGTAATGATATGGTTTACCAGATCTTTCGGTAGCAAAATAATCATATTCGTATTTATTCCAAAAATAAAATGTCTGGTCGTGATACATTCACTAAGTTATTCACCATCAATTTAAATATTTTTAAACGTTACCTACAATTTAAATATTTTAACGTTTCCTAAAGGATGGATAACATTTGGGACATTTACCCTACCGCCGTTCTTTCCTGGAATCATACAATTGACACCGAGGCGCTCGCATCAATGGTGCGTCAGCATTTCAGTTCTCCCAATAAAGCTAGCTTCACTGTGGAATATATAATATATTTGGAATACAAATTTCCGCATGCATTAAATTATCAGTTCTTTACAGCGATCTATTAATTACGTAGGTAATATGATCTGAGTATCGCTTACCATACTTCGTGCTATAACCCTTTACACTGCATAATTAATGTAATATAGCTTAATTATTTTCAGTTATTTTCAGTCTATTTCGTGATATGCGATATTTACCCGAATATTTAAAAATTAATTACATTTCATTTTTTTAGCTTGAGATGTATATTATTCCACAGTATAAAGCCAGCTTAATGAATGCGACTACTACATGGTATATTTTATATATTAAATTAAGTAGGTGTGTTTGTTTATAATATACAATTTTATATAAAATTACTGAAATCATCTTATTATGTATTGCTGCTCTATAAATGCACGTTTGGATATTTCATTTGACAGTAAATTATGCATTTAGGGAAATTAATAACATCATCTATTTGATGTTCAAATTTAAACATGTAGGTATCATATTATTGAAGAACATAGCACAATCATCTTCTATTATATTTGGAAATTCTTTATGTATGTATCATAATCCATACGCCCGAAGTCACGCGAAAATTCGAGTGTAGTTTAACTCGTAACTTGCAGTACTGCAATTTGTCGTGTGAATTGTAATATGATAAACCCACCTGCATCCAGTGTCGCCAGTTAAGGTATGAAAATATCGTAGTTTTTAATAGATACGAACTCTTTACTTTAAAGAAATACTTCCAAAAAAGATGATTGGTTCCTGATCTACCCATGTTTACTATACGAACGATCACAAACTTATATTTCGCCACTGTGGTTTCAAATTTTCCGTCATGAATAGTACGCTGAAAACTTAGCAAATAAAATATCGCGGATGATTAGGTAGTATTATTTACGTAGCGATTTAAGTATAGATACCATTTTTGTTAGTCTTAATTAATTTTACCGCCTCTGGTATCACTGCATTGTTTACCTATAAAGAGCACGCCTCCTTCCTTAAACTTAAACGGTAACAGTTTAGCGGAGTGAAGCAAAGTAGTGTTTGCGGGCCGATCGAATTAAATTTAAATGTTCTCGGTACCAATCAGAAATTAACAGTTTTAAAGTACTTATAGTGGGTGAAGAAGTGAACTAAAAAGTGGAATTGGTGCCTAACCATACTACGAAGCAGCTGCTGATGATCACGGTAAGTCATTCATATTTTTGATCGCGGTAATCCAGTTATAATAAGTGGCAGCTAAAATCCCGTAAGAGTTCATCCAGCGATATCAGTCTCTGAGGTAGAATAGTATTGGAGCACGCTACCGCACTAGATACGGACGATCTCAAACCCATTCATCGTTATCCAGTGAATGGAACACGCGCCGTTTCATTCTGTCGAACTGGAATCACCATATCCCAGTCGTGAATTCAGACTGACGATCTCTGACCATCCATCGTTAAACCACTAAGCGGAATAGGCGCTGATCCATTCTATCGATCTGCGATCATCAGGCTACAATGGCGTACGCGTCGACACCGTCGAACAGCCGCTGAGGTAGTTATTATTGGTGCATCCTAGTCCACTACCGATAATCCATTAAGTGGAATACAAGCCTGATACCGAGTAAGTGGAGTACGCGTTGACACCCTCGAACAGCCGCTGAGGTAGTTATTAATGGTGTATCATACTCCACAAAGTGACTGAGGGCCGAAGGCCCGAATTCACGACTGGAGAATGATGCACCAATAATAACTACCTCAGCGGCTGTTCGAGGGTGTTGGCGCGTACTTCACTTACTCGGTATCAGGCTTGTAATTCACTTAATGGATTATCGGTAGTGGAATAGGATGCCCAATAATATACTACTAACTGGTAATATATTTAAATGTGGCGAGAATAAATATATATTAGTTTTGCTACGAGATTTTCGAGTTTAAACTTTTATTAAGGGTGTATTTGCTAACAATATTTTGCACATTATTTACCAAATCATCTAATTGCGTTGTAACTTTGGCAAGTTGCTCGTTTTGGCAAGTTGTACGCATGACCGGGAATAATTCCATAAATATAAGGAAAACGAAAATTCCGGGGCAGCTTACTAAAACAATGAATAATAATTTCACTGTCATATTTACCTTTCATAAAATACTTATAATAATAATAATTTAGCCCTTTTAACGTTCCACTGCTGGGCACGGGCCTCCCCTCAATGCGAGGGGTTTCAGGCCATAATCCACTGATACTACTACTACTACTGATAATACTTATACTGACATTGATTTTTTTATCAAACGTCTTAGCATCCGCGATGCAATATCCTTTTAATCTATGAAACGCTTCATACTCCTCAAAAAGCTATTTCCTCAACTCTTCAAATGTAATACGTCTACTGTCTGTGCCAGACAGGTGAAATCCCTCCAATTATTTACCATTTTCAAGACGTTTTCCTTCGAGATTTAGGTCATTATTTCAGTCAGTCTTTGGGGAAATAAGGATGTGATACGTGAAAAACAATAAGTAACGTAAACTCTACATGTATTCGATCTATCGATTTGCAGGGCTGTTAGTATAAGTAAGTAGGTATAGACCGCGACAGGTCGAGATGACATTCGGGTAATGAGCTTGCAGAATAAACTCCGAATCAAAATTAGCAGGACCCGATAAACAATTAAAATCGCCCACAAAATTATTAATGTTGCGTTGCGGGTCTTGCTAATTTTGATTCGGATTTCATTCTGCAAATAGCTCATAACCCGAATGTCATCTCGACCTGTCGCGGACTATACCTATACATTGACAAACTCAGTAGATGTTCGTACGTTCGCTAGAGACGCTGATCGCTAACGTCTACGTTAAATATGTAGTTGTATTGCAATTTGTTAGTTCCTCGTGTAACTGATAAGGGTGAAGTAGGTATAACTTGCCGTATATTTTACGTAGGCATTTGTGACTAGCGATCTAACTGAGAGTAGAGCTACAGGTAGTCAAGATGTCTGACGTAAACGGAAGCTACTGTATCCTGTTTTTCTCAGGATTGTCTATTTTTCTTAAAGATTACTTGTTATCGATACAAGTACTAAGGGAAGTGACTCTTGAGTATTTCTAGTATGTTTGATCATTATGTGAAAAATAACCATCAATAAAAAACCTATAGTACTACATCATCCACTCTCCAATGTCCCTCCTAAATCATAATAAAAAGGGCGCACAAGGTAGGTCCCCACCCTATTTATATAGGTACCTAATTTTACCATACCTACGTACGTATATATGCGTATACATTTACTCCAAAAAAATGGCCGTCTCCCGACGATTCATACATCACAATTTATTATTTAAAACAAAACGCATACGAATAGTTGGAGCTGACTCCCCAAGGGCGCGTTTACACCGGGTCTTGTGGAAATATAGCGCGTATTTTCGTACCTCGCAGAGGAGGGGTGAATTGTCAAAGGCTTACATGTGCCGATACAAGCTATTGCTACTAAAAAAAATTGTGTGACTAAGGTGGCAAACAAGCGTGCGGCCCGCCTGATGTTAAGCAGTTACTGTAGCTTATAGATGATTGCAATACCATAGGCATCTCTCGCACATTGCTGACCTGAAGAGGAGTGGGGAAAAGGGGAAGGGGTGCTTGGTTCTGGCTTTCTCACTCATCGTAGGAAACGCAGCTGTAATAGCTAAATTATGCCTATATTATATTCTATGACAGGGTGGTATTATCCAGGTCGAGCCAGCCCGTGTTCATATACGCATCTATAGCATATATGCAGCTCATGCTGCAGTCAATTGGCTACAGCTTGGCTTTACCAACACAATAGTTGGTCCGTTCTGTTTTTTTTTTCAAATCATGCGTATTCTGCCTAGGTATGAACGGTGTATTTAATATTTAATGCCACGTTTCATACGTACCTAGAGTCGTGATAAATTCTCTCAACCTGAATGTACTGGCGAAGTAGGGCCAAAGATTTATTATGTGTGACTCGGCTTATAAAGCGCGAGAGGTCAGGTATGTGGCAGTTATAAATTTGCACAAACATGGAAGTGAGGGCAAAAAGGTGAATACATTTTAATTTTTTTGGAATTTTAGAATGTCAAAGATTTGAAGTAGTCTAGCATTTGGAGAATCCGGCATTTGTAGAAACTGGCATTTTGAGAAACCGGTATTTGTAGAATCTGGCATTTGGAATGTGGCATTGTGCCTTAAATCGTTTTTCGGTAACGCAAGCTTGCATGTATTGTACCGATGACTAATGGGATGAAATAATGGTAATCCTGACTATAATGCAAATACAGACTTCTTTCTTTTGAAAATTGCTTACCGTATCCTCCATCTAAACATAAGAAATTTATACCTGTAGCAATATCGAATTGGAAACTGAAAAATATATTTTAATAATTTACAAAAATGTTTATGGAAATAAGATACAAATTAACATAAAACCGAGCGCTTAATTTATCTCCTAAAACCTTTTAACCTTACCCTAAACCACCCTTCCAGAAATAGTCTAAAATCAACCCCTCAAATCATCGGCCACTAAACCGAGGGCGAGTGCCGGCGAAAGCGCGTCATTAAAATGTAAAAGTCGACGCGGCAGTACAAATAAATTGTCGTCTTCAACCCACGCGGTGACGTCATACTCCTGTGGAAGCTACGCGAAGAGATCATCTTTCATGTTGTTTTTACTGTGCGGATAAACTGTACTTACCTACTGAATTAAACCTCCGCATTCCGGAATTAACGCAGATCTACGCGCACTATGAGGGCTACATAGGTACCAACTATTAACACGCAAAT
Organism: Drymonia ruficornis; assembly: GCA_947859195.1. Lineage (NCBI taxonomy): Eukaryota > Metazoa > Arthropoda > Insecta > Lepidoptera > Notodontidae > Drymonia > Drymonia ruficornis. The sequence continues at coordinate 1,127,582 of OX401910.1, read as the reverse complement.
AACAACAGGTATCGGGTATTAGAATTTAATCTGAAAAGTAAATATTTCTAAAATGTACATGTCGGTTTCACCCTCTCTCAATAGATGTGTCCATATGGCGCGCATGCCTCACCCGAGCACTCATATTATGACATTACGTCTATGCGTTCCGACGTCAAAAGTGAGTGCTCGCGCGAAGAGTCCTTTGCCTTAAGTAAACCATTCATGACCCTATGCAATGCATTAACTGCTTATTGGTAGTACTGCTTGCGTAGCCCAAGCGTAGCTTCCTTTGAAGCGCTTCCCTACCCCGCATCTAATTCTTTAATTATAAAATGCAAATTCAAAGAAATCAGCGCCGACAATCAATGTCTCCCGAGAGACGTTTATGGGGTGGAAACCCGATAGGCGCCACTAAAACGCACTGTATAAAGTCGGCGGAATTGCGGGAAGAATCTGGATACGAATTAAGAAAGTTTATTTTATTTATTTAGAAGGCAAAAAGCGGGACATAGAATTGCTAAATAAAAAGGTTGTCATATTGTTTAATGTGGATGAGATTACTCTGCAGATAAAGAAAACATTATAACAAGAGTAAAGGTTTTACGAAGAAGAGATTTATCAAAAGAACGGATACTTCTGCAAAATGATCATAGAATCCGCAAGAGTCCGCGTTTAAAATATGGAACTCTGAGCTGGGCTAAAAGGTACCCTAAGCCCTGGCTCCAAGTCTATTAACCATTGGAAAACCACTGGTATCTTATACTATCTTCAAGAATGCCACATTGACTCGCTTACATGCTAAGCCATATTGTCAACAGTGAGAAAATAAACCACAATTTAATAAAAATACCCATGATCCATATCAGACGAAACGAAACCACCCATGATCCATATCAAAATCAACGAAACCATAGATACAATAAACAGATTAGTTAAATAGGTACCTATAGCTATAGCCAACCAACCGATCCACGTACAATCAAAGCTCCAAGACATAGCCAACATCTTTCGGAAGCTATAAAGCTGGTTCGTATTTAATTCGAGCGGGACAGATGCCGCGTTAATAAAACCGTATCAATGTTCGCTCAGTGTTTCACGTTGTAGAGCTAAGAAGATTGCTCCGGAAATTGGTTGGAGTGGCTGTTGCTTGTTTTGTGGAGTTACAAGTACTTATTTCCTTGTATTTCTGTATAAGATGGTTTATGAATGTTGGCGTTTATAAGGATTGTTTACTCTTTGAATGGACGATTGTCGAAGAAATCTAAATAAATTCGTTACTTTATGCTATAGCAATATGGGAATATCTCGCATTAAACACTTCGCACAATTCAGAGGACACATGTCCAAAAACTAAATTACATTACAGTCGGAGTGTCGAGATTATACAAACTATGCATAACTCATACGAGTTGCGTCAGCACACGTCAACAATAGTTACGATGTTTGAACGGCAACTGTGTGAGATACGACAGGTTTAATACGGGTTTTAACTTCATAATAAACTTACTGGAAGATGATATTACGTGTAATTTAATTAGGTTACATTAGTAGCTTTATGATTACCGCCAAATTTATAAAAAGTTATAATAGACTTACACTGGCAATTCACATTGCTTCTGTTCCCAGAATCGCTTTGTAACCCCATTGTAAATTTGGTGAATAGTGTATTCGTTAGCTACAGTCGCTAGTAGCGTGTTAGGAAAATCTGTCCATCCGTCTAAAATATTTGAGCGATTTATTTTTAGTTCCGGTAACCAATGGAGGTGTGCTGAACAATTTGCCGTGAATATACTTTATATGACGGTATCTAGCAAGTAAAAAAAATCCTGTAAGAGCTACAGTATATTATTTCAAACTACCATAATACACATATGTATAGATATATTTGCGCAATAACATCTACTATCCCGATTCCAGAATTTAGTTTAGTTTAGTTTATTAAAATCGATGCCACCGCCGTCCGACCAGTTTAACCACACGTGCTACACCGCACCCATCCGCGTCCGCGTGGAAAATTAAACAAATTCCTAAAGGACAGTGGTTCATTTTGACTACAGAAAACGCGGAAAGGAATGAAAATAAATTATATGAATACCATTAAGCCTGTATTTTCAGAAATAAACAGGCATGAGTGAAACTTTAACTTTCATAACTTAATTAATAGGTACTTAAATTTTTCAACACATAATTCCTATTCGTACTAACAGTTTTCAACCAAAATAATAAAGAACACTAACTGACCTAGGTATTTTAACCGGGGGCGTACCTATTATGAACTCTTACCCCCTTATTCATAGAGATTTTGGCCAGTTTGCAATGGTTTTGAAAAGCATTTTTAGGAAAAAATGTGATGCAGGTCGGTTATAACTTTCTATGAATAAGGGGGTTACACTATATAGGCAATTTACTCTGTAAACTGAACTGTGTCGACAGTTCGTATTATGAAATTACTAATTCTTAACTTAATACACAGTTAATTTTGTAACTTAACGTCGTCGGTGAAACTCACAGGCAGATACAACTATCCAGATTCAACTCAACTCAACTCAACTATTTTTTTTTTATTCGTGTATGCTATATGTACCGTTTATAAATCGTCAAAAATAATATTTTAGCGTTACCACCGGTTTGTAATGTTGCTTCCATTGAGAAGAGCCGGCAAGAAACTCAATGGTTACTCTTTTCAAAAGAAAAAGAATAATTGTATACATTTTCAAACAGCTATGTAAAATACGACATAAAGTTACCCCGTAAGGTTGTAATGAATTACCTGGAAATTTCAGGTCTTAAAGTTCTTAACTCCAATAAGGTCTAGCTATTTATACTATTTGATAAATTATTGAGGTTATACTTGGGATACGGGGCATACAATTTTCTTTACTTTACCTACTCTTTTGCACAATATTAATGGAGTTCAATTACCACTAAACTAGCTATACAAAGTTTACAAACTAATAATAAAACTATTATTCAAGTGAAGCTCAGAACCGTGGCATCATTGTCATTTGTCAGTGGTGATCATAAATCATTGCGTCTGACTCTGAACGGCGGCCGGGCGTGTCCGTTCACCTCTAAAATAAGGCCTTTGAGCTCTACTGTATGGGGTGACTTGTGAAATTATTGGAAGATAAATCATAATATTATTTACTTTTAAAATCAGGTATGTTTTTAAAAGTTAAGGCGAAGGCTAGACGTAAAGTAAATACTGTGGTCCGTCATTATTTACCAAAAACCGTGGTTCAAACTGATCGTGTAGGCTAGTGTACTGATGGATGACAGTATTTACTACGAATTTCAATTCCAAAATGACAGTTTGTCGTAAATACGCCGCGAAAGCAATAGAGTGGACATGTCTTCTGAGATTGCGGATTAAACCAAGCGCTAAGGTAATATCCATACAAGCTTTCGTGTTTCATTTCACGTCTGCACTGTACGAACTACGTCACGATACTGACGGAAAAATACTGTACGTGTAGCCTGCGTCGATGGAATGACATCCATCATTATTTACCATACTGACGGACCACAGTATATACTTTACGTCTAGCCTTCGCCTAAGAAATAAAGTGGGTGTCTTTAATGGGCTGTACCTAGAGTTACGGTAAGCTAACGTACCTAGTTGGTAGTGCCTGAAGCTACTAGAGAAGACTTTTATTATAAAAAGTGCTATTTTTTTATCTTTAATTGGAAAACACTGAAATACTGAAAACAATATCAATAAACAATATTCCATACGAGAGACGGGCGGAATGACAGATAAATTGAGAAAAATAGTTAAAGCTAGAATTCGCCACATGGCAATTAAAGTTGGGTTTACAATGATTATATTAGATATTTTTTCATTTCATTTAATTTTTTTAGATATCACAATCATACGCCAATATTATACATGGTCAGCCTAACTCTGTAAAATAACTGCATGGTTATTTTAATTAGCCTCGGCGCTAACTAGCAGCCGGTTGTCAAGTATGCGCAAATATTTGCCTTTCCAGAGCCCAAACACGACTGCCACTAAGGGTTTCAGAAGACAATTATTATGAAACTATCGAAAATCATACATGTTATAAAATTAACTAGGTAAAAATTCTAAAACTTTTTTGTTAAATGAAATGAAATGAAATGTAACGTCACGACTTTTATCCCCATTCAGGGGTAGTCAGAGGCTTGAGTGGCCACCACCACATTGTGGAGGTATTAACCAACTCAAAGCCCACGTTTCACCAGATATTCAGAACCCAACGTTACAGGTGGTGAACCTTGTCGCCGTGTATACATGAACTGACTATTACCTAATCCCGAGGGATAGGTAGGTTTCATCACGATGTTTTTTTGTTAAAATTAACCAGATTCTTAAATTAACAGGGTTCAATTTACAGTAATTTTCACAAATAACCACTGCTGAAAGTCACAACAATGATCATAAAATTTTCACATGAAACTCGCCTCATTTGTAGAGCTTTGTGACTCTACATGATATTCTATGTGACAATTTCGTAGTAAGGGTGCAATGAGCATACATAATATATTATTATACGCCTTAGATTATATATTAGTCGAGCGCCGCTCGACTAGATGGCTTCGGTGTAGTTGTAAAATGCGGCAACGAATAATGCTCATATTAATGAGCATACGAGTCCAACTTGACGTAATCTCGTAGCAACCACTCTGTCACACTGATCTGCCGTGTTGACATTTTTCTTTAATTATATTTACATAGTAAAATGCCGGCCTGCGCGGTAAAATTATGCAGAAACAATCAATCAAACAATAAGAAAGACACTGGGATCACATACCATCAGTAAGTATTGCATAATATCCTAATTTCAACGAAAAATAACACCAACCATTAAAATGTCAAAGAATATAAATTACACCGTTCAGTGATACCGCGTAATAAAACTTAATTTCCCCAAGGTTGCGATTTTTATTGTTCTGCAAATAAATAATTATTTTTATATAAGGTCGTAAGTTATAAATAGATATTTTGCAAGGCACCTTACTAAATGCTGAAGATGATGTATCCACCCTACCATAAAAAAATAATCGCTTGGTATAAATATTTTCGATCGCTTGGTTCAGCTGGTTAGTAACGAGCATTAAAAATTATTTGGTAACGAGTGATTCAGTCAAAGGAACCCAACATATTTCTTTTTGTGGTAAGTATCACAGAGAACATAGAGGTAAGAGTTGTTCTTTTTTAAAAACTTTTATTTTTTAATTAATCGCCTCTTTCCATTCGGACCAAATGTGATTCTGCCAATGTCAACGTCTTATTACATTTACCTATGAAACAACGCGTGACAATTTGCGCGGGTGAAGGGGTCGTTGAGGACAGAGATTTTTTATTTTTTTCATTTTTTTTCATTTTTTATTTACTTATTTCGTCCCACTGCTGGGCATAGGTCTCTCCCATCCTCCTCCACCTATCTCTGTCCTCAACGACTCTTTGTCAGTCCTTCTCTAAGGCGTCAAGATCATCGCACCATCTCTTTCTAGGCCTGCCGCAACGCCGTCTTCCATCTTCCGGAACCCACTCGCTTGAAATTTTAGCCCACTTGTCAGGATCCATTCTATTCTATGGCCTGCCCATCTCCACTTAAGTTTGGTAGTCTTTGATTCATGGGCTAAAAGTTTAGAAGTTGACCACACTATTTACTCATGCTTGTGTGCGTTGACGCAATTAGTTACACACATTACAATATTGAGATTGCCGCATTCAAGGAGCTTTATTTCATATGACGTGCGGTGTCTTCCTAAAGGCACGTCACTGTTATACGCATTAGTTACACACTGAGTAAGCAGTCCCAACCACATAATATTTGGAGTTGGAGCTTGATAATAAGCTCCAACTCCAAATATTGGCCTATTCGAACATTGAGAAGCTACATGGTAATTTTTAAATAAACAGCCCCCCTAGACAAGTGGCATGAACGCTAATCGAATAGAATAGAATAGGCTTCACAATGTACCTATGGAAATGTCAAACGTCGCTATGTAGATCAACAACAAGTTGCTATGTAGATCACGTGACTTATGTCATTTCCATACATGAAGCGTAGCGATTCGAAGGAACGCTTGTAGACGTCAGCCACTTGTCTAGCCCTTCAGTGCATTATATTCTTAGCGATGTATCATGTAATTCGCAGCATTTCTATGTGCCCATATCGCCTCTATAACCAGAGTGCGACCGCTTGGCGCAGTGGTTTGAGCATTGGCCGCTCGGTTCACTGCATCCGGTGGTTGCGGGTTCGATTCCCGCCAAAGGTGAATTTCGGAAACGGCTTTTTCGTAATTTGCCCTGGTCTGCCAGTCACTGGGATTACCCCCAGCCTGTTGTATTACCATACCATACTATATAATGGACTGGGAGCGATCCCAGTGACACCCAGACTCATTGGCTATAGCCATAGTACAAGCGCTGCTAAGTTTGGGACCATACAGTTGGAGTCTAAGTCTGGCGATAATAAAAAAATAAAAAAGAGTAAGGTTTTTATTTGCATTAACCTTCTGAAAAGACGTAAATCTCTGGTAAATATTGTTCTAAAGATTTTTTTAATCGTTATAGATAGACCTCAGGCTATTCAAAGATCCAGGCCCGATGACTCCGCAAATTCCTCCCACAATAACCGACGCTGTAAATAATCAAAGCGAGAGATAAAAGCGGTTATCAGCATGATAAATATTCCATCGGATCGGCCGTCCATTCGTTCAGCTAATCGCTATAAGCCTAATGAAAGGCTTTCTATGAAATCATGATTTGAAATTTTAATAGCGCTCGCGGCACGGAGTGTTTTTATCGTTCCGTAAAAACAAGCAGATTGGAATGTTTGTTGCTAAAGTGTACGTTTCCGGGGACGGGTGCGGCCGCGCATAATGGGTGGGATAATGCACGCGAAACGATGGTAAATAACATTGAGTGTATTTTTATCTCAATGTTATTGATTTTCAACATATTATATTTTATTGTGACTAAGCGCTAACATACACGGACTGCATTTTGCAGTTTGGTTGCAGTCGAGGGCACGTGACTGCACACGGACTGCATTTTGCAGTTGGAAGTGACAGCTCTATTGCAGGTGGTTGCAGTCGACGGCACGCGACTGCACACGGACTGCATTTTGCAGTCAGAAGCGACTGCAGTCCGTGTATGGCGGCGCTAAGGTGACAAACAAGCAGTTGCTTGCAATACCAAAGGCATCGCTCGCACGTTGCCGATCAGAAGAGGAGTGGGTCAGAGGGAGGGGATCGTACGAAACGCAGCTGTAATAGCTACATTACGCCTATCATTTGTGAGAGGGTGGTATTACCCTGGCCGGGCCAGCCCATATATGAGCTGCAGTCAATTGGCTATACACTATACAGCTTTGCTAATAAGCTTAAACTTAAGAACTATGATTTTTTTATGTGACTAAAGTGTCAAACAAACGTACGGCCCGCCTGATGTTAAGCAGTTACCGGAGTCTGTAGATGCCGTCAATAGCAAAGGCATCGCTCGTACGTTGCCGAACTCAATGGGAAATGGAGGGATGAGAAGGGGAGGGGGTAAGTTTCGGAAAACGTACCTACCTACGTATAATATTTTGAAATGGCATTTTCCTGCAATATGTGCCTGTACATAAACCTTATTGCGTTATCGGCTACACGAGTTGGTCGCGCTTGGCGCTTTTTCATTTCAGCCCATAAAATAAAATGAACTCTGAAATATTAATAGCCATTCGCGCAGTACTCAGGGGGCGAGTGAGAGCCGTTTCTACTGTGCGACTTTGAATAATGTTTTAGTAAACGATATTCACAGTATATACACATTTGTTTTATTTTATCTGCTACAAATACTTCTGTCTGTCTATTTGATGCGTCCAGATGCCTCGCATGCACTCAATTTTGATGTCGGAACGCATAGACATAATATCATAATATGAGTGCTCGGGCCGAAGCTCGATCAAAACTGAGTGGAATGCGGCTGATATAAACGCACCCCATTGATATAATGGCACGTTATGCTAAGTTTGCGGATCGTGCTGCCTTAGTTAATTAATAAGGCCGGCTAAGGGCCTCCGCAGACTTGCTACTTTTAGCATCGGCGATCGGCGATTTTGATACTGCGTCTCGCTCGTTCACGCTCGAAGAAACGCGACGCAGCATTAATACAATTGCAAAATCGCCGGTCGCCGATGCTAAAAGTAGCAAGTCTGCGGAGGCCCTCATTGAAAGAGTTTTTTTCTTTTTTTGTTATAGTATGGCTGCGTCTACAAGAGACGAGCGGCACCACCAAGCAGACAATATTGACATCGAGACGCGTAAATATTTGTGTCAAAACTGATGACTCGGGCATGGTGGCTAGGGGCTGGTGGCTACAAAATACATCAATGCAACCTCAAACTACTTTTATTCTATATCTCCCACGTCTGCGGTTATAAACATTACAGACGAAAATTAGTCTTTACGATAGATCGTATAGAATAAACGCACCCCAGTCAGACGCATTCCGCTGCGTCTGGGATCTCCAACCCAATTTGTATGAATTGTACACGGCAGGGTAATGGTTGTTGCGTAATACCCAGATATGCCCGGTTTGATCCGGCCTCACTCGGCTCCAACCGGATTCAACCGACTTCATTCAGCTGTCCCATGCGCTCTTATTCCCCAAAGAGGTGTAGCAAGCATTGTGTACACATATATCAGCAATGGTCTTATATCTGATGTAACTAGGATTAACAGAAGGTTTACTATGGGCTGCCACTTCCAATAACATATATTCATAGAAAGAACTGTAAATAAGGGCGGAAACCCACCGCGGTGCACGGAGAGGCCACGCACACGGCCACGGCTACGTTTTGCAAAAGATGTATGGATGACGTCATTTCGTGCATGCGCCGCGGTGGACACGGTGACATACATTTTCGTGCAAAGCGAAGCTTGACCCACGTGCGTAGCGTGTGCGTGGCCTCTCCGTGCACCGCGGTGGGGTCTCCCCCTAATGCTTGCCCAATCCACGAAATTTTCCCAAACAGCTGCAAAACCGAACTCGTGTGACGATTGAACCAAAGAATCATATTTAACATGGTATTTGCCAATAACCGTCTGGATTCGGCTTCCCCCGGCGTAGTATCCGGACCGGTTAATACCTATCCGGTTTAAAAGGGCCGCGCTGATAAGACACGCACGCACGGTTAAATTGTTTGTGATACTCGACAAATATTCTGTTTCAAACGCGTGATAATGTTTATATGTGGGTTCTGTGTTGATTCAAAATTAATATGATTATGACTTGTTGTGTGGGTAAATATCGAAGCAAACAACCTCTCACCTTTTAAACGAGGGTGACTCAGCAGTTTTTATATTTTGGTCTGTAAACTAGGGGTCAGGGACAACATAAAATGCATAAGTAGATGATATTGATAAGTACATACATACATAGTAGGTAGGTACCATGGACCAGTTACTAAGGGGACTGGCCCTAAGCAAGTCGGCCGAGTGGTCGGCCTAGTACTAACATCGACATAAAACGAAGCGAGTAGTTCAACTATTTACCGGTAGATAGAACAATGAAAATGAAAAAACAATGACCACGTTTTTTTTCATACATATATCTAATAAGGGCACCTCGTTCTTTAGTCTTTACTCTGTGGTAGGTACACATTTTATTTTCTACAAAAAAGAAAACTTTCTGCTGACTGGCATTAACTAGAAACTGGCCGTTGAATCAGGATATTATTATCCATATACTGATAGGAGATATTTCTACTGAGGCCTATCTTTCCTTCCCAACAATACTTGAACTGACAGACGACCGCTTGGTGCTTTGGTTCAAGCGCAGGCCGTTCGGCTCACTGAATCGGGTGGTTGCAGGTTCAATTCCCGATAGAAGCAAATTTCGAAAACGGCCTCTTCGTAATTTCCCTTGATCTGGGTGATAGAGTAACTGGGATCGCCTCCGTCCATTGTACGGTATATAATACCTAGCTATAGAACTAGCGTTGCTTATTTTTGGGACCATACAGTTGGCGTGTTAGTCTGGCGATTTGGCCATCTATTTGCTCGGTAGCCTAGCCGGTAGTCGGTCGACTGTAGCCTAGGGGTGAACAGGTTGGGCTAACAATCAGAAGGTCCCAGGTTCGATCCCCGGTGGGGCATGCACCAATGGATGAATTTTCATCTATGTGCATAATTTACAGTTCGCTGACGGTGAGGGAAAACATCATGAGGAAACCTACCTATCCCTCGGGATTAGGTAATAGTCAGTTCCTGTATACACGGCGACACGGTTCACCACCTGTCACGTTGGGTTCTGACTATCTAGTGAAACGTGGGCTTTGAGTTGGTTAATACCTCCACAATGTGGTGGTGTATGGCCACTCAAGCCTCTGACTACCCCCGGACCGGGAATAAAAGTCGTGACGTTACATTACATTACATTTGCTCGGTAGTTAGGAATCTATACATTATTTATCTACTTAGTAAATTACGACTTAATGATTATGATGGTTCACAATCAGGAAAGTATTTGCCTCAATCATAGAGGACTTTGTCCATGGCCTCAATCAACTGGAATTGTATGGAGCCAATCACTGAATGCGGTATTAAAATCCAATCTATGATCACTATCTATCATAAACCATTCATATCATAGGAACCTATAAACTCTGTGGACGAAGTTGATTTAATTGTTGTCATAAAAGTTTAAATTATATTCGGTTTATTTCGTCGGATAATGTGGCCTACCTTTCTATTTTAGGTATTGACCAAGGATCTTTTAATAGAGGATAGACAAGTTGAGTTTTTGGTTAAGTAGAAATTCAACTTTATTCTGCTGCCTTAAGGTCTATTATACCTTAACAATTCTTAGACAGAAAAACGAGCCGAGCGAGAGGCCCCAGTTGGGACCGTGTCCCTCTCATTTCGAGTTGCCATGCCAAAATAATATTATCGTTGGGTAGTGATTGTTAGTTTTTAAATCATGCAAATAAATTAATTTATTATTTATCGTGACTATTGTTTTATCATATTAACAACTAGCTGTGCCCGCGACTCCGTCCGCGTCCAGTCGGTGAAGCCCTTAAATATAATTTTGTCTATCGTCTAATCTGTATTACGTCAGTCTGCATCAGTCTGAGTTCGTCTGTCCGTGGCTGTCTATCTGTACCAGTCTATACCAGTAAGGTGGTAGAGTCTGACCAGTAAGGTGGAGATCGGCATTCAAGTAGCTAATTTACCTTCGTTTCGTATGATGAGGGAGAGAGCCGGAAGCGCAACCCAGCCACCTCCCCGTCCCCTCCCACTAACCCCACTCCCCTTCAGGTTGGAAACGTGCTACCGATGCCTTTGGTTGCAAGCATCTATAGGGTACGGTAACTGCTTAACAACAGGTGGGCCGTACGCTTGCCTGGCGCCTTAGTTGTATAACAAAAGTTTGACTTTATTTGTCTGTGTGTATCAGTTTAGCTGTAAGTATCTGTCTGTCTGAATCGGTCTGTCTGTAATCTATCGGTAGGTGAGTATCTCTGTCTGTACCAGTCTATCTGTAACCGTCTATCTATATCTGTAGTTACTCACAGTATCACGACTGAGCGGTTGGACTCCAGAGCTCAATGTTTAAGTTTGTACTTGATACCCATGTTCCTTATTTAAAATGAGTGAGTGCTCCAGACTCACGGCTTAGGTAAGAGTCACTTCGCAACATCGTGCTTAAAAAGTTAGAGTCCGGAGTTTATCGTCTAAGTCAATAGTCAAAGCGTTTATTTTGTTTAGGCCTAGGAGGGCACTTACAAGTAGTCATTTTACATGTTTTCCTTAAATTCTAGCGCCGGATCGGAAACGCGACCTCGCCTGAGAAGTTTCTACTTGATACCCACATTGCTAATTCAAAGTTAGCAGGTCCTCCAGATTTATGGTTTAAGCAGGCAGTTACCCAGCAGCATCATTCCTGAGGGGTTGGAGTTCAGAGTTCAATGTCTATGTTTCTATTACTACTTAATTCAAAATCAGCAGCTCCTCTAGACTTACTTCTTAGGTAGGTAGCTTCCCTACGGCATTAGTACTGTGGAGATGAATTCCAGAGTTAACGTCTAAGATTCCGCGTGATACAAAGACCCGCTTAATGTTTTTTATACGTAATTAGGAATAAAAAAACTAAATTTCTTGAAGCAAGGAAGATATTAAATTTTGACATGTGGTGCAAGGCAGGTATTGTCTGATTTTATGTATAGCGACATCTAGTTAAGAAAAACGAAACTTAAGATGGTAGAACGCAGCAATAAAATATTTATTATTATTATTCAAATTAAGATTATGTATTCCAAATAGTGTCGGATCACACACAACGTAGGGCTCCGTAGGGCCCCGCTCTAAATAGACGTATTTCAATAACTAAAACTTATTTTTGGCTAGAATTTCGGTGTGGTCATACAAATTTACAATCTAATATTTTAGAAAAAAATATCCTAAATGTTAAGTTGGACTATTAGTCATATCCATGCCAAATTTCATTGAAATCAATCCATTGGATTCGAAGTTGTACGTGTTCGAATATTTAGGTAGATTTTGAATGTTTTGTGGCAACCCTAAACTTAACCGAAAAAAAAAATATGCTAGATGTTAAGTTAGACTATTAGTCATATCCATGCCAAATTTCATTGAAATTAATCCGGTGGATTCAAAGTTGTGCTCTTTCAAACATTTAGAATTTTTAAGTAGTTTTTTGAATTTTCTGTGGCAACCCTAAACATTTTCGAAAAAAAAAGTATCCTAGATGTTAAGTTAGACTATTAGTCATATCCATGCCAAATTTCATTGAAATCCATCCGGTGGATTCGAAGTTGTGCTCTTTCGAAAATCTGAGCAAACATACAAACATACAAACATACACACAGACAAAAATTCTAAAAATGATAAAAATGAATTCTGCTGGTCAATCTAAGTCCCCCCCACTATTTTTTTTCCAAATATTTCGAATGTACAGACGCGACCAATTTTACATTCTTATTATATGTATAGATAGTCACGATAAATAATAAATTAATTTATTTGCATGATTTAAAAACTAACAATCACTACCCAACGATAATATTATTTTGGCATGGCAACTCGAAATGAGAGGGACACGGTCCCAACTGGGGCCTCTCGCTCGGCTCGTTTTTTTTGCAGTCGTGAACAGTCCAGTATGTATTTACGTTCGTGGTATTGGCTAAATGAAACTACACAGATAGCACAGATAGAGCTACAGGATATTAGGTTAAGCGAGGAACATATTCAACCCCATGATAGTTTTTTGCGGAAAAGGGAAGATCTTCCGGCCAGGCGGGTGGTATGCCTGGCGGGGTCGGCCGCTACGCCCCGATGGTTGTTGTCGGGGTCTCGTATATATGCGGAGTGCCTCGGGAATCTTGCTTGCGTGGTTCAGGACTCCATTTTTGTATTGGCGCGTGCAACTAACGCCATCTGTTGGTAGCGAGATGTGAAGTCGCTACAAGTTCATGCTGCACTTAACTAAAAAAAAAGTATAGCCCAGGCTAGCACAAATAATAAAGACTGAACTCACCGACGACGGCACAAAGTACAACAAATCAGTAAAGAAATGAAAATAACCTACCTGTTCTATAATTAATATGGGTGAAAACTGCTTTGAAAACCTCTTAAAGAAATGCTGAAAAATCGCCATTTTCAACCGCCATAGGTGGGCAATGCGCCAGCAAAGCGGCAGATGGGTAGCAGTTTGAAAAAGACCAGAGTGGTCTATTAAGTATTGAGGCAAAATAATTATTTGATAAGCTAGGTACGTCACTTGCTCTTTTAAGGTAACATAACCAACATAAGCTGAGCTCTCTTTATTGTTTTCATCTGTAATTAAGAGAACTTAGGTTATATTGGAAATTTTACCATAGACGTGAAGGCGACTACAAAAGGTATATGGAAGACGTCAGTTTAGTCAAAACGTAAAAAAATATTCATGTAAGCTAGAAAAAAAAAACAATATTTTAGCGTTACCACCAGTTCGTAATGTTGCTGCCATTGAGAAGAGCCGGCAAGAAACACAATGGTTACTCTTTTTAATAGAAAAACTTTCTGCCGTGGTTTAACCTACAATTATTCGACGGCCCTAAGAAGCTGGCTGGAAGCTGTATATGTTGCACTCAAGTGCGCATAATACCTCACATTGTAACTCACTCAGGACTGGGTGTGGCGTGTGGAGTGGCAATTTATGCAAAAATCCAAAGCGAATTGTCTGCTGCACGTGAACTGCGCACTCCGACTCGGCTGGAAGTTACCTCCTGATATTTGATTATCTATTTTATAACTTTACGACGATAGGACATGTTCACACGGTTTAATTTCTTTTTCTTGCCTCTACATTGTAGATTCTTCACTATCACGCCTGTACACCTTGAAGGGCACTTGCACTTACGTTTCGCCGATGATGATATTAGGATGAACGTCAACCTCGGCCGAGTCCCGACGAATTGGCTTTCTCGTTTCGACCAATAGGATTTGCTTCATTTTAATAAGTTGAGGAAATGAAACGAGCCTATTGATCAAAAAACCCCAGCTAGCGCGCCTAGCCAGCCTGCCCGGTCGAGGTAGACCTAAGCAAAGAAAAGAAATACCACATCATCATTTCAGCCAAAAGAGGTCTACGGTTGGACATAAGCCTCCCCCAAGGTTTTCCACAACGACCGGTCCTGTGCCACTTGCATCCAGCGGTTACACGCGATCTTCACTAGGTCGTTGGTCCACATATTAGATCCAAATTATTATTGATACCTAATCATTACTAGTAATGTGATATGCAGGAAATCCCAAAATCCCAGCAGTCTAAGAATCGAATTAAGTACCTATACTCCATGATTGACACTTAAATATTTATTTAACACTAGCTGTGCCCGCGACTCCGTCCGCGTCCAGTCGGTGAAGCCCTTAAATATAATTTTGTCTATCGTCTAAACTGTATTACGTCAGTCTGCATCAGTCTGAGTTCGTCTGTCCGTGGCTGTCTATCTGTACCAGTCTATACCAGTAAGGTGGTAGAGTCTGACCAGTAAGGTGGAGATCGGCATTCAAGTAGCTAATTTACCTTCGTTTCATATGATGAGGGAGAGAGCCGGAAGCGCAACCCAGCCACCTCCCCGTCCCCTCTCACTAACCCCACTCCCCTTCAGGTTGGAAACGTGCTACCGATGCCTTTGGTTGCAAGCATCTATTGGGAACGGTAACTGCTTAACAACAGGTGGGCCGTACGCTTGCCTGGCGCCTTAGTTGTATAACAAAAGTTTGACTTTATTTATCTGTGTGTATCAGTTTAGCTGTAAGTATCTGTCTGTCTGAATCGGTCTGTCTGTAATCTATCGGTAGGTGAGTATCTCTGTCTGTACCAGTCTATCTGTATCCGTCTATCTATATCTGTAGTTACTCACAGTATCACGACTGAGCGGTTGGACTCCAGAGCTCAATGTTTAAGTTTGTACTTGATACCCATGTCCCTTATTTAAAATGAGTGAGTGCTCCAGACTCACGGCTTAGGTAAGAGTCACTGCGCAACATCGTGCTTAAAAAGTTAGAGTCCGGAGTTTATCGTCTAAGTCAATAGTCAAAGCGTTTATTATGTTTAGGCCTAGGAGGGCACTTACAAGTAGTCATTTTACATGTTTTCCTTAAATTCTAGCGCCGGATCGGAAACGCGACCTCGCCTGAGAAGTTTCTACTTGATACCCACATTGCTAATTCAAAGTTAGCAGGTCCTCCAGATTTATGGTTTAAGCAGGCAGTTACCCAGCAGCATCATTCCTGAGGGGTTGGAGTTCAGAGTTCAATGTCTGTGTTTCTATTACTACTTAATTCAAAATCAGCAGGTCCTCTAGACTTACTTCTTAGGTAGGTAGCTTCCCTACGGCATTAGTACTGTGGAGATGAATTCCAGAGTTAACGTCTAAGATTCCGCGTGATACAAAGACCTGCTTAATATTTTTTATACGTAATTAGGAATAAAAAAACTAAATTTCTTGAAGCAAGGAAGATATTAAATTTTGACATGTGGTGCAAGGCAGGTATTGTCTGATTTTAAGTATAGCGACATCTAGTTAAGAAAAACGAAACTTAAGATGGTAGAACGCAGCAATAAAATATTTATTATTATTATTAAAATTAAGATTATGTATTCCAAATAGTGTCGGATCACACACAACGTATGGCTCCGTAGGGCTCCGCTCTAAATAGACGTATTTCAATAACTAAAACTTATTGTTGGCTAGAATTTCCGTGTGGTCATAAAAATTTACAATCTAATATTTTATAAAAAAATATCCTAGATGTTAAGTTGGACTATTAGTCATATCCATGCCAAATTTCATTGAAATCAATCGACTGGATTCGAAGTTGTGCGTGTTCGAATATTTAGGTAGTTTTTGAATGTTTTGTGGCAACCCTAAACTTTACCGAAAAAAAAAAATGTGCTAGATGTTAAGTTAGACTATTAGTCATATCCATGCCAAATTTCATTGAAATTAATCCGGTGGATTCAAAGTTGTGCTCTTTCAAACATTTAGAATTTTTAAGTAGTTTTTTGAATTTTCTGTGGCAACCCTAAACATTTTCGAAAAAAAAAGTATCCTAGATGTTAAGTTAGACTATTAGTCATATCCATGCTAAATTTCATTGAAATCCATCCGGTGGATTCGAAGTTGTGCTCTTTCGAAAATCTGAGCAAACATACAAACATACAAACATACAAACATACAAACATACCCACAGACAAAAATTCTAAAAATGATAAAAATGAATTTTGCTGGTCAATCTAAGTCCCCCCCACTATTTTTTTTCCAAATATTTCGAATGTACAGACGCGACCAATTTTACATTCTTATTATATGTATAGATGTTCACCAACACAAAACAAGGAACGCAACTTAAGTACACTTCACAGAAACGTGTGTTTATTTGTATTCACGACCGGCCTCCAACTTCCCCAGGGAATTAGTGAGCAAGAAACCTAATCACAGAACCGCTGCGCCAGCAACACATATCTGCTGACCCCCTGTTGGGTATGGCGTTAATATGTAAAGCGAGGGAAAGTTGCATGTAAGCGAACGGAAAGGAACGGCCTATTCCGTGGTAAGGTTTTAGGGACTCGGGAGAGTCCTAACCTTACTGTTATAGAATGTTTACAAAACTGTATAGAGACGGTAAAGGTTTTTATAGGGTTTTCAGTAGTTTTCACCCACTATAAACTATCACTGTAGTTTTTCCTACTCGAATCTACAGTGGTCTCCAACAAAGTCCCAACTTTATAAAATGGGGAGCACTACGTTTTAAAGAATCTGAATTGAATGATTGAAGAATTGGTGCATCTACATGAGCCGAGCTGTGCACCCGAGCAATCAGTTTTGATGTCTGTCCACGTAGACAATAATTCTTTTTTGCTTGCTTGGGTTTCGATTGTATTTTATTGGCCGTGTCAACAAGCATCGAGCATACGCATGCTCGCTGCTTCGACGAGCGACGACGCTGTCGAGTCGTCGTTTACTCGATGGTTCATGTCGAAACATTTAAAGCTCGAACGTTTATTTTGTTGACCAAACAAAACCTCAACGACTCAGTGGCGCGAAAACTCATTTTAGCGATGGTACAAAATCATTCACTCCGGAGCATTTAAAAATAAATAAACATTGGAAACAGCTATGTACACGGCCTTAGGCTCGCCTGCGCCCGTAGCGACTAAATAGGTTAGCTCGAACTTAAAATTAGCCTCAAAGGTACCAGGCAGGCGTGTCGCCGTGTTGACAATGAGCGCTCACTCCAACTTCTTACGCTACGGAGATGATTTGCATACATTTTACGATCTTAGATAAGCAGTTTTATGACCATTGCTTTAGTTCTTAATTTCCGATTATCGTAGTGATACCTAATAATATGAAAGTAGGAAAAACCTTACCTACATTGGAACAGCTGTTTTGCGTAGCATTTATCAAACAGCCTTGATAGTCTTTTGTGAAACCATCAATAATGAGCATTTTTTAAATCTATAACTAAAGGCTGCGTCTACAAGAAGCGAGCGGCGCCCCCGAGCACTATGTTTCGACGACGGAACGCGTAGACATAATATCATAAGTCCTAACTGATGGCTCGGGCGCTGCAGGCATCACCCACAACGAGGGAACTCTAACACTATGTAAACTATGTAGCTTTTAAAGAGATTGATAATAATTAATTTATAGATCGACAATTTCGTAATTATAATTTGTGAAAGCCTGTAGATTACGATCAACTTAACAATAAACCTATGTTTATATAACGTATTAATCCATTAGGCATATGTATAGCTCAAACTGTTAACAAGATTATTAAAATTGAATAATTATTTACAAGCAAATGGCTCCCGCAATCGCGTTAATGTGATACAGTAATTACTGTGATTGATACCCACGCGTTGATCACATACTTGGTTTCAATTTGATATGATGCTTCATTATCTGGTAGTGTAACAGTAACATGAGTAATTCACATAATAATAGTGTTATTACAGACATAGTGAACGAAGGTATTTTATTTTAATAAAAAAAAAAAAAAAAAAAAAAAATAAGTTACGTCACGACATTTATCCCCGTTCGAGGGTAGTCACAGGCTTGAGTGGCCATACACCACCACATTGTGGAGGTATTAACCAGCTCAAAGCCCACGTTTCACCAGATAGCCAGAACCCAACGTGACAGGTGGTGAACCTCGTCGCCGTGTATACAGGTACTGACTATTACCTAATCCCGAGGGATAGGTAGGTTTCCTCACGATGTTTTCCCTCAACGTCAGCGAACTGTAAACTATGCACATAGATGAAAATTCATCCATTGGTGCATGCCCCACCGGGGATCGAACCTGGGACCTTCTGATTGTTAGCCCAACCTGTTCACCCCTAGGCTACAGACGCTATTTTAATTTACTTACCAATAATTAGGTAAGGTAGGCCAAGGTGGGGTAGGACAAGGTAAACCGACGACCTGAGAAGGTCGCAGGAAACCGCTGGATGCAAGTGGCATAGGACCGGTCGTTGTGGAAAACCTTGGGGGAGGCCTATGTCCAACAGTGGACGTCTTTTGGCTGAAATGATGATGATACTGATGAATTAGGTACTGTGCCATTTTGTAATATTATGAATCTATAATCTTTTAACTTAAAGGTAGTGTTCTACTAACCCTTCAGATGAATTTAAGCGAGGTAAGGTATACCGACAAATGTACACAAACTAGCTAATTACACAAAGACGTTAACGAATTAAACTCAGCGGGTCTAACTGCGTCACTATGCAATATTGCTTATGAATTGCAATTCCAATTCATCAAATGAACCGTTTTGCATTTCATCTAATTTCGGTAATATGGGCACAGATGAACCGCGATTCACGAGCAATTCTGCTCCATAGACAATTTCATATCTGAATCCTTTTTTTTTAAAATTTGTTTTACTGCCCTAGATACAAGCCCTTTAGAGCCATGGTATTCAAGGTTGCTATAGAAAAACGATAAAATCCATAAAGTTATGGTTGAATTTATTTTGATCTTATTTTATTAAGAATAATTGCTTTTGTAAAAACATTAATTAGATACGTACATAAAATACATTATAAGGTATAGTAACATCTTTAAAATTATTGAAAATCGGGCAATTTTTTTTTGTTGATTCACGTTTAATGGTTTTTGTAGTTCGAAATGGCACCTATTAGGTACCTACTTGACGGTATCCGCTGCGCTATATGATTCTTGATAGAGACGCAGTAGGTAGGACTTCAAGCCTCCCACTCTGACTGAGCTGGTTTTCCTGTTACGTCCGGCCAGCCAGACGCTCCGTCTTGCCTGCGTAGTCCAGTTTGTGCAATGATGACAAAAAGGCGGAATGGACTATGCAAACCTCCCTCAGTAGGTAGATATCACTGAGAGCTCGTCACCTTTGACTATACCTTTGTGACTTAGGCCGGTCTCATACATACGGAATTCCGAATCGGAATCCCGTTTCGAAATATCGAATCGGTGGTTCCAAACGCAGTAAATTCATGTCATCCATCCATCAATGTATGGACGTATCGCGTACGGAACCACCGATTCGGAATTCCGTATGTACCTATGTGGCCGCCCTTAGGTACTTTAAAGAAAAATACTAGGTACCTACCTAGGTACCTTACGTTAACACTGGCTATATGAGAGAACGAAGCCATAAAAAAAAACCCTATCGTAACTTACGAGGGATTTTTTTATCGTTTTTCTTTTTTTGTTATGTCTTTGCTCTCTCATATAGCCAGTGTCAAGTATAGGTAGGTAGGTAACTAGGCATAAGTTTTGAAATGTGTCAAACACAGATAAGGCTCTTTTGGCTATGCCTACAAAATACCCCCCAAACCCTGTCAATAAAGTGGCGGATACATTATTGACAAATTACCTTTTACAAATCATGATTCACCACTTTTGTTCCAATTACCCACACTCAGAACATAATATTATTATAATTGATAATTCTATCAACCTAGAGCACCTGCGTTGGCATGTTGAGGGGTCGTCGTGGAGACTCTTGATGTTCATGTTAAGTAATATTTCGTAATACATAAAAAACAATAAACATCTTCATAGGTTATGATAAATAGGTATGGTACCTATTTCCTATATATAAGTTTCTCTCTGACCTATTTGTCATTAAATTGACATTGACAATTTGCAACATTGCAATTCATCTTTCTTCGTGGACCATATTACCAATTTCATATAACTGTCAAATAGATGAATTGCGATTCATAATATGAATTGCTTGGGAGTAACCATCTTACGATTTCGGTGAATCATATTATGATCATAAAGTGATTCATTTTTGTGATCGAGTTAGCCCCACAGATGTCATTAACGTTACAGATGTATCCGCCATTAACATTTTGAACGAACAAATACACACAGGCACCATGTGTCGGCTTACGGGACTTTCTAACGACAGTCTTAGAACAGCGTCTTTGAAGATATTACAAATTAAGTAATCCATGGATTAGCATATGACGGAGACGTTTAACAGGTAAAAGGGAATTAAAACTTTATTATTTTAACGTTTTGTCTGCAAACGTTTACTTCATATTTACTTTGTTTTATACTGGGACAACGTTGCGTAGCTTCAGTTAATTATTAGGTACTTTACTCAACGTATTCTATTTAAGTAAATATATTATATCGCCAGACTTACACATCAACTGTACGGTCCCCAACGCAACGCTTTTTGGATGGGGAGCCCAGCGTGCACTTCGTGGATTTACTCGAGCGTCGTCTAAACCTAGTGAATTCGGTAGATGAGATGATAGGAAGAATACATTGTTCTAGATGTTTCCACTTTCAGCGGTGAGGGAAGCGTCTACATGACAATTTCATTTTTTTTATATAAAAAGCAATGACATGGAAATACTCAAACGCGTCAGTTATTGATACTTTTCATGCTCCAACATGATAAATTGAAAAAAAAAAAACTCGAGCGCGCCATTTTTTGTAAGCATCTATAGGCTACGGTAACTGTTTAAAATCAGGCGGGATGTACGCTTTTTTGCCATCGCAGTCCATAAAAAAAAACTGAGGGGTGAAAAAGTAAAACTTCCAGATGCTCCCATTTCTTAGATTGACGATCAAATTAGAAAAATTGACACTTTTGACACTTCTTAGCTAGTAATGAATCCCCCTTATCTTAATCTGACGAGTTCGAGTATTTTAAGATGGTCTATTTTTTTTTTGGTTCCCCTGAGCGTACCCACCAATATTAAGGGCTCATACTGGTTGGAGGTTCTTATCAATATGTAAGCTATCTCCCTTATCTTAATCTGACGCGCTCGAGGAAATCCAGAAAATCCTTCTACGGCTCCCCATCTATTTACTATGGCTACCATACAATGGGCTGGGGGCGATCACAGTGACACCCGAACCAGAAGGGCTAGACAAGTGGCTGACGTCTACAAGCGTTCCTTCAAATCGCTACGCTTCATGTATGGAAATGACATAAGTCACGTGATTTACATAGCGCCTTTTAATGTCATTTCCATACATTGTGAAACAATTATAGAGAGGGACCCACCACTCACCCTCGGAATTGTTAACCTCCAATATTATAAACCAAGTGAATTGATCGATAATAGAAGATCTATAATTGTTTAACAATGGATTTCCGCAAAGTTACGCCTGATTCCATCAATTATACATTGTGAAGTCTATTCTATTTTCTTTTGCGGGAATCGAACCCGCAACCATAGATCCGAGCGGTCTACGCCCGAACCACTGCGCCAAACGGTTATTTTTAGCCAACTTTTGTTGGGCGCGGTTTCGAATTTGTCAGGGCGGGCGGCAGAGCTTGAGGCTGCGTTGCACAATTCAACAAAATGCGTGCCCGTAGCACTATCTGTAACCCCTCATTAAAATATACATGTATTTACATACAAATAAAATTGATCAACAATATCCAATTAAAATTTAACGATGAAAATCGTTAAGTAACAAATGAAGCAGAATAATTTAAGCTCTATTATTACAATGTCTCAAATGGTACTCACACGAGACATCACAAGACTACTTCAGAGAATCGAACTCGAGACTCGACAGTTCAAATACGCAGTCACTTAACCTGTAAAGCAAACACCACGTGAGAAACAACGCTACATATCAACTTAGTATTCTCACGTGTATATAGTTAAGAGGGAGGTTAGTTGCTTAGGCTTGTATTAATAAACGCATCTCACAGTTGAAATCGATCTTAAGATGCAGTTTTGACGTTTAATGTATGGAACATCTGACAAAAACGGCGTCTTAAGGATCGATCCCAACTTTGAGATTCATTTATTATTACGAGCCTAATAACGTTGAATTCTGTCATCTCTTTCTAATGCGTAGACTTGAAAGAGTTGCAGATATTTTGGAAAAAAAAAGTTAGTTTGTTTTTGTTTTTGACAGATTCTCTATAGAATATTGTCATACTAGCTTTTGCCTGTGACTTCGTCCTCGCATACTTAAAAAAAAAGTGTAGCCTATGTGCTATTCCACAATATAATCTATATCTGTGCCAAAATTCATCCAGATCCGTTCAGCCGTTCTGGCATGATTGAGTAACAAAGATACATCCATCCATCCATCCATCCATGCATCTAAACTTTCACATTTATAATATTAGTGGGATTGTTTGAAAAGTATGTCAAAACGGGATTTTAAAACAGTTTTTTGCTTCGTATTCAATTAATAATAAACAATCACGCATCTATAGATACGGGAGCTAGTATGCTGCCCCTTAACGTTAATTTTATCAAGAGTCAAGTGAAGTTTAAAACAGGCGAACGCTTTGAATAAACAATTGTGTTTCAGCGTTCCCCGCTCGGTTCACAGACGTTTTCTTAATGCCTTTAGAACGAATGCTCTTACTTGTGCACTACTAATGGAATACGATTCGTTTCTTTTTATTTATGCGGTGTAAACAATGCTGGTGAAGTACGATTTTAGTGTTAATTTATTCGGTGATGAGTAGTTTACGGTGTTCCTCTCGCTCTCTATGTCTATGCGTCCATTTGCTGTATACCTATGATTTTAATTGATTTAGTTAAGGGACATTTAATAGATATCTACTCGTAGGTCCTAATATATTTTCATTGCCCGTCATGTCATACTTGCCCTTAGCTACCGCGTCTGAGCCATCACTTATGACAGTATGACTATGCGTTCTGACGTCAAAACTGATTAGGTACTCGAGTGTGCCGCTCGCCTCTTTTAGACATACCCAATTACTATTCTCGATAGCAGTTACTGTCGAGATTCCTACAAGTAGTAGACCGCGATCTCGTTCCAGATTTACTTAATATTTATACTACACTATACGAAATGTAAGTGCAACTTGTGTCCGAAAGAACGCCTTAGAAACCTGTAGAGTCGTATAAATGTCTAGTAGACACAAAAATATGGCGTAGTTATCTATTTGTGTCTATCAGACGTACCTATACAAGAGTGTAACGCGGGTATTCTCAAAAATTTCATCCTGGAGTAAAATTACAACCTATTCTCGTCTGTTACTTTTTTTAAAATTCACAATGTGTTAATGCCTGCCTGCTCACATAGCGTTGCTGTTTGAAAATGTATACAATTATTATTGAGTTTCTTACCGGCTCTTCTCAGTGGAAGCAACATTACGAACCGGTGGTAACGCTAAAATATTGTTTTTGACGATTTATAAGCGCTACATGAATAAAAAAATATGAGTTTGAGTTTGTAACACCCAGGATTCCTCAACACCAATACCTAAGCATACTTATTAAAATAAAAAGAACTGACTTATAAAACTAAACTTGTTTAAAAATAAATTACCGGAACCCTTCGTTCGACTGCGCTCTGATGTAGAGTAGACCTTGCTACGTGCCGTTTGTGTCGAATCACCGATTTCAGTTCCGCTTCCTTCCCTGTCCCTCTATTGTGTAGCGCTATGTTCTATTAGGGCCTCCGCAGACTAGCTACTTTTAGCATCGGCGACCGGCGATTTTGTGACGTATCGATGCTGGCGTCGCGTTTCTTCGAGCGCGAACGAGTGAGACGCAGCATCAAAATCGCCGATCGCCGATGCTAAAAGTAGCTAGTCTGCGGAGGCCCTTAGATGTCATACTCACAAACAGATGTAAACCACATCCTTTATGTATTCTTATATCTATCTTCTCTATAGGTTATATAAAATTCAAAGTCCTGCTAACCGACTGACTGACTGATATATCAACGCACAGCCTAAACCTCTGGTCCTAGAGTCTTGAAATTTGGAGGGTGTGTTCTTTATGAAGAGTAGGTATCCACTTAGAAAAGGTTTTTCGAAATTCCTCACCTAAGGATGTTAAAAAGGACATGAAAGTTTTTTTTTTTTATTCTGCGCGGATGAAGTCGCGGGCAGAAAGGTAGTTGGGATATACCTACAACCGAATACTGAATCTAAATCTCTGCCAACGCCGTATAAAAAGGCGTGAAGTTTACATTCTTAGTCCTGTACAGAAGGCATGTCGGCTACCCATGTAATCAGCGACTTGGCCCCCTGCCCGTCGCATCCGGACGGCATTATTCTTGTGCGTAGTTCATATTGTATCGCATTCGCTACATGATTTACTGTTGCTTCAAATATTTGCGGGGAAGTGGAATGAGGTCATAGGGGTTTGTTTACATAGTACCATTAGGTACCTGCTGGCCTACTCCGAAATACGAACCTAACGTTTCGGCTGACGGATTGTCGTGATTTGACATTTCTTCTTTCGTTTTTCTCTACGATTTGACATTGTTTTGATCGTAAATCGAAACCGTACTTCGGACGATCCGTCAGCGACGTATTTCGGAGTAACCCCCCAGTTCTATGTATTCGTTGGTCCTGAAAAAAAATATATTGAATGCTCACGTATACCTACCTAAAGGGGTTATATATATATATACAGGGTGTCCCAAAACTTTGCCACATGGAGGGGAAGTACCTTAAATATTGTAGATAGAGAATTTTACTGAATGAAGACTTCATTTTTATTTTAAAAACAATACGAACTGCATTCAAAGTTTTTTAAAAACTCGCTTGCCACACTCGGGAATCGAACCGGCTAAAATCCGAAAAAATAACATCCTGTACTTTTACTATGTTTCTTAAAGAGATTTTCTCCTTATGATTGACCCTATCGATTGATGCTATAAAAGTACAGGATGTTATTATTCGGATTTTAGCCGGTTCGATTCCCGAGTGTGGCAAGCGAGTTTTCAAAATGAAAGGAAACCATAAAATCTTCACTTATTTTAATTGAACGAATAAAAAATGGTAAACTAACTAATTTGTTGCTCGAAATTAGCTAAATTTTTTGTGGATACACTTTATCTTTGAATTCATGAATTTATAAGTTTAGATTTCATGGTTTTCCTTTCATTTAATTTACCATGTTTGTTAGAGAGATTTGGTTCTTATCATTGATCCTATCCATTGATGCCATAAAAGAACAGGATGTTATTTTTTCGGATTTTAGCCGGTTCGATTCCCGAGTGTAGCAAGCGAGTTTTCAAAAAACTTTGAATGCAGTTCGTATTGTTTTTAAAATAAAAATGAAGTCTTCATTCAGTAAAATTCTCTATCTACAATATTTAAGGTACTTCCCCTCGATGTGGCAAAGTTTTGGGACACCCTGTATATATATATATATATAACGTCACGACTTTTTATCCTCATTCGGGGGTAGTCAGAGGCTGGAGTAGCCATACACCACTACATTGTGGAGGTATTAAGTCAACTCAAAGCCCACGTTTCACCAGATAATCAGAACCCAACGTGACAGGTGGTGAACCTTGTGGCCGTGTATACAGGAACTGACTATTACCTATTCCCGAGGGATAGGTAGGTTTCCTCACGATGTTTTCCCTCACCGTAAAGCCGTAAAGGGGTTATTACGCCTAACTAAATTTAGGCTACTTAATTTAGGCGTTACTGATTTTAGGCAAGTGTATTCGCATTCAGCAAGCTATTCAGAAGCTAGAATGGTTTAAATATTTAGGAGCTTCTGAATTTAGGCTTCTAAATTTCGCCAAGTGTAATAAACTCTTTAGAAAGATAAATCTTATAGGTACCTATTGGTGCTAATTCAGTTATTCACAAACTACCACTTAACTAAATTTGACACGACTAAAATATTGCTGTCATAAACTAGGACCTTGACAGTTTGTATTCCAACGGAATAAGCACCAACATCCGCCAAGATTATATAAATAACTACACTCTTCATTGCTCACTCTGCTCCCCTTAAGTTGCAGATGTCCTGGGCGGCGGCTTCCACTTACCATCAAGTGGACCGTCTGCCAGTGTGCCATCCATGGCTATAAAAAAAATACCGGGCCATGTATCACACTCAAGAATGTAAAGATCAACTAGTTAAGATACGCATTAAAAACCTTTTAAAATAAGCTTTTGTTACACAGATTACATTGCCTCCAACATTGGCAAAGAAAATCCATAAATCGTAAGCAGATTTTAATTGCGAATGAAATCTGGTAAAAGCAGCGAGATTGTAAACATATCTATGGGGACATTAAAAATGCATTTGTAATAGCAAATGAACAATTTGTCTTATCTTAATGTCGGAACTTCTGACCGCTCTATGTGAACTAGGTGAGTTAGGAATACGAAGTAGAGTAGAGTGGTGTAAGTTCGCGCACTTTTTTTTAAAGGCTTATAAAATTAAAAGTACAAGGGTTATAAGGATGTTTTTTTTATTAATAATTAATCATTCCTTAGCAACAAATCTACATACTCATAACATATAGAAAATACTAATAGTCTCAGTAATTAAATCAAAACGACATGTCGGAAATCGCGCAAACTTACACACCCTAGTGTGTAAAACCGCGCATTGAGGTCGATATAATTGCGCAACTTCTCCATTAGCGCAAATCGCGAAAAAAGCCCCAGAGCCGGTGTAATCCGAGCAATCCTCATGCGACCAGTCCCGATATGGACTACACATGATCCAGTCCCCTTTTATAGGCCCCTTGTGCGAATCATCTTCTTTGCATCTTCCACATACCCAAATTTTTGTTTTGGTTGTATAATTTGGTTTATTGCAATTTTTCTTGACTTTTTGGCTTTAGGTTTTGTAAAATTTTAATTTTCTGTTCATTTTCTTTTAATTCATAATTTTTATACAACGAGCTACTTATTAGGTACCTCAGATCATTACAAATCCTGAAACTTTTTTTTTTGTTGCACATCATATAATGAAAATCACATAAAACATTGTGAATTAGTTTATTAAGATAGTTTAGTGTTTTTATAAAATATATTATTTACATTTTTTTTAAATTACCAGGTACAAGTACAAGTAGGTGTATAAAGTTGCGCGCGCGAATTTATACTCACCCAACGTGCGCAATTTTACACACTTCAAGGTCAGGCTAAACATCACAATACTAATGCCATCCCTTAGAAAGCTGATGAATTATTTCGTATAAGGTGGCAACATGAACTATACTTTAGTACAAAAATGTTAGACAATCACCAATATTTCAATTACTTTTTTAATAATAATATTTTCAATTTCTTTAAAAATAAGATTAAACGTATATAAAAACTTTGAATTCCAATATTTGCTGGGTCTTCCGAGGAATTCCAATATATTTTTGTGAGCATGGTTTGGCTCCCATAAGTAGTAAAACACAATTGAAGTTGGCTACTAGCTCCACTCCGTTTTCCTGTAAGTCTTATTGCCCGCGCGGTCTTAGACCACCCTACCCTACTCATTACAAGCGGAAAATTTAAAATGTGCAATAAATCATTTAAAAAATGATTCATCCCATTACCTAGAGGGGATGAAAAACAGAGTATTTCACATGTTTACTCGGTTGCCAAATTATTTTTAACTCTACCGACGTAATTTGTATCTTCTACTTTACTCTAGACTCCTTCGCTCCGTTTTGTATATAGCCATTAGGCTTAATAATTAGAATCATGGACCATACATATCTCTGAGATTAGAATGCAACTACAAAGTTTGAGAATTAACAACTAAACGAAGGTTCGTAAGCCTTTTAGAAAGCAACCTAATATCAAAAGACCATTTGCGTTTTTAGGGTTGTTTCTAGCTACCTAACCGAAGTCGACGCAAAGTTAAAGATAAAGGTGGATAATAAGAAAAAAAGCAAATAACCCATCTGTTTAATATCGCATATCCTAATTCTTTCAGTGGAGCTCCAACACAATGTAAGAACATTTCCATTAATGCATAATGATGTTGTTTTTCTTCCCTCTTGTTTTAATCTATATTCCCTCTCCTATAGGTACACCTCTTTCGAAGTTTCATTTTTAAATTATCCTCCAGAACTTGATACCGGCAGGAAACTTTAATCATTCAACTTTGAACCAGCTTATAGTTTAATAAAATGAATAATTATCTCGAGTTTATATGCTGCTCTCAGAAATGTTGCCGCGACAGTTAATTTAACTGCGAAACTTTTATGAAACTATGGCAAATGGATTTCTTTTTAATTAAGTTTTAGAAGTGAGTTCGTCAAATCTGGGAGAGGCAAGTAGTGCTACGGGGTAAATTTTAAATGTAGATAGTGAAATTGTACTGTTTATAACCACTTACAAACCTTAAAAATCTGTCAGCAGTGGTGGTCAGTTCAGTAGCATAGAGAGAAACTAATTGCAGGCAAACTGTCAATTGAATGTTTATATGACCGCCCAAGCAGCAGCCACGTCCACCCAAGCTAGTCAGTACTAAGCGAGGTTGCTCTATTGCATATAATTACCCTGCATCTACAATCATTTAAACAAACATAATGACTGGCTAACGGCTTGAACTTCTTACATACTTAATATTTTTTATAAGTGGGCCTATGAAAGTAGGTACTATGCGATTAAAATAATAATAGTACCGGCCTAGCGCCATGTTGTGACGTGCTACAGGAACTTGCACAGACTCTCGGCTATCTTCACTCATAATTACAGTACTTGGTACCGTACTTATATGAGTGAAGTTAGCCGAGAGTCTGCCCTATTTGCCGTCTTATTTTAATCGCGTTGTTCCTACTTACATGTTTCTAATACATATGAACCGAATGGCTTACTGTACTCGGCCAACAAAACAAGCAACGATCTCCAGCAATTAGATCCGTGTTCTTGTTTTAATCAATAGAAACTCGCAAAGTGAACAATGCTGGCCCCGAGGGACGAAACTTGTGCTTCCCGGTTCTATGCCAAAGAAAAAGTCAATAAACTGATGCCCTAAACAAAGATACCTTTGGTGAACTTCGTTCACGCTGGCAAGGTTAACTTTATTGAACACATGATTGAACCACGCACAGTATGAAATTTGACCCGAAAATCGGACACCCCTTTTTTATATTCTTAATCGAAAGTATACGCTATTTGGAATGCTAGAGTAGAACTCCTAGAAGTCAATTCAGTTTAGAACTCGAGTAATATATTTTAAAGAAAATGCTGAATTTTCAGAAAAACGCTAAAATAAAAGAGATGCTTACCATATTTATAAATTTATTTATAAGGCAAAGTGGCATTATATACAGAGCATTTAATAAGCTAAATAAAATATATTTAGCGATACCAGCAAAATTAATACGCTTAATTTTGTGATTTTCACCTTTTATTTTTTTTCTCTTAAACTATTCGCGAGTAGCACTTTATATCCACCTAAAACATTCTTCCTAACTGTATTGTTAGTTGTAAAAAAAATCATATGTAAATCTATCAGGACTTCGAAGATATGAGGTTTCTATGGTTTTCAGTCATTTCTATGGTATTCGAGTTCACCAAAATAAGTTAAAATTCAATAACTCCGAATTCCTGCGTGTTACGCATCTGATATTTTACAGGCAGGTTAACATAACACTAATGAATACTGTGTGTGAAAATAAAGTGCTAATACCTAAAGGAACTTGCGCAAAAAAATAATTTCATAATTACCGAAAAAATGACATAATTTTCTTCATAGTTCACATAGAAATAAATTATATGATTCCAAAAATAACAGTTAGTTGGTTCTATAACATGCTATAATTGAAACATAAAAACTTTGCTTACATAGAAAGTTACAACATTTCTTAAGGTTTTTTCTAAAAACCATAGAAAAAGTCATAACTCCGGTTCTAAAATGAATTGGGTTTTGGGAGTTCTACTCTAGCATTCAAAACAGCGTATACTTTCGATTAAGAATATAAAAAAGGGGTGTCCGATTTTCGGGTCAAATTTCATACTGTGCTACGTTGTTAAAAATGGGTACGGGGCGGAAAAAACCTCAATAATCTTGAATTTCAACTACCGCTTTAAAAATCTAAGTCTGCTAAGGAATAACTAACTACTATTAACTAGTTACTATATATCTCAAAAATTTAAACGACATTAAAATTCTGGAAAGTTATAAAGTGATCGAGGATTATAAGTAAACTTGATTTTCCATGAAAACAACGGTGAGGGAAAACATCGTGAGGAAACCTACCTATCCCTCGGGATTAGGTAATAGTCAGTTCCTGTATACACGGCGACACGGTTCACCACCTGTCACGTTGGGTTCTGACTATCTGGTGAAACGTGGGCTTTGAGTTGGTTAATACCTCCACAATGTGGTGGTGTATGGCCACTCAAGCCTCTGACTACCCCCGAATGGGGATAAAAGTCGTGACGTTACATTTATTTTTTACATTTTGATTTTCCATGTACTTAGATGAGACAAGTGCTAAAAGAACTGTAAAAGCAGACTTTGATCCAGATTTGATAGTCCTTGGTAGTCAAGGGGGCGTCCATAAATTACGTGAGGTGATTTTTGAGATTCTTCGAACCCCCCTCCCCCTTGGTGAGATTTCGGGAGATTTTGCTCGACCCCCTCCCTCCCTCTCTAATCTCACGTGAGATTATTGAAAAGCTATATTCTAGAGGAGAAACATGTTTTACTTAATTTAACCCAGTTTTCTTGCAATTTTATACTGTTTCTTGCGGTAAAAAAAATTTACGTGAGATTTTCCGAGACCCCCCTCTAGCCCACGTGAGATTTGGTGAGATTTTGCTCGACCCCCTCCCCCTCTAAATGCCTCACGTAATTTATGGACGCCCCCTGAGAGACGGATTGACAGAATTGCCACAAGATTCATTTGGGTCCTACCAGGTACAAAAGCCAAAAGCTTAAGACGATATTAGGATGCACTTATCCCCCAACAATCAGCTCCATCACTATAAAAGAAAGATTATACAGGTTGTTTCAAAAGTACGGAATAATACTTGCGGTTTGAATAACTATTGGGCATAGAATTAAATGGTACAAAAATTTGATCGAAATTTATTCAAACAAGACTTTTTTATTAAGTTTTTCCCGCCATTTTTTTAAATTGGATTATCTCGAACACTATGCAATATTACGGCTGGAGCCGCACTTTGTGCGCTCGCCCTCAGACCGGTGAAGTTGTTAAGGCCACTCTGGCCAACAACATATAGTCATACAAAAAAAAAAAAAAAAAACTATGCAATATTTTAACAAACCTTTACGTGGATATTGGTGGCTGCTACTCTTCGATGCAGTTGTTTACACTGTTCTTTAAGACATTGGTACGCAACACGAAAGTATTCAAATGAAATGTAACGTCACGACTTTTATCCCCTTTCGGGGGTAGTCAGAGGCTTGAGTGGCCATACACCACCACATTGTGGAAGTATTAACCAACTCAAAGCCCACGGTTTCACCAGATAGTCAGAATCCAACGTGACAGGTGGTGAAATTATTCAAAGACCCATAAATCAGAAATTGTGACAATTATGTATAGTCCATCTTCATTAAGGGCCGTAAGATCGATTGCAGCTTCTCTAAACTCTCTACGATCGATCAACTAGCATTGATCTTACGGCCGAAGCATCTAACATCAAGCATCAAAGCATCATCATCTAATTTGATCAGGGAACGTACATTGTACCTCAATCATTATTTCGGACCTTTGAAACAGTTTATATTCAACCGGCCGATATAGCCGAGTGGTGAAATAATTACCGACGGTCGGTCCCGGCTCACGCGCCTAATCAAACAACTTTCCACCAAGTTAGATGAAGTCGCCGCCGTGCGCGCGGTGTAAATTACTTTGATAGCAGGACGTGCCCCGACTAGGTGTGAACGAGCCTTCAGTACGTACGCCTTTACTATAAATACTACCACCAAATATATTCCCGTAGGCGTTTTAGTGATGATAGAGCCAAGCTCATATATGGGCTGGCTCGGCCGGGTTAGTACAGTAATTCGGCGTAAAGAAGCTATTACAGCTGTCTTTCATACGATGAGTGAGAGCCGGAAGCCCCACATCCCCCTTCCCCTCCCTATGCCTCACTGCCCTTCAGGTCGGCAACGTGCGAGCGATGCCTTTGGTATTGCAAGCAACTATTATAGCCTACGGCGGTACTGCATAAGGCAGGCCGTACGCTTGTTTGCCAACTTAGTCACATAAAATCTATCGAGATCTACCAAGTCCAACTGTTAGTAGGTATTCGTAGTGTTTCTTGGGACAGCTTACTGCTCTCTTAATTATATACATACATGTATACATGTGCTGGAAAACTCGAATAGAAAAAACCTCTATACGTGTGTATTTTAACAACAATTCTTAAATAGGTTTATATATTCCGTAGTTATGATGCCATAGATAGACAAAGAAGTCAAACAAATAGTGAAAAATAAATTTTAGGCATGTACCTGAGTAGGTAATACATTTGTTTTGAGTCAGATGCCTTTAAGTAAGAGTTTTTTTTACTGCACTATTTGAATTTTCAGCGCATTGCACCGAAAGTTCAACACCCTGATAAATACTTAAGCTCCAATTATTAAAATAGACAAAATCCGATTTTTCGTAATAATGAAAAATGCGACCACTGGCAGGACATAATTATTTCAAGACTGCCAATCTTATCAGTGTGATTTCACCCTCTCAACTCGTCGACATTGCACCCCACATTTGTATTTAAACAGTAGATCAACTTGAAGTTGTTCTTGCCAAAGGAGAAAAAGATGTTGATAAAAGTTAGAGATTGGGCGAAAAAAAGCCCGCACAGCAAAAGTGGAGTGTCTATTATTTCTCTAAACATACGTAATCTATTAGTCCAAATAACCCTTCCAACAATACTAAATGCTTACAGGCTGATGGGTACATTGAAGGCAGATGAAAGCGATCAAACCTGAGACTTCTCTCGGCAGCGATCCTGTTGACTGCTATGCGCTTGTGGCTTTTTACTCCGGATTGCAACTACCGTTGTTACTTTTAACCATTCAACTATTAAAGCTGTGACGGAACACTCGTGTGATGTGAGTTTACTGTCGTGGGCTATACTGTGACGTCACAGCGACGTAGCACAGTAAGCGCAGATAAGTTAAATTGGAAAAGCGATCATCTTCGCTCCGCTGTTCTCGCGCTAGTTCCCACACAGAATATTATAAAAAATATTATGAAAAATTGCAAAATAAGCGTGAAATAGCAAGCTAGTTGTAGTATTTTAAAATCTAACCGTTCGACGTAGCACTTTTAATTTAAAATTGTTTTAAATTTGTGTTAAATTAAATAAAAATACTAAGGTATTTTTCTTAGGTCCCTTTATGTTTGAATATCTCTGTAATAAAAATAGTTTGTAATGGGCAAATTTCATAAACTAATATTAAGGAGATCAAACTGGGGGTGCGTTATAACCACAGAGTAAAGACTAAAGAAAGAGGTGCCCTTATTAGATATTTGTATGAAAAAAAACGAGGTCATTGTTTTTTCCTTTTCATTTTACTATTTACCGGTAAATGGTTGAACTACTCGCTTCGTTTTATGTCGATGTTAGTACTAGGCCGACCACTCGGCCGACTTGCTTAGGGCCAGTCCCCTTAGTAACTGGTCTATGGTTATAACTCCCAATTTTTAATACTGTTTCATTTTTGTAGTCTTAGGTACTACGTTACCATAGGATCATAATGTAGATTCTAGGAGAATAATCCCAGGACCATATTTTTTCTTGTTTCTCTATGCGGGACAAAAATCAAGACTTACATTAGATACAGATATGGTTACTAAGGTATGATAAGACCAAGCTCTACGTCAGTTCACAGGTTAACGGTTCTAGACATTAAGTGTTATTTACTAACCTTATGTACGTCACATACGCCCACTACTATTACTCCTAAATGTCGGGAGTGTCCAACGTTAACGCTAAAATGTTACCTTCGGAGAGTCCCGGGTAAGAACTAAACTGTCCTTCACGAATTGTATCGAAAGAAAGCCTAATAGAAAGTGCCTGCAGCGACAACACCGCCGAGGCATTCTTAATGCCTATATCACGGAACCAAGTCCCAAATACGTTATCAAAAGACACGCGGATATCCCCGAGTGGCTATACGCTTTGAACAGCCCACAATAGCAGGTAAATAACGCACAGAACCATATTCATTGGGCATTCTCTTTGATAGGCGCGTATGAAACGTTAACGCGAGATGGCGGTTTCGCTTGACGGCTGGGGAGTACAGGGATATTGTATACATTACCTTAGCAGCGAAATATAAATAATGCTTAACACACTAGCTGTATGGTCCCAAACTAAGCAACGATTGTATGGCTACCGTACAATGGATGTGATCCCTTTGACTCCTTTGTTCGAATTCTGCCGAACAGGCCGTTTCCGAAATATGCCTATAGCAGGAATCAAACCAGCAACCACCCAATGCAGTGAGCCGAATGGCCTACGCTCGATGACTTCGCCAAGCGGTCATCAAATATTATCGAATGTGATCATCATCATCATCATGTCAGCCAAAAGACGTCCACAGTTGGACATAGGTCTCCCCCACAACGACCGGTCCTGTGCCACTTGCGTCCTTTAATGTGATCACATGGACCTAAATGTTGAGATTTTCATCTGAACCGCAAAAAAATATAAACTTGCATACTACTAAAAATCGGGGAACATACATGGGGACACTCCTAGTCGTGATGAATCTTTTTTTTTTAAAGTGAAAACTTCTTTAGCGGCGTTGTGCACTTTTCTTGGGATAGGTAAAAAATGTTAAACCCGCGTGAGGACACGTGACCTGATCGAAAATTCGTAAGACGCACGTGACCTGATCGACAATTCGTAAGACGGAGTGTGCGTGCGTGTTTATACTACATATAAATTGTCGTGTTTGTGTACGATAGCGCAATAAATGAATATTGTATTTAACCACATAAATGATAGTACTTTTACACTGATAAATAAAGCAATTCGTGCGAAATTATTCCCTAACCATTCCAAAATATTTAAAAATGCACAACGTTAATGTTCAAATTTTCCCTCTGCCGGCACTCCCGGAGTGCAACCCGTTGTTTTTTCTTTGGACGTCACTTTTTGGACCATCTGTATAATGTGATATATGATTAGGTACTATCTCTTTGTTTAAACATTGTACATTAAAATACATAGATTTATGAGCGACCATTAGCAAAATTTTACGTATAGTAAGCGAACCAGAATTAACGGTAGGGAAACAGTTAATTATTTGAAGCACGGTCTCATTTAATAACCCTCTAGTAACGATATGTAATTAATTAAAATTCGCTCAGTCGCCGGTTCAGATATTGTTATTGTGTTATGTTTTTGCAGGCATATTCAGATCGGGCTTATGTGAAGCGAATATTGAATAATGTTTAATAGAAATTGAGGGATAACGACGTGGATAAATATAGGGATTTTAGCGAATGTTTTTGTATATTAGGTATAAGCTACGGTTTAAACTTTATCCATGTAACGACACCCAATACAGATGACCAGATTTCTGAAAGAGATATCTATATTATGAAAATACAGTCGTCTGACAGTGTAGCTCGCTCAGCGGGTAGTGGATTACCGAGAAAAACTATTTTATTACCCAGTTGGATATGTACAATATTCACAAATAAGACGAGATAGCCATATTATTTCATTATTATTGAACAAATATTGACTAACGAAATAAACTATCATTAGTGATCTAATCGCCTGTATTTTTTTAGTAATGCCTTTTCAATTAGTATTAACGAGTTGAAAAGTAGGTGGTAGTCAGTATATTCATAAAATTGCTATGTGACTCTTCCCTTTTAACTTCAATCCTGTAGACAACATCACAATAAGGGCTCTATCTCACTGGGATGCCAGGCGCGTCACCAGCCACCGTCGCCAACTAATTCGTATTGAATTTGACAGGTAATAACAATTGTTTGGATACGCGGCTGGCGACGTCGCCGGCTACCGTCGCCAATCATTCGTATTGAATTATGTCATAATATGACAGGACTCTACTTAGCGACGGTCGCCAGTCCCGTCGCCAGGTGTGATACAGCCCTAAGAAACAGCATTTATAAGTATATGAAAAGAGATGAAATCTGTTTACGACACACGTTATCTTTACAATTCTCACGGCATAACGGCGCACTTTTACGCGAGTGTAAATGTAGACACCGCAGTGCGTGCGCCTGATATCATATCAGACGCACCGACAATATTGATACCCAGCACGTTCGCGCTCAAGGAAATTGGATTCCCGAATGTGACACACGGATGCGTGTGACGATATGATTTTTGTATATATTTTCTTAAGAGCTAGCAGTCTGTTTATAATGCCAGATGACGTGGCGGAAGTTGGCTGTATCGTATACCAATGCGATTTTTATGTGACTATGGTGGCAAACAGGCTGCAACCCGCTTGATATTAAGCAGACCGTAGCCTATAGATGCTTGCAATACAAAAGGCATCACTTTGCGAACTAGAATGTTAGTGGGACATATGTAGGGAAAGGCGGGGAGGGGTTGGGCTTCCGGCTCTACCACTCATCGCTTAAAATTTATTTTGCAAAAACACTTCGAAAAACTTGTACCATGTCCATAAATCTTTATCAACTCATAGCAAACTCTAAACACGGAAAACGCACCCCATGTCTCCGTAGTATCCGTACAAGGAAAGCTGAGTTAGCGAACTCTTTATTTTATTTTCTGCGCAAGAGCCCGCCGCGTCCGCCGCACGCCCGAGCGCTCGAGCGCCGGGACGGGAGTCCACCTACGAAATCTCCACTTTAACATTGCTTAAAACAATTTCCTGCTATCAAAGTTGAGCGAGTAGTTT
The DNA here is from genome assembly GCA_947859195.1 of Drymonia ruficornis. Classification (NCBI taxonomy): domain Eukaryota; kingdom Metazoa; phylum Arthropoda; class Insecta; order Lepidoptera; family Notodontidae; genus Drymonia; species Drymonia ruficornis. The sequence goes on along the minus strand of OX401910.1, from coordinate 1,089,985 downwards.
TTATTTGTTCGCGTCACGTAGGTCCCTCGAGTTGTTTGCTGTTAGTGACGCTATAAACGAATTTACTCGAGTTTCTCCTTGACTAAAATGTTCCGTAAGTGGTGGATAGGTGGTCCAAGATAATACGAAGATTGTCTACTAAATTTAGAAAGTGAAAATGTAAAAGAAAAAATTACTGTAATAAAAAGGGTCTTTCAAAACGATAAATACTTTCGGAATTTGAGAATATTTTGGTTTTTTATATTGTTTCTTAATAACTTACTTTCAGAGTTGCAAAAAAACAGGAAATTTGAAATGAAAACTGTTTAAAACGTGTTTAAAACATTGATTTAAATCATAAGGAATAAATCACCGTGTTTAAAACATGTTTTTAATGATTAAAACAAGGTGATTTTTTCGTAACAACCTTGTTTTACTTTAATACCAAAATGGTTAGTGCATACTTTAAAAATAGTTTTCTTCATAATTTATTGGTTAGACTGGTTCTTCAATATCTACCTAATATCAGAGATAAAAACATTTTTATTTATTAACTAGTTTATAATTGTTTTATCTTGGTCTGTATATTATGTAGAGCGCATTTTTAGCGCTCCGTGTGAGCGGAACGTGCGCGATCCCTTGGGGTCGTGGACTCTACGGATCACGTCTCTACCCTGGATATACTCCCAACATATTGTAGGATAATATTATACATTTATACATGCTATTTACCTACCGAATTGACCTGATGAAGTCGACGTTTGGCGATAGAAAACATTTCATTTCAGCTTTCGTTTCATGCATTGCAGCTTCATTTTGTTAATACTTTCTTCCCAAATGTACCTTTTTAGCAAGGTTTTGAAATATACGCCTATCTATGACACAACAACGTATCGTAAATATCTATACCTACCTGTTACAGAATAGATACCTACTAATATGACTAATTGTGTAACATAATTAGTACTTAATAACTGTACTTAGCTTGTGTAAATTTGCAATCAATACAGTAATAATGTTCATGAGAAACAACAGATTAATTTCGCATCAGACCTATTGCACCAGTTGCAAAAGTGTTTCGCCGAGCATTGCAGGTAAACAAACAAGCATTTTGAATACAAAATGCATCTCAGCCGGTGGCTAGCGCCTAACAAATGTACGGTGAAAACAGGGACGGGGGTGGTTGAAATATTATGCGAAACTGAGCTTAGTCTACACGATACATTCCTCTATATCTCAGAGAGAAACTTAAGAGTTGAATGGCGAATTCACTATTAGTTCTCCATACGCATTAAACTTATGTTATCAAAGCCATTCTGAATAATTGTACATATTACGACAAATTAACTTTTCTCATGAGATCAATGGTGAAGAACCAATGACCATTCCAACAAATGGCATTCACTGTTCTAAGTCCACCATAGAAATGCCATTTAAAAAAAATGCAGCTAAGTAGAGATGGTTCAGCCTAAAAATGCACGCCCCTCCGCTAAACGTGATTATTTAAACTTTTATGTGGGAAAATAAATATGTATTGCAATACTTTACTTAAAGAATTATTAACAACAGGCAATCCACAAATGTAGATAATTCACTATATACCTGTTCTTTAAGTTAAGCTTTGTAAAAAAATATTAATTTTCACACATTTAAATAATCTCGCTTAGTCATCGGGCATGTTTTTTAATTTATTTACACCATTTTGCTTTTTCTATTGAAAAGAGTAACTATTGAGTTTCTTGCCAGCTCCTTAATGGAAGCAGCATTACGAAACAGTGGTAACACTAAAATATTCATGTTCACTATTCATAACTAGCCTACCTACATGAATAAACGTTCGACTTATAACAATAGAGACATAGTCAAGCTGAGAGTAACTTTGATCCCTCTCTTAATCGCTCTACACTTGTCTCACCACCAATGTAACCGCAGCGTTAGATGCGAGGTCACGGTGCGGTGTGATAGATCGCCAGCCGCGCTGAGAACGCCAACACTTGCAGGTGATGGAGATGGAACGATGCTGAGGTGTTCTCGTTTGATTACCAAACCGTTCTCCAGCTGCGCTCAATTCTAATGTGATTCTGTTAATCTTTACTAAGTGCAAAACGTTAGGTAGAGTAGGAATATGTGATGAAAGGACGTATCTACTTGCGATTTGGTATAGATGCGTCTTCATTGTTACTCACACATGTTTCATTTCCCTCTGGACCCAGTTCTAAATCCAACGCGTACGAAGTCGAGAGCAGAAGCTAGTATCTGAACAATAATACCCCAGGAACTAACACTCGCCATACAAAATATTTAACATAAACGCTACCAATTAGAGAAGTACACTTGGTAGAACTACAGAAAATTGAATATTTGCGTCTGTGATACCACTCTTGGCAGTGTCTGTTATTGTGGGAGTGATATAGTGAGTATGGCGAGTTGATTCATCCCTTCCCGATCCGGTCGATGTGTGACACATTACTGTAATTGCGTTGTCTAGATGTACAAGTGTCTAGGGCTCGACGAATGTGTATCAGAAACATATTATTATTCTATTGTACACATTTTATTATACAGTATTCCAAGTTGGGCGATTTGGGTTGTCAAGAATAATACACACACCATAACTAATACAAAATAATATCTTATAATGACTGAAATAAGACGCATAGATTAATAATTTTGGTTTCCGCTAGCGCGCACAAAACTGTCATAATTCTATGACGTAGTTCCATTATATATTTATGTTATGTCGATGATATTTATGACTTCAATTAAAATATATATATAATACCCTTTGTCGTACTTAAAGGGCCTCAAAAACAAGAATAATGACTGTAATAAAAATGTGTAATGACAATAGATAACAACTAAACCTACATGTATCATGCCTGGCTATACAGTACAGCACAGCAGCATCAGTACAGTACAGTGGCGTGTACTTAATCTATAAGTTATCTATACTTCTATACTAATATTATAAAGAGAAAAGATTTGTATTTTTTTATGTATGTTTGTAATGAGTAAACTCAAAAACTACTGGACCGATTTCAAAAATTCTTTCACCTATAGAATGCTACATTATCCCTGAGTAACATAGGCTATATTTTTTGTGATCCGGGATATCCGGAATACGAGATCCGGGATATCCGGGCTACGGGATCCATCAGACGGGATCCGGGATCCGGTAAAAACGGAAAACGGGATCCGAGATTCGGGATCCGGGATCCGAAATACGGGATCCGGGATCCGGCATCAGAGATCCGATTTTTTTTAAATTTATATTCTATGCGGACGAAGTCGCGGGGAAAAGCTGGTTTTTAATATATTATGTATCTTAGTCTATCGTTTCCTGAAATAAATGGTTATTATATTATTATAATTTACTTATGTATACAGCTGGCATTAAACTATAGCGTAACCAAATAAGACTACGTCATGTAAGTACATAATAACCAATTCATTTTCAATAGCATACAATGCATATACCTACATAATTATCAACTATCACTTAAATAGTCATCAAGTATGTACGTAAATTACGCTAACGTTTTCATCGGTTCCATGGTGTAATGGTTAGCACTCTGGACTTTGAATCCAGCGATCCGAGTTCAAATCTCGGTGGAACCTTGGTACAAATATTTTTTGACCTGTATGTTCTTAAATACTGTCAGTAGTCTACTTTGTTCTTAATGGTTTTCGATCGTGCGGTGGGTTATAGAACACGTTTTTAAAGGTCACGTACAATGGTTAACAATAGCAGTTTATTTGTTGAACTTTTATTGGAGCCAAGTCCCAACCATAGTAGAAAGATGAGTAGTAGGTTATCTTCATAGAAACCCACCGCGCGCGGCTTGTATGTGTGCGCCATGCGTATCTATGCGTCGCGCACGCACACTCAAACAAAATATTGACCCGGTTATCAGTGCGAAACAATGCATGTGATGTTTGAGTGTGCGTGCGCGACGCATAGATACGCATGGCGCACACATACAAGCCCCGCGCGGTGCGTTTCTATGAAGATAACCTACTATCCATCTTTCTACTATGTCCCAACTGTGCTACCTTCTCAATATTATATTAATTTATAACGCTTCCTGAAAAAATAGGTATCCTAACAGGTAAGTCTACAAGTCATCAGCAGCCGCGCCCGAGCTACCAATTATGATTTTATGTCTAGGTAGTCAGACGTCTACATAATTATCGACTATCACTTAAATATTCATCAAGTATGTACGTAATTTACGCCGTCGTTTTCATCGGTTCCATGGTGTAATGGTTAGCACTCTGGACTTTGAATCCAGCGATCCGAGTTCAAATCTCGGTGGAACCTTCTTCGTACAAATATTTTTAGACCTGTATGTTCTTAAATACTGTCAGTAGTCTACTTTGTTCTTAATGGTTTTCGATCGTGCGGTGGGTTATACAACACGTTATTAAAGGTCACGTACAAAGGTTAACAATAGCAGTTTATTTGTTGACCTTTTTATTGGTGCCAAGTCCCAACTGTGCTACCTTCTCAATATTATATTAATTTGTAACGCTTCCTGAAATAATGGGTATCTTAATAGGTACGTTTACAAGGCACCAGCAGCCGTGCCCGAGCATTCAGTCATGTCTAATGTGTATGTTATGTCTAGGTGGTCAGACGACAAAACTGATTGCCCGAATGCGCCGCTCGGTACATGAGGACACCGCTAATAACTACCTACATTTCAATTATCACGAATATCTCAATAACTACATTATTTCACGAATGGTTTGACCTTATCAAGGCCTCAAAAACGCCATATCTCTTCATAAGAAGGATAACAGCACCTTTTAACTCGACTTGGCGTTGCCGCATGATAATTGAAATGGTAATAACTGTAACAGTACTAGTTTTGTATATGATTATTGCGGGTCATATAGGTTACATTAACTTCTTAACTGTGCAGTCAAGTAGGTATGTCAATCTATACCAAATAATTTGGAATATACCAAAGTAAAAAGAAATCTACTACGTATGATCTATACTAAATCCATACTGCCCTATATTTTATTTGACCCAGGCGCTACATATCTAACTCTACCGCCCATTTTTCTGTCTGACCTTGTTTAGAACTTTTTTCATAGAACCTTTACAAATGGCATCCAATTTTACCGAACGGTCCATTTTTTACATGTACTTTTAAAACACAGCAATTACGTATCTTATCACGCATTCAGTAACTTTTTTTTAAACGATAGAGCCTTGAGATAATCTCCTGAAGCAGTTTTTTTGTTATTTCAAGAGGATCCAACCATAATCGCTTCTTCAGGTCTATCTGTAGGTCGTTTTTTGATCTTTATCAGTTAGACAACGCTTAAAATATATTAGGGACTTTACGTGTAAGCTCTTGTAGCGTTCCAAGCGTCTTACTTGGACTAGCGAGAGTAGTATATGAGTAAAAATCATGATAGAGCTGCAGATATCAATCAACCTCATACATTTCATGCATGTAAACCGGAAACAACGGTAATTACGGTGCGGCCCAGCGGTTCCCACTTCCCACTCATCAATCGAGCTGGCTGGGTCGTTGGGGGGCTTGGGAAGGGTAGGGAGACGCCGGGAGGCGTCGGGTAGTTTCGCAATTTGTCATCGGTGCGCGATGACAGACCGACGGACGATTTTCATGATTTATTAAATGCATAGCGCTGACGTATTGCACCCCGACGGTGTGGGGGAGTATTCTGGTGGATATTTAATAATAATAATAATAATATCCTGGGACATTTTTACACACGGCTACCTGATCCCAAACTAAGCAGAGCTTGTACTATGGAAACCAGATAACTGATATTACTACATATACTACTTTTTTATTTGTAAATACATACTTAATATACATATACACCGGACATACAGACATGTTCATGCACACAAATGCATGTCCCGGGTAGGAATCGAACCTACGACCTGCAGCGTGAAAGGCGCCTCCGCGCCAACCACGCTAACGGGCCCGTCAACCCAATCAATCAATCCGTCAATTTAAACCGGCTCCGTAGCTTATACTTCCTTTGCAACAAACCATTCAGTTGTTACGTCACGATTGTAACAAAAAACGTTGAAAAGTTTATCATGTTGTGCTTTCCATTGTGTTGTGCCTGCGGCATTTTTGGGGGTGATTTCGAATATAAAACATAGCCAGACTAACGAACTAACTATATGGTCCCAAACTAAGCAAAGCTTGTAGCATAGCAACTATATAATAGACTAGAGGCGATTTCAGTGACCCCGAAAAAATACGGCCTTTTCCGAAATTTGCCCCTGGAAGGAATCCGCAATCACCCGATGTAGCAAGCCGGCTTACACTGGAACCACTGCGCTAAGCATTGCTCACTCTACTTACAGTTACGTTCCTTCAAAATCAGGTTATAATCTGCCTTTCCACCAAACTTCACTTTGATCTGTGCAGTCGTTTCTGCATAATACTCAGCCAAACTTACAAATCTATGCTGGGACTAGCGTGAATATTTATTTCGCTGGCGTGCTCAAATTTCACGTACATGTTTTTCAATTTCGATTTTACTGAATAAGCATGTTCATGGTTTATGCAAACTGGGATCGTGCTAGGGGGAACACTCCGCCGATCCAGCCGGTGTTTCGTTCAGGAATTACTTACTCTGTTTTGTACACGCTAATTTAGCAAGATAAAGTTTCAAATTATCATTAAAATGAATTAATTTGTTTATCATCCCTGCATCCACCTGAACTAAAATATAATTTAGAAATAGAAAAAATATACTGTTTACTAATTTATTTTATTTTTATTTAAATGCTAATCTAATAACATTTTCTTCAGAATCAATATATTTATGTATACCTACCATAGAGTCCATGCTACCTACCATTATAGTATTTACTTCTTAATCTTAAGACTCTACAGCTCGATCCCGCTCAATCTTAGCCCCTATTAATAAATGCATCTCAAAGTTGATATCGTTGGCAGCGCGCAACGTACAGCCAATCCATTGTTTCGGCTCTACATTGCGCGGTGAGTCATTAAGATGCAATTTTGACGTTTAATGTATGAAACATCAGATTCTGTCAAAAAAGCATCTCAAATTCGATCTCAATCTTGAGATCGATTTATTAATAGAAGAAACCGATCTAAACTTACAACCCTATACATTTCTAACTAATCCCCAATTCCTAGCAGTACGCCTAGTCTTCTGTCACCCCCCCCCCCCCCCATAAATCGGCAGCGACATGCTAATAACGTATGGGCCACGAATCCCGGCCCCGATACCCGAAGAGACCGCGACAACGTCTTGGCCGGTAGCCACAAGATTGTTCAAAGTAACTAATGCCTTTTTAGTTTTTAAGATGCTGGCAATAAGATGAACATGGATACTTTATAGTGGTACTTAAGTTAGCCTTGGAAAGCTATAATTTATAGAACACTTTAACGAAAACGACTTCAATATGAGCATTTAAAGCTCTTAAAATAAGATTAAACGAACATTGTTTTGGACCAAAGACCAAAGGAATATCGAAATTGTTTTAGAACCTGTAAATAATTTAATTAGAAGAAAAAATTATCTAGATATCTAACGTAATCTAAATTCCGAATTACTGCAGGTAAAAACAGCTAGGTAGTTTTTACTGGTGATCCTGTCGTAAATTATACTATTTGCAAGTGCCTTTATCTTTCATTGTTCAAAATTGGCAGCCGTGTAATCCATTAACGTTGGAGTTGAGCACAAACATTTATAATATTAACAATATCGTTAACATGTTGGGCCACAAAGCGGTTGGTTGAATAAAACAGGGCGCGCACAATTGCACGCTGAATTATGCAGGGTTATCAGGAGCAGAGGCCTCGATGCCCCGGTAATGGAAAGTCAACAATCGCCTGTGGATCTATAGGCTGCATAACTATGTTTTACTATGTGAAGCCTGCGTATTTACTTACAATGTACAGACAGACATGTAATATGAACATTTAAGAACGTAGGCAGGACCGTAGACTTAAAAATCGTAGGAAAGTTCATTGAACTAAGGTTTTAATATGTCCATAAATTACGTGAGGTATTTAGGGGGGAGGGGGTCGAGCCAAATCTCACCTAATCTCACGTGGGGGAGAGGGGGGGCCTCGGCAAATCGCACGTAAATTTTTTTACCGCTAGAAATAGTGTAAAATTGCGAGAAAACTGGGTTAAATTAAGTAAAACACGTTTCTTCGGGAAGGGGGGGGGGTCGAAAAATCGCAAGTGCAACTTTACAAATCGATTGCAAATCAGTGTTTTCAATATTATCTCTACCAAAATATAGGTAGATATAAGAGAAATGTAAGGGAAACTGCGTACTCGAAAAGTCATAAAACCGATCCCATATCATATTTAATATTTCCATGTAATATTTTCCTTCACAAAAAATCCCTAAAGGTGACCAACAATGAAAACATCAGAGCCGAGTCATAAATTTCAAGAACACGGCCGCGGTATCAGTGCATGGACTGAAATTCAAAGGGGCACGTTACCTCAGAATACTCCTATAATAGATATGAGAATAACAGGGAAACGAAAAATGGTAAAAGAATCTGCGATAGCACTCTATACTTTTTCGACAAATAATTTATCGTATGTATCGAGTATGTATGTATACTTATAATAATAATAATATCCTGGGACATTTTTTACACACGGCTACCTGACCCCAAACTAATAATATAATATAATAATATACTGGGACATTTTTGTACACACGGTTACCTGATCCCAAACTAAGCAGAGCTTGTACTATGGAAACCAGATAACTGATATTACTACATATACACGTTTTTTATTTGTAAATACATACTTAATATACATAATACACCCAGACTCGGGACATGCAGACATGTTCATGCACACAAATGCATGTCGCGGGTAGGAATCGAACCTACGACCTGCAGCGTGAAAGGCGCCATCGCGCCAACCACGCTAACGGGCCCGTCAGCGTTAACTTATGTGTTTACTAATCTATTTAAATAGAACGCACTATACCACATGCGAAATATAAAGCCGTAACTAGTATGTGAGATATTAATTAAGTTCAATTATAATACAACAGGCTCCCACTTGTCCTTGTATCACGGCTCACTGGCTCTAATAGCTCAAAGCGGTAAATCAATGGACTACCTAACAGTTGGCTAATTATGTTCAATGTTCAGTATTTAGTCTGTGGTGTTGCTTTAGATGTCTGTTTTCTCGAGATAATAACATCGTTGATAATAAAACAATTATTTTTTAGTTATGTTTTAACTTGGGATCTGAATGCATTTAGGGCCTCCGCAGACTAGCTACTTTTAGCATCGGCGATCGGCGATTTTGATGCTGCGTCTCGCTCGTTCGCGCTCGAAGAAACGCGACGCAGCATCGATACGTCACAAAATCGCCGGTCGCCCTTAGGCCCTTATGAAGAACTGGCAAAAATCCGCAGAATACCAAGAGCAATGGGGGCGATTGGGAAGAACTTTGGCCAGCAATTTGGGATCAAACTGATTAAAAGCATTAACACGCTAGAGGAAGCCGTAATTAATTCTTTTTATAATGTTTTAATAGCGTCCCAAGTACTCCAAATAAAGTTTCAAATAAAATATCCGAAAGAAAAGAGCCACAAAATCCAAATAAAAAACTGGTACTTAGGGACGACCTTCAACAAACACGTTAGTAACTAAAGAACAAACAAGAAACAGTTCAGAGGAACACGGGAACGCCATCAAAAATCAAAAGTATAGGAAGGAGCTCCTGAATAAAGCATACGGGTCCGTAGGAACGCAATGCGTTACGCGAATCATGCCCTACTGTGTACTTCTATGTATATTTCATGACGTTATTGAGAAGAATGGCTAAAATAACTGTTATTTTTGCTGGAACTGTTATTGGGGCAACGAAAAAAACGGTAGCTGAAATAGTAGTACTCACAAAGTAATAGATAAATCTAAAACGTATAAAGGAAAGAAGTACCTATTATTGTTATTTTAAAATATTGTTGACCTGATGATATGGATAATAAAATATGTGTACCTTGTAGTGAAAGGAAAACGAAATGATTCCAAAATATCTTGGGCCCACATATGTAAGGAAGAAGTAATGTCAATAATAGCAAACTTTTCTGATTTTGATAGGCCAAGAGCAGAGTTATAAATTACTTTAGTGAACGTGAGATTACGTAACAACTAATACTTAAACAGCTTCAAAAAGCTATAAAATTGCGTTTACGAATCACTAACAGTGTTATTTAATCATCCTTAAGCTCGTAATTGTTAAGGATATATCAATAAACAATGGTGATATCTCAACTTCCCAAGAATGGGCCCAGAATTACTGTTCTCCTTGATTATTGTTATGTGCTGTAATAATTATTTCTTAGGTATACTAAGTACGTGTTCATTCGTGTTGGTGAACACGAATATATTACCCAAAATATCAGTGACTATATCGACTAGTAACTGTATCTGCACTAGCACTGTATTTCGTGACTTACAACTGCTCGGGGATACAGTTGGTTAAGGCTGTGTTAAGACCTAACAGTCAAAACGCTAAACCCAACCTCAGCATAGTTACAGTTAACAAACTGTCAATCGAGGTTAGATCAAACTAAATGAAAATACTAATAGACTCGTATTTTCATACAATAGAAATACCTACGTCGCCTTAACAGATAGGTATAATTAGACCTGACATATTTTCTACAAGCGTTTGATGACTAAAAGAGACTGAATTCAGATAACGGTGAAAAAATCATGATCAGAACGATCATAGATTGAAAACAAACTACAAACCGACTAACCAGACTCAAGCCTTAAAAAACCTATTCCAAAGAACAGGGTCTCACGAAGCCTGTCCCTACACAATAGGTAGTCTACACAAGTAAATGGTAATGATGCCGTCGTCCGTGACGTCATCTGTCATGCTTATATCCAGTTACAATTCCATTTACTGTATCATTCATGCAGCAAGGAGCCCGAGTTTACTCATAATTTAGGAGTTACAGAAGACTGGAGGGCAAAGTGCCTTTAGGGTAGTCCCTACGGGGCGAATAAGGGAGGTCCTTTATACGGCCCGTCATATTCTGAGAAATAACTCCTTGTTTGGAGAAAATATGTACCTGCCTTCTCTATTTGGAAACAACTGTTCTTCAACTGGTTACATTTTTTTTATATTTCTTTCATTATTTTGTAATTCATATTTATGGGACATCACTAAGCCACTTCCAAACACGTTTCAAATAATTACATTTAATAGCAATAGCAGACTCACAATTTACTAAATAATGGCTTCCAAGCAAAATAGGCTAATTGATTTCATATAAAATTATTTCACAATAGTTCAACCATTAAAAAGCAGTGGTAGCCGATTGGTTAAGCACGCGTCTTGCGGGCTTAAGGTCATGGGTTCAAACCCTGGCTCACACCTCTGGATTTTTCGAAATCTATGTGTGAATCATAACTTTAATATGATTATCACTTGCTTACGGTGAAGGAAAACATCGTGAGGAAACCTACATGTCTTTAGACATGTGAAATCCACCAACCCGCACTGGGCCAGCGTGGTGGATTATGGCCTGAATCCCCCTCGCATTGAGGGGAGGCCCGTGCCCAGCAGTGGGACGATAAAAGGGCTAAATTATTATATTATTATTATAGTTCAACATTGATATAGTTATATGGATGAGAAATAAAAGACTGTTCCAACAGGCTTATAAAGTCCAAACTTTCATTTTATTACAAACATAGCTTCATTTCATATTAAACGACGGGCCGGCGCGCACATCGGCGACGTTACTTAAAAACGCAATTAAAACTTGCTCCGAGGCCTTTCGGCAAAAAATCCTTACAATGAAGGACTACAGGCGTGCTTTTATTGCCACTCTGCTAAAGTGACGCTACGGTTTTAGGATTCCGCGGATCCTAATCCTTGTATTATAAATTCCTTGTCCTTGTCAAATTTAATTTGACATTGAGGCCGTGGTAAGGCGGGACGCTACGGTGATTTCTATTCAAAGTTTCGCTTGTGTGATACGGCTACCGTATGTTTATAGGAGTTTGATCGTTGTCCCGTCGTGATCACCTTACCAGTGCGGCCTAACTGATTGCTCGGGTAAGATGGCTCGGGGCTTGTGGACGCACCTATTGATTTTGATCGCTATTGTAGACGAGTAATGGCCGTATTGAAGAAGTTCACGCATCAACGTACAGATTTTAAATCATCAATCGAAATAAAGGCAATGACGGTTTGCGTCTAGTGAAGATACGAGACTCCATACTACATAGTAAGGGGATACGGTGATACGATATGTTACATAGGTACACGTGGTATTTCTCACTTATATTGGAAGGAACCCGATATTAAGTAATCTGAAACGGTATTGGCGTACTTTGGAAACATCCTAAATTGAGTTGAAGCAAACAAATTACCATTAAAAGAGAAATTGCCGCCGAAATGACTCATCCACCATTGTTATATTTCCTGAGAGTTTTTTTTCGAAGCAATGTAAATTATATTTACCTACTCAAAAAGTGCTGATTGTACTAGCGAACTGCTTTAAAATACAAAAAATAATCATTTAAGAAAACATCTTCACAGTTCAAGTAGCCTTTATTTGCAGGAATTCTTGATAGATGCTTCGGCGACGATGTCTAGTTGAGTATATAGGCAGCACGACGCAGAGCAAAGTCCGGGCAAATTTCGAAAATTGCCTTTTGTAAATTGAATTACTAACACCCAAAATGGGTACCTATATGTTTGGATTCGCACTTGGTGTGTTTGTCTGGTATTTTGAAACAAGCAGAATAAAATGGATACTAATCTTTCCACGCGCATAAAATCGTAGTCTCAAGCTACGTAGTTCTTTGCCAATTACAAACGATTTTCTTATTCCAATGAAATATTGGAGCAAGCAAATTGTTTAGTATCGGCATCGCCTCAGGCGACAATTAGGAGGTTCCTTCAGTTACAGCCCGGTGTCTTGTTCTAAATCGATCCTTCATTAAATACTTGCCGGCAAAGCAATTTGCTTAATAACGTGTTTTTTTATATTTCAGATAAGCATTGCAGAGCAAGACTATTTAGTGGTTTTAGCAAAAAGCATAATGATACTCCTTATATTACGATATTTATTATATTTATATTTATCAGAATGTTTGAAGTTTTGCGAGAAGAATGTATGAATGAAGATATGCTTTTTATATTTATTTTAATTATTTAGGTGTACTCTCTTCTTGTTTATTTTTTTTTTACTCAATATGTTTTCTTTGTGTTTTATGATAATTAGTGTAATTGGTCAGTGACCGTTCTAATTATTAAATAAATAAATAAATAAATAAATTGAATGGCAGAAATCTAAAAGGACAGATATGTTCTATATGGGTCCGTAATGTGTGGAAGTCTTTGAGAGAGGACTCTGTGTGTAGACGTGGACATCTTCAGGCTGATGGTTGGAAATACTATTGATATAGTAATTATATTTAGGTCTCGAGTCCCTGTCCTCACGGGACCGAGCTCTTCAGTCCAGCTCTTACGATAGCCAACGCAATTAAAAGTTCCGCTTCCACTCGCGAACCGATGTTCACATGTTCAACTAACTTTTTATTTGATCCGAACTTGCTAACTCTGGCCGCTCGTAATTTCATGTATCAAATAAATAAGTCCTGTCAAAGGAGGTTTGGAGTTATTCCTGCTTCTGTTTAGGGGAACTCTCGAAATGTAGACATTTTCAATAAATTATCCATTCATGTTCTGTTATCTTCACGGATAAGACTGTATCTACTTAACCCTGTTTAACTTAACAACCGGAATATTCTCCCCAGTTCCAATAAATTAGCTACCATTGCTGATCACACGACCGGTCCTTATTAATTGGACCAAAATCCACGCAGAGCTACCAGGCCGGCATAGGACCGTGCAATTGCGCTGTCTAATTGAAAGCAAACAGCTAGCCGTGATAGCGCACAAAGGCGAGTCGAGACGGACGCTTGAATTGTTAAACACCTATGTGTCTATGCCTGCCTGGTGCTTGATACGATTATATTTAAGGGCTTCACCGACTGGACGCGGACGGAGTCGCGGGCACAGCTAGTGCTTAAATACGTTTGCATTTGCTGTATTTAATATTTATATGCAAAACAAGGTTGTTTAGGGAGAAATATAAATTACGATAAGATAAAGAGTATTTTTAAGGGTGACGTGATTTTTACAAGAAAAAACTATTTCCACTAAAACTTAGCATTGAAAAACAAGAAACTTCAGGTCAGTTGGCCACGGCGCTAGTCAAAAGATATGCAACTGGTTAGCAATTAAAATTACTAACTAAGTAATTAGTAACGCTCCTCGCGCGTGCCTCGTTCACGCCTCCACTCAAAAGGAATGCAACTGGTTAGTAACTCCCCAAGCTCCGTACAAAAAATACAAAACACAATCACTTAAGTAGGCAGATCCGAAAAGCTTTTCGAAACCAGTCGCCTGCGACCAGCATATCGCGTCGCGTGCTACTAATTAATTACTAACCAATTTCTTTTGAGTAGTGTTGTATACAAGCCGCCATAGAAATACTAGTGTTATTAGGTACATTCTAGAAACTCATCAGTAATGTAAGTATAGTTACCAGCTTCTTTTAAGTACCGCTATTAACGGATGGCCTTAGAGAAAACATAGCTCTTTTTATTGCCATATTTTGTTTATCTACCTACCTCGTTGTAAGCGCGATGAATGGAAGAATAAGACATACTGCGCCAACCCCAGATAATGGGATAAGGTAAGGCAGATGATGATTTTCTTTACATACCTACCACCCGCCCAACCCGGTAAAGGAATGAGGAAACCACTATCACCTCAGCACTGTTCATTGATACGTGAGTCCATTATCGATGATCATCAGACGAACGAGTGTCGGGGACGGGTAGGGATCGCAATAAAACGCACATTAGCCGGAGGCAATAAACTGGATGGGGACACCTCAATCGCCCTGAGTAACGACATGAGATCCGTTCCACGGCGAATAAATAAATGATCCTTGTCCTACGGGAAAGGCGTTTAAATATGATCGTTAAGTGTCTTCTGGAGATATTACGAGTATTATTACTTTGTAAGCGCCGCAATACACGGACTGCTTGTAGCAGTTCATCTCGACCGCTAGAAGCGGTCGCTGCACGGCGAGTAGCAGTTTCAATACAAAATTTCCATTTACCATACACGAACTGCTTGTAGCGGTCCGCGCGCCTGCGCGTTGCATTCTATATAATACCGGTGTGGCCAGCTGATGACCATGTGAATTTCCCACCAATTTGATTCGAACTCCCCCGAAAATTCACTTTTAGAAAAAAAACCTCCTAAATAGTTTTTACTAATTTTAAAGGAGTCAAATTTAGGGGATAAATAAGTGGGATGGGATTTTTTTAGGGGCGTTATATTTTTAGGGGTAACCCAATCTAAACAATCATATTTAGTTGCCCTAGCGTAGGGATTCCCAAAGTGGTCGATATTGGTTACATATCGACATAAACGAAAACTGATTTTGGGGGTCGACGACGTCTAAAAATCGACCCCTATTAATTAACACAAGTTTTTATTTGAAACTTTCAAGATACCGTATAAGTTGTAACTATTACGTATACCAACTTGTTATAAGAATGACTGAATCACACAGTTTTTTTGTTGAAAAAAAAAACACAAATAAAAACACTGAAAACATGACATGTAACAAATTATATGCTAAATGAAACAGGTAAAATAAAATGGAATATAAAAATATTTGTTTATAAATATGTAGTTGAACTTATATAAAAATTAAGATAAATCCTAAATGAGCAAAACCAATTAATTTTTTTTTTCAAAAAACGAATCTTTGGAGGGATTTCGAAAAAAGTTGGGAACAATTCACATGGTCATCTGGCAACATTGGGGATTTGATCTGAAGCGACCACGGATGTATAATGAAGGATTGATGACTTGAGTTTTTGGTTAAGAAGAAATTCTACTTTATTCTCCTGCCTTAAGGTCTATTATGACAATTCTTAGACAGATAAACGAACCGAGCGAGAGGCCCCAGTTGGGACCGTGTCCCTCTCACTCCTAGTTGCCATGCCAAAATAATATTATCGTTGGGTAGTGATTGGTAGTTTTTAAATCAACCAAATAAATTAATTTATTATTTATCGTGTCGTGACTATTGATTCGTCGAAACATGTTGGATTCATAATGATCATTTTTAATTTGTAGTCATATATTTTTTATAGCAAGTAATATTGAATATTATTTATATTTTGTAAAAGATCGGATTTTTTTTATCTTTAGATGGTAACATTGGTAATAATGCTCAGCTAGGGTGGCCATAAAACCACATGACTTTGTCATCCATTTGCCGCAGTGGTTTGACCGTAGGCCGCTGGGCTCATTGCACCGATTGGTTGAGGGTTCGATTCCCGTCGGGGAAAATTTTGGAAATAGCCTTTTCGTAATTTGCTCTGGTCCGGGAAAGCTTCCAGTCCATTGGACGGTATTTATAGTAGGTACAAGCGTTGCTTAGTTTGGGACCTAATAGTTGATGTATTGTCTGGAGATATTTATTTATTTATCCATTGTTTGAAATGTTTATTTTACTTGTAGAGTGGCTACCAACGCGAAGATGAAACATAGTAATAAGGTACTTTCTTTTATATCTTCGACAGGCATAGAGAAACCTCCGTTAGAGTTATAAAATATCAATCATGTGCGTTACTCATGTACCTATATAATACAATAAGTACGTTAAAATTTTATTATTGCGTGGACACCCTAGTAGAGGGACACTGTACCACTATGGGCCCCTCTCACTCGGCTCGTTTTTTGTGCTGCAGTAAGCTGTCCAGTATTCATTTACGTTCGTGGAAACGACCTGTCAGAGAGCGGCGTATTTACAAATTATAATGTCAGCGCTCCATAAAGTTATGATCGGTTACAGGTTGGAGTAAGCCAACAAGTCAACACAGAATAAGTAGGTACATTCACTTGTCAGCCATATTACTCCATCACAAGGTCGACGGAGCCCCGTGCATTTAGGGTCACCAGTAACCTAACACGTAACCCACGTCGTAACCTTCGAACCTAACCCTAACCTAACGGGATCTAGGATCAGGTATACGGCAGTCAGGATACGGGATGCAGGAAATGGATTCGGGATTAGCCATACGGGATGCGGGAAACGGAATCCGAGATACGGGTTCCGGGATCCGGGATAAGGTATACGAGATCTGAGATCAGAGATACGGGGTCCGGGATACGGGAGTCGGGATACGGGATCCAGGAGCCTGAAAACGAGTTACGGTATCCGGGAACCATGATACGGGATTTCCGGAATACGGGATCAGGAAGACGGGATCTGGGAAATGGGGTCCGGGATTCGGGATCCATTCTTTTAAATTGAAATTCTACGCGGACGAAGTCGCGGGCAAAAGCCATAAGTTATATTTTGGAAATACGCATCGACCGCTCGCCGACTGCTTGAGCAGTCCGTGTATGGTAAATGGCAATTTTGTACTGAAACTGCTGTTCGCCGTGCAGCGTCTGCTTCAAGCGGTCGAGATGGGCAGCTACAAGCAGTCGCGTGTATCGCAGCTCCATGTTATTGATCTTAAAACAATTAATATGCCAGCCGTGACAAGCAATCTACAGAAGATACTCTGAATTTATTGAATAATATTTAGAAAAATACAAGCTTTATAGATTAAATTTAGCTATAGCATCAAACATCTTGTTTTAGATAATACAAACTAGATACCGTAAAAATACATTTTCCAAACAAATAATCTAATGTTCTCCCAAAAATGTTGCCATCCAATCATTCAAAAGCACCCTATTCATCACTAGCACGTCAAAGTCAAATGGAACCTTTTTATTTTGACTTCAACTCTCA
This sequence comes from Drymonia ruficornis, assembly GCA_947859195.1. Taxonomy (NCBI): domain Eukaryota; kingdom Metazoa; phylum Arthropoda; class Insecta; order Lepidoptera; family Notodontidae; genus Drymonia; species Drymonia ruficornis. The sequence continues at coordinate 1,072,122 of OX401910.1, read as the reverse complement.
TACGATACTGAATCGGGATTCCTGCAAGCCAAGATACAGCGAATCCGAATTTCAGCTGTGAAACGCTATTCCCAATTAGCATCTGTACCGAAGTCTGGCAAACCTATGAAATACTCTGAAACCTTATAGATGGATTGGTAGTAAATACGGTTTAGGACAGATGCATTAGCAGATTAGTTCCGCCGTGTGTACGGGGAATGAATGCAGTTTGTGTGAATTAGTGCTCTGGAAATGGTGTAGAGTTATTCAAGCGAAACTCGTGAGTTGCAAAGATTGAATAGACTTGTTTTCAAGAGTTGCATGTTGCCCCAATTGTTATCGACAATTAAGCGAGCTCAGCTTATGTTGGAAATGTTACCATGGGCGTGCAAGCGATTGTACATAATAATCGTCATTCTTCTTCTCGTCTCCTACCTCGTGTAGCATTTAGAGCCTGATATAGTATGATTATGAAATTGAAAACTGTGCTACGATATTGAACTTTATCTTTTAGTATAGGTATGTATTACGTACTATTTAGATAAGTATACTAGATATCAATCTACAGTCACATCTAGAAATTGAACATCTTGGCCTGACTTACATTAACAAGAGATTGATGCAGTATCGACCACATTTGCATTTTAGATTTAATACGGTTAACTATTCCAAGTGGACCCCACAGTTTTATGAGGCTTGCGTCAACACACGAAGGAGCAATTTGATTCAACTGCGCTTTTAGACTAATTGTCCATGGTGCTACTCAAAAGAAACGCCACCGGTTAGTAACTCCTCAAGCTCCATACAAAGAAGAAAGTCAAAACACGATCACACGAGTACCCGGTGCAGAAAAGTTTCTCGAAATCAGTCGCGCGCTATTAATTAGTTGCGAACCAGTTTCGTTTGAATAACATTGTGTACGAGCCGCCTAAATTCTAGCAACTCATTATAAATTTAAGTTAGTAACAAGTTTTATTCGAGTTCATTTCGGTATATTCCTTTCTTATGAATCGCAGCGTATAACTACTGTCATAACGACTTAACCACGCAAACCTCATAAAATTAAAATAATTAGCATGCAACAGAAACTAGTTATAAAATCATTTGTTCATAAAATTATAATAACTATTAACTGAACAACGAACTATTATTTCTTGCAAATAGCCGAGCATAACAATAGTTATTGAGTAGAATGGACACTACGTACTCGTGTTGTGTTGCAAGAAGGCGACTCATGCAGATTTTAATTTCATTATTCATTAAATTATTATGCATGTATTTTTTTCTAATTAAAACAATTTTATGAGGTTTAGCGGCATGGCTTTAGCTTATACGATGCTAAGGGGTGATGGATCGAAAAGTTAACAAGTAGTGTATCAAGATTCTGTGCAGGACGCCCCCTCCCCCCCACAAGGAGGATGGGAGTGGCGGAGAACTTTGATATATGGAAGTGATCGCCAACAGCTGATGCCTTTTAGATGAATGTATGATGGGATGTATCAATGAAAGCCTGAAGCCAAACCTACTTTTAATAACTTACTTCCAATTAACAATAAACTCGGGCTGCAGTGAACGCACTCGAAGGCTATAAAACACAGTAACGGCGCTCAACAGCAAACGTTTCTATTCCAACTATTAAAACGGCAATGCAATTAGCATTCACTACTATAACTTGAATATTTTACTGCGGTACTTTTGAGTTTCTTGCAATTATACTGTGTGTTAGCAATAATAAAAGCTATTGAGCTTAATTAACTGGGATTGCATAAGAAAAGTACGTAGCTAAGTTTATGTATGAACCTGTCTGCATTCAATACCTTTAGGTATTACAAAAATATACAGGGTGTAAGTGACAGCCCTCCACATACTGACAGGGTGAATTCAGGACCTTATTTTGAATCATATTGCACTAGAATTTTTCTTCGGAAAGTTGATTTTTTAATATATTTTTTTTATTTACAATTCCTTTATTTCAATGTAAAATTACATTATCGGTACGCAGCATTCCATTTCTGTAAATAAAACAGCTAAAATAAAAAAACCAGCAATGGATGTTGAACTCCTCTTACGAACAACGCGTAAATGACGTGGTACGAGCGCGTTCGACGGCAAGCATTAAGACGATACAAGAAAAAAATGAATTTTAGTTTCGGGGTGTGGCTAGCGTCGCGTGAGCTGCCGAAGGATATATCCCTCTCGCTTAGCTAGGACAGAACAGCTATGGAGTAGACTATAGTATAGTTATTTTTTGAAGGAACAATATTGTTTAATTCGTACAATTAAAATAATATGTCCCAGTGCACCTTTTAAAATAGATGAAATGGATGAAAATATTCAAATATATTTTTTTCGTTTTATATGGGATTTTTATGTCGAGTGTATTTGAAAAAAATAATTTAATTTCTATGTTGTTTTTATTGCTGAAGACAAAGTAAGTCAAAAGAAGACAAACGATACCTACAATATGCTGATAGATACGTATAACAATATTTCGATCGTATAATAGCCTATAACCAGCGGACGATCCAGACGCGTCCAACAATATCTCATTAGTCAAATTATTATGATAAAAATAGTTTGGACGTTATACGGGAGCAGATGAACATACATACATATCGGTCAAAATCATAACCCTCCGCCCACCGTAGTCGGGTAAAAATGTACATACTCTGTGTCAGTGACTGACTGCCGGATATGAGTATCTTTTTCATGTTTCGTAGGCAAAGGAATCCTTTGGTACTTAACTTCGATGCCGATCATGAAGTCATCAGCGGTGTCATAATATTTATTTTTACCATATTTAATTTATTTTTTAATTTAATTTTCAGTTTTTATTAATTTTATTGATTTAACCATGCATTTATTTATTGTTTATCTTTATTTTTTTATCTATCAAAATCACCCTTAGACTGGTTACCGCCACAGGTGACAAGAGGGCTGGCTCTTTCCTTGCTCAAAAAATTCGCTTGACAACAGGAACAGCTTGAATACAGGGAGGACATGCAGCCAGTATCCCACGCGGACGGTATTTGTTTAATTAGGGGTAGGTTTTTATTTTATTGTATTTTATTTTAATTTATGTTATATTATATTGTATTTTAATGATAAAACATGAAAAATAAAAAAATATTTTTTTATTTTTTTTTATTTAATTTTACTTTTATTTATTGTTTTATATTTATTGTGAAATTATAATAATTTTAATAATCAATATTGGACTATGTCTGAAACAAATACATTGAATTGAATAATTTAAATACAAAAATTATCACATTAACTCGTTAAATCACGGTTTACACCCGCTAGAACGAAAAAGATCCTAACATGGTAGGTAGGACCTGAGGGTTGGCCAGTTAATTACTTAAAATACACTATATTTATTTCAAGAAAACATTCATAAGATCTGAAGGCGTCGGACTCGCACATAAAGGGTTCCGTACCACCGTAGAATAAACACATCAAAAATATCAAGTTTGAGACTTGATATTTATTTTTAAATGTTATTATATTTTTAGTATTTGTTCTGCACCGGCAACAGAAATACACATTCAGTGAAAATTTCAACTCTCTACCTGTTACGGTTCGTGAGATACAGCCCGCGCTGACAGACGGACAGACAGACAGACGGACAGCGTAGGCCTAGTAATAGGGTCCCGTTAGCACCCTTTGGAACCCTAAAAAAGTAGCCTATGTTCTCCGCCAAGACCCAGTCTATCTCCATACCAAAATTCATCAACATTGGTTCAGCGGTTTAGCCGTGAAAAGGTAACAGACAGAGTTACTTTCGTTTATAATATAATAGATTGAATAGGACGGACAAACATTTTCCTATCCATATCTGTAATGTTATTTTTTACGATAATTTATTGATGTATGATATATTTATTACTTGCCCATCCATACCTACAACAAACGCAATAAAGCGACTCCATTGTTTTGACAAGCAATGTATTCCCACTGTCGGCCCAAGACCATGCTGCAAGTATATAACAGTAAGCGAAATAGGGAGTTTTTACAGAAATGACACGAATAACTATGAAATGACAAGAGATGACACAAAATGACAAGAGATGACACAAAATGACAAGAGATGAAAAGAAATTACACAAGACAAGGAAAAGCAAACGAAAATCACGCTGCAGTGCAGGTCGTAGGTTCGATTCCTGCCCAGGACATGCATTTGTGTGCATGAACATGTCCGCATGTCCCGAGTCTAGGTGTAATTAAGTGTATATTTAGTTTGTATTTACAAACAAAAAGTAGTATATGTAGTAATATCAGTTATCTGGTTTCCATAGTACAAGCTCTGCTTAGTTTGGGATCAGGTAGTCATGTGTAAAAGAATTTCCAAGGATATTTATTTATTTATCATAGGCGTCGGCGGACTGTAAATACTGTACTGTACCTGTAATGTGGCACGACCGTAATATTTTTTCGTAATATTTTTTAAAAAATCCTTCACAGGTCCGACGTCGAACAAGTCCGAGCGGACACTGACAATACAAAGTTAGAGAGAGACATGGTTAGTTCAAGTACTTAAAATGTGAGATGGCGATATTGTGCGCGCGCTCGGAAATAAACAACGTAAGCGCCAAACCACATTTACTTGAATTAAAAAAAAACTACTTCATGAATTAAAATATGGTTGAAGGGTAGTTTAGATATCATTATTTGCTATGTTTTAGAAATAATTTCGTGATCTAAATCGTAAAAACATCGTGGTAGCAAGGAAAATTGTAAATAATTAGAGCTCATTTCATAAATTTTTTTTATCGAGAAAATTTCATCAAATCGTGATTTGGATTTAAAGATACTCAAGATAATATAGTCAAAAATCATACATCTAAATATAAGATTCCTAGTCCACATACTTACTTAAAGAAAAAGTAGAATAGAAAATCAACCAAATTTCGAACCCTCCTCTTAACTCTGTGGCGGGGAGGGCGGTCGTTGGCTACGTGCGTTTTGCCACGGTAAAGATACAATTCGTATAAGCTAATAAAACAAACCGAGTTTATTGGGGTACCATAAAGTTCCTGAACTAATTTCATGTACCGATCATCTTAGTATGACATACTGAAGTCATCCCATCAGTATGTGGAGGGCTGTCCATTACACCTGTTATATGCACAACATAAGGCACTAAGTATACTTACATGGTTCAAAGTTCAAATAATGTTTTAGGTATGTTTAGTGATTTGAGGTGATTTGTTTGGTCCTTACGACAAGTTTGTGAATACGAAAATCTGTTACTTCACTCTTTACTTATAATAATAGTATAGTAGTATTAGCCCTTTTTAACGTCTCACTCCAGGACACCGGTCTCCCCTCAACGCGAGGGGGATTCAGGCCATAATCCTGGCCATATCCTGGCCATAAAGCTGGCCCAATGCCGGTTGGTGTACCTACTTAAATTATCCTAAGTAAATTGATCATCATTATCACGTGCAGTTCAGTTATAAGATTAAAAACGTTAATAAAAATATTGATCTTTTTACATCAAAACGTTACCAATCAGCTCCTGTACCATACATAAGTCGTTTAGGATCATAATAATCCTCGTCCTCGATCATAATAACTCGCGAACACGGGCAATTGCAATAGGGCCTATTGCAATTTCCCCGCAGGATATTCCTGTACCGCCGGGAACTATTACCATCGATGACATGCACTCGCTGATTAAACCAGCAATATGCGCAGATGTCGGGCACTGACGTCGCTTATATTTGGACGATTTATTTTAAAGTACTAATCCACCAAGCCAACTAGGCACTCGGGTATAAATATCAAATGATAATAACTCAATGATTCCGCGGTCCGTCTACAAGGTAGTGAGCCTAAGCCAATCCTTGGGCACTCTTGTGGCAGTAGTTCCCACTACGAGGTGGAAGGACCGCGGAATCATTGCATATTATTATATGATATTTTATACCCAAGTGCCTAGTTGGCTTGGTGGTGTAGTAACTACTGGTATTCCGTTAGCACATAATCTACGCTTGAAAACTAACCGCCCCTTATTATCATATTTTATTGCCACTCAATAGCAGACTAGTAGCGATGCATTTTAGGTCTGCAATTGAATTGCAAGAGAGGTGTAGTCTTGTCTTACCAACCACAGACAGAAATATATTGTTTTCAAATTGGATTGAACTGAGGTGTAATTTTTAGCTTATATTAAAGATAATCTCCAGATTACCGAATATCATTTGATATACATTTTATGGCCTCACATTGCTTGTCTGTAAAAATATGAAAAAAAATCGAGTAACTCGTGAAGCAATTGATCGTGAAGCTTTCCCTTATCATCATCATAAAACTTTATTCAACTTGACGTAATCATGATGGGAAAGGAGTCGATAGGAAAAGACCTAGAGGACGCAGCGCCAATGCTCTGGACTGATCAAATACAATCACTTACAAGGATCCCACTTAATGAGAGTGTACGCCAAACGTCGGCTCGAAATCAGTTCAATTCGTCAACCTTAACGTGACCACGACTGCTCTGCCAAGAGCATTACGACTGAGAAGAAGAAGATGTGGCGGAGACGTGGCCTCACCAATCTAAGCTTAACGAAGTTATAAATTAACGGACAGTTTGCAGTGTGTGCAGCTGATAGTCACGCTCCCAGCGGCGCTGGTGCGTCGATACTCGATATGCATTGACACACCGAGATATATCGAATTCTGTTTCACATACTGCCTTGGGAATAGACACACAATAGCAGTACTTGCCCAGTACAGACCCACAAGCTTATCTAACCCACTGACAGCGTTGATAGTATCGATACAAGACTGTCAAAATATGACAATTCTCTATTTGAAAATTTCATATGTTTTTGCCATTGTGCCATAATAAGCTTGCAGCATTGTGGTATCTACCGAACCAAACACAAAGAAAAACGACAAGAATTTCAAACTTATAACTTGTGGCCCGATATACTTATCATCCCTGTATGTTCTAATTTAGTCAATTTCATAAAACAGTTTTGAGTTGAAAATATAATAAGATCACGCAACAGTTATTATGAAATCCCACAAACAAGTGAATGGTTTTCACTAAGTTTGTCCTATTTATCAAGTCTAAATAAATGGGGTCATATTAGTCGTGCGAGACAAACATTGTAGGTAGCAAATACTTAGCCTCTCAACTTCGCAAACACCATTTAGTTAAACTAAAATCGAATAACAGTAAAAGCTGTTTCAGTAAAGTCGTTGTCCAACGCTCAGCGTGTAAGTAATTCACGGGAACAAGTTAGTCGCGTCCGGGAACTTCCCGGATGGCTGGCACTGCGGCTAAAAACTACGGGACTGTGGCACCGACGCGGTAACTGTAATTAGTGGATCATTAGCTATCGTTTAAAAATTAGTCAACTCTAATACGTAGAGGTATGTATTTGATTATAGTTTATCCATATGCTGTGAAACATTACACGCATTACAAGTGTTTCAACGGTTTATAATACATTATGATTTTGGCAATAGCATTAGAAATCCTTTATGTCAACCATAAAAGCTTATAAAATATAGCATCTTTTATTTATTTTGTTGCCAATAGATCCTATACAGATGGCTTATCTCTTTGGATAATTTACCTGATTCATAAACACCGGAGTATAGATGACTTAATAATGTTAATTAACTTTAAATCGAATGCTAAGTATTCACCTAATCTGACGGTGCAACTTGAGCGATCACGTAATTAAGTTATTGCAAGTTAGGAAGTGGACAGATGCGGTGCGGTACACACTGTTGTTTACACCAAAGATGCAAGGGATTCATATAATATTATATTATCTTGGATTTTGGACCTTGTACTTTCAATAAGGCTATAAAAATAAACCATTTTAACAGTATCCTAACGTTTCTATAGTCTATGATAAACCGTTTTACCGACCGTTTTACCGACATGGTATGAAGGCTTATTTCGCTACTCAGTGGAGGTATCGGTCAGGCGTTGAACACGGTATGGATCGTTAGCGAGTTGTCACGACTCACGATGTCCCACCAACATAAAAAGTAATAACATGCAAACTGGGCCGGAGCGGGGAAGAGGAGAGACAAATGCGATGAGATTATTTTTAACATCGATAGAAGGAAAAATGGGGAAAGCTAGAAGGAAAACCGATAATTTAGCCGACGCCGACGGGCCCGTTAGCGTGGTTGGCGCGGAGGCGCCTTTCACGCTGCAGGTCGTAGGTTCGATTCCTACCCGGGACATGCATTTGTGTGCATGAGCATGTCTGTATGTCCGGAGTCTGGGTGTATATGTATATTAAGTATGTATTTACAAATAAAAAAGTAGTATATGTAGTAATATCAGTTATCTGGTTTCCATAGTACAAGCTCTGCTTAGTTTGGGATCAGGTAACCGTGTGTACAAAAATGTCCCAGGTTATTATTATTATTATTATAAATTTTGAGCAATCTTTATAGTAAGGTTATACCTACCTATCTATCTCATGAAAATATGATCCCTGACTGCTTCCAAATATTCAAGGTTCTTCACTACTCGCGTCCACCACCAGCTTCCTGCGATGTGTAGGTATGAATTCATCTATCCACCTTGCGCGAGCGCATATTAAAAAATTATCATTGAGAAATTGGCCAAGTCCTGTAAAAAGAGCAAGTTTTCACAGACAGACAGACTTTAAATTAAACAAAAAAAATATCAGTAAAAATCGTGAATCACAGAGCAAATATATAGTAAGGCGGACAATATTCAGTACTAGTACACACTTATAATTCCGGTCAAAACCTCCCCAAAGGACATGAGGCCGTCAACACAAGCGTGCGACCATCAAAAAGGTAATAAAATAAAAAACATATTTCTTTCCATCCACGTACATACGTTCCCGGGACGATAAAACAACAACTTTAACGTCGTTATTATGAAAAATCCAATATTTCTACGTCCACAAACTAAATTTATAATGCCCGTACAGACTAATCTGATTAGCCGCGGCTAAATAAATTTCAAAGCGTAGGAAATTTGTAGTTTGTTTTGTATTTTATTTATTGTGATTTCATTTAGTTGTTTCTGAATAAATAGCGAGGGGCCTGAGGAGTAGATAAAGGGAATATATTTTTTTCAACTTATATTTGATACATAATTTTCAAGCTATTCTCATACCCAGCACCTCGATAGTTACCGACACTCCCCAACATTATTCAAATATTATACAGTCGGCAACGGTTACACCCAAAGATGTTTTAAACCTTTAGATGCGACTCACCGCGCTTATTATGGCAACATGAATGCAAGGTAACTACCCGACATCCACTTAGTCACGCGCCACCCACGCGGTTGCACGGACGCACGCGTGCGCGCGTCAGTGTTTATGTAGCTACAATGTATATTCATCTCTTTCTAACAACAGGCCCAGCGTATGGCTTGAATTCATAGAAATGTAGGTATAGTTTAATGAGCTGTTTTTAGAGCTCTAATGTTCGTGTATGTCAGGGGCCCTACCACCGCCTCTTATAGCAGTATTGTTTTAAAGTTTCAGCGACTTTTTGTGCAATGACGTTTCTTATTGTCATGACAATAAGGTACGTCATTGCACAAAAAGTCGCTGAAACGTTAAAACGATCCTATAATTGAATCGCAATAAGATGTCGTGGTAAGCTCCCAGGGGTCTTACCACAAGCTCTTATTGCGATTCAATTATAGGAACGTTTTAACGACGTTTTAATGACGTTTCTTATTGTCATGACAATAAGGCACGTCATTGCACAAAAAGTCGCTGAAACGTTAATACGTTCCTGTAATTGAATCACAATAAGAGCTTGTGGTAAGCCCCCAGGTCTATTATATAAATCGTCATTGGTAACACCCATCTAATTCTAGATGTAAAATAATTTGGCCAAAATTCAATATTCCCAAACAATATAGGAACACCTGCGTGGTACATTTCCATCTCGTCCGAGCGCGGTTGCCCGTATAAATATTCAATTTAGATACCTACATACTGTACCGTTTTATATGTGATATAAAATTGATGGAGTATTGCTTTTTATTGGTAGGTAGCTATTGCCTGACTGTACCCAGTCAAACTACACCAAGTAAGACTGGCTAAACACCAAAGTCTGCAATGTTATGATTTTAAGAAAAAAAGTTTCTTAGTTTAAAAGGTGTAAGTTAACTGATAACCTAAAATACATTAAATAATCGATTGAAATTAATGAATTTCGTTGAATTTATCGAAAGATAAAAAGATAGTAAAGAAATGATTGCGCACATTATTACAAAAATGGTATTTAAATTCCTATTTCACTGACATTAATGTCTTTTACTTAAGTATAATGAATTAAATTGATAATTTATGTCTCCCTACTCCACAAACAACTTTGTTGGTAAATTAAATCACGCAACAATACAAATTCGACAACGTTTTCAAATTTAATGAATTTCTATCCATAACTTTTCAATGGTTACTCTTTTGTTGTGGTCCGAGGACTTCGAGTCGAGTGTAACTTCGGTGCTGTGGCTTTTGTTTAACTTATAACATTTACCTGAACATTATTTATTCAGTGCCCTTCGAACCGTTTGATGTGTATTTAACAAAACATTTTAGTTTGTTCATAAAATATTGTTTAGCGATTGCGGCCGGGATTAATAGTTTGTTGCTAAAACTTTCTATAATACAAATAATACAATGAGGATTTGTCTGAAAAGTAATTTGGATTAAAATTGAACTAACGCATAATGGGGTTTTTAGCTAAACTATCGTGACTGACATTTTATGAAAATAACTGAAGAAAATAGTTTCATATTTATGAAAAACTAGCTGTGCCCGCGACTCCGTCCGCGTCCAATTTTGTCTATCGTCTAATCTGTATTACGTCAGTCTGCATCAGTCTGAGTTCGTCTGTCCGTGGCTGTCTATATTTACCAGTCTATACCAGTAAGGTGGTAGAGTCTGACCAGTAAGGTGGAGATCGGCATTCAAGTAGCTAATTTACCTTCGTTTCGTATGATGAGGGAGAGAGCCGGAAGCGCAACCCAGCCACCTCCCCGTCCCCGTCCCCTCCCACTAACCCCACTCCCCTTCAGGTTGGAAACGTGCTACCGATGCCTTTGGTTGCAAGCATCTATAGGGTACGGTAACTGCTTAACAACAGGTGGGCCGTACGCTTGCCTGGCGCCTTAGTTGTATAACAAAAGTTTGACTTTATTTGTCTGTCTGTATCAGTCTAGCTGTAAGTATCTGTCTGTCTGAATCGGTCTGTCTGTAATCTATCGGTAGGTAAGTATCTCTGTCTGTACCAGTCTATCTGTATCCGTCTATCTATATCTGTAGTTACTCACAGTATCACGACGGAGCGGTTGGACTCCAGAGTTAGTTAATGTTTAAGTTTGTACTTGATACCCATGTTCCTTATTTAAAATGAGTGAGTGCTCCAGACTCACGGCTTAGGTAAGAGTCACTTCGCAACATCGTGCTTAAAAAGTTAGAGTCCGGAGTTTATCGTCTAAGTCAATAGTCAAAGCGTTTATTTTGTTTAGGCCTAGGAGGGCACTTATAAGTAGTCATTTTACATGTTTTCCTTAAATTCTAGCGCCGGATCGGAAACGCGACCTCGCCTGAGAAGTTTCTATTTGATACCCACATTGCTAATTCAAAGTTAGCAGGTCCTCCAGATTTATGTTTTAAGCAGGCAGTTACCCAGCAGCATCATTCCTGAGGGGTTGGAGTTCAGAGTTCAATGTCTATGTTTCTATTACTACTTAATTCAAAATCAGCAGGTCCTCTAGACTTACTTCTTAGGTAGGTAGCTTCCCTACGGCATTAGCACTGTGGAGATGAATTCCAGAGTTAACGTCTAAGATTCCGCGTGATACAAAGATAGCTTAATGTTTTAATGTTTTTTATACGTAATTAGGAATAAAAAAACTAAATTTCTTGAAGCAAGGAAGATATTAAATTTTGACATGTGGTGCAAGGCAGCTTTTGTCTGATTTTAAGTATAGCGACATCTAGTTAAGAAAAACGAAACTTAAGATGGTAGAACGCAGCAATAAAATATTTATTATTATTATTAAAATTAAGATTATGTATTCCAAATAGTGTCGGATCACACACAACGTAGGGCTCCGTAGGGCTCCGCTCTAAATAGACGTATTTCAATAACTAAAACTTATTTTTGGCTAGAATTTCTGTGTGGTCATAAAAATTTACAATCTAATATTTTAGAAAAAAATATCCTAGATGTTTAGTTGGACTATTAGTCATATCCATGCCCAATTTCATTGAAATCAATCCATTGGATTCGAAGTTGTACGTGTTCGAATATTTAGGTAGTTTTTAAATGTTTTGTGGCAACCCTAAACTTTACCGAAATAAAAAATATGCTAGATGTTAAGTTAGACTATTAGTCATATCCATGCCAAATTTCATTGAAATCAATCCATTGGATTCGAAGTTGTGCGTGTTCGAATATTTAGGTAGTTTTTGAATGTTTTGTGGCAACCCTAAACTTTACCGAAAAAAAATATATGCTAGATGTTAAGTTAGACTATTAGTCATATCCATGCCAAATTTCATTGAAATTAATCCGGTGGATTCAAAGTTGTGCTCTTTCAAACATTTAGAATTTTTAAGTAGTTTTTTGAATTTTCTGTGGCAAACCTAAACATTTTCGAAAAAAAAAGTATCCTAGATGTTAAGTTAGACTATTAGTCATATCCATGCCAAATTTCATTGAAATCCATCCGGTGGATTCGAAGTTGTGCTCTTTCGAAAATCTGAGCAAACATACAAACATACCCACAGACAAAAATTCTAAAAATGATAAAAATGAATTCTGCTGGTCCATCTAAGTCCCCCCCACTATTTTTTTTTTAAATATTTCGAATGTACAGACGCGACCAATTTTACATTCTTATTATATGTATAGATTTCAGCACTATATTCTAACCCCCAAATTCATAGAGATTTTGGCCATTTTACAATGGTTTTGAAAAGCATTTTAAGGAACAAAAATGTGATTTGTAAGTCCACTACAAGTCGATCATAACTTTCTATGAATTTGGGGTAAGCATCTCAAAATCATAAAACATCATTACCTTTCAATCTTCCACGTAGATATAGTATCTACGATCGCCAAACGCCTCATTTTGATAGCTCTACCACGATCTACCATGATCTACCACGCAACCATGTGCATGTTTTAATAAATAGTCTCTCTATTCAAAACCAACATTGTTTTATGTTTCCCTGTCTATTAATTCTTTATTTATTGTTATTAATACAAAGGCTGCGTAAATGACTTGTTAATTTCTCAAGACAAGATTAATATCAGTTGGGCAACAATGAATGGATGGGGGGTGGATCAAATGTCCACCGCGGCCGTCTTGTTAACGACTACAAAATGATAAATTTACTTTAGCAAGACAATGAAACTGACTTAGTTTGATGTGAAGCTACCATTCCACTGGCAGATAGGACTGCGATATATCTGTATCTAAAAGTGCAAATCCACTTTCTTACAGCTTATACCTTCTGGCTTTAAAAATAGACAAGATGTCGAACTTAAAACACTCTCTTTTGTAATACATATATAGGTACGGGGTTAAATATCCCTGAAATTGCGAAAGAAGCTTTCGAATTTATGAAATCTGACCGCCAAATTTATAAAGATTTTAGCCAACTGGCTAACAAACGAGCTGGCTAACAAACTAGCTGGCTGTAAACTTACAACGGTTTCACAAAGTATTTCTAAGAACAACATTGATTTGTAATGCCACTGCAAGTCGATCATAACATTCTATAAACAGGGTTATTCAAAACTTTGACATAACTACGTAGTTTGGCGTAGGCATATCTCCTGCTAGACAACATACCTAACGTAGTTTGGGTATGTTGGTTTGAAATTAATCAAACAGTGTGTAGTTATAACGGCGCGGACATCCCGGGATTGATGTGCCCCGGGATTCCCCGGGACCGGCGCTCGGCGGCGGCGGCGGGATCCCGCGACTTCTGCCGGTCATTTTGAATTCAGATATTCATTCAACATTTTACAATAATAAGTCAACCACCAACCACTGCTAACTTAAAATTAAGTTTAATTCATTAAGTGATAGTTCAAATTTCAACGTCACAATGTAAGCAGTTGCCACGTTATAGCGTTAAGTTAAATTGATTAATTGTTTGTGTCGAGGCTTATTGGGGAATCCGATTAATGCTTCATTGTTTTGGTATTTAGAGTAGTATTGAAATTAATTTCAATTGTACTAAATAGATTGGCACTACAACAGATGGAATACTAGGTAAGTAGCATCGAGTAGTTACAATTCCAATGGGAATTAATCAGTAGACAATGAACCACTTTATACATAGTGTTAGGTTAGATGAGGGACGTATTTAACCCCATGATAATTTATTCATGGTTACATGTAACTAAAGAAAATGAAAATGAAATAAAGTATTAATAAATGATAGATAAATTTGAACCCAAATATTGAAAAAAATATCGCAGCATGCTATCTTATCTAAGGGAATCTTATCAAAAGCACTCGCGGAAATTACCTTAATCCATTTTTCCTTCATACTTTATTTCATTGATTCATTTTATTTTGTTGGATAATAAGGTATTTTTTTTTACTCATTTAGAATTTGAATCGAATACTGAATACCCTCCGTCAATACGTCCTTCGTCTCACCTAACACCCTGTATATTAGGCATAAATAGGTAACTCTAACTATTGAATGAAGATCCTTATAAATGATGAACAATTGAGTCTACAGGTCAAATTTGCATGTTGAATTGCCTAACTTTCGCATACCACTCCTGTCGTAGAAGAATCGAAACATCGTTCATCAATTGCAACTGCATATTACAATTTTCGAGGAATTAAGTTACCTATAACGTGAAATCTTTACAATTCTGAAGCCTATTCCTGGAAAATGGTTGAAACTATTCTATTAACAGCTATAAAACAAAAAAATAATTGAAAATCTACTCTGGAACTGCGATGACAAGACTATTAGTCTGCCAATGATCGTAAGGTATCACACCCGATGGATCGCATGCAAAAGGGATGTTAACACCCCTAGATACCTATCTCTTAGTAAGCAGTAAGCAACCCATACGACATTCTCCCGCGAAAAAATAATATCTCATCAAAACTCAAGTCCAAAACAGGGGCAGAATGCACCATCTGAGATCTACCGCATACTCAGTGTTCGTTTAGTAATTGCCCCTAAAGCAGGGGCTACATCGGGCCCAACCACGCCCCTTCCGTGTCCCGCACTAATGTGGCCTGAACATGTTCCATTATAGTGATCAACCTTTTAGGAAGGATTTGTCGATTTGCTATCACAAAATTTCTTGCTGATAAAGAGCCAAATTCTAGGATTTTTTAGCACATCAGCTCCTTGCAGGTGATATTATCAGACTGTAATAAGTAGACTGTAAGTAAGTACTTATATTAAGTTGCATGAATTTCGTGTGTATTTTTAGGGGTCAGATAGACAGGAAAAAATGGAGAGAGCACCATCAGCTACACTGATGTCTTCAGACACTTAAATAAGAATAAGCAGATTGATTATATTTTTGATTATATTTTTACATGACAGATGTTTCAACCTAGACTTCGCCCTTGAAAAGAACTAGAGAGAGTTGTCAAAAGTATAACTCATGGTTATAAGGATGCTTGACCTGTTTTGGTCTTAATGAAACACATAGCAGTAGCTATCACTGAAGATATTTAGAACGAATACACCACTCACATCACTCTTAAAATAAAAGCTCTTTATTATATAAAAACAAAAACAAAAACAGAATTCAAGTCTCATTTACAATAAGGTACAATTTAACAAAAAAAGGGACAGAATCCTCATCAAGCTACGAAGGTACATAATACCACCTTCGTTGGCTGAAATTAATTAAGTTAGGTAGTTCGGTCGAGAAAAAAGGCGTTGGCATTAAGAAGATGGACAGTACCCCTGCAACTGAGCCCGGCTGACAATGATTTATTGTGTGTTGTGTGCCACGAGAAAAATGTTAGTAGTCAACCGGTAACAACAGGAACTCGACAGGAACTCGATCCTATAAATAACTAGGCAATTTTGACTAGTTTGAGTACGAGTACTGTTAACTTCACGCGTGTTGTAGGAAGCCGATGAATGCGAGGAATGGACGTCTTCGTGTTAGGCCTAGGTCTGGCATTACCACTACAAATCCCTGTGGTTCTAGATCAGGGTTGTTACGAAAAAACCATCTTGTTTTAAACACTGTGTTTATAACATGTTTTAAACATTTAAAAAGAATTATTTATTCCCTCCTGTTTTAAATCAATGTATTAAACACGTTTTAAACAGTTTTCATTTTAAATTTCCTGTTTTTTTGCAACTCTGTTCTAGATACTCAGAATGGAGGCATCCTCGTAAAAGAATGCTTTCAACGTGGTGCCTTGTTTTTAGTGCACTTTTCGCATAATGGTAATGACGTGTCCAATATTGGAAGAATCTGTTTATTGGTACCATAGACTCACAGCCCCAGATTTTGAGTTCAATTCGGTGCTCGCAGTTTTTTCACTTCTATTTATGTGAATACTCAATGAGTTCTTTACTGGTAGTAGCTGTAAGGTGGCCGGTAACTATCAAGGGAAAAGGGTTGTTATTTTAATAGCGCTTAAGAAGTTTTGATTAATGTCCCTCACAGCATCTTAACCGAGTTGGCTCGATCAATCATCTGTACTGTTTTTATGTATCTTGTCTGAATAGTTTATCCTGATTTTTTGTTGGAAACTGTGTTGGGAAAGATGATATTAGTGCATCGTGATAAACTTTCGGTATTTTCTTTAACTTTTCCCTCATAAAAACTGGATAAGCATTAGTGAATCTTCGTTTTATATTTGCCTTTAGTTTCTAGTTACTAGTACTAAATCACTTACCTAGTCCCAAACCGTCAGAACGATAAAAACAATAACAACAACATTTTAACTTATCTAATTTCCTATCCAACTTGGTCGACAACAGCAGCAAATATAATAAATTTATCTCTTACTTCGAGTCATTTCAAAGAAATTATCAAGTTTCCAAAGAGAATTTATGTGCACATGTCTGTATGGCGGAGCTCATCGCTTCCCCGAGACTCGGTAAACCAATATCATTGGATACAAATCGAGAGTTTGGAAAATGCAAGGACAATATGTATTTGATGTAGGAGCACCTATTGTACCGAGGGGTTTTATATTGTTGTTTGCACTGAATAAACATGATTCATTTATTCATTATTTTTTATAGTATATGTCAAGGTAAGGATGTATCTATATGAGGTAAATGGCGCGCTCAAGCAGTTTGTTATGACACCGGAACGTATAGATACGTCATAAAGCTGGCTCGGGTGCGGCGGCATGCCTCATACCTATAGACACCCCCATTGAATTCTTACAAAAAAGGTAAAGATTCCTAAGACACACAAGAATAAATGAGTTAATCAACTACGGTTACCTATGACTATAGCTTCTAAACATTAAGCTGCAACTATGGAGCTAAATACATAACTACCTAGCATTTGGTTGGAGTAATCCAGAGATGTCCTCTGTCCTGGCCACTCCTAGTTCAACAAATCTCTGAGCATACCTTTAAAAGATATTTAAAGTTAGTGTTCCACAATACGATTTACATGCCAACCGTGTATTCCTTTTCAATATATTTTCTAACATTCAATACCGTGTACTATGAAGTTTAGAATGACCAATGAACCAGTCTACATGAGAATGCATTCCAATTTATCCGGATTGAAACGGAGATGCCAAAGGATGGAAGTATACAGCATCGCAACATGTAAGCAGATGTATATTTAATAAAACAACATAGTAGTAGGTAGTAGTGAACTGATAGTGTGTAAATAGTTTTATATTTAGGTAAGCGACTGTAGCCTAGGGGCGAACACGTTGGGCTCAATCAGAAGGTCCCAGGTTCGGTCCCCGGTGGGGCATGCACCAATGGATGAATTTTCATCTATGTGCATAATTTACAGTTCGCTAACGGTGAGGGAAAACATCGTGAGGAAACCTACCTATCCCTCGGGATTAGGTAATAGTCAGTTCCTGTATACACGGCGACAAGGTTCACCACCTGTCACGTTGGGTTCTGACTATCTGGTGAAACGTGGGCTTTGAGTTGGCTTAATACCTCCACAATGTGGTGGTGTATGGCCACTCAAGCCTCTGACTACCCCCCGAATGGGGATAAAAGTCGTGACGTTATGTTATTTTATTTAGGTACTGTGTGGTCGTTGTACAACGTAATCATAAAAGTATGCACGCTTTGTATAGTGTGACTTTGTATTCAAATGGTTAACTTATTGATATGTAATATGAGAAATATTTTTATTTTTTTATCGTAGGTACATATGACTTACCTATAGTTCGCGACAGGTCGAGGTGACATTCAGGTTATGAGCTTTTTGCAGAATAAAATCCGAATCAAAATTACCAGGACCCGCAACGCACCAGAATAATTTAATTTAATAATTTTGTGGGCGATTTTAGTTGTTTATCGGGTCCTGTTAATTTTGATTCGGATTTTATTCTGCAAAAAGCTCATAACCCGAATGTCATCTCGACCTGTCGCGAACTATACGTATGATTCAAGTGGTAATGGCGCCCAACGCGGGACTCGCGCTCATGAACCCGAGATACTACTACAACACACATTCACACATAGTCACTCACACACACAGTCTACTTTAAGAGCTTATTACACTTGGCAAAATTTATAAGCCTAAATTCAGAAGCTTCTAAATATTTAAACCATTCTAGCTTCTGAATAGCTTGCTGAATGCGATTACACTAGCCTAAATGCAGTAACTGCTAAATTAAGTAGCCTAAATTTAGTTAGGTGTAATAACCTCTTTAACTACTATTTGTAACTAATTAATATTACGGCATAAATATTTCTAAAGTTATTAAAAAATCTCAAATCACTAAGTATATCCACCTTACCTTATTTACCTACTATCAGCTAAAAGAAAATTGACAAGGTGAAGTAGAAGAACAAAAAAAATTGCCACCTAACTTCGACGTCATCAAAACCCTATCTCCAATATCTAAGGGCTTTCCATACGTATCCTACCTTCCTCGAGCCATCGAGGGGCGGTTCGAATCTACTGATAAAGCACGCAGACGGGGCCTAAGTGGCCGCCGGCCAGTGACAACACTTCACTCTGCTCTGCACACTGCTAGGATTTACCTAGCTGGGCTTACGACGTGTGCAACGATGGATATGATTGACAAGGGACATACAAGGACATACAAGGTTTTGGAATTTACTGTTGTGGGATTTTACGGTCCAGTTGTGCATCTTTTCATGACTTCATCTCACCTTACACCAATCTCACGACTGTAGGCGTCGCAAAATTTCACAGCTCTATCTAGTAATGATAAATAGATACATACTTGTTCTGACCCTGGTCAGAATGTACAGATCCACGTTTGACGCCCCTAGATCTAGGGCTTAGGGACAGGGACTAACCCTTAAATTTAGGGCCATAAATTAAAGAAGCAGTTAAACTAAATTATATCAAAACGCTACCTACCCAAAAGTGAAACACCAAATATCCAGTCCAATTTTGTATAAACCTAAAATGCCTTCTCCATTTATTATCAGTGCCCTCCTGGATGCCGGAGTGATCGTAAACATCAGATACAAATTCGATCCCCGACGATGCGCCGGCGGCTCTCATTGTCTCCTCTAATCAACCTTGAAGCCTGTATCTGCTTCACCTACCCTTATATCGATTGGCTGTCCACTAAATTTACAACATTTTATAAAACAAATAAAAAACTTCGGCTCTCTGTCATAAGATATTCCCAATCTGTACTCCATTGGCCAAAACAGACAGACAAGTTTACATCATTGCCTCACTAGTCGGCTGTTTACGACAAGCTGAAGAATTAAGGTCTGCATAGACAAACAACTATATTGTGTCATTGCAAAGACATTGCAAGAAAGAGGGTGACTACCCAAAATACTACTAAACGGAGTCCATGTACAGCACCTACGACTCAGTCGCTCGCGGAAAATAATGTTGAAAACTTGTCGGTATTGCCAATATGGCTCATCTTCTGCTGAATAATACGTATCTAAATGTGTGTACCTACCCTTGTGTACCTATTTAAATTGCGAGTGCAATAGCAGATGTGTGAATTTCATTGCATGTTTACTGACTGAGCACAAGTAGTTGCGATGTTAAAAGGTACCATATCTGCTAAAATAGAACATCAATGTGTCATCGTATTATTAAAAACTTATCGGAAATACTCCAATCCCGAGGGGTATTATTTTTATTGGTTGGAGCGAGAAGTTTTTTCATAAAAGACAACTTGTGTAGCCCCCGGTACAGTTACAACTGTTTTACTGCCTGGACCTACGTGTATTGTATTGCTTTATTTACTGCTTTTTGAACATCAAAACTTCGATACGAGTGTTCCGTATTTCAATACGGTTTATAGACGTCCTCGGAATATATGGAGAGGAGATATTTTTATTATATTCCAGATTGAATTACGTTACCTACCTAACTCTAGGAACAATAGTTAACGGATGGGAGGTTTAGCAACGCATGGCAAGGTCAATCAGAGAGACCATTTAGTCTCCGTGCTTCGGAGGGCGCGTAAAAAGTCAGTCCCGGTTGTTGTCATCTAGGCGGCAGTCATTAAGCCTTGTCAACCTTCGGGGCGGCTTGAACAACTCTAACACCAGGTTAGCCACTAACCATACGATAAGAAGAAGAACGTAGTGAACAATGTCTAATTTGTATGTGGAGTGCAACAGCTTCGCCCGCAGCCTGAAGAGTTTCCTACAAAAACGAGCGCCGCGAGGGTTGCCTTGTTATTGTTAAGAGATGCAGACTAGCGGTTTTTTGTTCGGAAAACTTTTACATAAGTTTTGTTTTTGCTTTAAGTACCTAACAGAAATACTGAAGTTTTATAAAGTAGGTGAGAATAACTAGAATAGCTACAAATCTCGTTTAGGGCTTACAACTTCTCAGTATTTTGTGTTTATTTACGTTAGAGTTTTGAATAAAAGGGGTGAATGACATACGGCACCTTAAGAATGTTCTTATTTTTATTTTTTTTCAATAACGATACCTCAGTAAAGTTAATAGGCTCCATGCAGCATTCTATAGGTCAGAGATTAACAACTTCTAACATTATTGCCCATTGAATAATATTGTCAAGTCGAAACTTGGGAAGATATTTAAGAACTTACGTCGACTTCATTTCTCTAGTTAAAGTTTTTTTTTTTACATAATTCTGCTATCATCTATTACTACAAGTTCGGAACGCCCGTTTACTAAATCCAGATACAGCAAAGAAACTTTATGCTAAACCGAATGCACTCGCTGTCGCCGGCAAACGCCTAGAGTGCGCCCTGACTTGCATACCAAATCACCAGCAAATGCACTACCTACCATATTTCAGCACCACGCGACCGCAAAAACACATTTCACACTCACGCCATCCTACACCAACCTTTCCATTGCTGACTCTATTAGGATCACAAAACTTATCATCAAACTAACACGGCAATGCAACACAGGCTAAACTTCGTGTCGCCAAGTTGAAGGCTGTGAATCTTCGTGGTGAAGGATGAGATCCCATTTCGAATTCCTGTTCCGTAATGGGTGTAAACAAAGAGATTATTACGAGCAGATGCAATTAACATCAAAAAGATACAACGGAGGAACCTGGCTTTAAAAGTTTTATGGGCGAGTACCGCTATAAAAAGAATCGCTCGTTGGAGGAATTACAGTGTAGGTAAGTATTATTTTGTAAAAATAATCTTCGTTTCGATACCTACGTCATAACTACAAATTGAACCTATGATCATTCGCTAAACAGCTTAGAAACCATCCTATGCCTCAGTGCGCTTTGACGGGTTGAGGTATAGGATGATTAACAATGTATGTATGTTAAGTTTACCGTATGTCATTACTTCCCAGAATTCGTTCCTTATCAGCGACACTATCGAATGGTGTAACAATAGAGTGCTTTTTTTTTTTTCAAAATTTATTAGTTCGATTCCTGGCTACGAATTTTGTTTTTTCAAAAATCTAATGATGCAGTTTTAGTTTTCATCAAAATCGGCCCCGAGAGTCCTTTGAGTACTTTTCGCTATTCCTCATAGTTACGGATTTCTCATCCACGCACACTAGAACAATTCAGCCGGTATACCTTGAGTTCTACAGACGCTGGTCGCTTAGTCCTCACTCATCCATCAGCCTAGCATTGCAACAGCGATAAATTTGTTTAGATACCTGTCATACAAAATATGTTCGCTCATAAACAACTAACCAAGATAAAAGTAAAAAGTCCCCATAAATGAATGTCTGAGCAACGGGCCACTATCGGGGGATTACTCGGGAACGCTTCACAATGATTTATGTTCATCCATCGAGATGAAAATAATAATTTCATAGAAAATAATGGGTTTCACTGCTGCCATTTTTTTCATTAATCCTAAAAGCCGAGTTGAAATATTTGAAACGAGATATTATTGCCAGTAAATCCGTAAAGCACCTACACAACACACGTTGGTAAGTCCGAAATAATACAAAGTGTGTCTAGTGTAAAAGTGTCGCTATTAGATCTTGCTTCAAGCAAATGTTAGTGCAACCGGCAATGTAAGGAAAACTAAAATGACATGATAATGATTGCGACAAGTTTATTATTGGCATGTGCACTTCGAAAAACCCTGTGGGATCTCTCGTACTGTCCGTACCTACTGATTACCACATTCCCTTAGTAATGTAGGTAACATTGTAACAAAGAGAGAGAGGACCTAAACTACATGGATTCGAGTGGTGAACCCTCTGACCGCAAAAAGAGGGAGTTAATATGTGAAAACAGAAGGCTTAACATCTAAATCGTATACCTAATTGTTACCACCTCTGTATTTAAAAGCCGTTCTTTTAGTGCGCTGGTCACAATGATTAGTGATTACAATGTTAGAAGGTACCATAGTTATGGATCCCATGATGGATATGCAACGAATTGTCCAAGACCGTAATTCGCGTGTTCCAGCGCCAGGTACCTATCCTGTTACTTTAACGTTCCAATTTCGCAGGGTGGGCGTCGCGCTGGCGCGAATTCCAATCTGGGACACACTTAAGCCGTCAAATAAGATGAAACCGCGCGGAACATTGGATGTGACGTACCATGGACGTACCTCCCAGCTCCCGTCGAACGCTCGCTGTCGGGCACACTTCACATTTGTTAAAAGTCCATTCCACTCCGCTGCACGACATAATGGAGATCAGTTGGTATGACGTGTTTCAAACGTAAGCAGCGATGTTTTGCGATGGCCCATGCTTTTATGGCGAAAGATTTATCATACCTACCTAACACTTTTCCTAAGAACCTACTCACGTACCTACATTAATGTGTTATTTTGCAGATTCCTCTTAAAGGGGTTCTTCAAAAATTTCTAAATTCATGTTTAGGTACAGGTTGGTCTCTTGAAGTCGGTAGCGTTTGCCCCCCTTAATTTGTAGATGTCATAGGCAACGGTGCATTTTTATACAAATGTTCTCTGTGGCGACGGTTACCACTGTTGATGATGGGCCGAGAAGGGTAAAAGGGCCGTCTTGTCCGACGCATATCTAAGCAATAAAAACTACTGTTGAATACAGCCACGGCTAAAGGACACAAGGAAGACAAGACAGGAACAGCATATTTTATGGCCAAAAGCTCAGTCAAAGAACACCCTGCTGTATATGTATACCTACCAAGCATGATGGTCTACAGTCTACACGCTGGTGGTATCAGGTCTGAAGGGCTCAGTTGCAGAAGTCCCTAAGTCCACTTAGGGACTTCTGCAACTGGGCCCTTCAATTATGGTATGGATTCTCACTTGCTGTTTTTAATTTAAAATATCAATTACTATTTAAGTTTATTTAAAATAACATTTATCCTTTTTTTAAAGTCGTTTGAAATTAAAACGTTCGTGATTTCCGAACTTCCATCCATGTCGCTAAGTTTCCGAACGGAATAAGATAAACAAACATGGCCGTTCGCTTGCATTTGTCAAACTAAGCGTGTGTTTCTATTAATCTGCAAATATACCAAATACGATAGGTAACTCAAGTGGTGTGTGAATATTGTGAAAAGAGAAATACTATTAGTGATCTATAATGTCTCGTGATCAGAGAAAAGGTTACTACAATAGGGACCGGCAAAGGGATTGGGATCGTGATAGGGACCGTGAGCGCGACCGGGACCGCGACCGCGATCGTGATCGTCCCGATTATAGGAGTAGGCCTCCGTTGCGGAAGCGGAGTCGGTCGCCTCCCAGCCGCAGCGAGGGGAGCAAGCGCCGCAGCCGGTCCCCGCGGAAGAACGACAAGGATTTGTTAGACGAAAACATTTTGAGTGAAATATCCAAACTTCCTGAACCAAGTGAACTATGGGACAATCAGTTTCAAGAAAACGCGTTCCAGCCACCGCCCCCCAGTTTCCAAGAGGTATGTAGCTCGAAACTTTGATAATTACTTATGTATTTTGAATTCGGGTATCATGTGATAGCCCTTGTTCAAGGATGTGTCAACAGGTTATGAAAATATTTGGTGCGTATGTATGTGTACCATAGACTTGTGTGTACACAAACATTATAATATTAATTTAAAATAAAAGCAACATAATGAGCTTTACCTATGCATGGTTTTAATCATTGCATACACTGGACAATGATAGACTTCTATGTACTCTTTGAAACTTAAACATTCTCACTTCTAAAATTATTGTCTTCAAATGAATGATGATACAGGCAAGACTATACCTGTCATAGTATGCTTTCTTTCTAAGAATATTTTCCTGTTTTTCTTTATATGTACTTAGCTTACAAAATATTGATAAAAAAAAGTATTTTCACACACAAAAAACATTGTTTCCAAGTCAATGGGTTCATATTGTATTCAAAGGGAGTCACAAACCCACCGTATGGGACCCAGCCCAGCTTCCAACCGCAACCAGTCTACGCCGGCATCTACGATGACTTCCCACCGGTGGCCTCGGTGCCCCAACCACCACCTCCAGACATTGCGGGGTGGAACCAAATGGGGTTGCCACCGCCTCCACCAGCAGCTGCCCCACCACCGGCACCATTCATCAATAACGTTGAAGAACAGATTAAGAAAGAAGGTAGGTGGAAAGAAAATAGATGTTTGCAACTAGTAATTTATTTGGTAATTTTCAGGATGTTTTATATGGAAGCTAAGGGTGTTTTGTATTGAACTGTTTACTGATTTGTGTAGATATTGATATAAATGATTATGTATGCTACATTGACCTGTTTAAGTTTTTGATTAATAAAGGTACCAGGAAGTGTTAGTTATATGCATTAAGATACATTGGTATTTTTATGCCACATAGTGTTGTACCATGTGCATGACTGAATTGTGCATTGAAGCTATGCACTGGAGGCTTGACTATGGAATACTATTATGCTAAGAATATGGCATTCCCTGATTTATAAGCTTGTTTTACAATGGGCTATGGTAATTATAATTGTGTTTGCATGTAACATTTCTGGGCTATAATATATAGAAATATTGTAATTAGGTGTGTACATATTGTGTTGCTTTTTATTTACTTATTAAAAATATAAATGTGCCTTTATAGACTCATCATTTACTTTGTAATATTTCAATTATAATTATTATACAACTATAATAAGTCATGTCATTGTTAGTTCTTTATTAAAAACATTAATATTGCAGATTTATAGTAGATAAAACATATTGTAAGTTGCTTTTTTTTCCTATCATGATATTACCATACAATTTCCCAATAGAATGTAAAAAAAAACTTAGTAATAATCTATTTCAGAATATTCGAACTTTTACCTGTATTTAATAGTCATGCCACAAAGAAGCAGCCTATCAACGACATCGGGATTATCAACACCATTCATAGAAGATAACTTATTGTTAACATACAACTTGTGCTAATGGCGCCACATTCTGCTCATTCTACATTCCCTGCATGACCAAATGAAAATGTTTCCTAATAGAGGTATATTCATAACTAACTACATCGGCCCCAATTGCAACTCAAAGCTTAGCAGAATTGGGCCGATGACAGCTAAGATTCTATACAATATTCCTTATATTTTGCTGTTATTGAGTGTAGTGTCATGTCATAATTTTCTTGAAATGACTTTGTTTAATCTAAATGATGCTATGCTTAATCATCTCCCATAGAATGGTATTTAAGCTAATAAATTGTTGTCACAGCGGCGATTGAATCTGAAATGCGCCACCAGAAGGCAGCGCTGTCTAAGCAGCGCGAAGACTACATAAAGAAAGCCAACATACTGAAGAAAGAGTTGGACACGCTGAAGGATCAACGCAACGAGCTCCGCGGCGACGCGAAGCGTTCGCCCAGCCCGGACACCAAGAGGTTTTTGAAGGAAAACACTAAACTACAGGTTTGGCTACCTGAACTGAACCTTAATATAAAGATGTGCAGCTCAGAATCCAATTTACAGTTATTAATTTGCTTACATACAAGCTTTAGAGGCGTTGTAACCTCGCATCAAATGCCTTGATTTTATAGTTGGAGATTCAGAACAAGTTGAAGACGATCTACAATGTGGTGGATATGTTGAACGGCATCATCGGCGAGGAGGTGCACGAGATCCATGACTCTGACGACTCCGCTCCGGAAAAAGGAACCAAACGGAAATCCAGGTGTGTGGTTTGGCAATTTTTTTTACACTTTGTTATTGAATGTGGAATTGAAAGTTTATTTTTTGTGGATATATGGTTTTAGGACATAGAATAAACTTTCATTTCAGAAGTATTATATTTTGCCATAGTGTAATTACAAGATACACCTAGCATTTTTTACTTTTTGTTATGATAACCTTCTTCCCAAAAACCAGGACTGCACAGCTTGCGCGCGGAAATAAGAGCTACTTGCTTTATGATAATTATATTTAGTGATGTGGCTACTCTCTCACACTTGGGACCGAAGACTGGCAATCTTGAAAAAAACTCAACGGGTTTCATTAGTAAGTTGGTAATTGAAAACTGCTGTAATAATATAAAGCTTATTGTAAATTGCTGGATGCATTTATTTAAGGAAAATAATTAAATGAATCAATTTATACATGTACATTTCACTGTATTTTTACAATTTTTGTATCAATCTGTACTATGTATTATTTCAATGATGCCTTGTGTTTGAATTAAAATATTGTATTTCATGTTGTAGTTTTATTACCTTGTAAATTATGTTTCTGTATCTAGTATTCAAGTCGTGGAGCAGCAAGAAGAAGCTTTACTGTGGTTGCTATTTCTTTGTGAATCGGTATTGACAGACATACTACCGTTATTATGTCTATTTAGGGGCTATGCACACGGGCAACTTTTGCGGCAACTGGCAACTCGCAACTAGCTGTTTCCATATAAACCAATCGCGGCAACTGTTGCTGCAACTGGCAATTGTTGGCTGCAACTGCCAAAAAAAATATTAAAAGTTGCTAGTGTCGGCAACTAAAGTAGCTCCGTGTGCATAGCCTCTTACGGTGTTTACATTTAAGGGTAAAAAAAGTTTTTGGATCGACAAGTTTGAAACAATATTCTAGTTGTCAGGGTATTAGTCACTTAATAAGAAAAAAAAACTTACTTTTTTTAAATTTCTCAAAAAACTAAAAGATTTATGTTCCAGGTAGAGTTATGACTTAAAACATATTTTTTTATGTTGACATTTTTTTGTTCATATTAATAGGGCTCCTCTATTTGGCAGGTCCCCATCGGCCGGCAACAAGTTCAACTATGTGTACTACGACCCCGAGATGCACTGGTGCCGCGTCTGCAACGAGTTCCCGCCCACCGCCAAGGATTACCTCAACCATTTACACTCGGCGGCGCATAACAAGTAAGCGACATTGGCGCTTACTATGTTTGCTAAAAAATTACGACTAACCTAAATTGACACATCTAAAAGTATTTATGTCTTGCTAATACGGTACGATAATGAGAAGTAAGGATACAGTTAAGGTTTAGTTAAGTATCAATATAATCAGCACGTTTGTATACTTTAAGCGCTACCCAGATGTAGTAACTTTGAACTTTCTACAAGTTTGTTTAGTGCGATATCGTCCGCTATTCCAAATCGTTCCATGTGCCTGAGCTGTGAGGTTTACTCGCTTTCGTCTCGAGGGCTGTAGATCGATCGGAGTCAACATACCACTAAGAAAAAGAGTAATATTTGTATGATGTGTTGTGCAGAATGGCGGCGGCACATATGGAGGCGCCGTGGCACAGCGTGACGGGCGTCAACGACGGCTTCCCCAGCCTGCCCTCCGCGCCCACCAAACGCACGCCCATCAAAGGTACCGTGTCTTATCAAAACGCAACACACACCAGGCATCTTTGGCACCCTTGAGAACTTTTGTAATAGGCTCACATGCTTATATCGCGAATATCTGAGTCTTCGAAGGAAGGGGTATGTAGAGGTGGACTAAAGTTCACCCAAATTTCGTCCCTGGTATTGCAGTCTCAAATGTCATTTGGGTGTGGATATTACTTTTATACCTGGGACCAGACATCCACGCGGATTGCAAAGTAACATTGGAATCAAAAGCAAACAAAGTTGGTATGGAATAAGAGCTATCACCAACTACTCGTGTGACAGAATGAGCGCGATTTAAACAAAGTGTTACTTGTAGGTCTGCAGTTCTTCGTGCCGTCGACGGCGTGGTACTGCAAACTCTGCGACCAGTTCATCGGCGACCTGCACTGTGCGTCCGCGCACTTGAAGTCTGTGGTACACTCCAAAAATTACACTGTGAGTATAACATTTGTTTACGTGTTTTTCATTAGGATATGCGGCATCATAAGAGTGTCTTGTCTTTTCTAATTCAAAAATGTGTATCAAAATATTACCCTAATTTTCATTTATCCCTTAAAAATGTATATTACTTAGATTTTTATTTGAAGTATGTTAGTTGAGCAGTTTCATAGTTATTTAGTTCAATATCTAAACTTGGAAGACAATTCCAAAAATAACCTTAAAAAAATGGAGGTGATCTTAAAATTAGTCAATCTACAAATTGTCTCCTATTCCAGAACTTCGTAGAACAAAACCCCCACTGGGAGACTGACTGGATGTCGGACAGGCAGAAAGCCATAGAGACGACGCGCGCTAAGAAAGGCAAGACCGACGAGAAGCCGGCGCAGTACGCGTCCCACACCATCACGTTCAACAAGGACGGGTTCCACACCAAGCGCAAGGACAGCCCCCCGCCCCCCGCCGACGACAAGAAGAAGAAGAAAGAGAAGGAGAAGAAGAAGAAGATCAAGAAGAAGCAGAGCAGCAGCAGCAGCAGCTCGTCCAGCGACTCCAGCAGCTCGGACAGCGAGCCGGTCAAGAAGAAAAAGACCAATAAAAGTATGAATTCGTTTTCTCTTAAGTAATAAAAAGTAAGTTTAAAAACTAAAACCCGACTACGGAAAAAACGCGCTCTAAAAAGTATGAAACAAGAAAATATTCTCATCTAGAGGATAGCCGTGGTCCGTGTAGGTTTTTTAGGGCCAAATGGCATATGAACACGGACCACGGCTATCCTCTAGATGAGAATATTTTCTTGTTTCAAACTTTTTAGAGCGCGTTTTTTCCGTAGTCGGGTTTTAGTTTTTAAACTTACTCTTTGTTTAGTTATTTTGGAGTTATAGGTAACAATATATATATTTTTAATTGAAATGTGCTCATCAAGCTCTTTCATTTGATACCCCACACGGTTTCATTAAAAAATGTTTTTTTTTAGTTCATGATATTATGTACTCTAGAGGGCGCCATATGCAATTTTATGTGACGTCACATAGCCTATAACCAGCGCGCCATTAAGCCGCTTCTGACGATACCTCATTGGTCGAATTACGACAAGTAGTTTGGAAGTTAGGTGGGAACAGATGCACATACATACATACATACCGGTCAAAATCATAACGCCTCCGTAGTCGGGTAAAAACAGGGTAACTACTGTGAGAAAACTTGTATGTCTAAAATAAAATCACCAATTTAAAGATGTGTGAAGCCTGCTAACTTGCACTAGCCCTATCGCCTGAAGCTTTTTGGGTATTTAGCCTTGGACTTATTGGGCCCAAGGTGGCTAGTTTGAGTTGAATGTATTTTTACAATTATGGTGATGTTGATGTATTTTTTGATCTCTTAAAGTCGCATTACATTATTACAGATGACAAAACATTAACGCAGTGGATGTCGAACCTACAGAACAGGCTGAATGACAGCGATAGGAAACTCTTGGATACACTCAAAAGCAGGTATGTATTTAAATTCGCCGTAGTATTATTTACATCAGCGACTGTAGCCTAGGGGTGAACAGGTTGGGCTAACAATCAGAAGGTCCCAGGTTCGATCCCCGGTGGGGCATGCACCAATGGATGAATTTTCATCTATGTGCATAATTGACAGTTCGCTGACGGTGAGGGAAAACATCGTGAGGAAACCTACCTATCCCTCGGGATTAGGTAATAGTCAGTTCCTGTATACACGGCGACACGGTTCACCACCTGTCACGTAGGGTTCTGACTATCTAGTGAAACGTGGGCTTTGAGTTGGTTAATACCTCCAAAATGTGGTGGTGTATGGCCACTCAAGCCTCTGACTACCCCCGAACGGGGATAAAAGACGTCACGTTACATTACATTACATTATTTACGTACTAAAATAAATTATCTGATAAAAATAGAAGGGAACTTTTTAACTGAAATGTGTGGTGGGCGTGTCTATAAGTACGTTGAAATAATGTCAGGATGAAAAAAGAGAAAGTGGATGAAGAGAAACGTCGCACGCCGGAGCGCTCGCCGCGACACGGCGCCCGCGCCGCGCCGCAGCCCGCCAGGAAGACCAGGTCAGGCCCTCTATGGTATACAGTATTCAGGATGAATTTTTCAAGTGTGCGTGGATGGCCAAATCCGAAACTATGAGGAATAGCGAAAAGTACTCAAAAGAGTCTCGGGGCCGATTTTGATGAAAACTAAAACTGCATTATTGGATTTTTTATAAAATTATATTCGTAGCCAGGAATCGAACTAGTTATTTTTTGAAATAAAAAACCGCACACTGTATAAACGGAGACTTCAAATCCTGTTAAATTTAATACCAGAAGTTGCAGTGTTTTTTTTTAAATTTTCATGTGTATGTGCGTGTGTGTAGGGAGAAGGAGCGGGAGAGCGCGCGGCGCGAGGCGCGGTCGCGGTCCCGCTCGCGCTCGCGCCGCGCCGGCTCGCGCCGCGACCGCGCCGACACGCCGCCACAGGACGTCAAGAAACCAGAGGTCAAGAAGATGCCCTTCATAGGTACCGAACACATTACATCGACATCTTCTTATCGTATGATTAGTGGCCAACCTGGTGTCAGAGCTGTTCAAGACGCCCGAAGGCCTCTGACAAGGCTTAACGACTGCTGCCTAGATGTCAACCGGGACCGACTTTTTACTTGCCCTCCGAAGCACGGAGAAGCTCAGTTCAAATGCCACTAAATGGTCACTTATCTCTGAGTGACCTTGCCAAGTGTTGCTTAACCTCCGATCGTTTACCGATCAGTGATTGCATCTGGCTATGAGCGCCTCAAATATCAACATTACATTTATGGAATGATATCTCTCCCGAAGCCTTTCCTTTGCACTACAGCATTAGGTTCTTCAAAGGACATGTTTACAGGTTCCTAAAAAGTCGGCGCCGCGTCTACTTCCATTAAGTTACAGATGTCCTGGGCTGCAACTTCCACTTACCATGAAGTGGACCGTCTGCCAATGTGCCATCCTTGGCTATGAAAAAAAAACATCACCACATACTTGTAGTTCATTATAATCACGGAGTAAAGACTAAAGAAAGAGGTGCCCTTATTAGATATTTGTATGAAACAAAACGTGGTCATTGTTTTTTCATTTTCATTTTATTATTTACCGGTAAATAGTTGAACTACTCGCTTCGTTTTATGTCGATGTCCTTACTAGGCCGACCACTCGGCCGACTTGCTTAGGGCCAGTCCCCTTAGTAACTGGTCCATGATTACAATTCACCCACATTTGCCTATAGCTTTTTGAAGTCAATAAATGAGCCCATTGCTATTATTTATACCGGACACATTCCCCTCAATGCGCGGGGAATTCAAGCCATCCACCTCGCCAGCTCGCAGGCTGATGAAGTCCAATCTCCTTTTGAAACACCTGTATTGGTTTCTCCGTTGTTTTAAATAGCTGGGTATTGATACGTATGAACTTTTTCTGTAGGCAAAATGCCTGTATACAAGCATTTGACTAAGAACTCGAAGACGGAGGATCAGAAGAAGGACGAGGACAAGAAGAAGGAGGAAGAGGAACAGAGTAAAAAGAGGAGAGAAGAGATGGACGCCGAAATACAGAAGAAAGTACGTAATTTTTGCGTACCTAGCCTAAATTGTAAACTTAAATTCTCGTGCAGCGGTGTTTTTATACTGCAATGAATCGGCAGACTCTATTATGGGAATTTATTATGTAATCGCGAATCTTTATAGTCACGTTTTGTCTTATAGTTGTGCGTTAGTTTTATCACAAGTAAAATTGTGAAGTTGCTTGCGCCCGCAAGCGGTGTTCTAATCACGAGATCTTTGGTTTACATTTCTGAATCGATAGTGCTTTTACGATTTTGGTAGGTCAATTCCTAATCATTATTTAATGTTTGACACGTCTGTTTCCATGTAGGTGGCGGAGTTTAAAGAGAAGATAGCTAAAGCGCAATTAGAACGGGAGCAAGTGACGCAGCAGGTGGAGTTGCCACCGCCCGCCATCGCACTGCCCACGCAGCTGGGCGGCGCTGTGCAACACACCTACCTGTAAGTATGGCCACAGTTCGATTTGCTAACCTGCAGCCCCACTTTGTAGCGATCCCTCTAGGACCTAGACCAGGGGTCACCAAATGGCGGACCGCGGTCCGCATCCGAACAGCCGACCCATTTTCTGCCGACCGCGAGAATACAGCAAATTGCACTACAGAGTACGTAATTTAATAAAAATTTATCCCCCGCATTGTCTTTGTTGACGTCAATTCGAAAACAGTCGGGCGAAGTAACGAGCTAATGAAAAAAAAAAAACATTTTACTCATTGATACCTATTTAAAAAATACCTTTTTTATTTCCGTAATTACATTTTTTTTTATATAAAATGTGCGGACCGTGATGGTTATTTCATTTTTTAAAACGGACCCCGAGCGAAACTAATTGCTGACCCCTGACCTAGACCTAGAGTCTAGGTCAGCTAGTTGAATGATTCTCCTGCACTAGTAGCACAGCCGAACGTGACATGACAAAACGCGAGATAAATAGATTTTGTCTCGTTCTCTCCTATGCATTAAAAAGGGGGAGAGCGACTCGGTGCGACATAAAGCGTGACAAAAGTATTGTCAAGGCGCGCGCTAGCCCCACTGGCGTGTATCCAATCAAATCACACCTTGAAACGGGTCATATATGTCGCTTTTTGAAAAGATCACATTTTGTGATTTTTTCCTTGACTCTTTTGGGGTCCATTCAATCTAATCATTTTTTATGGGATTATTTGATTTATGGGAGCGATCAGAAGAAAATATTCACGATTATATGTAACTAGTGTGTCCGCGACTTCGTCCGCGTTAACTTTAAAATCCCACAGGCACCTGACATTTTTCCGGGATAAAAAGTAGCCTATGTTCTGCTCCAAGGTCCCATCTGCATATCAAAATTGGTTTCGCTGTTTAGTCGTGAAAGCGTAACAGACAGACAGACAGACATAGTTACTTTCGCATTTTTTTATATTAGTAAATATGTGATACAGCTAAGTTTAAAGTGTTTACCATGAGTATTGATCACCGGATTGTCGTTGTTACGGTAGGTCGCAGCCGCCGCCCACGCCCGCCCTGCCGCCGCCCGCCCTGGCGCCGCCCGCGATGCCGCCGCCCGCTCTGCCGAAGGACTTCCAAGAGGCGCTGGACATCATCTTCCCGAGCGACGTGAAGGGCGAGCTGGGCCAGCAGGACAGCCTGTTCGGCATGCCGCCCGGCTTCCCTGTGCCAGGTACACTACCCGCACGTATTTTACC
Source organism: Drymonia ruficornis (assembly GCA_947859195.1). Classification (NCBI taxonomy): domain Eukaryota; kingdom Metazoa; phylum Arthropoda; class Insecta; order Lepidoptera; family Notodontidae; genus Drymonia; species Drymonia ruficornis. The sequence continues at coordinate 1,038,048 of OX401910.1, read as the reverse complement.
AACACCCTTTGTGTGCCTTATGCCTCCACAATGTGGTGGTGTATGGCCACGCCTCTGACTACCCGCGAATGGGGATAAAAGTCGTGAGGTTACACTTTTTTTTTTGTATGCCGGAACAGTACTACGCGAGTCACAATTCTTCTACTTATCATATAGTTAGTGGCCAACCTGAAGTCGGAATTTTTCAAGCCGCCCGAAGACCTCTGAGGCTCTGATACGGCTTAACGACTGCAGCCTAGATGACAACCGGGACCGACTTTTTAGGCGTCCTCCGAAGCACGGAGACACTGCGTTCAAATGCCAATAAAATGGTTACTCATCTCTGACCGACCTTGCTAAGCGTTGCTTAACCTCTGATTTTCCGTTGTCTAGAATCATGATATACCAGCATTAAATAGAGTCTCCTTCGGATCAATTTAAGACCGTTGATGCAGGAAGCCGGATGCAGGACACAGAATTTAAAATAATTTCCAACACTTGCACGATTTCTTCCACTAAAGTCGCTGCAATGTTTCCGCCATTGTAACTGTCAATTCTAAAGATGTGTGTGTGTGTGCAGGCATGGCGGGCCTGTTCCCGGGGCTGCCGCTGCTGAACCCGCAGATGTTCGGGTTCGACATGAGTGCGCCGCTGTTCCAGCACGCGCCGCACGCGCAGCACGCGCAACACCACCAGCTTTACGATACGCACGTGCCGCTTGTGCCGCATAAGCAGCACAACAACCGGCACAACAAGCCGCGCCAGCACAACAAGCCGCAGGTAACGCACGCGCAGCACGCACCGGGCCACCAGCTCTACGACACGCACGTGCCGCTCGTGCCGCACAAGCAGCACAACAACCGGCATAACAAAACAACTTGAAAATATGGAGCAGTTTATTTATTAAAATCCAACACTTTCCATAAGTTCGTTTTTCAAAATCAACTACATACAGTCTGTTTTTTCTAAAATGTCTTAAACTCATAACAAACCGTCCTGGTTACGAAAATCATGAGTTTTGGCATCTATCACAACCTTTACCTAAGTTATGAACGTGTTGATTATTAGAAGAAACACATATGCTATGAATTACACCAAAAACTGCTTCAAATTAACTATTCAAACACATTAATTTTCATAAAATCAAAAAAATATCAGAATCCATTTCAACAGATTAAAAATGATCATCACAACTTGACATTTCTAAATGCGAGTTTGTCTTTGGATTGTAGTGATGCGATAAGCGGATGAATGATTCGACCAGTGTGAGTGAACTGTACCTATAAGTTTTAGAAGAATAATAAAAAATAAAAAAAATAAATCTAATAAAGCACATAGTGGATTTTTTTTTTGTATTGTTATGTAAAAATAAAACATTTGTGTTTTAAACCGGTCATAGAATTATTATTTGTCAAATTGTTTTTTTGTCGGGCAACTGGCGGAAACGTCCCGTCACGTCATTCGTCTCGTCGCCTCGCTTGATGTCGTACGTTACGGGTGCTCTCTGTGTGTGTTTCTACTGGATTTTGGCTTTCTACTGGATTTGTGTTTGCATAGTGATTTGGACGGTGTTATTCTGTGAACTGACGACCTTTGGCTATTCTACAAGGACATCGATTTTGCATACGATTGATTTTTTAGTGCATTTGTTTTGTTCAAACGAGGTAAGTAAATTTTTTTTTCTAATGATTAATTGTTGATGATTAAGGGCGGCTTGCTTAACAATTCTTAAACGTATTACGTTACGTTTTATGTATTTATAGATCTCGCGATTAGGCAACTAATAATGTTAAGCGGTGCAGTGATTATTGTTTTCGTCTTTGTGGTGAAACTGCAGTGTTTTAAACATTTACTGCAATGGATTTATGGGATTTTATTTCTTAAGTACCTGTAACAAATTAATTACACGTGGGTATGGGACGCGATACTACAGGTTTCTTCGTACTTATTTTACTGTACTTCGTACTAGTTTCCTAAACACGTTTAGGAGGTAAGTTTTGTTGTGCAAGATGCTAAACGTGATTAGTTGCCTAAATGTCAGTACGTTTAAGGATCGCAATGCAAGCCGTTAGCCGCCCATAATCAAACGTGTCTCACTCCGAGTGGCCATGCCAAAATAATATTATTATTGGGTGTTGATTGGTAGTTTGTAAATCAACCAAATAAGTTAATTTATTATTTATCGTGAATATTGTTTCATTAAAACCTGTTGGATTCATAATGATTATTTTTAATTTGTAGTCATAGGTTTTTTTTAGATATTAATATTGATATTATTTATATTTTGTAAAATATTGTTTTTTTTTTATCTTTAGATTGTAACATTGGTAATAATATTAAGCTAGGGTGACCATAAAACCACATGACTTTGTCATCCGCTTGGCGTAGTGGTTTGATTGATTGGTTTATTTTGAAGTGTAACAATCATATTATTTTTTTACAGGTATTAAAAATGAGTGCTCCCGAACCGATTCCTGGTCCTTTCATTGGTCTGGTCTGGTCTCATTCCAAAAAACGGAATAGGATTCCAGACCCTGCATCGTTCCTAATGTCACCCATGAAAAAGAGACCTAATCGTTCTGATCTCACTGCCAATGAGAAAACAATTGCCATAAATATATATAAACATTTGGAAAGGTCTTCCGCTACATTTCCCTGTAAAGGGGAGATTATAAAAACGACGTCACAAATTATAGGGGTCTCTGAAAAAACCATCTCAAGAATATTGAATGAGTACAAAACAAAACATGAAGTGTCCACGCCAAATCGGTCGACGCCTAAATATAAAATAGACTTAGATGACTTCACACTGTCGGCCATAAGAAGAAAAGTCCATCAATTTTATTTCAATAACGAATTGCCAACAATCGATAAAGTATTGAGGTCCGTTAATGATGACGAGGACCTGCCATCATTGACACGCTCCACGATGTATAAAATAATGAAAAAACTTAACTTCAAATATATGAAGCGCTCCAGGAAGAGTATTTTACTGGATAGACCGGACTTGATGGTGTGGAGACGTAATTATTTGATGAAAATCAAAGATTACAGAAGAGAAAATAGAAAGATTTTTTATACAGATGAGACATGGCTTAATGAAGGTAAATTTTATTTTAAAGGTTTCCTAAGACGTTTGATAAGTTTTCTGATACCAAAAACATTATTTATTTAGTCATTCGTTTGTATTCAGTCAATACTTTTAATTTTCAGGACATACTTCAAATTATGTGTGGAACGACCAAGATATTTTAAGCAGTCGTCAAGCATTTCTAAATGGCTTGTCAACAGGTCTCAAAAATCCACAAAAAGGAAAACGGTTAATTATAACTCATATCGGCAGCACAGACGGATTTCTCGAAGGCGGAGAGTGGATTTTTGAGGCCAAGAAAATTGATGGTGATTACCACGGAGAAATGGACGCTCATAATTGTGAGAAATGGTAAATAATTAAACTATACTCTGATTTTTTTAATTCGTAGACTCAAACTACAGCTATAAATGTCAATTTATATATTTTAATTGAATCTAATTTGAGTGATCTTGTTTTTGTTATTCTTCATCAGTAAATAAAATTGAATTAATTTGAACCAGAATCATAAAAACAACATTATTCGTTGATGAACAGATCAAATTAATTTTACGTATGACGCCCAAGAAATAAAAAATCAGAGTATTGTTCTATTAAATATTTGTCAACTCAGATGAAAATAAAATAATGGTATTTTCTTCATTGCAGGTTTGAAAAAATATTGAGTAAAATAGAACCAGGGTCGGTTATAGTTCTAGACAATGCACCGTACCACTCCAGACTTTCAGAACGAGTGCCAAACATGAGTTGGCGGAAGGCAGATATACAAGCGTGGCTGCAAGATAAACAAATTAATTTCGAAGAAAAAGAAATAAAAGCGCAACTTTTAAGTAAATTTAGCAAAACCAATTATAATAAAAAAGTTGTGGACGAAATGGCAGCCCGCAAAAATATTATTGTCTTACGCCTTCCGCCCTATCATTGCGAATTAAATCCGATCGAATTAATATGGGCACAGTTAAAAACTCATGTTGGCAAAAATAATAAAACCTTCAAAATGGCTGAAGTCAAGGAATTGATCAAAGAAGGCTTAAGCCAAATTGGTACGGTGTCCTGGAACAACTGCATTAGTCATATAATAAAAGAAGAAGATAAAATGATGCAGCTTGACGGATTAATAGATGCTGCATCAGACGCGCCGACCCCCAGTTTTATTGTTCACGTATCCGAAACAGAAGACTCGAGTGAAGTAACTTGTAGTGAATCAAATTAATAAAAAAGATAAAAATATCTTGTCGTTTTATTTCTTTATCATGGCTAAGATGGTTTTGAGAAATTATTTCTTTGATCATGATAATGAAGGATATTCTGGCAGCTTACTACAAAAATATTACTGTCAACGCTATTAATTCCCATAGTCATAACCACATTGTCAGGAAATCTCACATCATGAAAATCATTCAGTTACAAGCTTCCTGAGTATATTTGTTCACTTGTTCATTCGATAATGTCCCAACACTATCAATTGTCTTTGGTTACTAGGACGCCATCTTTGTTTACTATTTAAGTCATTTAAGGAAAAACGAACTATAGTTCGATTCATGGCTACGAATATTGTTTTTGCAAAAATCCAATGATGCAGTTTTAGTTTTCATCAAAATCGGCCCCGAGACTTCTTTGAGTACTTTTCGCTAATCCTCATAGTTTCGGATTTGGCCATCCACGCACACTTGAAAAATTCATTCTGTATAGTGTAGGCTCTGGAAAGGCTAATCTTACACACCAATTTCCACGCGAGCGAAACCGCGAGTCACAGCTAGTATTTAATAACTGCTATGCTGGCCTCACAAATTAAGTAAGCTATTCTCTTTTCCGTTAATGTTGGTGCAAAATAAATACAACAAATACGATTAGTTATCTATTTATTATTATAGTATAATTTTATTTTCAGGATAAACAGTATCAAAATCAAAGGCCACCCGTGAAACCTATACCGGCCAAGCTGAAGTCGCAGTCCGCGTCGAGCGCGACCCCCGCCGCGCCTCCCCCCGCGCCCGCCGCCGCCCCCGCCCCCGCCCCCGCGCAGCCCCCGCCCGCGCCCTCCAAAGAGAACGGCGACATCGCCAAGAAGAAGGAACAGATGGACGACCTAGCCATGTTGGGGATAGACGCGACCGATGTCGGTGCCGGGATTTAATCTGACGAATCAAGTGTAGTCATAAAGATAACTGAGAAGTGGTCTGGTGAACTGAAGTGCGCAGATTTCATAGATTACTTCATGGTTAGTACTGCTAGTGTGAGATCGCGCGTTCACGCGACAACCGCGTTGTTTGCAAACGTCTAATAAATGCATACAAATAGTGATTCATTAGTCAGCCATACAAAATTCGTGTAATGTCTTGATTTTTGTGTCTAAAATGTGCTTGCGTGTGTGCGTAAATTGCGATCGGACTATCAGCGCGTGGGCAAAGGAAGATCAACAGAGAACAGCATGCGTGAGTAAGCACTAGACTTTATTTCCAATCGCCGGTGGCAACCTCGGACACTGATCTAAAACGACTACTTGGTTACTTGGGCACTATTCGAAAGGAGGAGTGAGTATAGTGTCAGTAATATTTAGTTCCTTTGACTCTTACATAGTATGATGAATTTTGCATTATGTCTCACTCACCCTTGGATTAATAAAATTTATGCCAGTGGCCATACCGATTTAACGGCCCGGCCACGACTTCGCGCTTACACGAGGAGATACTACACCTCAATATTTGGTATTAGTACACCGGTAAAGGGAAAACTAATTCTACGTATTTGGCGCGTCTCTGTCGCTTTGTTCCAAGTTTCTTGTATGTCCTAATCCAATTTTTTTTTGCTAGAAGACATTTATTAATTAATATTTTTTGTTTGAATTGTCACTTTACTATGAATTCCTTGTGTTGTAACAATATTGGGATCTTGAATGGTATTTCACGGGTGTTTTTTTTATTTTATGATTAACTAAGACAATCGTAAATGAGGCCGGAGCCTCTTGCTGTTTAGTCCCTGTCTGCACGAGGGAGCTGTCTGACACTATATGGAGAGTTTTCATTGAAGTGACTTGATGTTGACGTCATATGCATTAGGCAGTTATGCTACCTATCATAAGTAATTTGTATGGATTCAGAACACATTGAGTTTTGCTGAACGTGAATCTAACAATACTGATTGTAAATAAGGAATAAAATAATGATTTGGTTCGGAACTTATGTAAACCAGGCGCAAGCTTTCCCGACTTCTGATATGTTTGTCTTACTTTCGCTTGTGGGTTAATCGCAAGAGCGAGCTAGATGCAGCATATCTGGGTGTCAAGTCTCTTAATAATTGTCCATTGCGACACCATAGGTCTCTAATGTTATCGTCGTTAATTCTTCATTGTAAACCGCAAATTCTTGGCCGTCGACATGTCGGCCTAAGGACTGCTACCAGATGGCCGACAACATGCCAACCGCTAAAAATTAGCGATTAACAATGAAGAATTCACAAAGATAATACTAGAGGCCAGTGGTTTCACAATGGACAATTGTTAGGAGACTTGACGCCCTGTATGGGTATGCTTGTGTATAAAATGTACCCTAGGTAGCCGTGTAGTGCGCATGTGCACTGAAGTATTAGCTAAGTGACATATAACATGCTCGTAAAGCATGTAAGGTATGGTTAACAATGGAATTTGAAAAATCTTGAAACCTGTAAAAAGTAATTTGAACTTTATAATACAGGGGTAGGGTTCAATTTGTAAAAATAACATAAGTTGATTTAATATACATCATGTGACCTTATTATTTGGTGTGTTTTATTCGTGATAAGATGCCAGAATGAAACAAATATATGCCACTGCATACAATTTCATTAGCAGATCTGCTATCCTGCTCTCTCACGGTTTGACTAGGAAAACACCAAAGTAATATTTCGTTTGAGTTCCGTAACTATGGAACCCTGTTTCATCATGTCCGTCTGTATGTCACAGGGCTTTTATTCGGAGACCAATAGGTCTATATGGTTCATCGCATGTTACCGTATCGTTACGTCAAAAACATTACCTATCTCATTGTTTAAATGACGATAAATCGTGATTTGCCGGTGTAATGTAAACACGAGTTTCATTGAACGTGAACTGACCTAATATCGTGCGATAAAAGAATACCCATCTCGGGCCAATATTAGCGCGTGTTGCGTCACAGCGGGTGGCACCGACTCGTTAACTTTGATCAATTAATCAGTGGTTAGAGAGAGCTAACGCAGTGGGCTTTTCTTTTCAATATTCTACGCATATAAGAAAGTCCGTATTTTGGTTTGTTGTAAAAAAATGGTAGCTAACTTAGCAATAAATTATTTAACTATTTGTGAAACATAGCTAGGTTTATAATTATGTTATTAGATGAAGTTCTAGTTCAGCTGTACTTTGCCATTGGCGTACAAATATTATGTAAGTCATATAATGTCACGTTCGATAAAAAGTTACATACATTTTATTATGCAATTGGTCATGTTTTATCTCGGTGTTTCAACATGAGGGCAAGACACGAAATACGTGGGTAAGTAATTTGATTTGAGGAACCACATGTTTCTGTGTTTTTCAATTCATGTTCGAGCACTTCATCAAGGAAACGTTACTATTCTAGACCTCAACCGGTAAAGTATTGGAAAAGAAAAATAGCAGTAGTATAATTCAAAACCGGTCTATGAACGAATACCGCCTACATTCATTCAATTGTAAGTTGTAACTAACCGGCGTTTAATTCAACCTTGCAAAATAGCAATCGTGAATGGTGCAAGCGGCCATGACTTAATGGAAACTTGAACCGCATTTCAAAATGAACCTTCCCATTAAATTACAAGATAGAAATCTCGGTAACTTTGTTTACTTATAGGCATTCCAATGCATCATGTTAACACTATAATAGCGGCACGCTACGATGGCTGGTTTGACATGTGGTGGGGGGGAGAAAATGAACCTTATTATAACGGAATAAGACTGGCTTTAAAAAAAATAAGAATGCCAAAAACTTAATGCGAAAATAAATCTTATTCCCTCATAATAAGGTTCATCCTCTCCCCTCCCACAAGTCAAACCGGCCATCCTAGCGTGCCGCTAATATAGTAACATGAACCAGGGTTCACAAGACTGTTTAAATGTAAACTTTATAGATAAGTAGATACATAAGTTTTGTTTTTATCGGATAATAATGACTTATATAGAGGAGCGTTTTATATGTGTTGCGGGTAAAATGTGACTAGTAATACAGTTAATTTATAACAGTGGTCCCGCGCGCGTTGCGATCAGTCACATAGGCGAAGTGAGTCAGTGAGTGCGTTCGGCGGCCGCTATAGAAATATTATTGTAAGTTATTTTATATATGCACATGAACGCTAGGTATATTATTTTAACGCGCACCTCCCAATCAATCGTATTAGTATGCATTTCGAATAAAATATATTTATTTATCATATTACTTATAAATTATTTCCTACTTATAGGTACGGTACGCACTTTTTTACAAGATAACTTTTTCATTCAATGAAAACATTTTTTTTTCTAATAGGTTGATAGGATAATAGAATAGATATATAGGCAATAGGCTGCTCAAGTACCTACCTACCTTCTCAAGTTTTCGTTACGAAGATCTAAACAAAATGATGCAATCTTTCGGTATGGTTGCTACTTACTAGGTACTGTAAATTGCTGACCAAGAAAACTCAAACTTTCAGTAATATTTAACCATGAAACTAATAGGTATACAGCCTTTCTACTTATGTAAATTTATCAGTATATGATAATCTACAGAACAGCTGAACCAATTGTGTAAGTCTAGTTAATCAAATAGCTTCATTAAAACCTAATGCACATGCTATTCGACCGCACGTATGAATGCACCAAAATAGAGCTCATAGGCGCCTTCTTACAGACCGTCAGTGAAGAATGTCTGCTGACAAAGTATTCCACTCCCGTTCTGAGGGTATTCCCTCGGAGGGAGTGAAGGACCAGTACGCGGACGGGAAGGCGGCTCGAACCTGGAACAAGTTCATCGGCGACAGCAACCAGAGGACACAGAACTACAAGGACTTCTTGATCGGCCTACTCAAGAAACATGGCTGCCAGAAAGTGCTAGACACAGCATGCGGCACGGGGTAAGCATTCTTGCCATCATCATGATTTCACTGCAGGACATAGGCCAAGTTTTCCACAACCGGTCCCCTGCTGCTCCAGCGGCTTCCCGGGACCGTCACTAGGTCGTCGGTCTACCTTGTGAGGGTCCTCGCTGCGTCTTCGGCAATGTGGTCGCCATTTAATAACCTTATCGGCCATCGGTTCTTCGGGCTATGTGCCCCGCGTACTGTCACTTCAGCCAACTTATCCGTAGGGCTATATCGGAGACTGGTTCGCCTTGGAGAGATCGTTTCTGGTGGATTTGTTCATAAACGAAACATGATATTTCCGCTATTGTATTGTCCATTGCGAAGACAATGTACCTACTGCTGATCTACAGTTGCAAGACATTTTTGATATTTGTACCTAATTACCACGATGACATACTCGTAACATTCTTTCTAACATGGGGTTCCCCTCATTTTACGAGACGTTAGTGACGTAATCATCATAGTTTTATGTACGGCATTTCGACTACGTCTGTGCGCGTCATTTCCCTGGTATGACTTTGACAGCGTCAGCTTTTAAATTACAAAAAATTACCCCAGCTGGAATCGAACCCGCAACCCGGTACAATAACCCGAGTTACCGCTGTTTAAACGAAACGCGCAATAGTCTTCACTATAATAGCTCCCATCCCATGCATTTTTGCACAGCATCTGATATCGTTATCATTCCTAAAGTCAATTGTCTTATCATTGACTTGCTGAATAACAAGCGATATACCGACTTATCTACCATTATGTAAACATTAGCGACCTGGTAGATTACATTTGACCCGCCGAGAACTGACGAAATGCTGTTTCCAACTATCAATGTTACTTTGAACCTTATCATAGTGTGGGGAAAATAATTTAATTCGTTGTTGCATTGTATCTATTTCCTTAATTTATCAGAAGAGGTCAAACAGAAAAGCGGGACTTTGTAGTTAGTAAAGCAGGGTATTGTCAAAGGTTTTATACAAAGCAGTAACTCCTTAATAAACACGAGACAAAAAGCTTTTTGTGTCCTATCAATACAAGCCCATTTTATCACTATGATATTACTGTGCAACAAACATATGCATACGACAGTATTTGTGTTTATTAGGTACCTACTAAGTAACGTTACGGTCCTTTTCAAGTCTTATCAGACGTAGGTCGTGACCCTTCTAGGCAACGGACACTGAGCTGATATCGACGGATGATTGTGCACCATAGTCTAATTATTTCATTTTCTATCTAGCCTGTATCATGAGATTAAACGATCTCCTTGTTGTTAGTTCCTGTGTTGTCCCCACTGCTAGGAAAACCCGTCTGCGTTCTTCCATCACTTTATGGAATGTAGGTACACTGCGACTGCGTCTAAATGTGACGAGCGGCGTCACCGAGCAATCAGTTTTGATGTCTGACCACGTGGATATCTCATAAAATGATTGCTGGGGCGCGCCGCTCGACTCTTTTGAATGCACCCAATCAGACAACTCATAAGGTAGATAATCGTATCAAATGCATCAACTAAGTAGCTCAATATTTTTCAGAATAGACTCGATGATGTTAGTGAACGAAGGCTTCAAGCTCGTGTCAGTGGACGCGTCGGACAAGATGCTCAAGCACGCGCTCAAGGCCAGGTGGGACAAGAGGAAAGACCCCAAATACGACGAATGGAGTAGGTACCTATTGACCATCTATTACTGCAGGCTGAGCTAGGTTAGGTTAGCCAATAAAAAAGTAATATTTCCCTGTTGTACGCTAACTTTTTGCTGTCAGTTAAATTATCATGGCTACCTACGTTCCTCTTGAATAGACTTCTCATAGTACACGTAGGTTTGTAAATCGTAGCGTCTGTTAGGTAGGTCTATTTATTCCAATTTCTTTGGGTAGGTCTGTTAGGTATTCTGTTGTGATCAACATTCGAAAAAGGTGAAAATATCTCTAAGTAGACACAGGTACTTACATTAGTACCTATATAATTCGAACTGAGTGTCTCCGTGCTTGATAGAGCACGCAAAAAGTCGGTAACGGTTGTTGTTAAAGAGCTTATTAATTAAACTTGGCTAAATTTAGAAGCCTAAATACAGAAATAGGAAAGCTTCTAAATATTTAAACCATTCTAGCTTCTGAATAGCTTGCTGAATGCGGTTAGACTTGCCTAAATTCAGTAACGACTAAATTAAGTAGCCTAAATTTAGTTAAGTGTAATAACCCCTTAACTAAACAGCTAGCAATCGTTTAGCTATGTCAGGATCCTTCAGACGGCTTGAATAACTGACCAAGTTTGCCACTAACTAGACCATAAGAAGAGGAACACTGCATAAACACCAGTTCAACACTTATACTTGCAGTAATCGAAGAAGCCAACTGGGAGACGTTAGCCCGTGACATCGAGACCTTCCAGCCCGGCACGCTGTTCGACGCGGTGATATGCCTCGGCAACTCGTTCGCGCACTTGTTGGACGAGTTCGGAGACCAGAGGATGCAGAAGATGTGCCTCAAGAACTTCGCCAAGTGCTTGAAGCCTGGGGGCCTGCTGTTCATCGACCACAGGAACTATGACGCGATGATCGACAGCGGAGCGACGCCCGGACATTCTATTTATTATAATGTAAGTACTTCCAAACTGAAGATTTTCCAAAGACCAATGGACCGCAGTGTTCTGAGTTAAAACGCACTGGACCCCGAGTCTACTAATTAAAAGCAGTGGGATACAGCAAGTTAGTAAAAAAGTACTTTCATCCATCAGCCGGAAAAGGTCCACTGCTGGACTTACATAGGCCTCCTCCACTCGCATCCATCGGCTTCCCGCGACGCGTGTGATCTAATTACCCACAAACAAAAATCTTAACAACATTTTCGTCTGCTAACATGTGGCCATTTCTAGTAAATAACTCGCCTCGCAAAGGTCCAAAATTAACACTCGCTTGCCACATATAGGTACAAAGCAATAGATACTAAACAACAAGAGCAAAAGTCAATAAGATTACACATTGTTCGAAGATACCAAATGCTCTATTAATAAAGAAAGACCTCGTCTCTATAATAGTAGATACTGTTGCTATGCGCTTGTATGCTCTTCTATCAATTGTTTACAATGCATGAAATAGGTTGTTTATCAAAGGTTGGATTTCAAGATAAATTCATCAATAACAAGTCGAATGAGGCAAACTGTTTAATTAATAATAATATGTAATTAGCTGACCCAGATGCTGTCCTGTCCAAAAAAGCACTTTTTATTTTTCCCGAATTTTCCGGGCACCTTTTTCAATTTTTCTTCGAACATTTAAAAAAGAATTAGCCAAATCGGTCCAGCCAGAAATGTCTTCTAAATCTATATGGTCCAGCCAGCTGTTCTCAAGTGGTGCGCATATCCGCCGCGCAGCAGCATTTAAACATAACATATACGTCACGAATTTTATCCCCATTCGGGGGTAGTCAGAGGCTTGAGTGGCCATACACCATCACATTGTGGAGGTATTAAGCCAACTCAAAGCCCACGTTTCACCAGATAGTCAGAACCCAACGTGACAGGTGGTGAACCTTGTCGCCGTGTATACAGGAACTGACTATTACCAAATCCCGAGGAATAGATAGGTTTCTTTACGATGTTTTCCCTCACCGTAAAGGTGGGAGTTGGTTGCGGCCGACACGACGGCCGACGGCAGTTGGCGCCGTCAGTTTCATAGAAACTGGTGCCGTCGTGCTGTCGCGGCACATGTCATCGTGACAATTTTGTATGAAACTGACGGCGACAACTGCCGTCAGTTTCATACAAAATGTCACGATGACATGTGCCGCGACAGCACGACGGCACCAGTTTCTATGAAACTGACGGCGACAACTGCCGTCGGCCGTCGTGTCGGCCACCAACCACCAACCAACCAACTCCCACCTTAAGGGAACTGTAAATTAAGCAAATAGATCGAACCTGGGACCATTTAATTTTTAAATTGGGCAGCATTTAATTCATATGGATGTACCTATTTCATTAATTTTCCTTAGGGTCAATGCTGATGTCCTCAAACGCTACTCATGCAAGAAAGTGGAAAGAGCATAGTAGCTGAATCCACCAAATCGGATCGCTTAATTTTTCCATCACGAAGCGTTTCTATTGGTGAAATCCCACTAATTATAATTTGCTTTATTTCCAGTGTAAATATCCAGTAGACATTAAGACATCAGTGCTGGTGGTGCGCGGAAAACCTGAATTGGTGGCGCTCGACTACTGCATAGACATGACATCCGACGGGGACACTAATGAGAGAAAGTAATACTATAACTAAATTCTCACCACTACCACAGAATAGTACTACAAATTTAAAACATACTATGCATTTAAAATAGGAATAGGACCGGTCTAGCGCCATGTTGTGACGTCACACTGGAACTTGGTACGGCTCGCGGCTAACTTCACTCACAAGTACAGTACTTTATATGAGTGAAGTTAGCCGTGAGCCCGTCCTATTCTTATTTTAATCGCATCGTATGGGTGCATTCTTAACAGATCATCAAACACTGCAATGCGTCTGAATATGTGACATAGTATTATGAAACTTATAGAGTCCGCCAACCCGCATTAGGCCAGCAGTTTTATTCGTGGTATAGGTTTGTGTATGGGCTGGCTCGACCGGGGTAGTACTACCCTCTCACAGAAGATCGTCGTAAAGTAGACATTACAGCTGCGTTTTGTACGATGAGTAAAAGAACCGGAAGTCCAACCGCCACTTCCCTCTGTCCCACTCCCCTTCTGGTCGGCAACGTGCAAGCGGTGCCTTTGGTATTGCAAGCATCTATAGGCTACGGTAACTGCTTAACATCAGGCGGGCCGTACACTTGTTTGCCATCTTAGCAACATAAAAAAGTGAAGTATTTACCAGCGTCATGTTCTATGGTGGTCAATAAAATAACTTTTCGTGTGTTCCAGCGAGTTCCGTCTCTGCTACTACCCACACAAGCTGGACAAGTTCACGCGCATGCTCGACGAGGCGTTCGACAACCGCGCGGCGCACCGCATCTACGCGGACTTCAAGCCGCTCGCCGAGGTGCCCGTGCCCGGCTTTTACATTCACGTGCTGCAGAAGGCAGCCAACTGACCAGCGAATTTGTTATAAATATATTATTTTTAATATATTTTTATTCATTGTTGTTTTGACATTTTAATACCCTGACAATTGTATTGAGTAATGGTACCAAGTTCCACTTGATCTACTGACTGCAGACCTTCTACTGTATCAAAATACTTCTACTACGGGTGGTGTCCACAAATCGACGACTTAAGTCCGGTCAGAGTTGGGCAAAATTTAATTGCGATTAATTAATTGCTAATTGCATGTGGTGTCACAATTAACAATTAATTTCTATTTGTTCGTCAATCGCGAACAAATCACAATTAATTGTGACATCACATGCAATTAGCAATTAATTAATTGCAATTAATTTTTGCCCAACTCTGAGTCCGGTGTGTTGAAGGATGGTGGGCCGGTTACTCCAGCCATCCTCGCTCCACCAGGAAGTAGGAAGTTCCAATACTTAATGTATGTGATAGTCTGTCAATATTTATTTATTGTTAATTACATGAAAGCATAGTAAATTACTAAAATGTGTTTATTTTTCAGTATCCAATCAATATTACTTGCAACAAATAAATAACATTGGTATAAATGAAATAATTTATTTTATAAGAAATAATAAATGAAATGTATAGAGACAATTATTTAACTTAGAGGTGTCGGGGTCCTTACTTATGATTACATCTATGAACTAAACTACAGCTACTCTATGAGCCCACGATAATGTTGTTGATGGGAATGTGTATCAGCTTGACGAAGAAACCGATGAAACCCATGATGCAGAAACCAATGGCAGTGGCGATCGCAATCTTTTGGAACTCTGGAAATAATAATTACACCATACTTTAACTCATGAAACATACAAAATATAACATGCATAGCTTGCTTTGACCACTAAACATGATTTTATTGATAAAAAATCTTAATAAATTATTTTCAGACCATGGTGCTGTTGGTACCATGTAACCATACTTTTCCCTAATCTTCAGTCCCACTAATATTATAAATGTGAAAGTTTGGATGGATGGACGGATATTTGTTACTCTTTCACCCTAAAACTACTGAACGGATTTGAATGAAATTTGGAACACAGATAGTTTATAACCTGGATTAACACATAGGATACTTTTTATCTCAGAAAAATGTCAAGTTCCTGTGGAATTTTAAAGTTGTCGCGGACAGAAGCTAGTACTTAATATGATCAGCTCCAAACTACAACAATATTTGGAATATTCTTTTATTTAACTTTTTGGACGATTTTTGCTAGCCAAGATCTTATTGTAAGGAATAAATAAAGTACTTAATATAACAGATAGGTAATCAAAGTTGTTTGAACATATGTTGCAAATTCTGCACAAAATCTACTAATTACCTTTAATTACATGTTAATTACAGTGAAAGTACATGCAAATCAGCGACGGTTTGCTAAGAATATTTGATAATTAAGGTTTTTAGGTAAGGTGTTGACTGTTTGTTGGCAGAGTGCCAACAAGCTAAAAAACAAATATTTCTAACAATGAATACATACCTTTTCTGTCTGGTTTCGTGCATCTTCTGACTAATCTGATGGAGTCCTTAGCGAACTGCTTGCCAGGCTCGACGAACTTCGCAATTTGATCCATTATTCTAGAAATAGGACACGATACCGTTAGATAGAATCCAGTTCTTCACTCCCTAAATTCTAATGGGAATTACATTTAAAAAATAACATATTCGTGATAACTTACGTGAAATAATTAAATTACTCGTGAAAGTAAAATAC
Source organism: Drymonia ruficornis (assembly GCA_947859195.1). Classification (NCBI taxonomy): domain Eukaryota; kingdom Metazoa; phylum Arthropoda; class Insecta; order Lepidoptera; family Notodontidae; genus Drymonia; species Drymonia ruficornis. Next base: position 1,022,051 of record OX401910.1, on the reverse strand, counting down.
TGTGCAACGCAGAACAATTTAATTTGTTGTAATCGCTCCCTAGCCACCGATATCGAAAATTACGAACTCGAAACTGACAGACAAAACGACAAACGTCAGCCACGTTTCGAGAATCACGGCACGTCACCATCACGAAGTAAGCTTACGTTCGGAATCGGACGCACCCATAGAATAAAATGTCGATACCTACCAAACCTTGACCAAAAACAAATCGCTTATTCATAAATAATATTATGTATTTAGCTGCACTTCCACTTCTATAATTTCACCCAATCTTTTAATATTGCGAATACTAATTATTATTTAAAGAGTTTTAAAGAGCTCTCTAGCTATTCCAGAAATAAGAAATTCTTGTTCTGAATTAAAATTTCTAAACTAAAGCCATAGAGATAGGCACAGATGTTATTATGTTTTTAGGGTTCCGCACCCAAAGGGTGCCAACGGGACCCTATTACTACTAAGCCTACGCCCTACGCTGTCCGTCCGTCCGGTCCGTCTGTCCGTCTGTCTGTCAGCGGGCTGTATCTCACAAACCGTAATAGGTAGAGACTTGAAATTTTTCACAGAATGTGTATTTCTGTTGCCGCTACAACAACAAATACTAAAAATCAAATAAAACTTAAAAATAAAGGGGGTCCCCATACAAAAAAACGTGATATTTTTAACTTATTTGTCTTATGGTCGGTTTCCGTACAAAAGACTTCAACGTGTGACTCTAATGGTGCGTTCCATTCACCGTAATTTTTGTTATTTTCGTTCACAAAAACTGTTAAAAACGATAATAATGATCACTTTCAGTACAAGTTGGTTCGAGTGGAATGACATTTATTTATTCGGTATACACAAAAATTACGGTGTCTGGAACGCACTATAAATATCACCATTTTGGGGATGTATGTTTATATTCTACGGTGGTACGGAACCCTTTAAGTGCGAGTCCGACACGCACTTGGCCGGTATTTTTTTGTTTTCGAAGTTTTCATAATTTGACCTTCTTATTTTTGAAAGACAGACAGACGGCTTCACTCAAACGTCAAACCAATCACTCACTCGGTTTGACGTGATCTTGTTGTGAATTTTGTTTTATATATTTATTTTATATTTTTATTAGATTTTTCCTATTTTCAGGAAATTTTATGTGTTATCTCAAGATTATTCAACGCAAGAGACAACATTCAAAATGTACGCAGTGGAGAAGAAATTCGAGATAGAAATGAAACTTAGAAAGGTAGGGTATTGGTTTTATTTCTTCACTACCTATTTATCCATTTCATCTTAGTGTAGCTTTATATTGCCATAATATAATACAGCAGATCCTAATTGACTGTGAGTAAAATGGCTAAAGCTAATCTAGGCTTAGTTGTAGACCAAACATTGCTAAGGGGGCGTGTTGACATTTCCATCCAACTTTCTAAAACAATAATAATTTATTATTACAACTTCTTTTTGCCTCACAATACCTAACTTGGGTGGGTGTCAACTTAAAGAAAGAAAAAAGCTGCAATAATCAGTCTCTATAACAGACATTATTTTGTACTTTTTTCATATTGGATGTTTTCTGCCAATGATAATTGTTGTTTGTTCAGGAAATGACAAACATCCAGGAGTTGAAAGCGGCCGCCAAGCGCAGCTCGTCACTGGCGGGCGACGTGTGCAATGTGCTCGGCGCGTGCGAGCAGCGCCTGCAGCAGCTGGAGACCGCCGTGCTGCCGCTGTACGGCGACACGGCCCGGCTACAGCACATACATCAGAGTAATAATCTTTATATCCATGTATAATTGAATAGGCATTTTAACTTATTCAATACTGACCTATATTCACTTCAATCCCACTAATATTATAAATGTGAAAGTTTGGATAGATGGCTTGTTACTCTTTCACGCAAAAACAACTGAACGGATTTGGATGAAATTTGGAATACAGATAGTTTATAACCTGGATACACATAGGATACTTTTTATCCCGATAGTATATTCCTGTGGAATAAATTATGCGCGGATGAAGTCGCGGTCAAAAGCTATACATAAATATAGGTATTAGGAAAGAGGAAGGGCAGCACAAAGTAAAGTTGCCAATACTTTAGAAAAGTATAAACTGGCACTGGTTAGGTGTGTATGCTCCCTTCCCACTTAACACATTTAACTCAACTATAGCAATTGTCCAAGGAATGATGTCCCCGATAGTATCTTACAGTGGAATCTAAATATATAAGAATCAAAGTCCTGACTCATTCGTTCACTCACTCACTGACTGACAGACATCGCACAGCCTAAACTGCCTAAAGGATGAAAATTGGTGTTTAGGTTTTTTTTTATTAACCAGGATCCGAGATATCCGGGATAAATGATCCGGGGTATTTGGGATCCGAGTTACGAGATCCGGGATTGTTGCATCCCTTGAGTATTTTAAAACTTGCTCATATCTTTTTAATATAAATTTTGCGCGGACGAAGTCACGAGCAAAAGCTAGTTCTGTTATATTTTGAATGGGAATAATTTGCAAAACTTAAATAATAGTTGTGTTGTAGACATGGAGCGCACAGTCCGGTCCCTGGACCACGTGATCAACTACTACATGGTCACCAGAGAGTTGGCCGACCTCATACAAGCCGGACCACACACCAGCACTACAGAAGCCCTCAATATTTATCTTGAGGTAAGTTAGATTTTTATGGGTGTTCTAGTGGGTCTTTTTGTTGACAAGGATGGAAGATGGAAGAGTTTGGACCCAAGTGGTACAAGATAGAGATAAGTGGCAAGGGATGGAGGTCTACAACCAAAAATTGATGGCCCTAACATAGAATGAAATGAACTCAACTTTTAATGTATATTTTTTTATGAATGTAACACTTTTTAGGGTAATAAAAGCATTTTTATTTTTGATTTGTGTTAGTTTGTTAGGTTTAATGTGATGTGTATAATTCAGCCAAACCCAAGAAAAAAGGCCACTGGCTACCCAAGAGAAAAGGACTAATAAAAATATATAACTACTTAATAAAATCAATAAAATAGTAAAAAGACATAGGTACGTGCGAAGAATATATTAAGTAAGTATATAATAAATAAAATACATTATGTTACTTATATTTAATATAATAGAATTAAGAACAGAATAAAATAAAGCACAATGCAGCGGCTAATGTTTCGTCGCTCGCATACCTAGTCGCCCGCGCACGCTACGACGCTGTAGGTACCTACGTCGGTAAATATTGATGGTGTACCGAACATTTACATTTACATTACATTACATTACATTTGAACTCTCCATGTTTCAGAGGCCATCTAAAAAGTCTGTCTCGGTTGTTATCATCTACTCAGCAGTCGTTAAGTCTTGTCAGAGGCCTTCGGGCATCTTGAACTACTCTGACACCAGAATAAGATCACAAAAAAATCTCTGGTCACACTTTTCATAGAAAGTTATTTTCAGGCTCTAGACAAACTGGCGGATGCACAAGGATATTTCAATAAGAACAATCCTCAGAGTGTTGAACTGGAGAATATTGTAAGTATGGCTTATTAGAACTATTTATATGACAATAACTAACTAATAGCGACTGTAGCCTAGGGGTGAACACGTTGGGCTAGCAATCAGAAAGTCCCAGGTTCGATCCCCGGTGGGGCATGCACCAATGGATGAATTTTCATCTATGTGCATAATTTACAGTTCGCTGACGGTGAGGGAAAACATCGTGAGGAAACCTTACTATCCCTCGGGATTAGGTAATAGTCAGTTCCTGTATACACGTCGACAAGGTTCACCACCTGTCACGTTGGGTTCTGACTATCTCGTGAAACGTGGACTTTGAGTTGATTAATACCTCCACAATGTGGTGGTGCATGGCCACTTAAGCCTCTGACTACCCCCGAATGGGGATAAAAGTCGTGACGTTACAGTTACATTATACGACCATGATCTATCCACCATTGACTGTAAGCCTTGTTACAGAACCAGCTGTATAACACAGGAGTTGCGAAACTGGAGACTGCTTTTGAGGAACTATTGAGCCGTAACACAAGACCTCTGTCACCCACCACGCTAATGGACATGATAGCTCTGGAGGAAGGTAAGGTTTTTATTTTCTTGGATTATCTCTGTATTTACAAATAAATAAAATTAAAGAGTGTTTGTAATGTCGAAATAACAGCTTTACACTAAATGCGTGTGGAAGTATATGCGGTACGGTACTGATAACATAAACACGATTTAAAATCTTTTTGTCTGTCTGTCTGTATGTTTGTTCCGGGTAATCTCCGAAATGGCTGGACCGATTTTGACGGAATTTTCACACATTTAGGGTTTCGCGGGAAATATAAAAAACCGCGGGTAATATTTTTCTAAAATTTACGCGTACGTAGTTGCGGGCAAAGCTAGTTAGTATTTAATAAAAATAGTTAATTCGATAGAAACGTCGGCTATGGACGCTATGGTACTAGTGGACATGAGCGTGTACCCTCAAGGTAGGAGTTCGTTCAACGTGACAGACTACAGATGTCAGTCGGTCTCATACAAATTGTGGTGATGACCATGCCGATGTGCCGCGACGGAAGACGGCATTACAATTTCTATGAGGCCGAATGACGTCTGACGTCTGCCGCGTTGATCGAACTCCCACCTTTACAATATACATACATACATATACTCACGCCTGTATCCCAAGGGGGTAGGCAGAGACTATAGATTGCCACATGCTACGATTTTGACACACCTCTTTTGCTTCATCCACATTCATACATCTTCTCATGCACTGCCGTCGGTTGAGGGTGCTACGGACTTGACCTTTCTGGAAGAGACCATTAATCTGGTCGTGAAAAGTTCTCCTTGGGCGCCCTCTTCCGACGCATCCACTCACTTTCGCTCCGTATATCTCTTTCGTCAATCGACTTTCACTCATCCTCTCTACGTGACCAAACCATCTTAGCATACTCTTTTCGATCTTAGTCACCACATCATCCTTCAACTTGCATCTCTCTCTTATCACACTATTCCTTATACGGTCAGCAATGGTGACTCCACACATACTTCGTAAGGAGCGCATTTCCATTTCCTTTACAAGTACAGGCATAACGTGCCAATGTGACTACTCGGTGTACAGACTCGAGCGCGGACAGCGTGAGCGTGAGCGGCAGCGGCACGACGTCGGTGTGTGCGCTGGAGAGCATGCGCGCGGCGGCCGCGTGGCTCAGCGCCGCGGGGACTGCGCCCGCGGCTCCCTTACTAGCGGTCCGCGCGCCCGCCGCCAAGACCTCGCTGCTGGCCTTCAAGGACTACCTGCGCTCGCGGTCCATGGCCGCTTCACCGCTCATGGTGAGCCACGGGGGTATTACCAATGGAATACAATCCCTTAATCATTATTTAAATAAAGGACTGTATGAAAAACTTATTTACAAAAAAAACTCTGACCCCCATGACGGAGGGAGATCGCGGGCCGGGCCTAATAGCGCCCGGACAAAACACATCCCTTAATCAATCAATCAAATCATTTACTGTCAGGCAACCTTGACCCAGATAAACCTTACAAAATAACATAAATACAAAGATTTTAGTATATGAAACTTATATTAGTATTATGACGGGCGGTCGGGTATTTTGACGGGCCCGTTAGCGTGGTTGGCGCGGAGGCGCCTTTCACGCTGCAGGTCGTAGGTTCGATCCCTACCCGGGACATGCATTTGTGCGCATGAACATGTCTGTATGTCCGGAGTCTGGGTGTATATGTATATTAAGTATGTATTTACAAATAAAAAAGTAGTATATGTAGTAATATCAGTTATCTGGTTTCTATAGTACAAGCTCTGCTTAGTTTGGGATCAGGTAACCGTCAGGTAACCGTGGTTTCCATAGTACAAGCTCTGCTTAGTTTGGGATCAGGTAACCGTCAGGTAACCGTGGTTTCCATAGTACAAGCTCTGCTTAGTTTGGGATCAGGTAACCGTGTGTACAAAAATGTCCCAGGATATTATGATTATTATGATTATATTATGTGCAAACTGCCACTGTGCTCCTAGTGGTACTTGTCCGTGAAAGCAGGGGAACACCACGCCATGTATAATCTTTCTGCCACTTTTGACGCTGTGCGAGGTAAACGAACGCCACGCAAATGATGGTTCAGGAAAGAAAAAAATAAGTTATTCAACACCAAATCCGTCCAAGTGTAAAAAAAATAACAAAAAAAATAGTTATAATGTACATACATACATATACTCACGCCTGTGTCCCAAGGGGGTAGGCAGAGACTATAGATTGCCACGTGCTACGATTTTGACACACCTCTTTTGCTTCATCCACATTCATACATCTTCTCATGCACTGCCGTCGGTTGAGGGTGCTACGGACTTTACCTTAAGTTATAATGTATGTGCCTTAATAGGTACGTCGTTAGCGTGAAATGGGATTAGGTGCAGTTAAACTCGCATAAAGTAATCCAGTTCCTAGAAAATCACACTAAAACTTGCTACACAAACATAAACGCGCTATAATGTAAGGCCTAGAACGAGTATTTAGTGTATTTTTCATTTGTTGTAGAGAGCAAAAAATCTATTGCATCGGTCAGATAGCGCGCAGAGGAGAACCAGCAAGTTACAGAAAGTGTAAGTACACACGGCACGGATAATATTATTGTCTAATCAATGCTACATGCTTTTGCAAAAAAAAAAAAGCAGTCATAACTCATATTTTTGCGTTACAAACTGTATTGTGTATTACATACAAATTGTATCTGTGGCTTTATAAATTTATTTTGTTTTAGCTTCGAGAAACGCGCCAATAAAATAATGATGAAAGCTTCACAGACGTTGGAGCAATCCACGGGGCTGGCTATAGGCCCGAGGAAATCTGTTTGTGAAGCGTGTAAGTATTCCTGTTCACTATACACAGGGTGCCATCATCCATGTTACATACATCTGTTTGCAACACACATACATCGGTTCGTTTACTAGTTTTCTTGCCACTTTCCTTCAGTCAAACATTCTAAGGTATTCATTATAGAGTACTAGCTGGTGCCTGCGACTTTGTCTGCGTAGAATTTGTACTTCGAGCCTTTTTTTTTTCTCTCTAAGCTTACATCTATCTCCATACTAATTAAATACATGTGGCTAGGAATAAATAGCCAAAAGTAATTTTATAATTATTTAATTAAATTTAGATGAATGCACGTTACATAATTTTAGTACACTGACAGACGGACCATTGACAATCACTGTTATGTTTTTTATTATAAACATAAATTGGCCCCAGAATATTGGTCCCTAACCTAGTACAAGTACTTGAGTACCTAAACAATAACAAAAGGTTAAATGAACAACAACAAAAATCTACTTATAATATAAAGTAACAATTGGTCTCTTAACTTAATGAACATAAATAACAACTTTCTAATTATAACATAAGATAATTGATGTTATCAATCATATATAGGTAATACTGATATTTTATTGATCGCCCTTAAATGTGTGGACCCACTTTTAGATTTTACTTCGACAGCCCTAACCAACCCGTCCTTGCCAGGCAATGTTTTAACTACTCTGGCTACTGGCCAGTGCAAGGGAGCCAACAGATTCTCGCCTAACAACAACACTAACATGCCTTCCTGTATGTCAGGATGCTTTGCGGACCACTTGGGTCGACACATTTGCTGAGACAAATAGCTTTTACTCCATACACGCCAAAAATCCTGCTGAACCTTAGTACATTTCCTCCAAAACCGTAAAGCATTAGACTCAGTATTTATCTGAGGCTCAGGAAATGCCGTCAAAGGTTGCTGTATTAAAAAATGACCAGGAGTTAAGAAGGTGAAATCTGAAGTATCACTAGAGAATGAAGTAATAGGCCTCGAGTTCAACACTGCTTCAACTTGCACAATAATTGTATTAAATTGCTCATAGGTTAAAAGTAACTTTCCTATTACTCTCTTAAAGTGGTACTTTGCAGACTTCACTGCCGCTTCCCATAGTCCACCCCATGTGGGGGAATAGCTTGGAATAAACTTAAAATCTATCTTATTCATATTGCAATAATCAATTACTGCACTTTGATGTGCCTGAGATTTACATAAGTTATATAGTTGTCTTAGTTGGTTATTGGCGCCTCTAAACGTGCTAGCATTATCACAATATACTGAATGCGGCAAGCCACGCCTAGAAATAAACCGCTTAAAAGCCGCTAAGAAACTTTCCGTTAACAAATCAGACACCAGTTCTAAATGTACACACTTAGTTATAAAACAAACAAAAACACATACATATCCCTTGGTAACAACTGACCGCCTCAAGTTGGACTGCTTTATGTCAAACGGACCGCAATAATCCATTCCAACCTTGTTGAAAGGACGGTCTGGAACAACCCTATCCCGCGGCAAAGATGACATTAATTGCAATGCTTTTTGAGCTCTAAACTTATGACAAGTAACACATTTATTAATGACACTTTTAACAGCTACTGTAGCGCTCAAAATATAATATTTTTGACTTAGACTAGACTGTGTTAGTTTTAGCCCTGCATGCAGCAATGCCCAGTGCTCTTGACGAATAATTAAAGTTGTTACATTACAAGTTTTTGGCAAAATTATTGGATGTTTCTGACCAAATGAAATATTGGCATTTTCCAATCTTCCACCCACTCTCATTACACCTTCACTATCTATAAAGGGATACAATTTCTTCAAATTAGAACTGACTTCTTTACCTTTCTTTAACAACACAATTTCGTCTGAAAAATGTAAGGATTGTATATGTTTAACAATCACTTGCATTGCGCTTCTATATTCATTTACATTTAATTGCTTGGATACATTACGATCCTCTTTTTTCAAACGACAATGTTTTACAAATCGCAATATGTAACAGGTGACACGTTGAAGTTTAATCATTGATGAAAATTTTGATATGGGTAGCCATTCTTCATTTACATGACAATTGACTGATTGCTCGCAGTCCATCTTATCATCACTTACATTTACACTAACATCCTTAGCACAAAATTGTTTTGGCGAATAATTGACCACTTTTAACTCTGGCGGACCATGCCACCATAATATATTAGAACAGAGCTCTGAAGGCATTAGCCCCCTCGATAAACAGTCTGCAGGATTGCTAACTCCGCTCACATGAGACCATATGCAATTACTGGTTTGCTTATTTATTAATACGGTTCTATTTCTGACATAAATATCTTTAGCGGGAGGATTTAGCAACCAACAGAGTGCTATCTGTGAGTCACTAAACAATATTTGATTTTCAAATGACTGATGGCTTAAAATGGCACTTATTTTAGTGTATAGTTTGGCCAACAATAAACATGCGTTTAATTCTAACCTAGGCATGGTTGGTTTAGACTTCAATGGTACAATTCTCGACTTACTACAAAGTAACTTTACAGATACAACATTATTTTTGACTGTTCTTATATAAATGCAAGCTCCATATGCAATATTCGAGGCGTCACAGTAACCAATAAGCTGTGTACAATCGGCCTTACTTACCAATACTTGACGGCCTACTTGAATGAGATCCATTTTTTTAAAATCACGAACAAATAAATTCCAAGGTATTAATAACTCATCAGGTAACCTGGTGTCCCACTTAACATTCAATCGCCATATCTTTTGCATGAATTCTTTAGCACGTGTAACAACAGGACCAGCCAATCCCAAAGGGTCAAAAAAGGTTCCTATGAAACTTAAAACGCTACGCTTAGTCCATGCATTATCATTATATATCTGGCCACAAGGTGGCAAAATTAAGAATTGATCAGAATTGATATTTAAAGAGAGGCCTAAAGCTTTAACTGTCAACTCAGCACTGGTCAGATCCCTTTCCTGAAAGTATTGTTGACTCGCTGGAATCTCTGACAGTATATCAGGATGACTCGCACACCACTTATGGAGTTTAAAACCGCCCAACTCAGTAAGCCTTGCCAGCTCTTCACAAATAGCCCTGGCACCTTCAATTGTGGCGGACCCGAACAAACAATCATCAACATAGCTGTTATTTACTAATACCTCAGCCGCCAATGGATATTGCTTGCCGAACCGATGAGCCAACTCAATGAGGCATCGTATAGCAAGGAAACTGGAGCTGGTTACCCCATATGTGACGGTCTCCAACTGCAGACATGCCAAAGCATCCTCTAAATTTTCCTTCCATAATATTAGCTGTAGGTGAGTCTGAGCAGGGTCTATACGCACTTGCCGATACATTTGCCTAATATCTGTCATCACTACGTATTTGTGTGTGCGAAATAAAATTAGAATATCAAATAATTCTTTTTGTACTACAGGCCCTGCATATAACATATCGTTTAAACTGATGTTTAAATTTGTTTTAGCACTGGCATCGAAAACCGTTCTGAGCTTTGTTGTCACACTACTTTCATTGAGTACCGCATGATGTGGTAAGAAATAACAACGCTCAAAAGGCTTTTCCAGCATAAATAAATCAACTTTCTTTGCATGACCTAAGGCCACATATTCATTTATAAATTTAGTGTACTCTATCTTTAATTTCGGATGTTTTGCAAATTTCCTGCATAAACAATTTAACCGCTGCAGTGCTATATTGAATGAGTCTCCTAATACGATCTCTTCTATGGGCACTTTTAGTGGCAAACTTACTTGAAACCTGTTATTCACTAGTTTGACAGATTTTTTAAATTCTACCTCGCACACATGTTGTGTTGCTGTACCTTCATTCAAGATATCAGGAATATGCTGCTCCTCCCAGAATTTCTGAAGGATGAAGTCAACTCTGTCCTCATTGGCTACATGCAGTACAACACCTTCCTCTGGGAAGTGTTGTAAAGACAGAGATACACTATCCAATTGAACTTTGCCAGATACTATGTATCCCAATTTTGTAGCTAACAAATATAATTGACTGCCTGGCAATTCGAGCTTATCTGGCAGCAGTATTTTAAAGAATACATCGGCTGATACCAAAAAAGACATTTCACCTGGATTGTTATAATCGTTGTCGGCTAATTGGATTGTATCTGGGATCTCCGCGCCACGAAGCTGAAACTTGTTCTGAGGTAGATATGTAGTAATGTTGTCTACCACAGAAAATAATACTTTGCAGCTGTAACTGTCGTGTCTCGAAGTTATAGATAATTCTACAGCCCTGGCAATATGTTTTTTCTTCTGGCCTAGAGCTGTAATGTTTACATTATGGTCAAAAGATGGAACATCCAATTCTTTTACTAAACCTGAGCTTATAAATGAGACTTGGCTGCCACTGTCCACCAGGCCACGTGCAGTGACCATTGATCCACTTTTGGTTCTAAACTTGACCTTCACAGTTGGCAACACAATCATACTGGTGTCTACCAAACGGCCTATAGAGTTTGCAATGTTACACACAGGTTCCTCAATATGTAACAGTGAATTATGTTCCTTGCTTTTGCAGAATGAACATTTAAAATGGAAGTGGCATTTCTTTGCGTGTGCATTAAGACAGATCGGACATAAGCTAGACTTGTTAACAACATCAAGCCTCTCCTGTACACTCAGAGCTTTAAACTTGTTGCAAGCAAATATTTTATGACTGGGATCTTCACAATATCTACAACTCCCTATTTTATTATTGGAAACATTGGCCAAGTTGGCAGATTTTGTGAAGTTGTACTTATTGATAGTCTTACCAGCTGATGCGTATGATTCTTCAAAACTAATGGCTCTATTCTCTAAATAATCAAACAGATCTTCAATAGTAGGCAGCTTTGCGTTATCACGATCAGCATGATATGCCCTGCAAGAAAATGTGTCCAATTTACGTAACAAAATAGGAATTATCACCATATCCCAGTGCTGAGTTTGCTGCTTTAAACTTGTCAACGCACCTAAATGCTGTCTGAAACAGACACTACCTGTCTAAGTTCTGCAGAACCACCCTTTGACATGGGCTGATAGTCTAATAATGCGTTTACGTGATGAGTTATTAATAAACATGAGTTATCATAACGATTCTTAAGTAACTTTAACGCTTGACTATATGACTCATTGACTAATGGCAGCCCATCTATTAATGTTAGAGCATTACCTTTCAAATACTTCTTAAAATAACATAACTTTTGAACAGATGACAAACTTTCATTATTGCCCACAACCGCCATGAATAAATCTATGAACGGTCTGTATGCCGTGATGTCCTGCCCGTCGAAGCTGGGTATGTCGAGCTGCGGCAGCTTACTACGGTTGTGGGTGCTGCTTCCTTCCATCTGCGCCTTAGCTTCGGGTGGCGGCGCCTCCGCACGCCGCAGCACACTCCGCAACTCCGCCATAACATTGTAGAACCGGTCTTCCGTTGTGTCTTCTTCAGCAGCCTCGGTATCTGTGAGCAACATTAGCTCCAAGACTTTCTCTTTATATATTTCGAAGCTTTTTGTCACCTCCTCTATTCTAATTTGAACGCCTTCTTTGTCGATAAGTAGCTGCTTCTTCTGCTCTGCTGCATACTTGCTCGCCCTCGTTAACTGGGCTTTGCACTGCCCTATTGCGGTGTTTGTTTTCTTGATCGCAACCGCCGTTGCCAAATCGGCGCCTTTCGCCGAAGTCATACCGCCGGTAGCTAATTATTATTATACAGCCCCTTTATAGATTGACTACGTACGACTTTGTAAGCTTCGATTTAATTATCTTCGTAACGGAAAGTTTTTTCAAAACAATGCAAGACGAGCGTATGACGTGCTCTGTCTAACAGCTGGCGAACGTGACGTGACACTGTCGTATTTGCTTGACGTTCTGTATTTTTACGATATGCCAACCGTAGCACGACCAAAAACTCGACGCGGCGGGATGTTTTATCTTGCTCTATCCCGTTGTCTCTGTCTCGCCTAGGCATGCAGTACGAATCAACAAAATGGCGACAATTCTGATGAAAATTACCGATGCAAAACGATTGGAAAATATGCCCCACGCACCCAATTCGTTCATAAGAACGCTGATTGAGCACTCATGATAATTGAAGCTTCTCTTTTCTGCGTATAGGCCGCCGTTCACACCGATATTATTGATGAAAATTTTTCATTGCCTTTTGTTTTTCTGACGCGAGTTTTTTCCACGCGTAAAACATGTAAAAGCTAATGATCTGCTTGTAATTCACTGATTCCCTGGTTTCGGCACCATTTTGGCTAGGAATAAATAGCCAAAAGTAATTTTATAATTATTTAATTAAATTTAGATGAATGCACGTTACATAATTTTAGTACACTGACAGACGGACCATTGACAATCACTGTTATGTTTTTTATTATAAACATAAATTGGCCCCAGAATATTGGTCCCTAACCTAGTACAAGTACTTGAGTACCTAAACAATAACAAAAGGTTAAATGAACAACAACAAAAATCTACTTATAATATAAAGTAACAATTGGTCTCTTAACTTAATGAACATAAATAACAACTTTCTAATTATAACATAAGATAATTGATGTTATCAATCATATATAGGTAATACTGATATTTTATTGATCGCCCTTAAATGTGTGGACCCACTTTTAGATTTTACTTCGACAGCCCTAACCAACCCGTCCTTGCCAGGCAATGTTTTAACTACTCTGGCTACTGGCCAGTGCAAGGGAGCCAACAGATTCTCGCCTAACAACAACACTAACATGCCTTCCTGTATGTCAGGATGCTTTGCGGACCACTTGGGTCGACACATTTGCTGAGACAAATAGCTTTTACTCCATACACGCCAAAAATCCTGCTGAACCTTAGTACATTTCCTCCAAAACCGTAAAGCATTAGACTCAGTATTTATCTGAGGCTCAGGAAATGCCGTCAAAGGTTGCTGTATTAAAAAATGACCAGGAGTTAAGAAGGTGAAATCTGAAGTATCACTAGAGAATGAAGTAATAGGCCTCGAGTTCAACACTGCTTCAACTTGCACAATAATTGTATTAAATTGCTCATAGGTTAAAAGTAACTTTCCTATTACTCTCTTAAAGTGGTACTTTGCAGACTTCACTGCCGCTTCCCATAGTCCACCCCATGTGGGGGAATAGCTTGGAATAAACTTAAAATCTATCTTATTCATATTGCAATAATCAATTACTGCACTTTGATGTGCCTGAGATTTACATAAGTTATATAGTTGTCTTAGTTGGTTATTGGCGCCTCTAAACGTGCTAGCATTATCACAATATACTGAATGCGGCAAGCCACGCCTAGAAATAAACCGCTTAAAAGCCGCTAAGAAACTTTCCGTTAACAAATCAGACACCAGTTCTAAATGTACACACTTAGTTATAAAACAAACAAAAACACATACATATCCCTTGGTAACAACTGACCGCCTCAAGTTGGACTGCTTTATGTCAAACGGACCGCAATAATCCATTCCAACCTTGTTGAAAGGACGGTCTGGAACAACCCTATCCCGCGGCAAAGATGACATTAATTGCAATGCTTTTTGAGCTCTAAACTTATGACAAGTAACACATTTATTAATGACACTTTTAACAGCTACTGTAGCGCTCAAAATATAATATTTTTGACTTAGACTAGACTGTGTTAGTTTTAGCCCTGCATGCAGCAATGCCCAGTGCTCTTGACGAATAATTAAAGTTGTTACATTACAAGTTTTTGGCAAAATTATTGGATGTTTCTGACCAAATGAAATATTGGCATTTTCCAATCTTCCACCCACTCTCATTACACCTTCACTATCTATAAAGGGATACAATTTCTTCAAATTAGAACTGACTTCTTTACCTTTCTTTAACAACACAATTTCGTCTGAAAAATGTAAGGATTGTATATGTTTAACAATCACTTGCATTGCGCTTCTATATTCATTTACATTTAATTGCTTGGATACATTACGATCCTCTTTTTTCAAACGACAATGTTTTACAAATCGCAATATGTAACAGGTGACACGTTGAAGTTTAATCATTGATGAAAATTTTGATATGGGTAGCCATTCTTCATTTACATGACAATTGACTGATTGCTCGCAGTCCATCTTATCATCACTTACATTTACACTAACATCCTTAGCACAAAATTGTTTTGGCGAATAATTGACCACTTTTAACTCTGGCGGACCATGCCACCATAATATATTAGAACAGAGCTCTGAAGGCATTAGCCCCCTCGATAAACAGTCTGCAGGATTGCTAACTCCGCTCACATGAGACCATATGCAATTACTGGTTTGCTTATTTATTAATACGGTTCTATTTCTGACATAAATATCTTTAGCGGGAGGATTTAGCAACCAACAGAGTGCTATCTGTGAGTCACTAAACAATATTTGATTTTCAAATGACTGATGGCTTAAAATGGCACTTATTTTAGTGTATAGTTTGGCCAACAATAAACATGCGTTTAATTCTAACCTAGGCATGGTTGGTTTAGACTTCAATGGTACAATTCTCGACTTACTACAAAGTAACTTTACAGATACAACATTATTTTTGACTGTTCTTATATAAATGCAAGCTCCATATGCAATATTCGAGGCGTCACAGTAACCAATAAGCTGTGTACAATCGGCCTTACTTACCAATACTTGACGGCCTACTTGAATGAGATCCATTTTTTTAAAATCACGAACAAATAAATTCCAAGGTATTAATAACTCATCAGGTAACCTGGTGTCCCACTTAACATTCAATCGCCATATCTTTTGCATGAATTCTTTAGCACGTGTAACAACAGGACCAGCCAATCCCAAAGGGTCAAAAAAGGTTCCTATGAAACTTAAAACGCTACGCTTAGTCCATGCATTATCATTATATATCTGGCCACAAGGTGGCAAAATTAAGAATTGATCAGAATTGATATTTAAAGAGAGGCCTAAAGCTTTAACTGTCAACTCAGCACTGGTCAGATCCCTTTCCTGAAAGTATTGTTGACTCGCTGGAATCTCTGACAGTATATCAGGATGACTCGCACACCACTTATGGAGTTTAAAACCGCCCAACTCAGTAAGCCTTGCCAGCTCTTCACAAATAGCCCTGGCACCTTCAATTGTGGCGGACCCGAACAAACAATCATCAACATAGCTGTTATTTACTAATACCTCAGCCGCCAATGGATATTGCTTGCCGAACCGATGAGCCAACTCAATGAGGCATCGTATAGCAAGGAAACTGGAGCTGGTTACCCCATATGTGACGGTCTCCAACTGCAGACATGCCAAAGCATCCTCTAAATTTTCCTTCCATAATATTAGCTGTAGGTGAGTCTGAGCAGGGTCTATACGCACTTGCCGATACATTTGCCTAATATCTGTCATCACTACGTATTTGTGTGTGCGAAATAAAATTAGAATATCAAATAATTCTTTTTGTACTACAGGCCCTGCATATAACATATCGTTTAAACTGATGTTTAAATTTGTTTTAGCACTGGCATCGAAAACCGTTCTGAGCTTTGTTGTCACACTACTTTCATTGAGTACCGCATGATGTGGTAAGAAATAACAACGCTCAAAAGGCTTTTCCAGCATAAATAAATCAACTTTCTTTGCATGACCTAAGGCCACATATTCATTTATAAATTTAGTGTACTCTATCTTTAATTTCGGATGTTTTGCAAATTTCCTGCATAAACAATTTAACCGCTGCAGTGCTATATTGAATGAGTCTCCTAATACGATCTCTTCTATGGGCACTTTTAGTGGCAAACTTACTTGAAACCTGTTATTCACTAGTTTGACAGATTTTTTAAATTCTACCTCGCACACATGTTGTGTTGCTGTACCTTCATTCAAGATATCAGGAATATGCTGCTCCTCCCAGAATTTCTGAAGGATGAAGTCAACTCTGTCCTCATTGGCTACATGCAGTACAACACCTTCCTCTGGGAAGTGTTGTAAAGACAGAGATACACTATCCAATTGAACTTTGCCAGATACTATGTATCCCAATTTTGTAGCTAACAAATATAATTGACTGCCTGGCAATTCGAGCTTATCTGGCAGCAGTATTTTAAAGAATACATCGGCTGATACCAAAAAAGACATTTCACCTGGATTGTTATAATCGTTGTCGGCTAATTGGATTGTATCTGGGATCTCCGCGCCACGAAGCTGAAACTTGTTCTGAGGTAGATATGTAGTAATGTTGTCTACCACAGAAAATAATACTTTGCAGCTGTAACTGTCGTGTCTCGAAGTTATAGATAATTCTACAGCCCTGGCAATATGTTTTTTCTTCTGGCCTAGAGCTGTAATGTTTACATTATGGTCAAAAGATGGAACATCCAATTCTTTTACTAAACCTGAGCTTATAAATGAGACTTGGCTGCCACTGTCCACCAGGCCACGTGCAGTGACCATTGATCCACTTTTGGTTCTAAACTTGACCTTCACAGTTGGCAACACAATCATACTGGTGTCTACCAAACGGCCTATAGAGTTTGCAATGTTACACACAGGTTCCTCAATATGTAACAGTGAATTATGTTCCTTGCTTTTGCAGAATGAACATTTAAAATGGAAGTGGCATTTCTTTGCGTGTGCATTAAGACAGATCGGACATAAGCTAGACTTGTTAACAACATCAAGCCTCTCCTGTACACTCAGAGCTTTAAACTTGTTGCAAGCAAATATTTTATGACTGGGATCTTCACAATATCTACAACTCCCTATTTTATTATTGGAAACATTGGCCAAGTTGGCAGATTTTGTGAAGTTGTACTTATTGATAGTCTTACCAGCTGATGCGTATGATTCTTCAAAACTAATGGCTCTATTCTCTAAATAATCAAACAGATCTTCAATAGTAGGCAGCTTTGCGTTATCACGATCAGCATGATATGCCCTGCAAGAAAATGTGTCCAATTTACGTAACAAAATAGGAATTATCACCATATCCCAGTGCTGAGTTTGCTGCTTTAAACTTGTCAACGCACCTAAATGCTGTCTGAAACAGACACTACCTGTCTAAGTTCTGCAGAACCACCCTTTGACATGGGCTGATAGTCTAATAATGCGTTTACGTGATGAGTTATTAATAAACATGAGTTATCATAACGATTCTTAAGTAACTTTAACGCTTGACTATATGACTCATTGACTAATGGCAGCCCATCTATTAATGTTAGAGCATTACCTTTCAAATACTTCTTAAAATAACATAACTTTTGAACAGATGACAAACTTTCATTATTGCCCACAACCGCCATGAATAAATCTATGAACGGTCTGTATGCCGTGATGTCCTGCCCGTCGAAGCTGGGTATGTCGAGCTGCGGCAGCTTACTACGGTTGTGGGTGCTGCTTCCTTCCATCTGCGCCTTAGCTTCGGGTGGCGGCGCCTCCGCACGCCGCAGCACACTCCGCAACTCCGCCATAACATTGTAGAACCGGTCTTCCGTTGTGTCTTCTTCAGCAGCCTCGGTATCTGTGAGCAACATTAGCTCCAAGACTTTCTCTTTATATATTTCGAAGCTTTTTGTCACCTCCTCTATTCTAATTTGAACGCCTTCTTTGTCGATAAGTAGCTGCTTCTTCTGCTCTGCTGCATACTTGCTCGCCCTCGTTAACTGGGCTTTGCACTGCCCTATTGCGGTGTTTGTTTTCTTGATCGCAACCGCCGTTGCCAAATCGGCGCCTTTCGCCGAAGTCATACCGCCGGTAGCTAATTATTATTATACAGCCCCTTTATAGATTGACTACGTACGACTTTGTAAGCTTCGATTTAATTATCTTCGTAACGGAAAGTTTTTTCAAAACAATGCAAGACGAGCGTATGACGTGCTCTGTCTAACAGCTGGCGAACGTGACGTGACACTGTCGTATTTGCTTGACGTTCTGTATTTTTACGATATGCCAACCGTAGCACGACCAAAAACTCGACGCGGCGGGATGTTTTATCTTGCTCTATCCCGTTGTCTCTGTCTCGCCTAGGCATGCAGTACGAATCAACAAAATGGCGACAATTCTGATGAAAATTACCGATGCAAAACGATTGGAAAATATGCCCCACGCACCCAATTCGTTCATAAGAACGCTGATTGAGCACTCATGATAATTGAAGCTTCTCTTTTCTGCGTATAGGCCGCCGTTCACACCGATATTATTGATGAAAATTTTTCATTGCCTTTTGTTTTTCTGACGCGAGTTTTTTCCACGCGTAAAACATGTAAAAGCTAATGATCTGCTTGTAATTCACTGATTCCCTGGTTTCGGCACCATTTTGGCTAGGAATAAATAGCCAAAAGTAATTTTATAATTATTTAATTAAATTTAGATGAATGCACGTTACATAATTTTAGTACACTGACAGACGGACCATTGACAATCACTGTTATGTTTTTTATTATAAACAACATGAAAAAACTTGAGAAATGATTGGTTTCCCGTACAAACTTTCCTGGGTTTCTTTCCTGTTTTGTTGGGTCCGTGTTAGGTTTATTACTGTCTTAAAGGGTATTTATTTCTTGTCGATTTATCTTGTATTTTTTAATGAACATTGCTTCAAAAGTGCTTATCTACTAATCGCTAGGTGTAATGGGGGGAACGTGGCCGATCAACGTACTGCACCGGTTATAGTTGCCAGGGGCGCCGACTCCGTGGGTACTCGGGGGCTCAAGCACCCATGAGAGCCAAGTAGTGGGTGCTGAGCACCCATGAGCCCAGACATTTAAAATTGATCAGTAATCGGTTTTGAGCATTATTTCTGAAACCTCACCCGCTCGCAGGTTCCAATTTATTTATTTAGAATATTAACTAACTTCCAATGAAACGGCTTGATTTTAAGTAAGTAGGTATATTTTCGAGGTTTGTTGGGATTCAAAGTTATAATTACAAAAATTACAACCATACATCGATAATTTTTTTTTAAATGATCATTAAAATTATTACTTACATGAGCGTTTGAGGTGTGCACTTTTAGATTTTTCAAATACCTTTTTTACACCTATTTTTCCTACATAAAAAATATCACCTTTTTGTCCTACTGCTTGTCTGTTCTTTTAAACGAGACATCAAATAGGCATGAGCACCCTCGAGATTGTCTAAAAGTCGGCGCCCCTGATAGTTGCTGATTGCAGGATCGCGTCTAATCGAGTCTGAGAATCACTGAAATGGGTTTCCGTAACGAATTTATTTGAGAAGACAGATTATAGAGCTAAGAATTCCATAACATACAGTGCAAAAATGTATGGTCTATGACAAAAATTTACGAAGCATGGGCCAAATTACTAACGAAGTTCGCGCGCGGTTGTTGTGACGTCATAGGGATCACGCGCGCTTTGTAATGAACGATGGGGCGGGCGCGCGCGGTGCGGGTATAGCGCGCCTTCAATCCGACGGTGAGTGTGACGTCACACGCACATGCCGCACATTACATAAAATGTTTTAGAAAATTTCAACGGATGGACCGATTTCGATGATTTAAAAACTATATTGATAAGAAAGCTTAGTTTTAACTATAGTGTTGGTTATGAGTTGACCTAATATTGATTCTTGTCCCCGTCGCGTCCATAGCACTTATTTTGGGAGCATACCTTGTTGGGGTAAATGTAAGGGTGTGTCCATATCTGGCGAATGAGCCGCTCGCTCGCTGCACGCGTGCAGTTACTGTTGTTTGGTGCACCTCTTTAGCACAACTCACGCAAGGCTTGCACAGTGCGCGCGCGGCGCGTGTTCTGCGCGTTCTGAGCAGGTGAGCGGGCGGGAGGAAGAAGCATTCGCCAGATGTGGACACTTCCTAATTGTGGTAATGGTGTACTGTGTACAGACACGGAGGAGTCGAGCGAGGCCATGGACGAGTGGGAGGCGGAGCTGGCGGGCCACGTGGCGGCGGCGGTGTGCCGGCTGGCGCGCGCCGAGCAGCGCCAGCTGCTGGGGCTGGTGCCGCTGCCGCGCCTGCCCGCGCTGCTGGCCGCCGTGCTGCGCGACTGCTTCAACATACTCGCCGCCGACGTCGAGGTAACCACAGCTCACTAGTAGCCACAGCACAGCTGCTGGGGCTGGTGCCGCTGCCGCGCCTGCCCGCGCTGCTGGCCGCCGTGCTGCGCGACTGCTTCAACATACTCGCCGCCGACGTCGAGGTAACCACAGCTCACTAGTAGCCACAGCACAGCTGCTGGGGCTGGTGCCGCTGCCGCGCCTGCCCGCGCTGCTGGCCGCCGTGCTGCGCGACTGCTTCAACATACTCGCCGCCGACGTCGAGGTAACCACAGCTCACTAGTAGCCACAGCACAGCTGCTGGGGCTGGTGCCGCTGCCGCGCCTGCCCGCGCTGCTGGCCGCCGTGCTGCGCGACTGCTTCAACATACTCGCCGCCGACGTCGAGGTAACCACAGCTCACTAGTAGCCACAGCACAGCTGCTGGGGCTGGTGCCGCTGCCGCGCCTGCCCGCGCTGCTGGCCGCCGTGCTGCGCGACTGCTTCAACATACTCGCCGCCGACGTCGAGGTAACCACAGCTCACTAGTAGCCACAGCACAGCTGCTGGGGCTGGTGCCGCTGCCGCGCCTGCCCGCGCTGCTGGCCGCCGTGCTGCGCGACTGCTTCAACATACTCGCCGCCGACGTCGAGGTAACCACAGCTCACTAGTAGCCACAGCACAGCTGCTGGGGCTGGTGCCGCTGCCGCGCCTGCCCGCGCTGCTGGCCGCCGTGCTGCGCGACTGCTTCAACATACTCGCCGCCGACGTCGAGGTAACCACAGCTCACTAGTAGCCACAGCACAGCTGCTGGGGCTGGTGCCGCTGCCGCGCCTGCCCGCGCTGCTGGCCGCCGTGCTGCGCGACTGCTTCAACATACTCGCCGCCGACGTCGAGGTAACCACAGCTCACTAGTAGCCACAGCACAGCTGCTGGGGCTGGTGCCGCTGCCGCGCCTGCCCGCGCTGCTGGCCGCCGTGCTGCGCGACTGCTTCAACATACTCGCCGCCGACGTCGAGGTAACCACAGCTCACTAGTAGCCACAGCACAGCTGCTGGGGCTGGTGCCGCTGCCGCGCCTGCCCGCGCTGCTGGCCGCCGTGCTGCGCGACTGCTTCAACATACTCGCCGCCGACGTCGAGGTAACCACAGCTCACTAGTAGCCACAGCACAGCTGCTGGGGCTGGTGCCGCTGCCGCGCCTGCCCGCGCTGCTGGCCGCCGTGCTGCGCGACTGCTTCAACATACTCGCCGCCGACGTCGAGGTAACCACAGCTCACTAGTAGCCACAGCACAGCTGCTGGGGCTGGTGCCGCTGCCGCGCCTGCCCGCGCTGCTGGCCGCCGTGCTGCGCGACTGCTTCAACGTACTCGCCGCCGACGTCGAAATAACCGCCTAGCTACTCGTCCACGGCGCTACTCAGAAGGAACGCAACCGGTTATAATCCTCCAAGCTCCATATAAAATTACAAGATATATCCCCAATGGTGAACTTTTCAGTCTCACATTGAAGTATTTTGTTTGGAAACTGACCATAAAATTGAATAATAACGGCAAAGAAAAATATGTTAACATTTCATTTCATTTCTAGCCTGTACTGTCCCACTGCAGGGCAAAGGCCTCCCCTCCCTTTTTCCACTTGCTCCGGTCTATGACTACCCGGGACCAATCCGTCAAGTAGGATGACAACAATAGATGTAGATGTTAACAATATAATTTTATTTTATTTTTAATATTTGTTGTTGGAGCGGCAGCAGAAATACACATTCTGTGAAAATTTCAATTCGGTTTTTTTTAGATGTGTATTTGTCCCAGATTATGAAAACGCAAAAGGAAAAATTCATAGCGATTTCGACTTTATTCGGTGGGGGTGTTTATAATGTGGTGGGTATTGTATTGTACTGTGCCCCCTCCCGCAGCGCGCGTGCGGGCGCGTGCGGCGCGCGGCGGCGCGGTGCGGCGCGGCGGCGGGCGGCTGGGCGCTGCTGGCGCAGCTGCAGCGCCTGCAGCCCGACCTGGAGCGGGCGCTGCATCCCGCGCCGCCCGCGCCATACACCGCCATACTCAACAACGCGCAGGCACACGTAAATACCTATTTTAATACACATTTATTAACGCCACTGGCAGCCCTCTTCATGTTTCCACAGTATCACGCTTTAAGTACCACAGTTCTGTTGTGAACGTAATATCATGCAAAGAAATGAAGAAAAATGTTGTCTGCCGATTTTAACGCGAGGTGAGTTAAACACGCTTAGCAAATATTCTCATAATAGCTCGCACACACTTCGTCTAGAAACTTTCACGCATATACAGGTGTTTTTTTTTTTCAAACCCAACGATTCCTGACTACTAGGAATGATGACGATGATGACGGCTGGATTATTATTATTATTCAATTATAGATATTTCAAACATCCAATAATGCAGTTTTAGTTTTCATGAAAATCGGGCCCTGCACGGCCAGCACGTGCGCATTCCAAACCGCTGGTGTTAGAAACGACATTTTGACTTATACTTTTAGGGGTTTTTGAAAATGTTACCGCCTTGTCTGGGGTTTTTAATCGTGTATGTGTGCGTCAGTGCTTGAAGTCGCTGGAGGAGTGGGTGGAGGGCATCCGCTGCGACAGCGCGGCGGGCGCAGTGGACGGCACCGTGCACCAGCTGGCCGCCGCCGCGCTCGCGCACTGCCACGCGCTCGAAGCGCACGTACACACCATCGGTACGACACCACCATGGACCAATTACTAACGGGACTGGCCCTAAGCAACTCGGCCGAGTGGTCGGCCTAGTACTAACATCGACATAAAACGAATCGAGTAGTTCAATTATTTACCGGTAGATAGAACAATGAAAATGAAAAAATAATAACCACGTTTTTTTTTCATGCATATATCTAATAAGGGCACCTCTTTCTTTAGTCTTTACTCTGTGGATACGACAATCATTATTTTATGACAGTTTTTCCATACAATGTCTGTCAAAACCTCATATTTATTTGCTGGATAAAAATTATGAGACGGGCCCGCTGGCGTGTTCGGTTTAGATTCCGCCTATCACGCTGTAGGTCGTAGTTCGATGCCTACCCGGGACATACATTTGTGTGCATGAACATGTCTGCATATCCCGAGTCTGGGTGTATATTTATATTAAGTATATATTTACAAACAAAGTAGTATATTGTATAGTAATATCAGTTATCTGGTTTCCATAGTACAAGCTCTGCTTAGTTTGGGATCAAGTAGCTGTGTGTAAAAGAAAGTCCCAGGATATTTATTATTCCGAAACAGATCCTCAGTATTAAAGTTAATAAATTATAATGTGTGTGTGTCAGGGCCCGCGCTGGCCACGGACCCGTCGTACGCGCGCGCGGTGAGCCAGCTGCCCGGCGCGCACGACCGGGACAACGCCATGCTCGCCATCTATATACGTAAGAAACAACACTATCGAACCAAGCCGCCGAGTCCCTTAGCCATTGAACTGCCACTGTAGCGTTCTGCTCTTCTGACCGACCCTCTGATTAGCCGGTCAGAATCAACCGACCAATCAGAGGATCGGTCAGAATAGAAAAAATCTACAGTGGCAGTACAATGGCTAAGCGACTCGGCGTCCAGTACTACCGTCAATTTCACTATAGCAAAATATGATGTCCTCTTGTATAATTTTCCAGGCAAAGTATTGGCGCAATTGAACTTCGCGTTGAGGAACAAAAGCGAGCAATACCCTGACGCTTTGAAAGCGATATTTTTGCTAAACAATACGCTGTATTTACTTCAGGTACGTTTCAATACATGCTTATATTATTTTTATAATAATCTTGTTTTACGGAATGTTTTCTCGTTTGTTTGAAGGGCTTGCAGCGCAGTAATCTGTTGTACGTGTTGATGCTCGCCGAGCCGGAGTGCGAGGCCAACTACCGCGACATGATACAAGAACACAAGAACGCGTATTTGCAAAGGTACTATTACATTTAGTT
Organism: Drymonia ruficornis; assembly: GCA_947859195.1. Lineage (NCBI taxonomy): Eukaryota > Metazoa > Arthropoda > Insecta > Lepidoptera > Notodontidae > Drymonia > Drymonia ruficornis. Next base: position 997,245 of record OX401910.1, on the reverse strand, counting down.
ATATTTTTTCCATGTTTAACATATTGTAAATAATTTGTATACTTTGCAGTTGGAATAAGCTGTTGAGCCACACTGTGCTGGACGAGCCTTTACCAGCCAAATTGAGGGACAGGGACCGGCAAGTCCTCAAGGACAAATTTGCGGTGAGTGAACAAAGTTTCTGGGTTTTAGATCGTACCTTAAGAGGTTCCACATACGGTTACCCGACTGCAATAACAAAAATAATACAACTTGTTTTTTAGTTATTTTTGGGCAGGAAAAGTCGTGTTTTTTTAATTTTTTGTATGGACCTTCGCGAGTTACTTAACCGATTACGTCGTGGACGTATCATGCGCGACTAGCGTTACTAATTAGTTAGTTATTTTGATTACTAACCAGTTCAGTTTGACCTTGAGGTAACCTGCGCAGGTCAGTGACCCTGCAATATAGCTATAATCCGCGACAGGTCGAGATGATAATCGGGCTATGAGCTTTTCCAGAATAAAATCCGAATCAAAATTAGCACGACCCGATATACAATTAAAATCTCCCACAAAATTATTAAATTAAATTATTTTGTTGCGTTGCGTTGGTCCTGCTAACTTTAATTCGGATTTTATTCTGCACAAAGCTCATAAACCGATTATCATCTCGACCTGTCGCGGATAGAGATGGGAAAATGCCCGGGCGTTTTGGGCAAATTGGGCATAATGCCCATCTCTAGTCGCGGACTATACATAGCTGGTATGAATATGTTGCAGTCGTTCAACCGCGAGTGGGAGGAGTGCACGCGGCTGCAGCGCGGCTACAGCGTGCCCGACCCCGAGCTACGCGAGCAACTCAAGCGCGACAACAAGCAGGCGCTGCTGCCCGCCTACTCCGCCTTCCACGACGCGCACGCCGCGCTGCCCTTCAGCAAGAACCCCGACAAGTACGTCAAGTACAGCCCCGTGCAGGTGAGCGAACAACACACATACTACGCCACCAAGCTAACTAGAAACTCGGATGGAATGCGGCTTTCCCGGCCGCACACCCGCCACACCCAGCGCACACCGCCGCCGCCGCAAAGTGCGGGTGTCGTCACATTTGACAGGTTGCTAGTTGGTGCGGTGGAATAGTAAATATTTCTTGGTTTCACGTATCCACCTTAGTCCAATCCAATAGATAGCTAGTGCCCAGAGACTGGAAGCATTTAACCACTGGGAAACCACTCGTCTCAAGTGATCTCTAATATTATCATCGTGAATTCATCATTATAAATTGTTAATTCTTGCCGGTCGACTTGTCGGCCATCTATTGGCAGTCCTCTGGCCGAACACATGCCTAACGCCAAAAGCTTTATTTATTTTTTTAGTACATGGAAAACTTACAGCTAATTAGTAAGGTAACATAGGACACTAGTATATACACTGGAAAGCCAATCACAAGTCTTCACTTATAGTGACTGAGTAGAACTATGAAATGTGAGAAGTACAAAGTTGAGTTGAATGCATGCAAGAATTATAAATTAAATAAATGACAACCTATTAAATAAAAAAGCTACGGCTTAAGTATCTTCTAGCCAATGACACACTGGTGATAAATGGATCAATATCGTGTTGTTTACATAATTTGTTAAAGTTTCTGCTGGCGCGCACCATGTAACTATTTTGCCTATAGTTAGTTGAAGAATTTGGTATCCGTAGCAGTGGGTTGTTAGGTTGTTGTTAAGATTTATAATTAACATGAGAAGGTATGCTCGTCCTGTGACAGTTGGGTTCCGTGATTGGAGGCAATATGTCGTATCATACCGTCATCGGCGGACTACATGTCTGCCTACCCTTCAGAGAACTGGTGAATTGGTGTGTTTTATAGTAACGAATCCAGAATGGAGGAATTAAAAGTCGATGAAATAATGTCTTATCTTACAGATCGCAACTCAATTGGACGGGTACTTTGATGAAGCTGCTTAGAAGCAATATTATTATGTAAATATATTTAATTGTATTATCTTCCTGTAAGCTGTAAATGTATAGGCTATTTATTCCACTTGTAAAGACATTTTTAAATAAAAAAGTATTAATCAGTAACGTATTTATTTAATAACTTAGCTTATTATTATGGAACTTTTAGTGGGCAGTCTTCTTTTTCTTCGGTTTTCTCTTAGGCCACTGCAACAAAAATTGTGAAATAATACATAATATTGATTCTTCTAAACTTAGGACTCTGCCGTCTCTATAAAATTCTTGAACTCGATGTAGGCTTATTTCAACTCGATTCACTTGGTTTAGCGAAAACCCGAGTCGGCCCATCGCTACACTAGCCTGTTATATCTGAACATGATCCACAGATATGAGCAATTAACATATAGTCCACAAACTAGGACCCCAAACACGGTGCCACTGCCACTAACTACTTAATGATATAATGACATACATGCATGATAAAATAGTTGCATCTAGTTATATTGACCATTGACAAGAAATATGTACTGCGTGGGGACCTACAGATACATATATTATTCTAAAAAGGACTGGCATAGGATAGGACATTGGAATAACTAATTCCGAGGTTCGGAGTTCGGAGTTCGAAAGCGGACGATATGAACATGACTATGAATGTGGACTATGGATTATTGGTGTGGACTGTGAATATGGACTGACAACATGAATAAATAAAAATATACTTTAACAATGCAACATGAATGCTACAATTGGCAGTGGTAACCGTTGCTTGCAATTCAACCGCGCGAGAGTAGGTTTTACATTATAGTGAGAATTTCTCGGCCAAAACGTTTTCCTACACTTTGGCTAGTTTGACTACGACACAAGGGACTGCGATCCCAGTGACACCCAGACCAGGGCAAAAAGCGAACAGGCCGTTTTTGAAATTTGCCTCTGGCAGGAATCGAACCTGCAACCACTCGATGCAGTGGTCCGCGCGACCTACGCTCGGAACACTGCGCCAAGCGATCGTCGTTGATGCATTGGACGGCAGCATTACATTTGTTTTATACACATACATACATACACATCTATACATTAATACTACTAACTTCATAACTCAACATTGAATATTTTTTTAAATATGCGTTTGGAGTAGGGACACGGAAAAGTATCGATACTTTGTGGTATCGAGTACTTTTCAGTATCCATTGGGGGGGGCATGCATTGCTATCGATACGTACAGATTTTGCATGGCGGTAGGTTATGACGTAGGTTTACGATTCTGATTTTGATCCCAGGTAATTGAATATTACTAAATACTATACTATTTTACAAAAGTTAATCCAAATCAGTTCAACCGTTTTTGTGTTATGCTCAATAAAATTTACAATTAGATGTGGAATATATGTATATAGATGTATACTTACCATCGCATTTATTACAAAATTGAGTTATTTTTTTGAGATACCATCGAGATCTCTGTTGTAAATAGTATATTTTTCGCAAATAATAGTTTTCGTATCCATAGTTTGGGTCCATACGCTTTATCGGAGATCAGTATGATAGTTGGATATGATAATCTAGAACGTTACCAGATACGATACATCATTTCTCTATTCACATCACTTCTCACTTCTGATAAAAATTCGCTTTTAAATAATAGTTAATAAAGCTGTTATTATAGGCTGGGGAAGCACGATACTAAATAAAAGGTAGCTTCATTAGATATGACACCAGAAATGAACTTTTCTTCTTAAATACAATGTGATGAGTAAATTGTATTACAAGAATAATCAAATCTTGGTAAATAGATATGTTAATGCTCTGATTCTCTCGTATCAAGCTACGTTTAACAAAGCACATAAGTTTATTTATTTATATTATCTCAGCATTCCACTTCCAAATGACTTTTACGAAATCAACGATGGCGACAAAAACAAAACATTTTCTAAGCCGGTAACTTACACAGCCTCCATCAAATCCCAACTATCGTACCGATCTCACAGTACCTATCTATCGATACGTTACGTCAAATCGCCAATGATTGGCACGCGCGTCCAATATTGGCGCCGTTTGAACGTAGGAAGAATACCTTTCGACGGTTGCCGTTATCCCTCCGCGCTTGTTCGGCATCCAACTAACAACAAGTAGAACAACACGGACATTTTGTAAGTATTATTACCAGACAAACGTAACAACTTCCATCCCACTCTGGTACTTGACTGGACCAAACAAACATATCATACATACAAATGGACTCACCAACATTTGAAACACAACTGATTGTAATTCAGTGTTTGTATCTTGTTGATTTTGATGACTGTTGATGGGACCAAATGTATTATGGTAACTTTTTTGGTATTACAACCCAATTTAAATGAAGTAATTAAACCTCTGATATGCAGCTATCATAAATTGATAACTATACATGATATAAATTGATAACTAAAACCACAAAATCTAGAGCCATTTTTCAGGCCAGCCAATAGTAATTACTAATTTATTATTGATGAGAAAACCAAATAAAATCTGGGGCCGTTTTTCAGGCTAGCAAATAGATTTTGTCACAAATTGATTAAGGAACCACGAAAAATCTAGAGCCGTTTTTCAGACCAGCCAATAGATTTTAAGTTTCAAATTTATTATTCAAAACCAGGTCCATTTTCAGGCAATAAAGGAGAAACCAATAAAAGCTGGAGCCATTTTTCAGGCCAGCACTGACGTGTAAGATATCAAACGAACATAACAACATACACGTAGCTATGAATGAATGTCTTGTCCATGCTTGAAAATACTTGTTTTAGTTGATGTCGTTAGCAATTCAACGAAAGTCATTTTTACATTACATTTGAATTATATTATTTAATCTTCTGAAATAAGAAAGAGTTCTTGCAGTCTGATCAAACAAACGTGACTCCGAGAATTCACAAAACAGCGATCAAATTCACTCCCACCATTGTGACGAGCAGAGCGCATGTTCTTGCGCCGATGTGCTATATGTATTACGAAAATGTGGCGTTCAGGCGCTGCCTGGCTACATAAAATGGAGCCATATGGGTGCGTATTTATTAGTGCATAGCGAAGTCAATGAGCGCCATAATAGACTTTGGGTTTAACTTTATTTTTTAGTGAAGAGTACTTATAAAAGACGAACACAAGCGAAGCAGGAACATTGAAACAACCGGGAGATTAGAGCACACTTACTCAATAATTTTAATTTACTGTAAAAAAATATCTATAACGGATGTATCTACAGCCAACTCATTTTTCACTCTACTTGTTTTCCTAGAGTAATTATCAGAAGTTATGTATATTTTTTACTGAAGTTGCCAGCTAAGCAAGTTTGTCACAGTGATGCGAGCTCATTCCCAAAGAGTCCATAACGCAACGCCATAGTTATGTATATGGAAGTAATAAAAAGAGGAGTAACGTCAGTTTAATCAGTCGGCACAGAGCACTCGCTGAGCGTCCGAATGGTGAGTAAGTATGTATGTATGTATATGTGTGTATGTAGGTACCTTGATGGCGGGCGGCGGCGGGCGGTGGCGGGTGGCGCGGGGCGGGCGCCCGGGCGCGGCGCCGTGCGGGCTGAACGCGCACGGCAGCACCTTGCGGTGTCTAGCGATTCAATTTATTACCAGTTACTCATATTATCAAAGCTATGTCTTCACCAGTGCGCTTTCACGTTCATCTTGCGCTTTCGTCTGACGCATGCATGAAGCGCCATAGCGCATGCAATAACGCGTGCGCTATTCTAGCTCAAAACCAGCGCACGCCCGTAGCGCACGCTGATCCGCCACCGGTGAGTGGCGGCATGATGTGGCATGATGTGGCGGCAAAATGGCGGCAGATAAAGTTAAGACATTGAAATTATGAATGTATTCTTTCGTAATTTTTGTTTCGTGTCTTCTAAACATCGTTTATCCAGATACTCTTCTATCTTAAATTTTTTTCCTTGTAGTTAATACTAAATATTCGGCACAAATAGCTACACTTGTACATCATGACGACCGACCAGGACGCACAGGTGTAGACACTAAGCTGCATGCCTCTTAAGGCAATCAATATTGCACGCGCTTGACGCGAGATGAATTGAAAGTTGAAGACGCAAGATGAACATGAAAGCGCACTGGTGAAGACATAGCTTATCGGTCGGAAGAGGTCCATCCATGCACTGGCATGACAAAACGAAAGATAAATCGATTTGGTTTGATCAACCGATTTCTTTCCTATTGAGTAATAAAACCCGACTACTGAAAAATCGCGCTCTAAAAAGTATGAAACAAGAAAATATTCTCATTTAGAGGATAGCCGTGGTCCGTGTAGGTCCTTTAGGGCCAAATGGCATATGAACACGGACCACGGCTATCCTCTAAATGAGAATATTTTCTTGTTTCATACTTTTTAGAGCGCGATTTTTCAGTAGTCGGGTTTTAGTTTTTAAACTTACTTTTTATTTAATTATTTTGGAGTTATAGGTAACAATATATATATTTTTGAAATGTGCTCATCAAGCTCTTTCATTTGATACCCCACACGATTTTATTAAAAAATGTATTTTTTTAAATTCATGACATTATGTCCTCTAGAGGGCGCCATATGCAATTTTATGTGACGTCACATAGCCTATAACCAGCGCGCCATTAAGCCGCTTCTAACGATACCTCATTTGTCAATTTACGACAAGTAGTTTGGAAGTTAGGTGGGAACAGACGCACATACATACATACATACATACATACATACATACATACATACATACTTACATACATACATACATACATACATACATACATACATACATACATACCGGTCAAAATCATAACCCTCCGCCGTAGTCGGGTAAAAACAGGGAGCGACTCAGTGCGACATAATGCGTGACTTAAATATTTTCTTGGCGCGTGCGCTAGCCCAGCTGAATAGAGGTCTCGTTAGGCCCGCCGCACACATACAGAATTCCGTTTCGAAATATCGAATCGGAGTTTCCGAACGCGATACGTATTTGGATGGATTTACTGCGTTCGGAATCCCCGATTTGATATTTCGAAACGGAATTCCGTATGTATGTGGCGGGCTTTAGAGGATTTCCCGTAACCCCGACATGTTCCGCCACTTGCATAAGACGGATTTCTGCGAGTGACGACGTACGCATACTGTATCGTCTAAAAAAATCGACTCGTAACTAAGCTGACTATGGTAATATTTAAACCAAGCTTAAGGTTTACATGCATCCTTGAGACTGCTCCTTGTAAATATCAGTGAATTAAGTTAAAATGGATTGCGAATTGAATACAGTAATGGGAAAAGGTTCAGTCGATGAATTACATTACCTCTGAAATCGATTTCGAGTGTGACGGGAAACGTATATTTAAAGTCGGATTGGCGAGAAGAAAGTAGTAGAGGTGATATAACAATAATAATATCCTGGGACATTTTTTACACACGGCTACCTGATCCCAAACTAAGCAGAGCTTGTACTATGGAAACCAGATAACTGATATTACTACATATACTACTTTTTTATTTGTAAATACATACTTAATATACATATACACCCAGACTCCGGACATACAGACATGTTCACGCGCACAAATGCATGTCCCGGGTAGGAATCGAACCTACGACCTGCAGCGTGAAAGGCGCCTCCGCGCCAACCACGCTAACGGGCCCGTCAAAATATGGCGCGTGTATTTATTTACTTGTGCACGGGCAGCAGTATGGGCGCGAGCGCGGGCGGCGGCGCGGCCGCGTGCTCGTCGGGCGCGGCGCGCGGCGCGTCTAGACGCAGCTCGGCGCCGCCGCAAGCGCGCGCCGCGTACAGCAGCGCGTTGCACCCGTGCGCCGGCTGGCATAATATTACACATTCATTCATGTAATACATGTTACGTAATTGTCGGACACTTTTCATTTCATTTCATTTCATTTCATGGACCAATTACTAAGGGGACTGGCAGTAAGCAACTCGGCCGAGTGGGTCGGTCTAGTACTAACATCGACATAAAACGAAGCGAGTAGTTCAACTATTTACCGGTAGATAGAACAATGAAAGTGAAAAAACAATGACCACGTTTTTTTCATACATATATCTAAGAAGGGCACCTCTTTCTTTAGTCTTTACTCTGTGTTTCATTTCATTTTCGTTTCATTTTCACTATACTACACTACAATACGACTTGATTCTGGGGAAATTAACAAATGACGGAAAGTTTGCAATAGAAGTAGCAGCCTATTTTATTTTACTACTTTTAAAACAATTATTGACACACGGGATCCGTGTTAAACTTTTTTCCGTGATCTTATTGCTTACGGAAATGTGTTATGTGAGTCGGAAATTCCTTCCGGCTCTCTCACTCAACGTACGAAACTCGGCTGTAATAGCTGCTTAAGCCGATCTTCTGTGAGAGGGTACTACTCCGGTCGATCCAGCCCAAATATGAGCTGCAGTCAATTGGCTCAACCACCAATAATTACTTAACCGTTTTATGAAATACTTTCATTTCACTTATTATGGAATATAAAATGTATAATGTAAGGCACGCTATCTAAATCAAAATCAAAGCTTTTATTTTGTTTAGGCCTACGACTACAAATTGTCATTTTACAATTTCTCCTTAAATTCTACCGCCGGATCGGAAACGCGACTTCGACTGAGAAGATCCGGCAAGAAACACAGTGGGCTTCTCATTTTTAGATTGTTTTTTTTTTATCGCCATTTACCTATTTTAATACAATGTATTTTGGTAAACAATAGCTCCAGTGTGCTGCCTTCCGAAATAAGCATGCGAAATGCGAAATAAGCATGCCTATAGGGTAGTACCTCATGTTGTAGTATGTAGTGTCCGGGCAGCAGGCCGGTCAGCTGGTCCAGCGCGGCGTGCAGCGTGCCGGCCGCGCTGCACGCCGTGACGTCACTGCTGCCGCACTGCTGCTGCTGCTGCTGCAGCTGCTCCAGCGTCAGCGTGTCGTGTCGCACCACGTCGCCCGACGTCGCGTCCACACGCACTGGGACACATTATTATACACTCATTATATTACACCAAACTACTTATCATAATTTGACAAGAGAGGTATCGTTGGACGCGTCTTAATCGTCCGCTGGTCATATGGCTATGTGACGTCACATTAATAGAATATTGCGCCCTTTAGAGGACAAAGTCATGAACAATATTTTTTATGAAGCCGTGTTGGGTTTCAATGGAGTTTCAATGGTTTCAACGCAGGTTTATAGAGCTAAGAAATCAATAACATACAGTGCAGAAATTTTTGGTCTACGCCAATAATTTACGAAGCTGTGACCAAATTACTAGCGAAGTTCGCGCGCGGTTGTTGTGACGTCATCGGGCTCACGCGCGCTTTGTAATGAACGGCGGCGCGGGCCGACGCGCGGGCCGACGCGGGTACAGCGCGCCTTCAATCCGACGGCCCCGTGTGACGTCACACGCACATGCCGCACATTATATAAAATGTGTTATGAAAATGCAACGGATGGACCGATTTCGATGATTTCAAAACTATACAGCAGGGTGTCCCACAACTTTGCCACATGGAGGGAAAGTACCTTAAATACTCTAGATACAACATTTTACTGAATGAAGACTTCATTTTTATTTTAAAAACAATACGAACTGCATTCAAAGATTTTCTAAAACTCGCTTGCCACACTCGGGAATCGAAGCGGCTGAGATCCGAAAAAAATAACATACTGTACTTTTATGGCATCAATCGATAGGATCAATCTTAAGGACCAAATCTCTCTAACAAATATGGTAAATAAAATGAAAGGTTTTTGGTTTGACTGTAAAGTGGGAGTAGGCATGCACAGCTTTCTAGGCTAGTTTTTATTTTATTTTTATTTAAATACCTAATTTTGTTTTTTTTATTCACAATGTGTTAATGCCTGCCTGCTCACATAGCGTTGCTGTTAGAAAATGTTTACAATTATTATTTTGAAAAGAGTAACTATTGAGTTTCTTGCCGGCTCTTCTCAATGGAGGCAACATTACGAACCGGTGGTAACGCTAAACTATTGTTTATTTTGACTATTTATAAATGCTTTTTGAGCTTACATGAATAAAAACTTTTGACTTTGATATTGATAAGAAAGCTTAGTTTTAACTAGTGTTCGTTATGAGTTGATTTGTTGACCTTGTATTGATTCTCATTCAAAGAACTTAGCTCATTTCAAATTTGAATTGTGTAGTACCGTTGATGAGCGTGGCGTTGCGGCGCAGCGTGAGCGCGAGCGCGAGACTAGCGAGCTTGTGCGGGGACTGCAGGCTGGCCGCCAGCTCCGCCTGGTACTCCGGCACCGGCTCCACGCACACCTCACCCGCCAACCCCTGGGACCACACCATGGACCAGTTACTAAGGGGACTGGCCCTAAGCAAGTCGGCCGAGTGGTCGGCCTAGTACTAACATACATAAAACGAAGCGAGTAGTTCAACCATTTACCGGTAAATAGTAAAATGAAAATGAAAAAACAATGACCACGTTTTTGTTTCATACAAATATATAATAAGCGCACCTCTTTCTTTAGTCTTTACTCTGTGGTACTGTATGTGTGTGTGGTCCACAGAGTAAAGACTAAAGAAAGAGGTGCCCTTATTTGATATTCGTATGAAACAAAACGTGGTCATTGTTTTTTCATTTTCATTTACTATTTACCGGTAAATAGTTGAACTACTCGCTTCGTTTTATGTCGATGTTAGTACTAGGCCGACCACTCGGCCGACTTGCTTAGGGCAAGTCCCCTTAGTAACTGGTCCATGTACAGTACCACCACCAATACGATAGGAAATCACATCGACCACAGTTTTTATAGCACTGAGGTGGCATACAAGCGTACGGCTCGCCTGATGTTAAGCAAAAGCATTGCTCACACGTTGGCAACCTGTAGGGGAGTGGGACGGAGGAAGGGGACGGGTGGGGTTGGGCTTCCGGCTCTCTCGGTCATCCGTACCAAACGCAGCTGTAAAAGCTGCTTTACGCCGATCTTCTGTGAAAGGGTGGTACTACCCCGGTCGAGGACAGCGCTTGCGGTCGGACTATAGTACTTAAATAAATTGTACCCACATCCAAATTGCGGGCATCGGACTTAATACTCACTCTGGTTTTGTGTGCACAGTGTACTATTATATCGTATTTCTCTCCGCTGTTCTTGGCTCTGACTTGCCATTTCCTGAATGATCTCGGTGGAGGCTGTACAAAGGAGTCTGAAATTAATGAAAACATAAGAACGACAATAGAAAGGAACAAAATTTCGGCCTCTGAACCAAACATTCAAATATGTTTAGCCGTTTTAGCGTGATGTACAGTCAAACAAACACACTTATAATAAAAACGCAATAAAAAAAAATTGTCTGTCCGTATGTTTGTTCCGGGTAATCTCCGAAACGGTTGGACCGATTTTGATGGAACTTCACTGGCAGATAGCTGATGTAACAAGGAGTAACTTAGGCTACTTTTATATTCGAAAAATAATTAGGGTTCCGCGGGAATCATAAAAAACCGTGGGAAACTTCACGCGGGATTAGCGCGGGTAATATTTTTCTAAAATTTACGCATACAAAGTCGTGGGCAAAGCTAGTTACCTTTACAAGTGCATCTGTAACAGCCTATTTCATTAAACCCATTAGTTGTGTCGTTGGCAGGCTTGTCATTCTTATCTCCGTCATTCCCCAGTTCTTCATGACTGCCATTCTCTGTTTCACCATTTTCTTTATTTTCATCGTTTTCATTTATTTCAGTGTCATTTGTTTCAGTTTCCATTCCATTGTTTTGATCATAATCTGAAAATGGGAAGTCCATGTATTTATGATTTTGTTTTTTTTATGGGACTAAAGTAGCGGCACGTTATGAAGGCCGGTTTGACATGTGTGAGGGGAAAGGATGAACCTTATTATAACGGAATAAGATTCATTTTCACATTCTATTTTGTCATTCATATTTATTAAAACGGCCAGTCTTATTTCGTTATAATAAGGTTCATTTTCTTCCCCCCCCCCCCCCACATGTCAAACCGGCCTGCGTAACGTGCCGCTAATATAAGGTAGCATACAAGCGTACGGCCCACCTGATGTTAAGCAGTTAGCGTAGCTTATAGATGCTTTCAATACCAAAGGCATCGCTCGCATGTCGACCTGAAGGGGAGTGGGAAAGAGGGTGGAGAACGCAGCTGTAATAGCTACTTTACGCCGATCTTCTGTGAGAGGGTGGAACTACCCCGGTCGAGCCAGCCCATGTATGGACTGCAGTCAATTGGCAATTGGACTCTACCACCAATAAAAACAATTGTATGAAACATAATTGACGGGCCCGTTGGCGTGGTTGGCGTGATGGCGCCTTTCAGTGCACCTGCAGTCGTAGGTTCGATTCCTACCCGGGACATGCATTTGTGTGCATGAACATGTCTGTATGTCCCGAGTCTGGGTGTATATGTATATTAAGTATGTATTTACAAATAAAAAAGTAGTATATGTAGTAATATCAGTTATCTGGTTTCCATAGTACAAGCTCAGCTTAGTTTGGGATCAGGTAGCCGTGTGTAAAAAATGTCCCAGGATATTATTAATATTATAATTCGATTGTAAGCTCGAAATCGAACGAATCGAACATTTTACCTGTGTCTATGTACAAGTTGTCCCCGTCGTCATCTGAGTCTGTGTCATCTCCCAACATGGCTGTGTTGATTGTATTATTGTTGTTGGTACTGCTTTTATCCACTTTCTTGCTGCTGTTCAGAACTTTTAGTCTTTCTGATACCCTGGTACCAAAGTTTAATGATTATAACATAAACATGTAGAACTGACATTACTTGTATGGTCCCAAATTAGGCAAGGTTTGCAACATTCCCGCCGTCACAATGATCAGAGAAAGTGTCTCCGTAATTTCGTATTCTGTGTATCACTGACGGTACTGAGTTCAAACGTTGCTTAGTTTGTTGAAGCCTTTCAGTTGTATTCTATAGTACGTTTTTTTTATACTTGTCCTATTTGGTAAGCAAAGATGGCGTCCAGCGGGGCGATTGCGTAACTTTTTGTCAATGTTTCAATTAGTTTCGTATACCAAACCAATCCTCCTCGTTCATCCTGTGTCAATTATATAATTGACACAGGATGAACGAAACCAATTGAAACATTGACAAAAAAGTTACGCAATCGCCCCGCTGGACGCCATCTTTGCTTACCAAATAGGACAAGTATAAAAAACGTACTATAGCTTTAACCAGTGTGCAAATTTTTATATGTTGTTCTATATCGGTAACAGAACCATACATTTTACCGGGATGAAAAATAGCCTATGTGCTAATCCAGACTATAATCTATCTCTGTGCCAAATTTCATCCAGATCCGTTCAGCGGTTCTGGCGTGATTGACTAACAAACATCCATCCATCCAAAACTTGCACAGATAATATTAGTGGGATAACTCATAAAAATTGAGCAATTGTCAAGAAACAATCTGTTCTGCACAAGGGTCAATAAGTGTTGCTTACGGTATGACAGCGTCCTCCAACAGATGCCTGAAAGCTCTGTAAGTCCTCGTGGAGGCAGACTCCTGGTTTATGGAGAACTCGCTGCCCAGTACTACCACATTACATTTTTCACCCTCTGTAAATAATGGATAGGTACATGTCAGCGTTTGTATCACCTGCTGTGAGCATTGGACGGAGATATTTGTAGTTTGGCAGTCAGGCAATCACAAGACGTGACGAACATGTGATCAGTCAAGTCATTACACTGGCAAGCGAGTTCTTTGGAACACCTCAAAAAATTATCATAATACATGTTATAGCTTTTGCCTGCGACTTCGTCCACGCATTTGTCCCACGGGAACATACTATCGGGATAAAAAATTGCCTATGTGCTATTCCAGACTATAATCTATCTCTGTGTCAAATTTCATCCAGATCCGTTCAGCCGTTCTGTCGTGAAAGAGTAACAAACAAACAAACATCCATCCATCCATCCATCCAAACTTTCACATTTATAATATTAGTGGGATTGGAGATTTAACTACGTATGAGACAGGTGGTCAGATTGTTGCTTCAAACATGCAGTTCCTATGAGATGGTCCATGCTGTCAAGAAATTCCTCGGATTTTACGATATCCGATAGAGAGTCAAAGTGGTGCTATTCTTTCACTTGAAACGTGGGATTTTTTGTGTCTGGGTCCATGTGACCTGGCGCTGACCTGGGTCCATGACGTCACACACGGAGACTGGCAGCAGCCACACACGGTCCAGCTCGAGCAGGCACTTGAGCGCGCCCTCGCTGGCGATAGCCACCGCGCCGTGGTCTCGCGCGTACTGCGCCAGCTCGCGCTGCAGCTCCGGCAGCGGCAGCACCGACATCGACGACTCATCTACACAACATTATTATCTTTATTTTGGTGCGAGACATTGCCCAAAGGGCTGAGGTGGTCGAAGCTAGGAAGGCGCCGACCATTTAGGGACCTGTAAACATACCCTTTGAAGAACATTATGATGTAGTGCAAAGGAAAGACTTCAGAGACCACTCCACAACTCGCATGTGCGCGGAAGGAATGCTCGCGTGAGTGTTTATGTTGTAGTGCAAAGGAAAGACCACTCCACAACTTGCATGTGCGCGGAAGGAATGCTCGCATGGGTGTTTATGTTGTAGTGCAAAGGAAAGACCACTCCACAACTTGCATGTGCGCGGAAGGAATGCTCGCATGGGTGTTTATGTTGTAGTGCAAAGGAAAGACCACTCCATAACTCGCATGTGCGCGGAAGGAATGCTCGCATGGGTGTTTATGTTGTAGTGCAAAGGAAAGACCACTCCACAACTTGCATGTGCGCGGAAGGAATGCTCGCATGGGTGTTTATGTTGTAGTGCAAAGGAAAGACCACTCCATAACTTGCATGTGCGCGGAAGGAATGCTCGCTTGGGTGTTTATGTTGTAGTGCAAAGCAAAGACCACTCCATAACTTGCATGTGCGCGGAAGCAATGCTCGCATGGGTGTTTATGTTGTAGTGCAAAGGAAAGACCACTCCATAACTTGCATGTGCGCGGAAGGAATGCTCGCATGGGTGTATTTGTTTCGACTCACTTGGTAAAATGAATCGGCAGGGGTGCTTGACGCAGGGCGTGGGCGCTGTGCGCGGCCGGATGATGTTGAACCTCTTCGTTATCGACTCCGGCAGCTGGATCTCCGGCAGCTCTGACACGTTCACCTAAACGGAACATGATGTCAGCAACTACTTCAAGACATCACATGCCATGCTCAGCACATGCCTTTGCTACTCGTATCTACCGCAAGGACGCATAACCGATAGTCTGTCTATCACAGTCAAGTGATAATTCGTAATCCGTCAAATGATAGTACAATACTAACTTTAATACAAGATTGTTTTTTTATATAGTCCTAATGCTGCAAATAAGTGTATAGGTTCCGAAAACAAGCGATTACCGTAGCTTATGGCGCTTGCAATACCAAGATATCTCTCGCACGTTGTTGTCACAGTCAAAACTTTTAACACCTTTTTTGAAGAACCTCATGCTGTAGTCTATTGGGAAAACCTTGATAGGGAGAATTAATTTTGCCTGGCTCTTTGTGCATGTTGGATTTGTATGTAACCTCTCATTAAACCAATTTAAATAAATTTTATTTTATGACAGCTTTAAATCATATACAACATAAATCTGAGTAAATGTTCCATCACTGGAAACGAAATAATAGATGGTGGAATAGAACTCGTCGAGGATCAAAC
Organism: Drymonia ruficornis; assembly: GCA_947859195.1. Taxonomy (NCBI): domain Eukaryota; kingdom Metazoa; phylum Arthropoda; class Insecta; order Lepidoptera; family Notodontidae; genus Drymonia; species Drymonia ruficornis. The sequence goes on along the minus strand of OX401910.1, from coordinate 981,609 downwards.
CTGGGCGTCATCGTTGAACATTATCCATCCTGGCTAACAGTGATGGGATTGTGTGGCGGGCCTAGTCCCATTTTTAAATGCAAGAATAGCAGTAAATAAATGTAATAAGAGCTGAGACTCACATCAATCAAATCCTGGAGATGCGTAAGGTCGCAGTCGAGCTTGGTGGTGAGCGGTATCTGCGCGGCCATGGTGTATGCAGCGGGCAGCGCGCGCGCGCGGTGCTGGCGCAGCGCGTGCTCGGCGCCGCACGCCGCCTCCACGGCGGGCCGCGGCCGCACCACGCGCACGCACTGCCCGCCGCTCCACACGCTTCTAGCCCACTCTTTGAACTCGACTTGTTCTGCAGCGTAGATTTCTTTGACCTCCTGTTGTCAACATTAGTGACATACTGATTATAAAAAAAATTTACTTGGTGAGACACAATTCACTTTCCCTTGCGTCTGAGATTGCCATTTGGCAATCCCAGAGATCATACTTGACTTGTTTTTATGAGAGGTAGGATGGGAGTTCAAGCAAAACTATTAAATATCCAAATAAAAAAAGAAATAAACAAACTTATTCTCACTTCAAAAGATTTCACTTATGCTGCAATGCTAGCTAAACTCAAAGAAAAACCTGGGCCTTAAAAGTGCTTGTTTCAAAACTCGGAACTGACAATATTATTTAGGCAAATAAAAGATTTAACTATAGACAACAACAAAATTATTTATTCCAATATCCTTATAATTTATAAAATATTTCAAATATAATTACCTCAAAAACCTTATGGTCCTGCTTAGTGGGTCTGGGCAAGAACTCGGCCTCCAGTATCTGAGGGTTGTCTGCGCACAACACCTTCAGGCACTGCAGGTGCTGCTGCGCGGTGAGCGCCGACAGCTTGGGGAAGGGCGGCGGCGCCCGCAGCCCCGCTATGTACACGCGGTTCATCTTTGCAGACTGAAACTGTAGGGCAATGTTAGATGTGGATAGTAACAGTAGAAAAATAAATGTAACTGGATGTGCATGGGGCCCAATACTGAATGAATGTGACTCAAATTTAAGAGCCTTTAAAGAGCTTAATGTGCCATATATAAATGGCTATAAAACATCGTGAGGAAACCTACCTATCCCTCGGGATTAGGTAATAGTCAGTTCCTGTATACACGGCGACAAGGTTCAACACCTGTCACGTTGGGTACTGACTATCTGGTGAAACGTGGGCTTTGAGTAAGTTAATACCTCCACAATGTGGTGGTGTATGACCACTTAAGCCTCTGACTACCCCCGAACGGGGATAAAAGTCGTGACGTTACACACACATAAATGGCTATGTAGGGCGAAAACCTTTGGTGTTTCACTATTTAGTCATAACCTGATTGTTAACCTTTGATATAGGCTAGTCGTTACTTACATTGTCTCGCTTCTTACAAATATCGACCCAATCAATGACATTGGGCGCTTCATTCTCAGAGTCGCTGGATATCAGCGGGTCATAGAACTTGTTCCTCAGAATCTTCTCTGTCACACAATTGTCGAGATCGGATTCTTCTACAAAATGTCTGTCTACTGTTGATGAACACCTGCAAGCAAGAAAAAAATATAGCTACTCTTCATAAAGAGATTATACTAACGATGTGAGGTTATAATATAAACAGTCCCATCAGTCCTTACATTGTAGTGTATCCAAATAAGCAAGTTTGCACTAGGATTCCAGAAGTGGACATGCCATTTTGGACCACGGACAGAGTGGAGAGCACCAAGGTTAAGATATAGAAATGCTAGAATGTTAGGGTAACAGTTAAATGTTTTTTTTCCGATACCTATAAAGGACAAGGCACTTACCAATCAAATTGGCGTATATGTTCCATCATCTTGAAGCCGTTATTGTGAAATGCGCATATGTTGAAATTAATCTGAATCTAAAACCACTCGCTTTTACATAAAATAATAAAAAATACACGCACGAGCACTACCATTGTTTATATTTTTCTTTACTTTTTTAATAATGTCATCCATCTATCATTTGTCATTTTGACAATATTGACAAAGACATTTGTATTAAATTTACACTTTACGTTTTTTAAGCATGTGAATGAGAGCTCTCGGTTTAACACTGTGAGTATAACAAAGACGGCTAATATGCTTAACATACAAGAAGGAAATACAAAAACATTAGACATGGAACGCGTGAAATGTAACTTTTTTTAAAACATCTGGACGAAGTGGCCTAAAGGATTTTTTGGCGGGAAGTGGATAATGATATTATCACTTTAGTTATAATTTACAAAACTTGTATTGGTGCAGGGTTTGAACATAATGTACGCCATACACGCCATACGGTCTACCAGAAATGTAGGTACAGTCAGCAACGAAAGTCGCTGAACATTCTGAATTTTTCAAATCGGTTGTACTCTTTATTCTACAAACGTTGGTAAACCTTTATAAAACCAAATATTAGCAACATGTCTACATTTTGTTTCGATAAAGAAAAAATAAGGATTTATGCAAAACAAAAGTGTGCAAGCTATTTGAAAAACTGAGAATGTTCAGCGACTTTCGTTGCTGACCGTACCTACCTGCGCGGGTCGGATATCGTGTGTGGGGACGTTCCCGTGTATCGGAGCGGTCTTCAAAATAATTGTTATATTTTTTTTTTTTTTTTTTTTAATTTACTCCGGTCGCTTGCGCAGGTTTAAAAACTGCACAGATCTATTCCTATACACGATCCGGTCTACCTGCGCAGGCATACCTGCACAGGTAGACCTCTCCGGTATACCGTAGCGTGTATGGCCAGCATAAGCCGTTCGGCTCACTGCATCGGGTGGTTTTGGATTCTATTTTCTTCAGAGGCAAATTAATTTTTATATGTTTATTTTCGTGGAGTATTAACTCAATTATGTTCATAAATGTACGGCGCGGGCCCAATGGCCAAAAGGATGATGGGCGAGATTGGGCGTACCCAGCCCGTGGCCTGGGATGGGGCAAATTATACCTTTTGACCTAATGAGGAGGGGGGCAATTTTGAATTTGCATAAAGAACAATGTAGGTAAGTAGGAATAAATATGAGTTCTCAATGAAAACAGGGTGGCAGTACTGGCACTCAACTGACAGTCCAGGTCCAGGGAGAAGGCACATAAAAGAGAATATTGGAGGAAATAACTGCTAGACTTAAGGCGGAAACCCACCGCGGCGCACGGAGAGGCCACGCACACGGGCCACGCTTCGCTTTGCAAGAAAATGTATGTAAGACGTCATTTCATGCATAGCCTCTCCGTGCGCCGCGGTGGGTTGCCGGCTTTATTTTAGAGTGCGAAGGTAAAACACAGAAACAAAAGCAGCGCGTCGCGTCGTAGCGTAGCAGACTTCTTTAAGGAAATCAATCTACCCTCGAGCTAAAACTCTGGCAATGAAATAATCAACAAACTTTGCTACCGATTTTTTTGCAAGAGTACGAAATAGAATCCGTAGCAACTTGGGTAATCTTGGCTAATATTCGCATAAATCTGCGTGAAACGCATTAATTTCCATCGCATCGGTCGGATTGTCACGGGCCGGCGCTGGGGTTTCGCGCTTCACCTTTTACCTTCACCTTAGTTGCATTCCTTGAGAAGTGCGAATTGCGATGTTTGTTGTTGGGCCGTGGTGAGTGAGACAGTGGGTCGTTGACTCGTTGCCTTGTTGCACCGCGCGCTGTGGAAGCAAAACCGCCGCGAGTCGCCAAGCACGGCCATTACCGCCGACCGCGCCGCCGCACTATACGCATGCGCGGACGAGCGGATTTCGCGCCTAAAAACGATCGTGTCCATAAAACTTGCCAATTTTTTTTCGAGAATTATAAATACGCATAATTATTTTTATTATATTGTTATAATTCCGAAGTTATTAACAAATTGTTGGTGGAGTGTTAAGTCAAAAGGTGTCCAGTATTTAACAAAATGAAATATAAGGTAAGTTCTCATACCTATTTAGAATACGATGTACTTACATACACATTTTATTACTTAGTTTCCCACCTATATAAATAATGCACGGAAGAAGGTGCTAACTGAAAAATAAATATCGAAACTTTTAAATTTAATTTTAAATGAGGGTAGTTCTATTTTTCTTGAATTACTCCGTATATGCACATCTACACATGAAATATCTTCATTTTAATGAGCCCTTTCCTTTATTTAGGTTTCTATTAGACATTATTTCCAAAAATTTGAAGCAACACTATCGGCTGGTGTAATGTACTGTATTTTTTTCAAAATTATAGGTTAATTATAATAAAAATCTAATCATGCAGTTTTAGTTTTCATCAGAATCGTTCATGAGGGGTCTTTGAGCATTTTGGCTATAGGCTATAGGTACCCTAGTTTCGGCTTTGTCATCCACGCATCTTTGAATAATTCACGCCCCGTAGAAAGTTTGGATTAAAATCGTTCTACTTATAAACTTATCATCAATAATTATTTTATTTTATCTCAAAATTGCTTCGAAGCAAGATAATTCCAGTTCATAATTGCCGCATTGTGTAACACTAATTATTTATGTAGATACAAATTATAATAGCAATCTGAATTACCGCGAGACAAAGGGACAATGTCGGCGAAACTAGGACTCTTCACTCGCAATTATATTTTTTACACAGGTTGGCGATATTATATGTAGTAGATAACTAGCTACGGTTATTGTTTCAGTAAATACCATGATATCTTGAATTTTATGAGGCCCTTCAATTTCTTATTTAAAGGTAGCAGACTAACACACTATCCGCCAAATACCTATACAGGGTGAATTTGAAATCATGAGCATCCTTTTAAACGGTGTTTCTACACATGATTTAGAATATTTACGAAAAATATATATTAACAAATCAATTGATAAAAATGTATTTATTACCCAGGTAAGGTATAACAGTTAAATGGTTTGCTTATTTGCTTACGCGAGCAATATTTTTTTATCAATAGTTTTTTTTATTTGTTTTTCTTAAATATTCAGAATCATGTTTAGAGTCATATTTTAAAATATTGCCCACGATTTCGATTTCACCCTGTATAAATTTGGGAGTAAACTAAGCAGCCTTAGATCTAAGGGTACCGTACAATTGACAGGGGATGATCCCAGTGACACCCAGGGGGCCAGGGCAAATTACGACAAGATAACATTTCCGAAATTTGCTTTCTGCGGGGATCGAACCTGCAACCACCCGATGCAGTGAGCTGAGAGACCTACGCCAGGCCTCAGTCACTCTGTGGTTTCGGTCGAACTAGCTCCGATCGGTTCGCGTACAAAGTCTGTACGCAATTCAATATGGCCGCCGCGCTCCTGGCGTGAACACGCGCTATAACGTTTCGCGCGCTTTTGGTTGGTCGCTCGCGTTGGAATTATTATTTTAAAATTAAAAATGACGAGCAAGACGAACTGTGGCGTATATGGCTGTCTAAATAGTTATAGAAACTGCAAATTGACTTTTTTTTCTTTGCCAGCTGATTGTGAAAGGTAATTGAAGCTAATTGAAGTTTTATTTTGTTATTTAGATATAAAAAGAAGCTCATAGTTCAGTGCAGTAGACGTTATTTACAAGAGGTAGGATCGAATAGTGGAATTGAAGCGAAAATATGTAATTTGGAACAGAATGAAATGACAGTTTTTTACGGTTAGGTATACCACGTTATACCTACTAGCATCGATTACGGAATACCTACCTACCTTAATTCCTTTCATAGTTGACGAGATCCATCGTGTTGCCAGTTTTTCTACTTACCTATATTCGTATTAGACACTTACCTAAGTCGATATAAGTAGATACTAGTTGCCGTAGCGTTTTATGAGCACTCGGCCACCGGCTGAAAAAGCGAGTGAGAGAACTATAAATTCAAGGTTAACGGTCATAACTCAATGAGCGACTTGCACTTGCTGTTGCTTGATATTCTACTATGCATCCATGCTATGCTATTGCGTATTGTTCCCATGCTATTGCGTGCTGTTATATGCGCTAATTAATTTACTAAAACATATTAATTTCACCACTCCATGTCCATGCTTCCCTTCAGACTACATTTTTAAATTATTTGTTAGATTTCGCATTTATGCTGCCATTAAATTTAATAACCGCTATTTTAAAGACAAAAAATATCGAAGGCATTACATTAAAGTGCAACAACTGTAATTTTTTTAAAATGTATAGTTTTAATTAACATTTAAATACAAAAATGTTGGTACTATTTTATTTTTATTAATTGTGACAACCCTACCGATTGAAGGTTAAGTAGCGTGCAGCAGCGTGCGACAGCGGGACGGCGAATTACATACGCTAACGCGTTGCGTCAAGGCACAAATTAGATTGCGCGCGGTCGGGCGCGGCAAGTTTAGGTAATAATAATAATTTAAAATGTCGGCTTTCTTCAAGATCAAAGCAGTGCAACTTCTGTACTCCTTATCTATTCTGTGCCTACGCTCGAACTACTGCGGCAAGGAAAGGCCTCGTAGGTAGGTTCTTAGAAATTAAAGATGCGTACTTATGCCGTGTTATTTTTGGTAGCTTTGTAAAACCATGACACATAAAATCAGAGATAAAAGGGGAAAATCCTCACATAAGTAGTTACTTATGTGAGGATTTTCCCCTTTTAAATAGGGAAATAAGATTTCGTGTAAGTACCTACCTGGGTAGATACTTACACGAAATCTTATGTCCCTATTACGGTTTTAGGTAGCGCTGAACGTATATATTTCAATGTCGTAGTTTTAATATTAACTAGCTGTACCTACGCGTGGAATTTAACTAAAAACGTTAGATAATGTTTGCTTGAATAAAAGCCTAAGTTAGTACTCCTTATAAAATCAGCTGTCTTCCAGTGAAAGTCCCGTCAAAATCGGTCCAGCCGTTTCGGAGATTAGCCGTAACAACAGACGGACAAAAATGTTAAAATATGTAGTTATTATATGTAGTTTCATAAGTATGCATTTAGTAAAAAGCTGTTATTTTGACATTACAAATAGACCATTCAATTTAATATATAGAAAATATACTGAAAACCCCGCTGACATAATTTTGATTTCGTAATCCTGTTTACTTATTCATAATGATAATTCGTTCCCTGGGCTATTGTGTGTATAAGCGTATCATAATAGACCGAACTCCGGTTGTCTAAACAATATGGGTACCAAAATATATTTGCGTGTAACTTATTGATAACCGCGTTCCTTCCTATTGTGATATTCTGGCTATTATAGTGAGCTCGTAGTAGTAGTAGTCCTAAGTATCTATAATCGGGATACTACCGACATCTTGCAATATCAAACACTAGCTTTTCCCCGCGACTTCGTCCGCGTAGAATTTAAATTTAAAAAAAAGGATCTCTGATCCCGGATCCTGGATCCCGTATCTCGGATCCCGTTTCCCGTTTTTACCGGATCTCGGATCTCGTATCCCGAATCCCGTATGTCGGATATCCCGGATCCCAAAAAATATAGCCTATGTTACTCAGGGATAATGTAGCATTCTAATGGTGAAAGAATTTTTGTAATCGGTCCAGCAGTTTTTGAGTTTACTGATCACAAACATCCATACAAATCTTTTCTCTTTATAATATTAGTGTAGATTGGACCTACTATTAGGTAAAGTTAAAAGCCCTTAGATAGACTTTAGGCGCGTACCTACTATGAAAATAGACGTTAACATCGGTAGAGAATTGGTCTAAAACAGATTTTCGTCAGGTAGGTACGTTTTGTATTTTATGATATTTTAAGTTCATCTAATCTTCAAAAAAAACAATTACGAAAATTCATGACTCAAAATACGAGTAATTACCTATTATAATCGTATATAATTATGTATTTAATTTGGTCAACAGTTAAACGCTCGATTAAACCATTAATCATACGTGTAAGTTGTGGACACGTTAATGTCAGGAAAACACGCCTCTTTTCCAGCAACTACACATTAGAGCTCAAGTACCGATAGCCGAAGTACCATTACGGTACTTTATCCTTTATCGGTCCCGTTTAGTTGTGCCAATTTGTGGTCCGTTAGTGCAAAAACATCCGATTGTACCTACCTATTGTTCGTTCACAAGTTTTTATAAGTGGATGAAGTCGGTTTCGTCGCATCGTATCTTCAAGGCTTGAGTCATTGGATGGTTGGCTTAAGATCGATTTGTTGAATTTGTGAATGAAGGTTTCAGTGGTAGATTCACAGTGCAAGTTCTCGCTTTTTCTTGGTTAGCAGATAAATCTAGTCGCTAAAGTAGTGGATAATAACTGTTTATTTTCATATGAACATGAGTATACAATGAAATAGTCTGCGGTGGCCAAACTAGGAGAATGCCTGTATCTTGGCAACCTGAGTTCAAACCTCAGCAGAATTTCTGGGGTTGTTTTGACGATAAGTTAACTTAAATGTGACATGTGAATTGACATCAAGTCAATGCTGGAGATAATCAGAATATAAATAGGTAGGTAGGTACTTGAGTAAGTAGGTTCCTAAGCTTCTCAAACACTAAATAAAATTTGATTATAGGTACTTTTAACAGATACAGAATTCGAATTGAACGTATTAACGAAACGGTAACATTTGAAACAATAGTAGTTTACTTACACATCATGATCGGTCAATTTTGACAAGAGTATACCAGGATAGTTCGTTCACCGCGAAATTACAATAGGTGCCTATTGTACTGTTATGTTCACATGTCAAGGCTCGATGGGTGACCGAATTTGATTGTTCAGCGTTTTTTGCCAATCATTGACTGATCATCTTTTGACGGAGACTTCATTCAATAGCTTCGTCTGGTTAGTCATCTTCATAGCGTCATAAGCGAGTTTGATCGTGTCGTATTTACACTGTAGGTCTTGACAAATTTATGTGGGACGTGTAAAAGGAATTTTAATGAAACAATGCAATTATGAATAATATAAAATAAATTCTTCCTTGGTTACAGTTGGTATTTCTTGCGCGTTACTAATATCCCTGTTAATCATTCTAGGTCACGTGAATATTACGAGGTATTCCCAACTGAATGTCATCATGACAAATCACCAAAGAAGGCATCTGAAATAATATAATTACTTAAGTAGGCACCTATTATTAGTCTGATTTAGATTATTTAAGAACAATACAAGCTGTATATGTGTCATTGATCAATATGTGTTTTCAATCGATTAGGAATACATCACAGGGCTATCACAACATGAAAACCATAAAATTTAACCACCAAAGAGCCAGTACTAAAAGTCTTCGCCCTCGAATAACGGATGCGTTTACAGGTGCGCACGCTCAACAGCGTAAACAGAGGAACACGTTTGTCGCCGATGTCCGGCACCCTAAGGTCTAGTACAGCACGATTCTTTGAGGACTGGATCAGATGAGGCTGAATCAATAGTCTATAAACATCAGGATCAAGAATTTCATGTGTACTTAATTTAAAAATAAATTATAAAACTGTTTCATTAGCGAATTAGAAGAATAACTGTTGTGTAACACACAGAACAAACGTGATAAAAATCGTGTGTTAATGATAGATGCGTCCGTATTTATTTCGGTAAATCAACATAGATATCGTCAGCCTTTGTCCGTGCACTACTGGTAGGTACGTAAACATCTCCGAGACTGAACCGACATACCTAATTGTCCATACCAATCAGGTCATCAATAAATATCGTGTTCGCGGAAAGAATAATTACCTTATAAAAAGCCGAGTGCATCTCGCGCGCATCCATTTCCCATAGTGTTAATTGAACACTAGTATGCGGGGAAGATGCTGCGCTGAATAATGCATGCCATGTTTTATTCAAGCTGTTATTTAATTGCAACGATTATACGAACGGAGATAATCTCACTGTCTCATGTTCATTTTGCGCTTTGTTTATTGACTGTATGAAAAAATACGTGTTATTATAGGTTGAAGTGATTTATGAACAGTCGTACTAAAAATACCCGTGTAGGTATACCACCAAATGTCAAAGAAAGCAGGTGACTGTTACGTAGGTAATCAAATTACCTAATCTCCAGATATAAGTGCTTAATTTTGAACAGTTCATCAATCAAGTTATTTTAAATCTAAATATAATAAGTATAATTTATTTGATCATTCACAAGTTGTTACTTGAAATTATAAGTTAATAAAACATTCGGCATATGAAATACATATCTTTCATTGATATTCACACAATGAACACGAAACGTCACATGAGAACACATCGAAAACAGAGTTCATTAAAACTTTCCCATCGAGATGAGAATAATCGGCCACAATATGGGTCATTCGATTCAACAACATTACTCACAGGTCTGTTATGAGAATCCTGTAGGATTGAGACCATACATTGAAGAAAATTTTGGCCGAATAAGCGAGGAAAAGACATAGATCCCAACAGAGCAACTATTAACTACCTATTAAATAACGTAAGCTGTTATCTTTTTGTTGTCTCATTGATTCACGAGCTATTACAGCTACAATTACTGAACAGCATCCCTAACTTAAAATATTTTAGGAAGCGTTGAGAAGGTAGGTACCTGGGACCAATTATTAAATGTGCCCTACACCTAAGTACAGGATTCTATAAGCCCCGTTAAAACTCTGCATTAGTATAGTCGATAGTTGTCGACTATACTAACCGATAGTAGCTAACTTTTTTTAATAATCACCTATAAGGTTTTCTTTGTCATAATCTATGTAAAGAGAATCGTCATTTAAAAGATAGGTATCTTGTGAACAATGCTAGTCAATGACATAGCTGTCTGTCTGCCTAACCTACTAAAGCCATAGCATGATATTCGCGAAACTGGGGTTACGTGCGTGCGCGTGCGCTTTCCCTCCAAAGATAACGTCTGAACAGCACGTGGTGGCTCGTAAAGACGCCTGTTGCGTAACATCCGGCTGTTATCATAGTGCCGTTTCCGGGTTTGTTTGAATGATAGGTTTTGATGGGGAATGACTATTATATTCCAGTTATAAAAGGATACTTGGGATTTCTGTCTATTTTTACCAAGGACTTCAAAATTTAAAGCACTTATGACAGTTTAAGTAAGTACCCCTTCATAAATATTAAGGGGACATTGTAGTCAAGATAACTTGACTAGACTTAGTAAAACATTTATTTAGGAATATACCTAGGTGGGCATACTTTTACTTACTGGTTTGCATAAGAATCGTATTTCTCCCAAACGCCGCTATAACGGTAAATTTACCTCAGTACTAAGCGTAGTATCAAGCTGTATTTTTTCCTAATATTGTCATTGCATTAAGAGCACTCTAGTTCTAAAAGACGCTCCCGCTGAAAAGCTTTCTTCAGCATAGGTACTTACATATTAATAAACGCTATGCAAATTTTATTCAACTTAAATATCAGGGTAATGTATCATGTAGGAAAGTGTATACCAATACTATCAGTATAAAGGTAGTAAAATTATTACCTTTACGACAAAATATGAATAGAATTTGCTCAATGAATGCAAGTGTGCCAAGGAGATCGGCACATCTTTACAATGTATGAGGGACGCAGCTCCCAAGCAGCGTACGTTTCCACTTTCAAAAAGCATGTTTACTTGAATAAAATGTACGGAATAAGTAAAGATCTGATTTTGTTTTGTTTATTGGGATAGAGCCAAATGTAATTATGCCGAATCAAAATAGTACCTAGACCAGCTGGTTACCGAAATCAAGTACTGTGAGCATGATGATTTATAAACTAACCCGTGTACAAGGCCCATTGTGTTGGAATGCATTTTGTTTAGAATACATTTCCAACAAAGTTAAAGTAATTATCAGTAGTGGTCACCACTACGTGCTGAAACTGCGATGAGTAATGTACTACACGATAACTAATGGTAAACTAACTATTAGGCACTTCAATAAAACCTGATAGTTGAGACAATGTGCTTCTTGCCTACACCATTACATACCTGCTTTCTAAAAATGGTACTACTTAAAATCATCTAGACTTGACATAGTAGACATAAATGGTGATGATTTTCATATCATCATAGATTTATAAAAGTTTCGCGCGTGCGCTTTAACTAGATACCGCCCTACTAAGAAAAATTATTTCCTGAATTGCGGCAACTTATTTTCTTTGTGGCCTGTCAGTTTAATACAATGGTTACTGTCAGATGTACTGAAGTACTCAAAATCTTGCGTGGTATCAGTTGCCGCATTTTATTAGTGCGCATGCTCCATCTATGGTGCGTTCCATTCACTGTTAATTTTGTTATTTTCGTCCACAAAAAGTGTTAAAAACGATAATATTGATCACTTTCAGTACAAGTTGGTTCGAGTGGAACGACATTTATGAACGAAAATTACAAAATTAACAGTGAATGGAACGCACCACTAGTTGGAGCGCCCTCGCGGAAACTAAAATTAATCTATGCATATCATTTTGTTTGATTGTTGAGCCTACAATTTCCTTCTTCCACTCTTCACAACGACTCACGGCAGCCTGTCCTGTCTCTGATCATCGTGATGGTAGCCTCTATGCCTATGGAAAATTTAATTTCAACTTTAGGGCCTCTTTCAGAATCGTAGTGGATAACACCAAATAAATTTGATGTTTGCCATTTTTAACCGACTTCAAAAAAGGAGGAGGTTCTATGTTCGGCTGTATGTATGTTTTTTTTTTTTTTTTTATGTATGTTCACCGATTTCTCCGGCATTTATGAACCGATTTGAAAAATTCTTTTGCAGTTCGGTAGATCGTAGCTCTAAGTTGGTCCCATAAAAAAATAATTCCTAGAATCAACCCCTAAGGGGGTAATTTTAGGGGGTGAAGGTCGTCTGAAAAAAAATTTTTTGTCCGATTGACTTGAAACTTAATATGTATATTTTGCATAACAAATAATGAAACTCATGTTTCAGGATTTTAAAAAAATCCCCCCCAAAGGGGTAAAACGAGGTGTTGAAGTTTGTATGGAGAGTTACCGTTTATCTCTAAAGTTTATGAACCAATTTTTCTTTTTAAACTGTTATTTGGTAGGTGACTAAGTCGTTTTGGTCCAGTAAAAAAATCATTTCGGAAATCTACCCCCAAAGGGGGAAACTAGGGGTAGAAGTACAGTAGAAAAATATATTAGTGTCCGATTGACTTGAAACTTAGTATGTATACTCCATATAATAAATTAAGAAACTTTTGTTTTGGAATCTTGGAAAAGTCACCCGCCAAGGGGGTCATTTGGGGTGATAAAGTTTGCATGGCGCCACTAAAAATCATGAAATAAAATTATTTTTATAAAAAAATAAAAACTGACTTCAAAAAAAACCTGGAGCACTAGAAAGCCTGAAATAATATTTCTATTACCGCCACTGCCTACCCCTTCGGGAAAATCAGGCGTGATGATGTGTTATCGAGTATTTGGAGTCGGTGCCAATCTTGGTAGGTATGCCGAGTCTACCTACTATAAAAGTAAGAAGATAGATTGGCAACGACCCCAAATACTCGATAATTAACACATCATCACGCCTGATTTTCCCGAAGGGGTAGGCAGTGGCGGTAATAGAAATATTATTTCAGGCTTTTTAGTGCTCCAGGTTTTTTTTGAAGTCGGTTTTTATTTTTTTATAAAAATAATTTTTTCCATAGAATATCTGAAAAAATAATACCTCCACAATGTGGTGGTGTATGGCCACTCAAGCCTCTGACTACCCCCGAACGGGGATAAAAGTCGTGACGTTACATTACATTACATTATCTGAAAAAAAAAAACGTCCAATTTATTCGGTGCATAAAAGTTATCCGAAGATTTTTAAAGGAATTGTATTATGATCTTTGATATTAATACTAGCTCATGAGCACAGTGGAAATCTATAGAAAATAAAAACACGCAAATGAGACCGCATCGGTTTAAATATAACGTTTATCTTGAACTTCAGATTTCTTTTGGAAAATCGTTCTTGTTTTAAATATCCATTGCGGTTTTTAACCAATCAACGGTGCGCTCGGGTAATTTGGTGCGAAAACGGGGAAAATGGCGATTGCGTCACGTTGCCGGCGCCGATCGGAATGGCGCAAGTTCGGAGGTCAAGAACAGACCGAGAACTTGATCATTCGATCTTGTAGTAGGTATCGGCTTAGCACTACCGATTGCAATATCGATAATGCAAATAGATTTTTTCGCAACGACTTATTGAGAGGTTTAATGGTTTTTTTTATTATTTAGCGGAGCAGAAAGTTGCATTGTTTTACCTAATTTAAGAAAAAAATCATTAAAATGCTAATTAGCTTTTTATTCAAGGCGTTTTTATGAAATAGTTTTTGAGTTAGGTAGGTAAGTTTTCAAATGCAAAAATATCAGAAAGGCAGGCCTGAATTTCACGATTCACATGCATCGAAACTGACTTTGTTTGTTCAATTTCCCAAAGGAAATACTTATCTCGGAGTGTATCCCTGCATTGAGTGTCTATAAAATATTAATAGGTAGGTAGCTATACTTACAAGGCTATCAGTAATAGGTATAAACCAACCAAAGGGATAGTAATGGACAAGAAATGGGTTCACTGTCACACGCGCGCGGTTGAAACCAAAGAGCAAATAATTGTTGAAACTTCTCTCAGTATTGTTACATCGCGATTCGCATTATGTTGTAACCATTTACGCAGATAAAAGTATTCTGAGTGCTTTCTGGCAATCAATCGATTATTAGCCACGCTAAATCGATTTTTGCAATAACAACATTATCTTTGTGAAATTTTAGTGCTGTTTATGATCTCGACATTTTGTTATTCACTTAGTACCAATCCACTTTATAAATACCTAGGTGTTAGGTAATTTTTGTAAACACTGCCATAATCGATTTTGCAACCCTCAAAATGTAATCTGTCATGTCATGTCACGACTTTTATTTGTCTGAGGCTTGAGTGGCCATAGGTACACCACCAGATTGTGGAGGTATTAACCAACTCAAAGCCCACGTTTCACCAGACAGTCAGAACCCAACGTGACAGGTGGTGATGTTGTCGCCGTGTATACAGGAACTGACTATTACCTAATCCCGAGGGATAGGTAGGTTTCCTCACGATGTTTTTCTCTCACCGTCAGCGAACTGTAAATTATGCACATAGATGAAAATTCATCCATTGGTGCATGCCCCACCGGGGGTCGAAAATGGGACCTTCTGATTGCTAGCCCAACCTGTTCACCCCTAGGCTATTACCCTCAAATCGGGTAGTAAACACCTGATTATATAGAATGAGCCCTGTGTTAGAGAAATAATAGGAGATAGAATATCAATACGTTATAGCTATAAAAATCGTAAGTATTAATTCAACTATAAAATTCGCACTCTTATTATGGAAAAACGACAGCATAGTTATTTAAATGCTTCTCAAATACGTATGAGTATGCATTTGTTATTGACATGGAAAAATGTGTATGGATAGCCTGGACCCGATGTTGATTACTCCTCCACATAGATACTTACTTACACTGAATTCCACGTCTAACTATGTGTTTTATTTCCTTTTGTGGTAATAAAAACAGTATTAATAAAACATTTTCTTAAGTTAACGTTAACGTTCATAAAACAAAAATTATAGCCTATTAAGAGGATTTATTTTAGACAAACGTATTGCCATGAATATACAGTAGTTGTGGGTTCAATCGTAGCACGCTTCTCTGGGTTTTTCTTTCTTGTGCAGACCGGAATATGAATACCTATAATCGCTCGTTTGGAACGAAGGAAAATAGGTGTATCGTGAAGCGTGAATTCCTGGGAATCCTAATCAATAAATTACAATATTACCACGCGACCAACTTCAATAAGTAGCTACCTACACTACAATTGACTCGAAAACGAAAACATCATCTACACGAATTTGTGTTCGGCTCGTGCTCCGCGCGTGCTCGGCTCGTTAGCTAAGAGCGCGGCTCCACTAGTGCGCAGCGCTGCGTCGTCGCAACGGATCAAAGGGTCGACGGGCGAGAGACGAAGCGGGGGAAGGTGATGCGCCAGTACAAAATCTTGCGACGACGCAACGCAACGCGCTAATGGAGCCCGGCCCATAGGTAGACCCACCTTAAAAGCTTCTGGATTATAGACGAACCTCAACCAATACAACGAAGCGATTACTGAAAACAGCTGAAAATCAGGAAAAACAATGCAAATTCGTTGTAAGCGGCTTGGGTCTAATCCGTCATATTATTATCTTGAATAAGTGGAAAGAGATGATTTTGCCATTGAAGTCTAAATTGCCGTACGGAAACAATCGCGTGCATCATCCAATGTCGTTTGTGTTTTATTGTGATCTCCCGTCATGATTGTCCACTGAATGATCTGTGCAGAGACCTAATTCACATGACGATTAATATCAGTAACCCTATTGAAATCTTATAGTTATTTATCCAAGTTACCGTCGGACCTATTTCTGCTACTTCAAAGTAGCAGGGCAACGTATGGACGATTGGTAGATGACTTCTGATTCTTGTGGAATGGAATATAGGTCAGATTATGGGGATGCGTTCAAGTTTCGTGTTGCGTAAGTGCGTATATACCCGTACTTACCCCACCAAGTTCTTACTGGGTTGTCTGGGCTTACGGTCATAGCGGCTACCCTCATAGCGCTTAACGGGCTCCTGGATTCGGACGCAAGGATAGATTTGTTTGCGGATGAATGGGCGAGAATTTTGATAGTGTGTTTGAAGTTTTGCGAGAAAGATGCATGACTGGTTATTATGTAGTAGTTGGTTAGTAGTCCGTATATCCTGTCCCGTGGCCATGGCCGTGGCCGTGGCCGTGGTGGTGGTGGTGGTGGTCCTGTGGCGTGGTGGCTGTGGCGTGGTGGTGGCCTGTGGCCGTTCGGCCTACATAAATAAATAAATAAATAAGCATAAAGATCAAACGATACGTAGTGATAACTTAGTAGGTACCAATGATAAGTACCTATGTATCTACATATTTATTAGCCTTGGGTGTTCCTTTCTCTGACCACCCCTTGGAGTTTAGAGTCATGATGCCTTCTATTATCTTTTTAATAAAGTAACGAGTCGCACTATTATCTAATTCCATTCATTATGTGTGCGCAAACGCACTCGCGTGCACCGTCCAATGTCGTTCGCATACAGTTGCATGCATCGTGTTACGTCACGGTGCCCCACTTGCAGCGTGTTGTTCCACTTGCCATTTTGTTCCTTTTTGTGAAGCGCGGTTCCATTTCGAAAGGTATCGGCAGACAACTCCGGATGGTCGTCAGATTAAAAGCTTTTGGAATTAAGTATTACAATTTTAGCCACTGAATTTCTGACACCAAAATGACACTGGCCAGTGGCCAGTCACTGTTGATAGCGATCGGATAGCACATCATGTTTTTTTTTTGTTATTCTACTCCTCTATCAATTTAGGTATCACCGTTCTCTTGGCGTCAATAAATATGAATAAAGAACTTAATTTGCCCTGCTTTTGTTAAAATATTACTTGTCTGTTTGTTTTTACATAATATTCAGGTCGTCTATCTCAGTCCCGGTCTAGCGATAATAACATGCAAATTATTGTGCAAAATAAATTACTATAAAACCCAGCTACTTCCTACATTTAACAAACAAAGTTGGTAACAATCATATTATTTAGAAGAAGTCTACAAATTGGTAAAATAATTATTATGATTTTTAATTCAAGAACCTAATTAAAAAAAACTATTTGTTTTAACTTGCATTATCCCACTACTGCGCAAATAAGCACAGTACAACTGAATTGATCTCGTTGCAAATAGTTTGTTTCCGTATTCAAATTACGTCACAAATAACTAGTTCCATCTCTTCTTCCTCTTTTCGAGTCTTAGTACCTGGTACCTACTGTACGACTTCAGCCCGGTAATCGATCGGAGGTTAAGCAACACTTTGCAAGGTCAGTCAGAGATCAGTCAGGTCTTTAAGTGGTAATTTCAACTGCGCATGTCCACGCCTCGAAGAGGTTGCCGTCCCATCGGACTATGAGAGTTAGGGAAGAGAGAGTGCATCTGTACTAGCGCACATATCTGCTGGCTTGTCTCCGATGAGATTAGCTACCGTAGCCGAAATTCGATCAAGAGGACTATTATTATTATATCTGGAGCACTCACATTGGGCTTGGTCCGGATCTCTTAATAGTCCGATCTTTACATCAATGACTCCATTATAGACTTGTGATTGAGGCCGGGCCATGTGCAGTGAAGCATGCCCGGACAAACATTGCCGCACGTTGCGGAACCCGCGATCAGCTGGAGACGAGACCACGCTCGATGAGGTGAGGTGAGGCGGGATGGAGCGACCAGCTGAGCATAAGATTAGTTTGCAAAACATTCGACCAAGTTATGAAAATCACTTGCGACCTATATTTTCACATGATTGATTATTTCTATAAAGCACTTCTCGTTCTTTAAATATTTCGTTAGTTAATATTTTATTTACCTCGTATTATTTAGTTCATTTTCTAAAACCAGATAATTCGATTAAACTAGGAGCAATTCGAACCTATCTAAGCAGCAATTCGAATATCATACTGCGTTGCAAAGTTTATCAAATTGTTATTGACACTGAAACTTTAGGTTGATTCAGACTTTCTTCGATTCACATACCTACTTAAAACCACATGTTCTGTGTTGGTTACAACTAATGGACCTTTTGTTGTTTCCAAGAATTTTTCACCCAGAACCAGATTATACCTTCCACCAATACATAGCTTTCTCTAGATTTCTCTATATAGGTAACATTAAGATGTTGTTGAAAAACCTTACCTTACGCGCTTTTACATAAGTTAATCAATGACATTAGGTAGTTTGCCCGCATGCCCGTCTTTTCGATCCGTTAAATTAATTAGTGCCACATTGGGAAATCATCTGTACTCTAGTTCGCTTTTGCAACTTTTTGCCAATTCCCCAGCGATTGTATTTCGATCGCTTTTGCAACGAGTCTAGCTCGCTGTATTATAGGTTATGTGGATATTTGGTACTAATGCATAATATTCTGTTAAAAGCCACAATTAAGTTAACTTGTAAGTGTATCTTTACTTACGGCCTATCGTAAGCCACACTGCTACTTTGTATACCGTTGTTTATAGGTACTAATAATAATAATATAATAATATCCTGGGACATTTTTTACACACGGCTACCTGATCCCAAACTAAGCAGAGCTTGTACTATGGAAACCAGATAACTGATATTACTACATATACTACTTTTTTATTTGTAAATACATACTTAATATACATATACACCATATACTTAATGGATACATAAGTGGCTCTACCATAAGTTTACGATATCTACGTTCTTTATTCGCCCGAGTCGTTCGTTAGTCACGAGCGTCTTCCTAAATATTGGTTGTTTCTTATTGTTTCCCTGCTGTTTAAATTACTATGACACAAATATGTTATGTGAACGCTAGTTACTACCGTGAAACTCGTGGTAGAGCTACAGATGGTAGCATGTTCAAAGTGTTATGCTAGTTAACGATACATGACTGTCGGACATGTTTTACCTCCATCACTTAGTGTTAAAGATAAGTGGTGAATGCCTATTTAGCTAAAATTTTGCATAGATAAGTGTTGTTACAAGAGTTTACAGCTAAAATGGTCGATAACCTCCACGAAATGTAAATTGTAAAACCTTCGATAAGCCTCTGAGAAACTATGTAGATAAATTCTTTTACCTGCATACGATGTAAATTAGTTACTAAACTACAAGGTTTTTGATGTATAATACGGTACATTACATGTCCTTCTATGACTAGACCTAAGTTTTGTAGATGCTATCTACTAATAGGTAGCTCACTGCTTGACCTTGCTGAAAATATCCTGAAATAAGCGTAGCGTAGGGGATCTGACGGATACTTCCTATGCATATTTTTTGAAATAATAATATAGTTTATATTTGTACGCCCTCCATCACATTTCGGCGCGCGCGCGTACGCGCTTGCTCGCGCGCATTGTTCACCGTTACGTGAGTTATCACAATAAGCGGACGTATTGTTTCGGCACAAACACGATACGATCATTATGATATCACAGTGCCATTCACACGTGTTATGTAACTGTACAATGCTCTTGTTTTGTTACGATTTGCAGGGTTTATATGGAAATAAATACGACAAGGTCTTAAGAATACTCCGTTCGGTGACCTGCAGAAATAGTACCTATAGCCGAAATTATAGATTTTTTTGTTAAACTGAACAATATTATCACTTCCTTCTTTATCTTTTGGTCCATCTCCTATAGATGGGGAGCCGTAGAAGGATTTTCTGAATTTACTCGAGCGCGTCAGATTAAGATAAGGGAGATAGCTTACATATTGATAAGAACCTCTAACCAGTATGAGCCCTTAATATTGTTGGGTACGCTCAGGGGAACCAAAAAATAATAGACCATCTTAAAATACTCGAACTCGTCAGATTAAGATAAGGGGGATTCATTACTAGCTAAGAAGTGTCAAAAAGTATCAATTTTGCTAATTTGATCGTCATTCTAAGAAATGGGAGCATCTGTAAGTTTCACTGAACACCCCCTCTGAAAATCTGACGCGCTCGAGTAATTTTTATTTTTTTCAATTGGCGCATGTTGGACATGTTGAACAAGTTGGAGCATGAAAAGTATCAATATCTGACACGTTTGAGTATTTCCATGTCATTGCTTTTTATAAAAAAAAATTGAAATTGTCATGTAGACGCTTCCCCCACCGCTGAAAGTGGAAACATCTAGAACAATGTATTCTTCCTATCATCTCATCTACCGAATCTACTAGGTTTGGACGACGCTCGAGTAATTCCACGAAGTGCACGCTGGGGTCCCCATCCACTACCAGAGTTCGAATATTATATTATCGGGGCTGCTTATAAGTTGGCTGCCTGTAATAAGAATGCCCCGCCCTGGACTCACACTCGCTTCGCACTAAAATACTTAGATGACACGCTTTCCGCACATCATTCATTCCATCTTCAAAAATTCAGTGTCGAACAGTGTAGAAAACATTCTACATTATTCAGAAATGCTTGCGTAGACATCTGACAACGAATTTTAGTACATAGGTAGTGTAGGTATAATTTTCTTGACGGTATTTGAAGTAGGTAGTAATGACCATTCACCATTGTTCCCAGGTCAAGGACATCGACGCGGAGAGCCACCACTCCGGGAAGGAGACGGACAACAGTTTGGAGGAGAAACTGTAAGTTATCATCCGAATGTCTCATTGCAACCCCTTCCCCTCCCTCTGCCCCACTCTCCTGCAGGTCGGTAACGTGCGAGCGATGCATTTGGTATTGACA
Source organism: Drymonia ruficornis (assembly GCA_947859195.1). Lineage (NCBI taxonomy): Eukaryota > Metazoa > Arthropoda > Insecta > Lepidoptera > Notodontidae > Drymonia > Drymonia ruficornis. The sequence goes on along the minus strand of OX401910.1, from coordinate 960,419 downwards.
ACATCTTAGGGTACGGCTTCGACATCGTTGGGCTACAGTAACTGCCGTAAGTTTGTTTGCCATCCTAGTCGCATTAAAAAAATTGCAAAACTTTATTTCTTAGGTATTCCGGTAATAGCAGTTAACAACTTCGAGTCGTTTTCAGACGTTGCATTAATTTCGCACTATTTACCAACATAAATAGTACTTATCTTTTTTTAATGACAAAAAATAAACGGATTAAATATCTACAACTGTAACGCGTGCATTTCACGATTGCTCCGTAAAATTGTCATTAGCCTCCTAATTGCGACACTGATCTCTGCAAGATCTGATTATGTGTAGCAATGCATTTGTTACGTCACGCAAATAGTAATGGTACCATACACTCGTTGGACGAATGCAGAAATAATACAAAAAGGTTTATTGAGGTTGAGGCTGGTGGTAGAAAGAGGCATGAAATAGCGGAACATATTATACGGCTCCAATTTATAAGCAGCTGCTGTCCCTAACCCGCACCAGTGTTGCCAGATGCCCGTCTCACGTTCCCCCCAAACTGAACCCAAAATCACTCTAAAATTCAGGGATGAAAGAAATCTCCATACTCCCAATTGTTTTTTTTTGTTACGAGCAATGTGAGATTATCGCGGGACTATTCCGTCCAGCTGCAATAAAGCTAAATACCTGATTGTTCGTAATACAAAATTATATGTAAAGGCCTTATTCTCACAATGGATTTGGTAGCGTGGCCGATATATTTCCCTCCATAACGGCCGAATACTCGTACGCAACTTAAATTTGAGAGTTGCTTAACTTTGACGCGCCATACAAAAAATGTCAGTTAACGACGTCTCAAACTGCTAAGTGGGACTTAAATATTTAAGTAGCCTTTGAGTATTCGGCCGTAAATCCGCTAAATCTGAGTACTACAATGCACCTCAACCTACCCCTTCTGATTGGCTGTGAAATATTATAGTGAAATAATTATATCCTTTTCCATCCAGCAGCAGTCTGTGCGTGTTGCCTATTTGTCTTATTTTTGAAACCAATGGCGACTTCAATCATTTTTTATAGTTATTGAATTTGTATTGACCTAATTCTATTTATGTCGCGTTCACATAATAGGTCGTGCGAATGTGCTGTAATGTGCAATGTCAACTCGACTACGAATATCTTAGGAAGGCTACTGACTAAAAACACAATATCTTAGACAACTAGACACATTTGGGCGACTTGCAATCCTACATCCATGCCATACGAATAATATTTTTCATAACAATGCTAGATCTACTTTAAGCCACATTTAACTTGTATACAACACAAACCAACAATGCCTCCACAATGTGGTGGTGTATGGCCACTCAAGCCTCTGACTACCCCCGAATGGGGATAAAAGTCGTGACGTTATATATATATTTTTTTTTAACTTGTATAGTTAACAAATATTTCTCGCAACATCTATAAATCATTATTACATAAGGAACGAAGCTCTAACGATGCGGTCGCGACCCCACTGCGCTTCCTATATTTATTAAGAATTGCGGTGTTAAGAAGTCGTGTTTTACAGAAGTTGTGAAATTATTATAAACTAACATCTTTATTCGCAGATCCGTCTGAAAGATTGTGCTAGAGCCTAGGGCCCAATCGTAATGTGCCGTACTATGACATTTGATTTCAGCATCGCCTACATTATAACCGTTATTTCTGTTATAAAGGGGCGAAAGTTATTAAGCTGTTCCGAAATAAACATTCCTACATAAAATGTAAACATTTCCTCAGGAATCGAAAGCCCTTTGACCACCAATAACCAAGGTTATTCACCACTACTTTGCGTTAGTCACGCTGTTACAAAAACGTGTTGAGATGCACAAATACTTATAAAAACTCCCCAAGTTTCCATTGTTACAAAGAAAAACAAACAGTGAGCCCACTCGAGCGTTGCATGCGATTTTAATTCAATTTACATCGCCTTTTGATATGGGTGTGACATTTTTGGTGGCGCTTTTTTGTCATATCATTTGCAAACTGGATTATGGCCTAATTTATTGAAATCATGTCAAATGCTTTTTATTTTAGTTTTATTGTTTAGATTAAATCATTCATCATACAATTAAGAACAAAAAACCACGTAAATTAGGTTAAGTTATAAAATATAATTATAAGCGATGCTGTTGGCCTTTACTAAATCACCGCGGTCAAAATGACGATCGTGTAGTGCCCAATAGTAGCTGTGAGCTGTAATAGTTACAAAAAAGCTGTTATCGTAACTAAGGAACAGTTACCGCTACATTTTGTATCCGGATTTTTGTTAAAATACTTTTAGTTACAACCGTATTTAATTACACTAAAAGTAGGTTTCGTATTTGATTCCTTGTATTGTAACATAAGAAGTCATTATTTTATTTTATTAAGATACATTCATAATAACGGCGGGAATAAAACACAGATTTATGAGGAACAATCATAAAACTTATCAATTTTACAATTGTATAACATTTCTAACTGTTATTCAATAAAATGGGATTATTTCGTTACACGCGATTTGACCAGCTATCGATGATGCTCCAATCGGGCGTACGTATGCGGTATTGATACATATCCGCTGCGCACGAGCACTTACACCAGATCTTCGAATTACATCACTTATCGCAGATTCTACGTTAGTGCTCATTTAGGAGTGATTCAATATTTGTTAACACCTGACGCAATATAAAGAGAGGTGCCAAGTTCGATGAATTGTTTGTGTATAATATGACAGCCCCAAAATGGATGCATTGAACCAAATTGAAAACAATTATAGAGAGGGACCCACCACTCACCCTCGGAATTGTCAACCTCCAATATTATAAACCAAATGAATTGATCGATAATAGAAGATGCCAACAAGACCTAACTCCCTGTCAGTCGAGAGTATGTCTGTCATGAGTCATGGACCCTAACAATTAGCAATTCTCCGCAGACAAAGCGAATCCTAAATAAATTCGACACGTGTTTCGTCTCTAAACGAGGCATCCTCAGGAAAGCTGGACTGGCAGTCGCAGTCCAGCTTTCAGTCCAGCAGTTCGGCTTCTTCTATTATCGATCAATTCATTTGGTTTATAATATTGGAGGTTGACAATTCCGAGGGTGAGTGGTGGGTCCCTCTCTATAATTGTTTAACAATGGATTCCCGCAAAGTTACGCCTGATTCCATCAATTATCTCAAATTGAAAACGTTCATTTTTGTTTGGTAACGGTACCAGCGAAGGCTAACTACATCACAGTTCACTAACAATCAAAAAGGTTGGTAACAAATGCAGGCTATATTAACATACTACGTAATTACAGTAGGTAAGTACATCAAATACACTGCAATCAATGTAAGATAAAACGAACAATATACAATGTGGAGCGTCACAATCAAAAGACCTTGAATTCCGTTCGCGAATTAACCTCAGCAATAAGATTAGGTAACGGTGTTTACAATGCACTTTTTATTTAAACGAAACGATCCGCTATGTTAAACGGTTTTCGCAAACGTTCCGATGCTTCGACTTGAAATGTTTTATGCGAAATGTACGTGTTCTCTTTACTTTTAGTTAATATTTATAGAACGCTAACCACCTATGGTCCGATTAAGAGAATCAAATGTTATACCGGAGTATAACTTACTTCTGTATCGAATAACAAATGCACAACTCGAAGAAACTATATTATTTTATTATGATGTTAAATTCAATCCATAGAAATCAGGTAAACTTATCAGACTTTTATACCCACACATTGAGGGGCCAATCACCCAACTCACGTTTATTTTAAGACTTGGTAGGTCCCAAAGTCATTGCCCTTAGTCTCCCTGGCCCACCCCCACATGAGTCCGCGTTATGATAATGAGTCTGTACAATAGACCCTGAAGAATAAACTTGTCATAATCATCGATGCTGTGTGAATATAATATTGTTCTTTTGTTTGTTAAAACTGCACTCTTATATTTTTGTATGTTTTTGTCTTTTTTCTTTTAAGTACGGTTTGAGTTTAATTTGTATACCTAGTTGCAATTCAAGCCTTAACTTTGTATGCTACTTAAGTCTTGCCAAAAATATGTTATATCATATTCTATATGACCAAACACTATTTGACGATTTTTACGTAATATCTCAAAAATAAACGAATGTCATAAAATTGCATAACATGTGAGCGCGTTGATGTCTTTTATACTGCAAAATTAGATTTCTGCTAATTCGGAACTTGTTCCATGCGAACTTAGGTATTTTGAGGACCCTATATCTTACCTACTGTTTGTGTATCAGGAGAAAGCTTTTGAGTAAAATATTTCAATAATGCGTAGTTATTCGATCTAGTGATCAATGTCAATGTTACGCTACACTTGACAGGCGACCCTCCCACCTCTTCCTAGCCGCGCAAAAAGATGCGTTTAAGGTCACTATCCGTCACCCATCACTCATTTTATGAACCATTACTTTGTGATTTGGGATTATCATGTTTATTAGTATCATCTATTTTTATCACACCTCTTAGAATCACATATTCACGATCATTCGATTAACATGATAAAATGTTTTTGCTTAAAAACACAAGAACTGGGTCTTTCCGCTGCGCTAATGGTGTTTATGTTTAACTTGTGTAATAGGTAGGTGTAGATCGTTGATCATCATTTCAGTATATTTTTTATTTTTTTTATTTTTTTAGTTTAATCACGTTTGGTGGCTTGTGGTTCCCAATGGAATTGCATGGCGGCATCCGCTATTTGATACGGGAAATAAAAAGAGACAAGGAGAGGAATGTTGGTTATAGTCATTTCAGTATAGGTAATATACCACAGTTACTTTTTTTTTAATGCTTTGCAAGCGACGCTACCTCGTCTTTTAATACCTTATTTTGATATTCTTACTACTAGGATAATGCCTTCCATTTACGGCCTTCTCTTGAGTTGCTGTTGTTTACTTACAAAGGTGTCCAAGTCATCGCACCATAACTGCCTTAACGTCTCAGAGACTGCAGGTTATTTTGTACTATGAGTCGGCCCGATCCCACATCAACTTTACAGTTTTTTTGCCCGCGTCGTCAGTAAATTAAGTAATGGGGAACGGATGTGTCTCTATCGCGATCGGTCGTAGTTATTGATGGAAATTCTTGGCACTTGAATAATTGACTATTCTGTTGAACCGTATATCAGTAGTCATTAGAAATTAAACAATAATCGGGGATAGGCCGACACGCTTTGTCCATTGTTCAAAGAAAGCCGCGATACATCATAGGGCCACAGTCATCGCGTGACTGCGCAGGCAATACGCGGAAGGTTCAGTTGGGGGTGACGGGTAGGTACTTCCACAGTTAAGGAAATAAAATTCCCCAAAAAACTTGTGCAACATTTTATGTAAAAATACTTATTCATTCTTTTTGAAATACGAAATTTGAATCTCGAAATGTTGAGATGACGAATTTAATATTACACTAAGCTTCGTCTTATGTGAAAAAAAAATTATTAACCTACCTACAATATAAGGAAATCTACAGAATAATTTTAAGACTTCACAATCTCATCAAAAATATTATTAATATTAACGTAATAACCAATAATTATCCAATGATTCATTATCTCGATAGTACCTACTCCTCTGCCTTCCCATTACGTCGCGCCATAACTCACATGACAAAGAAAGCCGCGAGCATTACCGATGCATCGCTTTGTATGTTTAATTAGGGATTACCATATACAGTTGTTTATGGTAATCCCTCATCTTCCCTTTGTTACGGTGTCCTCGGCACCGCTTCCGGATGCGCCTGCAGGTATTTTGATGAAAATAATGATAGATGCTATCGATTGATTGGCAAGATGTTTGAATAATTGGCTCTTGGTAATATTTACGTTGATGTAACTGTAGTCTTGATTAAAAGTGCGAATAATGACATCACGACTGACTGTAATATTAGTCAGAGATATTATCTCAAACAGTTGAAATGTTGAGATTGCGAAATCTAGGTTTCAGACAACATTTTTGTTTACAAATGTTTTCAGTGTTTGTTGTGGGGATTCTCGTCGTTATGTTTCAACTATCAAGTACAAACTTACAAACATCCAACGCATATAGATAAAACCTGAGTAGGCAAATAAAGGCCAACGGTTACTGACAAGATTTTATTTCGTTGCAACTTATTACCCGCATTACTGAAATACTCCTGCTATTAAATCATTTTATTATGTCCGGAAAACTATTATCACCAAGACTTGGGCAACTTGATCTATTTTACAACTAAAGAATTCAAAGTGATCTTTGAATCTTAAACACAATTTAACAACCGATTATAATTTTTATTTCATTCGAGATTTCTCTAATGTTGCACAACTAGTTTTGAAATCTGCTAGATTGAGAACAATAACTATAATAATAAGCGTTAATAATTATAAAAAAAAATAATTTAGCCCTTTTAACGTCCCACTGATGGGCACGGGCCTCCCCTCCATGCGAAGGGGATTTAGGCCATAATCCACCACGCTGGCCCAGTGCGGGTTGGTGGATTTCACATGTCTAAAGACATGCAGGTTTCCTCACGATGTTTTCCTTCACCGCAAGCAAGTGATAATCATATTAAAGTTATGATTCACACATAGATTTCGAAAAATCCAGAGGTGTGAGCCAGGGTTTGAACCCAAGACCTTAAGCCCGCAAGACGCGTGCTTAACCAATCGGCTACCACTGCTATAATAAGCGTTACTTATAAATATTGATTGCTTTATCGGCCCATATACTTTGGAATCATATTTTTCAATTACGAAGTTAGATACAGAAATTATGCAGAACTAGCATCTGTCCATGACTTCGTCTGCGTCGCCTTTAGAATTGGGCCCAGAGAGACATGAAACATGTGTCAGGAACAGGAAAAGACATATCTATACCTAATCCGTTCAGCCGTTTTGCGTGATTTGCGTGATTGCGCGATAATCAAACATACAAACTTAAACATTTATAATATTTGTAGAATTTTTCACAAGCAGCAAGCTTACATAGTAATCGCAACTCTGGCTTTTGACATATGTGAAAAAAATAAAAATATGATGCATGTTTTATTGCAGACTAAAGTCTCCAGACTTCCTTGTTTTAGAACCATACAAGCTAGTTTGTTCGTTCTTACTTTGCTTCTTGCAAGTATATAAGTAAATGGTAATACCTGGATTAACTTGGTTTATAGACAAAGGGCGGCAAAGCGATCGTTACACGACTCTAAAGTGTATCATTATCGTTGTACCTTCTGACAGATTACCATCACAAACGTGACAGCATTCATATATCGTTCATTCGTTCACCCCGGTGACTCAGTTCAGTGAATCTCCATAAAAAATCGAGTGCTATCGGTCCGTCGGATCTTCTGACAATGTGGCTGTATCTGATAATGCTTTATGCACGAACGTTTTGTCGCCTTGACATGCATGCTCTGCGCAGGATACTACTATAGCAGAAGCCTCTGTTAGGTAAATCTACCAATATAGTTCCACGTCAACTTGAAATTTATTTCATGAAATATTTTTGAAGGGAGCTGGTGGACCGGGAGCCCAGCGTGCAAATTGTGGATTTACTCCAGCGTCGTCCAAACCTATTAGATTCGGTAGATTAGATGATAGGAAGAATACATTGTTCTAGATGTTTCCACTTTCAGCGGTGGGGGAAGCGTCTACATGATAATTTCAATATTTTTTTTAATAAAAAGCAATGACTTGGAAATTCTCAGTCAGTCAGATGTTGATATTTTTCATGCTACACATGATAAATTGAAAAAAACCCGACTACTGAAAAATCGCGCTCTAAAAAGTATGAAACAAGAAAATATTATCATCTAGAGGATAGCCGTGGTCCGTGTAGGTTCTTTAGGGCCAAATGGCATATGAACACGGACCACGGCTATCCTCTAGATGATAATATTTTCTTGTTTCATACTTTTTAGAGCGCGATTTTTCAGTAGTCGGGTTTTAGTTTTTAAACTGACTTTTTATTTAAATATTTTTGAGTTATAGGTAACAATATATATATTTTTGAAATGTGCTCATCAAGCTCTTTCATTTGATACCCCACACGGTTTTATTAAAAAATGTTTTTTTTTTAGTTCATGACATTATGTCCTCTAGAGGGCGCCATATGCAATTTTATGTGACGTCACATAGCCTATAACCAGCGCGCCATTAAGCCGCTTCTAACGATACCTCATTTGTCAAATTACGACAAGTAGTTTGGAAGTTAGGTGGGAACAGATGCACATACATACATACATACATACATACATACATACATACATACATACATACATACATATATACATACATACATACATACATACCGGTCAAAATCATAACCCTCCGCCGTAGTCGGGTAAAAAATCAAAAATTACTCGAGCGCGTCTGATTTATTAAGCATCTATAGACTACGGTAACTGCTTAACATCAGGCAGGCTGTACGATTTTATGCCACCGCAGTCCTTTAAAAAAAACTAATTTCAGAGGGGTGAAACAGTGAAACTTACAGATGCTCCCATTTCTTAGACTGACGATCAAATTTGCAAAATTGTCACTTTTGACACTTCTTAGCTAGTAATGAATCCGCCTTATCTTAATCTGACGAGTTCGAGTATTTTAAGATGGTCTATTTTGTTTAGTTCCTCTGAGCGTACCCACCAATATTAAGGGCTCGTACTGGTTGGAGGTTCTTATCAATATGTAAGGTACCTATCTCCCTTAAATCTTAATCTGACGCGCTCGAGTAAATCCAGAAAATCCTTCTACGGCAATTTATTAACAGGTGAAGGTTTAAATAAAACTATTGTAATCTACAACGTCGATGGACATATCCATCTAGTATGAATGTATCTTAGAAGATATTGAGCAACAATGTTCCACAACATTTTACAACGGCCTAACTTTCCTCACGCATTTATATTTTAACCAATGATTCATGATCTATTGTTAAATATTTCATACAAAATCATCATGATCATCTTATGATTACATCAAGTTCCTCTTACAAATAGATTAGCGATTATCCATATCGTATGGAAAGTGCGTGAGTGCGCACAAAGTGCTGTTAACAGCGGAAGTGGCAGCCCTATTGGGGAACTATTATTTATGCGGTAATACGCACCGAATCGGATAGCGCACCTGTGCACACGCAAGTTACGAGCGACTGGCGATCATTAAAAAGTTCAGTGATCTCCAACCGTACGTATATCTCTATAAATCTACTCCGCACCCGTCAGTGCTCTACAGTCACGAGAAGATCACTCGTTGCATACGTCGTTACGCATAGGAAAACGGGAGTAGGTTTTAAATTATTGCGAAAGTATGCTTACGTATTTAACTCAGAACTTACGTTCAAATAGACTTGTTGGAAAAAGGGGGATATCGCTGGACATACACAAAGATCAAGTAGCCGAAGATGCTGGCTATAGAATGGAAAGAAAAAATAGGCAATACAAAGTTTTAAATTCAGTTCAGATTCACGTACCAACCTATTTATTTTCCTCTAGGGTCTTTTAACTTGGACCATTCGTGCGGGTGGAAAGCCTCAGACGTGCTTCGCTTTAATGACATTAGCAGACCGTGGCAATGAACCTGGCAGCCGGCGGCGGCGCGCGCTAATGTTAGGAAGTGGATGGGTGGCTATGATTCATTGCTTCTGCTGGCTTCAATTAACTGTGATTGGCTTTCTGTTAATGCTTAGTTATTAGTGGATTAATTTGTACTATTTCGCGATTTTGATTGCGAGAGTTTTCCTGAATAAGTAAATCCGAACAATAATATTTCGGGAAAAAGTATAACCAAGCCTCGCAACACTTTTGCTTTATAATTTAAAATGTTAGATTACGCAGTCGAATTTTATTCCATAATATATATTTAGTTAATCTATGGTACCTAATAGGTATCAAAAGGTGTCCTAACCTGTCGTAACCCCATCGAAAATAAGAGCGTGTTGACATGAATTTTAGTGATTAATAAAGTTGTTTGTAAGGCTGTATGTAAGGCCTTTTTACGTGCAGATGACGTTTATTTAAGTTGGTACTTGTATACCTACCTAAGGGCCGCAATCATTAGTTTGTATGTAATCACCACAGATGCATCCTCAGATAGTGAGATAAGTAGATGTGTTTAAAGCTTTAAGAATAGAAAAAATATTATTTCCACGCGTTATTAGAACAATGTTGTTTCCACCCGTAACTTCAACTATGATTGCCGTTATTTGCGGGATTTACATGTTCCGGCATAAAGGCCCGGTAGGGTGACAATGGTATTGCCAAGGCGAACCGCTTCAGTTGGGAAGTGTCCTACAGCGGTAAGTCGTTAGGAGTTCTAGTTAGAAACGTAAGACGATGCAGATAACAGATTTCATTTATTTTTTGAGTTAGGTACATGTTGGTCACAGATTTTCCTTAAGAACGGAGGGGATTTAACGACAGACCATTAAAAATACGAATATAATGGATTGTAGGTTTATATTTTAGTAATTTGTAGTCTCTTTGTGTCCGTTGCATCTTTGATGCATTGCAAGGAATCTTTCAAAAACAAGTAAAACAAATGTCGTTTCCCAGAATACTAACGGTTGATGATTATAACCTTAGAAAGCACAAAATACACCACCTAATGGCCACAAAACGGACAATCAGAATAAAATGACCGGTCGTCCGTAAAACAAAGTTTCCCTGCATTGTCATCCAACTCATCGTCTCGGGACAAAACCCGTAACGAATCCCGTACGTTCACTAGAAAGCGCGTTCATTCGGACATTTGTCTCGTGCATTGTGTTGATACGGTTATGCAAATAGACCATTGTGGGGCGAAATGGTGCAATGGAAACTGTGCCACGTTATTCGGTCGCCACATATTATTATGATCGCGACCATAATCACTGAAGGGGTAAGGGCCACCGCAGACTTGCTACTTTTAGCATCGGCGATCGGCGATTTTGATGCTGCGTCTCGCTCGTTCGCGCTCGAAGAAACGCGACGCAGCATCGATACGTCACAAAATCGATCACCGATGCTAAAAGAAGCAAGTCTGCGGAGGCCCTAACAGTTCAACTTCGGATCATTGCTACCTAAACTGAATCACAAAAGTTTTGCAATGTTGCAAACCATTTGGGTTTTTTCAAAATGCATATTTTTTCTGTATGCAGGAAAATATGGTCTCATTTTCCTTTCAATGTAGGTCTATGTACAAGCCATCAATTGTCATATTCGGCTTACTCGCGAATTGTGCAGTAAATCTTCGCGAGACGTCGTCGACCGGCGCGTGCGCCGCATACCTAATGCAGCCGCGCACCGCGGCGTGTCACCGTTATATTTTATTTCCTCACGATGAAAGCCTCGAACAATAGACGTACGGAGGTAGTAAATATTGGTAGGAATGCAGAGGAATATGTGTTGGAATTTTTTCTGCAATAATATCACTGATGTTTCGTAGAGAGTTTAAAATTGTGATGCTTTACGGGTCGTTATGCATTGCTTCTCGGAAAATTACATTCCAGACTCGACATTTTCATTGCTTAAACTTACCTAATATTGTAAATTTGAAACCAAGAAATAAGAAATTAAAGCGAAGCTCCTTAAGAAATTATGAAGGAATGCTCACATAAATAAATAGGTATTAGGAAAAAGGAACTATAGTTTCTTTCCGAAGAGGCGAAGACCTACAGTGAAAGTGCCGCAAAAGACGTGATACCCGTACAGAATTTACTAATGGACTAAATTTAAAGTATATTCCAAATCAATGACACAGATCCCAAGTAGAACAAGCTTAAGGTAAGTACAATGGAATTACCAAGAGGGGGGAAGACATGAGACGGTCCAAAATAGCTTGTCCTACTAAACTGAGACAATGGGCTTAGTACATGTGGAACATCGTATTGAATGCATGTCAATAATCTCACTTTCTAGACAATAATAAGCATCCAAATTTCTTATGTTATTTAATAGGTGTTGTTTAATTTCAAGAAACAAAGAAATAATAATAATTTTTGTACACACGGTCACCTGATCCCAAACTAAGCAGAGCTTGTACTATGGAAACCAGATAATATTACTACATATACTACTTTTTTATTTGTAAATACATACTTAATATACATATACACCCAGACTCCGGACATACAGACATGTTCATGCACACAAATGCATGTCCCGGGTAGGAATCGAACCTACGACCTGCATAGTGAAAGGCGGCTCCGCGCCAACCACGCTAACGGGCCCGTCAGCAATAATAATGTGTGACTCTCGCTGCATGTTATAAGATTGTGGCTAATCGCTGGGTAAGTACAAATAAACGACCACAACCACTGCGAATTACGTAGAACTCAATATCTACACCTGACTAAGCAAATGAGACCACACTACTTGTGACCGAGAAGCCTGCCTACCTACTTTCTTTCTATGTTTACTAACAATAAGTTCCAGTAACTGTGGCTTATCAATAGTCTTAGTGATGCGGGATTTTTGTTTGGACACATTAGTCTGTAACAGATACTATTTCATTGTTCGTTAGCGTGCTAGTAGGTTACATTTAAATGGCAGATTGTTTGAATGCCTATTGACTTTTTATGAACATAAAAGTCGCCTGGAATTGTAATTTTCTTTGAAACAGCTTTAGCATAATGCACGTTATAATGTGCTTTGTAGTAGCTTCTTGGAATACTTAGACCAGTTAGGTTAGTGTATTATTATTTAGCCGTAGAAGTATTAGCTCAACAGCAATTAACAATAGGTATTATGCTTATGTTCGATATTGACCGATATCTTAAGTTATCTATGTGTAATAGACCTATCCACCCTCGAGACCCTACCCTATACTACAGATGCCCTCGAAGTGATCTGAGACATTCCATATACATATACAAACTAGGTCAGGACATCCATTTAGTTTAAACCAAAATTCGATCTAAAGTCGTATTTATAATTCAGTGGAGTAAAATTACAGCTTTTTACCATAGTAGAAAGATGGATAGTAAGTTATCTTCATAGAAACGGACCGCGCGCGGCTTGTATGTGTGCGCCATGCGTATCTATGCGTCGCGCACGCACACTCAAACCACAACTAAACCCGGTTATCAGTGCAAAACAATGCATATGATGTTTGAGTGTGCGTGCGCGACGCATAGATACGCATGGCGCACACACACAAGCCGCGCGCGGTGCGTTTCTATGAAGATAACCTACTATCCATCTTTCTACTATGTTTTTACGTCAAACGTAAAATTAATTTGATCCGTTCATCGTGAATAATGTTGTTTTTATGATTCTAGTTCAAATTAATTCAATTTTATTTACTAAAGAATAGCAAAAACATGATCACTCATAAAAATTAATTCAATTAAAATATAAATTCACATTTATAGCTGTCACTTTACTCCACTGAATTATAAATACGACTTTAGACAATGCGCATATGAGCCGCAAGCATGCAGTTCTTCAAAATGCTATCATTTCCGTTGTTCATTATACCCTGGCACCACAGAGACAGACTTTGGACAGCTTTTATTTATTAAAACAAAAACAATTGAGATAATTCGTTACCATCCGTTACAAAGAGTTCCTGAGTACCAGCCGATAGGAAAGTGAAACTATTCCGGTGCTATTAACAATAGTTATTTGCGGAGGGTACCGCGGCTGCGGGCGCGCGGAAGTGTCGAGATGACACCCGACACTTGATCTAAAGCACCCTGACACTCGGCGTTAACGCTTCGATAAAATAGGTACCCGTCTTCCGATCACGAGTTCGTCGTTTAAGATTTTGTAGTGTAGATTTTAATCTAAGTACCTAGGTAGGTAGGTAAATCTAATGTGATCATGGTAATTCACGCTAACCTTGGCGGAAAACGCGAAATGACTAATTGAAATTAAATTTTAAATACACAGATAGCGCAAGATGGGAACGTATACTGTCTATAATAATATGAATAGTAATGACACGGGTTGCTACCCAGTCATGGTGCGATGTAATGTGAATTGTTTCAGCTGGGTGGCGACGGATTGTGCGTAGGGTCATCAACGTTATGTTCAACGTACCTAAATACGGTATAAAATGGTTGTCTATCGGCTGCTTCCACATTTGTAGATTTCATCCCCAATCACAATACTTAATAATTAGATAAATGTGGTTCAACTTAGTCATCCCCCCCATAAATGCCTCACGTAATTTATGGACGCCCCCTAAGTCTCTGCGGAAAGCGACGCCGCGGGCAAAAGCTAGTTTTTATAGGTTTGAGGTGGCAATCAAGCGTACGGTAACGGTACGGTAAGCTAGTTTTAAAACATGGTGTTGTTCCAGAGAGCGAACAGTCCGATGCTCGTCGGTGCTGATCGGCGCGCTGGGGATATCGCTGATCGCGCTGGCCGTGTACACCACGGTGCTGGTGCTCACCGAGTACAAGGCGCCCCGGCCCTGCATCAGCGAGGAGTGCGTCGGAACTGGTGAGTTTGTATAACACTTGTGGCAATGTAGGACTGACCAGCACACTACTACGGTGGAAAAGTGCCTATAGAGTGTCAAAGGAGTTTGAGAGTCTTAAGATTTCTGCAGAGCAAGAAGTTTGTATGGATAAGAGCCCAAGCATTTAACTTAAGAAATTCTTACAGCATCCTAAACTCATGCTTCCTGACTCCTGTTCCAATTTAGGGCTGCGCCTTTTACCTGAAGGGAACTTTGCATGCTGCATGAATACGGTTACAATTTTAGTTGGAATTATCTCAAATATGACTCTGCGTGGCATCAAAGCTAGTCTCAATAAAAATAATAATAATAATAATTTAGCCCTTTTAACGTCCCGCTGCTGGGCACGGGCCTCCCCTCAATGCGAGGGGGATTCAGGCCATAATCCACCACGCTGGCCCAGTGCGAGTTGGTGGATTTCACATGTCTAAAGACATGCAGGTTTCCTCACGATGTTTTCCTTCACCGTAAGCAAGTGATAATCATATTAAAGTTATGATTCACACATAGATTTCGAAAAATCCAGGGGTGTGAGCCAGGGTTTGAACCCATGACCTAAAGACCGCAAGAAGCGTGCTTAACCAATCAGCTACCACTGCTTAGTCTCAATAGTAGCATATATTTAATAAAATTATACCAAAAAGTTTACCTCCACCCAAGTTATGATAGACTTAAATTAGAAATCACTTTTATTTCTAGAGATGCTTTGTAAAACCATTGTAAACTGACAATTTGGTGGTTAGTTTGTGAAGAGAAAAAAAACACCGTTCAGCCCCTTTATTGCAAACCTACAATAATGATAATAATATCCTGGGACATTTTTTACACACGGCTACCTGATCCCAAACTAAGCAGAGCTTGTACTATGGAAACCAGATAACTGATATTACTACATATACTACTTTTTTATTTGTAAATACATACTTAATATACATATACACCCAGACTCGGGACATACAGACATGTTCATGCACACAAATGCACGTCCCGGGTAGGAATCGAACCTACGACCTGCAGCGTGAAAGGCGCCATCACGCCAACCACGCCAACGGGCCCGTCAAACACAATGAATCGCTACTTTAGATGTCATAAGGTAGCGGTTCATTTTAGGTCTGCTATTGAATCGCAATAACAAGTGATGGTAAGGGGACTGATGTACGCAACACATTTTACAACGTGCATTAACTACACGTGTTAAATACGCAATAAAATGTATTGGCTTTTAATATGACGGAGTTATGCAAATAGGGTAATACGAGCAATAGCTAGTGCTGTTTATCATCACACAACTATGGCATCTATAGGAGCCATGGTGTTAGAATATATTAGTGATGCAACGCCTATAGTTACTGCATGCAGTGCAGAGTTGGGCAAAATTTAATTGCGATTAATTAATTGCAAATTGCAGGTGATGTCACAATTAACAATTAATTGTGATTTGTTCGCGATTGACAAACAACACAAAATTAATTGTTAATTGTGACACCACATGCAATTAATAATTAATTAATTGCAATTAAATTTTGCCCAACTCTGAGCAGTGGTAGCTCGGATATCAGCAGTAAAAAATGTTTAGGTAGGATTCGGACTCAGTGCAATTGATATAAAAATACATTTTTTTTAAATTAATACATGAATGATCGATAATATTAGATACCACTAGGTATAAATCATACAGGTGTGTCAAAAGTCCGAAATAATAATTTAGGTACATGCGATAGCTATACTTAAATAACACAAGTTATACGTACCGAATTACTATAGTTTCTTCGTTATAGGCCTTTGAATATTAATTTATGATAACATTCGCGTAACGCGGCCTTAGATCACATCTAATGCCCTAGAACATAAACTAAACTGCATTGAGGAGTAACAACCAATATTCTTGAGATATTTTTTTTAATTGGCGGGGAATTTTATTTGAAGAGTGTTCGAATTTCAATGAAATTTGTATATCGTTCAATTCTAGTTCCGATACTTATCCAAACACACAAGTATTATTTTCGCACTTTTGAAACGACCTGTATATTTATAATATGTAATTGACTGTCCAATGCCCGTTTAAGGGTCACAATGTTAAACAACATACTAATTACCTAGATACTAACCTAAGGACAAGGCATGTTATCCACGTTATCTGAGATCTATCTGTATTTTTTTAGTTTTCAATACCTAATTATAATAACTATGTACCTACATAACCAGTGCATTTATATAGCGCCGCGACACAAATTATAATTATTGTATAGTCCACGTGTCAGATTAACTGCTGTTTAAGGGAAACTGTATCTTGCATTAACATTTTGAGTCATCAAAAGTTAGACGCAATTATTTTGTTGTTTACATGTTGCGCAATATGTAACGCGTGGTTTAATTATCATTAACTTAATTGATAATTTGTTACTTATAGTTGTGAGGAGAGGTTGATACACGTTAATCTTTCATCGCAGTCCTCTCGGGAGGTATCGATTTGCGTTTGGTATTTTCAATCGATTAGTGATTTTGATTTAAGATGAAGGGAAGAGTAGAGTCAATGCTAGTGCTTTTACTCCAGATAAGTGCTGTGTTTTGTTATAAAATTAGTGCCGAAGACACAGGTACGTATTTTTTTTTCTTTACTTAAATGGGTAATACAATATTGGGGATATTTCTACCATCTTTCTTTTACCAAATTATCAGATAAATTATCCACTTATCCACCAAATAAATTTGAAGTTTTGCCGTTTTTTCCATAGATACTTATTAAATCCATGGTTTATTCACAGAATATCTGTCAAATCGTCATATTTATTTGGTGGGCAAAAGTTATCTGACGATTTTGAAGGCCCTAAATAAAATAAGTATAAATAAATAAATAGAGCTAAATAATTGCAAAATAAAGTACAATTAGAAATGGGGGTATGTTTCAATAAAGATACAGATGGGTCAATTTAACAGGTCACATTTGACAACTTTTCCATAGTGAGGTGACCTGCTTAAATTGAATTTATCGATACGGACTTCAAATATCTGTGAATATTATGCAGTTATTGTGAAAAAGTATAGGTACTATTTTAATTGTTTTCCATCGAAAATCTAATCAAATCCCTGTCCCATTATTATTTTCTATCGTAAATTTCAGAAACAAAATAAGACAAGTACATAATTTAACAAAAAAAATTGTCAACAATGGTCAAGTATAGTCAACAATGGTTAAAAATAGTCAAGAATGGTCAACAATGGCCAAAAATAATCAACAATGGTCGAACATAGTCAACAATGGCCAGAAATTGTCCACAATGGTCAAGTATTAATCAACAATAGTCGACAATGGTCAATAATGATCAACAATCGTCGAGTCTTTTGACTGACTTTTTGGGTAACATCCCTAGTATTTAAAATGAAAAAGGGTACACCGATGTAACCTTGTAATGATGTTCACTTTTCAAGAACAAAAATTGTTTATTATGTTTAGAATGGTTTATTAGTCAAAGTAAATCATAAAATTGCCTTCTTTTGTCATTTCATTATTATAATAAATATGTATTTTGAACTAAAATAGTTAAGCAATTGTGCAGTTTTAACTTAGAAAAAATAAATAATATTGTGTGCCCTCCGTTACAAGGTTACATCGTTGAATTTTGATGAATTGTCAAATGTGACCTGTAGGTACTTACGTATTTATTTATTACTAGCTGTGCCCGCGACTCCGTCCGCGTCCAGTCGGTGAAGCCCTTAAATATAATTTTGTCTATCGTCTAAACTGTATTACGTCAGTCTGCATCAGTCTGAGTTCGTCTGTCCGTGGCTGTCTATCTGTACCAGTCTATACCAGTAAGGTGGTAGAGTCTGACCAGTAAGGTGGAGATCGGCATTCAAGTAGCTAATTTACCTTCGTTTCATATGATGAGGGAGAGAGCCGGAAGCGCAACCCAGCCACCTCCCCGTCCCCTCTCACTAACCCCACTCCCCTTCAGGTTGGAAACGTGCTACCGATGCCTTTGGTTGCAAGCATCTATTGGGAACGGTAACTGCTTAACAACAGGTGGGCCGTACGCTTGCCTGGCGCCTTAGTTGTATAACAAAAGTTTGACTTTATTTATCTGTGTGTATCAGTTTAGCTGTAAGTATCTGTCTGTCTGAATCGGTCTGTCTGTAATCTATCGGTAGGTGAGTATCTCTGTCTGTACCAGTCTATCTGTATCCGTCTATCTATATCTGTAGTTACTCACAGTATCACGACTGAGCGGTTGGACTCCAGAGCTCAATGTTTAAGTTTGTACTTGATACCCATGTCCCTTATTTAAAATGAGTGAGTGCTCCAGACTCACGGCTTAGGTAAGAGTCACTGCGCAACATCGTGCTTAAAAAGTTAGAGTCCGGAGTTTATCGTCTAAGTCAATAGTCAAAGCGTTTATTATGTTTAGGCCTAGGAGGGCACTTACAAGTAGTCATTTTACATGTTTTCCTTAAATTCTAGCGCCGGATCGGAAACGCGACCTCGCCTGAGAAGTTTCTACTTGATACCCACATTGCTAATTCAAAGTTAGCAGGTCCTCCAGATTTATGGTTTAAGCAGGCAGTTACCCAGCAGCATCATTCCTGAGGGGTTGGAGTTCAGAGTTCAATGTCTGTGTTTCTATTACTACTTAATTCAAAATCAGCAGGTCCTCTAGACTTACTTCTTAGGTAGGTAGCTTCCCTACGGCATTAGTACTGTGGAGATGAATTCCAGAGTTAACGTCTAAGATTCCGCGTGATACAAAGACCTGCTTAATATTTTTTATACGTAATTAGGAATAAAAAAACTAAATTTCTTGAAGCAAGGAAGATATTAAATTTTGACATGTGGTGCAAGGCAGGTATTGTCTGATTTTAAGTATAGCGACATCTAGTTAAGAAAAACGAAACTTAAGATGGTAGAACGCAGCAATAAAATATTTATTATTATTATTAAAATTAAGATTATGTATTCCAAATAGTGTCGGATCACACACAACGTATGGCTCCGTAGGGCTCCGCTCTAAATAGACGTATTTCAATAACTAAAACTTATTGTTGGCTAGAATTTCCGTGTGGTCATAAAAATTTACAATCTAATATTTTATAAAAAAATATCCTAGATGTTAAGTTGGACTATTAGTCATATCCATGCCAAATTTCATTGAAATCAATCGACTGGATTCGAAGTTGTGCGTGTTCGAATATTTAGGTAGTTTTTGAATGTTTTGTGGCAACCCTAAACTTTACCGAAAAAAAAAAATGTGCTAGATGTTAAGTTAGACTATTAGTCATATCCATGCCAAATTTCATTGAAATTAATCCGGTGGATTCAAAGTTGTGCTCTTTCAAACATTTAGAATTTTTAAGTAGTTTTTTGAATTTTCTGTGGCAACCCTAAACATTTTCGAAAAAAAAAGTATCCTAGATGTTAAGTTAGACTATTAGTCATATCCATGCTAAATTTCATTGAAATCCATCCGGTGGATTCGAAGTTGTGCTCTTTCGAAAATCTGAGCAAACATACAAACATACAAACATACAAACATACAAACATACAAACATACCCACAGACAAAAATTCTAAAAATGATAAAAATGAATTTTGCTGGTCAATCTAAGTCCCCCCCACTATTTTTTTTCCAAATATTTCGAATGTACAGACGCGACCAATTTTACATTCTTATTATATGTATAGATCTAGTTCCTTCTCTATTTGTCTTATTCATAGATGCAAAACGGTAAGCGTAGTCTATCTTATGTAAATGATCGTTGCTCGTGCTGTATCATTTATTAGAATATTACGCATTACATGCCGCACAGTGAAAGCCCACTCGACTTCCTGCCTGCCAGCTTACTCCACCTTCCCACTGGCGGATGTGACAATATCTATTATGAAGTTAAAATAAATTATAGGAAACAATAGTAGATCTCTCCGTCTGTTGAGGCTTAACACATAAGTAGGCCGTTCTAGATAGATACTGCTATCCATCCCTAGATCCCTAGTAACGTATGCAGCGGAAATGGAACTAATTTGATCAAAGGTCCTAAAGCGTCATACTTATTTTAAAAAATGCATATTTATCGTACGAGCACACTACGATAGATGACAACTTTAACGACACAGAAGAAAATACTTTTCAAATCGCTTTTACACTTTTGTTTTGCACCAAGTCCATGTTTTTTTTCTTCCTCTAAACACAATTTTGACATGTCACTAATGTTTGTTTATGACAATGTCCTGTCCACCAATGTTTGTAATGTAAAGAGTATAACCGATTTGAAAAATTGAGTATGTTCATCGACTTATGTTGCTGACTGTACCTACTAAAATCCTAATACATCTATCTAAGTACCTAACCTACCTATCCCTCGGGATTAGGTAATAGTCAGTTCCTGTATACACGGACAAGGTTCATCACCTGTCACGTTGGGTTCTGACTATCTGGTGAAACGTGGGCTTTGAGTTGGCTTAATACCTTCATGTGTATGGCCACTCAAGCCTCTGACTAACCCCGAATGTGGATAAAAGTCGTGACGTATATGTTATGTTATCTATTAAGTATGTACCTAACTAATTCTCTTCATCCATAGCCTCAAGAATCCTCCGAGCGTTGAACAAAGACGTGGAACCGTGCAATGACTTCTATGAGTTCGCGTGCGGCGGCTGGATCAAACAGAACCCGGTGCCCGAGTGGGCCACGTCCTGGGACCAGCTCGCGCAGCTGCGGGAACAGCTGGTCAGCGACCTGAGGGAGCTGCTCGAAGACAAGGAGGACGAGGGCCTTCCCAAGAGTGTGCTGAAGGCCAAGGCGCTGTATAGGACTTGTATTAATACTGGTGAGCTCATAAATTGGAATGTTCGTAGTCTAGAGTCTTTTTAGGATGACGTAAAAGGTGAGGGTCTGAAATAAGGCTGTTGCTGACCATTACCAGAGGGAGAGGGGCGTCCATAAATTACGTGAGGCATTTAGGGCGTGGGGGGTGGAGGTGTGCCGAACGTCTTCTCAGTCGAGGTCGCATTTCCGATTCGGCGGTAGAATTTAAGAAAAAAAAAAGGAAGGCCTAAACAAAATAAACACTTTCCCCCTTATTCATAGAGATTTTGGCCAGTTTGCAATGGTTTTGAAAAGCATTTTTAGGAACAAATGTGATTTGTAATTCCACTACAAGTCGATCACAACTTTCTATGAATAAGGGGGTTTGACTATAGACTATTGTCACCAAATCTCACGTAGGGGAGAGAGGGGTCTCGGCAAATATCACGTAATTTTCCACAAAAAATTGTGTAAAATTGCGAGAAAACAAGGGTTACCATTTATTAAGTTAAACATGTTTTTCCACTAAAATATGGGTTTTGTAAAATCTCACGTGAGATTAGAAGGGGAGGGAGGGGGTCGAGCCAAATCTTACGATATCTCACCAAGGGGTAAGGTGTCGAAACATTACCAAAATCGCCTCACGTAATTTATGGACGACCCTAGGAAGGTAACGGTGCTCTCCAATGAATCCACATTTCATCAATGGTGATTTGGTCTTAGGTGTGTCGTTTGGTCTCGGTCTGGAGCCTATGGTCATAAGGCACACTCGCCATCAATGCGGAATTTGGGTCTCCACCACGCATTTATTACCATTATCATATGCAGTTTTAAGTTATTTAATCATTTCACAGAGAAACTGGAAGAAGATGGAATCAAACCGATCCAAAGTATTCTACAAAAGTTAGGTCTACCACCTCTGCCGCCTAATGAGGTGTCCACGAATTTTACATGGGAGGATGTAGCGGGCCGCGGGCGACGCATGCTGGGCCTCAACGTGCTGCTGAGCGTGCAGGTCGCTGAGGATGTCAGGAACACTAGCAGGAACCGTGTCGTGGTGAGTGGAAAGGATAGAAAAGTTCAAGTAAGAATTCGTGGGTTCAGATCAAGGCAAGAAATTGCAGACAAGAGGAGACTTGCTGTTTTGTTAATGACCAACTAACCTAACACAAACATATGCAGAGCAGATGTCTGCGGAGAATTACTAATTGTTAGGGTCCATGACTCATGACAGACATACTCTCGACTGACAGGGAGTTCGGTCTTGTTGGCTTCTTCTATTATCGATCAATTCATTTGGTTTATAATATTGGAGGTTGACAATAATTCCGAGGGTGAGTGGTGGGTCCCTCTCTATAATTGTTTATATGCAGAGCATTTGAAGCAAGCACTTTTTTTTATAGGACTGAGGTGGCAAACAAGCGTACGGCCCGTCTGATGTTAAGCAGTTACCGTAGCCTATAGCCAACCGTACCAAAGGCATTGCTCGCACTTTGCCGACCTCAAGGGGAGTGGAAAGGAGGAAGGGGAAGGGGGGTTGAGCTTCCGGCTGTCTCACTCATCGTACGAAACACAGCTGTAATAGCTGCTTTACGCAGATCTTCTGCGAGAGTGTGGATTCCATTCCGCTTCCATTAGGGATTACTTCGAAAAGCTGTAAATTAATAGGTTGTAGTTAAACTTGGAACCTGGAACCTGCAAATCCCAACCACAGATAGATTCCCAACTCAAAAATGTCTAGGTAATCCCTTTGTTAAGAAGTGGAAGTGGGAAGTGGATAATCTTCTTTCAACTCCCCTTATCCTTTCTTTTGATTAATAATAATAATATCCTGGGACATTTTTGTACACACGGTTACCTGATCCCAAACTAAGCAGAGATTGTACTATGGAAACTAGATAACTGATATTACTACATATACTACTTTTTTATTTGTAAATACATACTTAATATACATATACATTCAGACTCCGGACATACAGACATGTTCATGCACACAAATGCATGTCCCGGGTAGGAATCGAACCTACGACCTGCAGCGTGAAAGGCGCCTCCGCGCCAACCACGCTAACGGGCCCGTCAAATTCGTGCGGGTTCCAAGACAACTTAGCTTTTCCCCGGGACTCGTCGAGGGTCAAACCTTGGCGTCATCGTTGGACACTGTCGATCCTGGCTTACAGGAGTAACAGTGGTGGGAATGTGTGGCGGGCTTAGTCCCAATAAAAAACCGGCCAAGTGCGTGTCCGACTCGCACATAGAGGGTTCCGTACCACCGTATAAATGTTATTTAATTATTAGTTGTTGAAATTAATTCTGTGAAAATATATTTTACTACAACGCCATCTAGCTTTACTCTGCAAACACATTTGAAACTTTCACCTACTAGATGGCGCTACTGTCACTGGTATATATTTTAAAACTTAAATTATTGTTAAAAAAATGTAGATTTACAATTTTTTTATCAACAATTAATGTAAAAGCTATTATAATGATCACTAATGGATAAAATGTTAGTTTTCCCTTTATATATAGTTTAAATTATGAGTAATAAATAAAAACATCAAAAATTCGAGTTTATTGTATGGGGACCCACTTTATTTTTAAACTTTTTTTTATTTTTAGTATTTGTTGTTGTAGCGGCAACAAAAATACACATTCTGTGAAAATTTCAAGTCTCTAGCTATTACGGTTCGTGAGATATAGCCCGCTGACAGACAGACAGACAGACAGACGGACAGACAGACAGACAGACGGACAGCGTAGGCTTAGTAATAGGGTTCCGTTGGCACCCTTTGGGTACGGAACCCTAAAAAAAAATAAAAAATCTCCCTTTGTTTCTCAGATCGAGCAGATATCCCCCGGGTTCAGCGACCGGTACCTGCTGCAGCCGGAGCAGTTCGCGCACGAGCTCGACCAGTACCACAAGTACATCAAGGCCATGATCGCCATCGCGGACCCCACCACCGACGCCGGCCAGTTCGCTGACGACATCATCGATATCAGCAAGAGTTTGGCTAAGGTGAGGATGTTTCTGAACTACAACTATTCCACCAAGCAAACTTCTTCTTCTTCTTATCGTATGGTTAGTGGCCAACCTGGTGTTAGAGTTGGCCTCTGACAAGGCTTAACGACTGTTTCCTAGATGGCAACAACCGGGACCGACTTTTAACGTGCCCTCCGAAGCACGCAATTTGCCAGTAAAAGATGTGGCAGGTTACTGCCATTGGTTTATAACGACATTTGTTTTCACACTGCAACAGTCATCTGAAAAGATGCTGTGGCCATATATGATGATTATAGATGGTGACCTGAATTGAGTCAATCCCGTATAAATATTCAATTCTTATTTGATACTCCAATCTTTTATTCCATTAAGGAAAGAACGTGGTTTGGAGACTGATTGAAGAAATGCCCTAATGGCAATATTATTGTCCATTCAGATAATGACGCCAGTGGAGGTGCGGCGCAGTGGTACGCATCTGTTCCACGAAGTGAGCGTTCAACAGCTGATCCAAGGGTCCAACGGAGGTCCGGCGCAGTGGAAAGAGGTAAACACTCCAACATTCCTGTATTTCCTGAATGAGTGGACTGTAGTGCTCACAAATCGTTAGTATATAAAATTAGGAGAGCCTACCTTATTTCGTGCGCGTTTATCTCCCTGAAAATGGACTACAAGCATGAAACTGGAGACTGGTGGTAGAGCTAAGCTCTATCCAGTTGATTGCAGGTCATAACGGGCTGGCTCGACCAGGGTAGTTCACCCTCTCACAGAAAATCATCGTGAAGTAGCTATTCTGGCTGCGATTCCTACGATGTGAGAGAGCCGAAAGCCTAAACCCCTCAACTCTCCCTTTCCCTCCTATCATAACCGTCTTTTAAAGTCTCCACGATTGATCAACTATCATAGCTCTTACAGCCCTTGGATATTACAAAAAAAATACTCTAATTCGACTCTATTTCAGCCAAAAGACGTCCACTGTTGGACATAGGCCTGCCCCAAGGTTTGCCACAACGACCGGTCCTGTACCACTTGCATCCAGCGGTTTCCCGCGACCTTCCCTTCAGTAGGGGCCAACCATTAATTACGTCACACGTAAAGGGGGGGGGGGGGGGGGGGGTCGACGAAATGTGACATTGTGTGGCAAGGGGGTGGGAGGGGTCCTAAGTTTTGTGACCTCACATTTAAAAATTTAATATATCTAAGTATTAAAACCGAAATTTGAATTTTTAACGAAAAATTTTGAAAATTTTCTGAAAATTATAAAAAAATATGTGACGTCACACAGGGAGGGGGGGGCCTCGCAAATGTGACTAGCTGTGACAAGGGGGGGGAGGGGTCTAAAAACCATGAAATTCGTGTGACGTAATTAATGTATGGCGCCTTGTGGAGGGCCTACCCCTATACGACTCTTGAAAAGAATAAAATGTTTGGTTTAGATATCCTGAAATTATATGTTTGATGTGAATTTTCAGCACGACTGGGAGAAGTACTTGGGGCACGTGTTTGCGAACACGAGCGTACAGCTGCAGCCGAACACCGACCGCGTCATCGTGATGGACCTGCCCTACCTGCAGAAGCTGGCGGTGCTGCTGGCCGACACCAAGCCAGTTGTCATTGGTGAGAACCTTTACACTTCATTAGGGAGGATGGTGATGCAAATGGGAAACACGGTGAAAGTCAAAGTCAAAGTCAAAGCGTTTATTTTGTTTAGGCCTACGGGGGCACTTACAAATTGTCATTTTACATTTTTTCCTTAAATTCTACTGCCGGATCGGAAACGCGACCTCGACTGAGAAGATCCGGCAAGAAACTCAGCGGGCTTGTCTTTTTTACATTGTTTTTTTTTTTATCGCCATTTACTTATTTTAATACAATGTAATTTGGTAAACAATAGCTCCAGTGTGCTGCCTTCCGAAATAAGCAAGGCAAGACACGCTACACTTTAACATGACACTGTTATTAACAAAGTGTATGTTATGTATCCGATTGTTACTTGATTAATAATATATCCGAACGTATCTATAAAAAAAATGGTGTGTTCTCTGTGCTAAGTGATTCATCATGTCGCCATGAAAAATACCTATTGTAATGTTAGGAAAATGGTTAAATAATAAATACTCAGTGATTATTTTCATCGGACCTCGCAGTTTAATTTCAACAGCAGAG
This sequence comes from Drymonia ruficornis, assembly GCA_947859195.1. Lineage (NCBI taxonomy): Eukaryota > Metazoa > Arthropoda > Insecta > Lepidoptera > Notodontidae > Drymonia > Drymonia ruficornis. The sequence goes on along the minus strand of OX401910.1, from coordinate 934,013 downwards.
CGTGGTTACCGATCACATTCAAGATGATGGCTTTGACAAATGTTTTTCCAAAACTTGAAGAAACAACCAGTTTTTCAAACTGGAAATTCAGAGTAAAAATTTTACTCGAAGAAAAGGGATTGGCCGAAGTGTTGAAGAAATATGCAAAGGATGACAAAACTATGATAGAGAAGGACGCTAAGGCCAGATCAGTGATTGTTCATTGTGTGACCGATCGTCACATCGAAATCATAAAAAAATGTGCTACAGCGGCCGACATGATGAGCGAGTTGGAAAAAGTATTCGAGCGGAAAAGTATATTTAACAAATTATTTCTACGGAAAAAGCTATTATCACTAAAGTGTGATGAGAAAACAAAGTTACAAGACCACTTCTTAAATTTTGATTCAATTATGGCTAAGCTAGAGGCGACCGGTACGAAGATTGACGGTAGTGATAAAGTATGTCATCTTTTACTTACTATGCCAAATATATATGACACAGTCATTACTACTTTAGAGACAATGAGCGATGGCAAGGAACTCACCATTGATTTTGTGAAGTCCAGACTATTGGATGCTGAATTGAAGTTAAATGAAAACAATAATAACACAAATAAAGGAGATACTGAAACCAGTTTTCTAACTTGCTATAATTGTCACAAAGAAGGGCACAAATCTTATCAATGTACAAGTAATGTCAATGCGAATCAATATCATAATTTTCAAGAAAGAGGTAGAGGAGGTCGAGGAAGGTTTAGAACAAGAGGTCGGGGAAGATATAACAGAACAGCACACCTAGCAAATGAAGAAAATGATAATATCAATGATGGGGAGTTGTTTATAGCGCTGAGTTGTACAGAAAGTATACAAGAGAATGAAAGTATTGTATTTGTAGTCGACTCGGGGGCGACACACCACTTCATCAAAGAGAGTTTTATAAAATACATGACCAACATCACGCAGTTACAGACACCAATCAATATAAAAATCGCCAATGGGCAAATTTTGAAGGCAGAAAAAATAGGATTGTTGAAACTTGATTATGAAGGAATGCCTATTACAATAGAAGGACTCATAGTACCAAATATAGCACATAATTTGCTATCAGTAAGCAAATTGATCCAATCGGGAAAGACCATAGTATTCAAAAACGAACAATTGAAAATACATTCAAACAACAACACCTATTATGGAGAAAAAATTGGAAAGTTATTTATACTAAGACTACAACTAAAAGAATACAATAATGCTAAATGCAATTATATTAGGGGTGACACTGAAATATGGCACAAAAGACTGGGTCATATAAATAGAAAAGGACTTGCTATTTTAAAACTACCATACAGTTCTGATCCATGTGATGTGTGCATGAAAAACAAAAGTACACGACTACCATTCCAGCATGTGAGACACCCACAAGCTAAAGGTATTGGAGACCTAATACATTCCGATGTGGCTGGACCAACACGCACCCCTACACAAGAAGGACACAGGTACTTTCAAACTATCATCGATGATTATAGCCATTTCACACAAACTTATCTATTGACAAATAAATCTGAAGCAGCTGACAATCTGATAAAATATATAAAAGAGGTTGAGACTGAAAAGGAAGTAAGGATAAAAAGGATTCGGTGTGACAACGGAGGTGAATACTCATCCAACTCATTTAAAATGTATTGCGAGAATAAAGGTATCAAGATTGAATATACATTGCCCTATAGTCCTCAAATGAATGGAAAAAGTGAACGAATGAATAGAACTATCTACGACAAGGCAAGAACCATATTAGATGAATCAAACTTACCTAGATATTTATGGGGCTATGCAGTGTTGACTGCAACCTACCTGATAAACCGATGTCCATCTACAGCAATAGGTAATGAAATACCAGCTATGATATTTGAAAGGGAGTTCAATTTAAATAAACTTAGACCATTTGGATGTAAAGGATGGATGGTTAAAATACCGAGACCACAAGGAAAGTTTGAACCAAGAGCAAAAACAGTGAGAATGATAGGATATGCACGCACAGGCTATAAAGTGTGGGATCCTGTCACAGACGAAGTTACAGTTACAAGAGACATTCGTTTCGATGAAAGTAACCTGAAATATGATGAAAAAGAAACTCAAACTGACAAGCAAACAAATGTAGGAGAAAGTTATAACGAAAAAGAAGAAAATATGACAAGTAATGATGTTGAAATTGAAGCGAAGAACACAGAAATAGATGAACCAAGTAATGATATGGAAGAATGTAATAATGAAAACGATGATGAACCAACAATAACTAGAAGTGGAAGAGAAGTAAGAATGCCTAAACATCTTGAACAATATGAATTAAATGAAGCCTATTGTTTGATAAGTAGTGATGAAGATCCCGAAGATTATGACAAAGCTATGAAAAATGGTTGGAGTGAAGCTATAAGAAATGAATTGGACGCTTTAAAAAAGATGAAAACATGGACAGAGATTGATTTACCAGATGGGAAACAAGCTATTGATACAAAGTGGGTATTCAAAACCAAAGAGAATGGATTAAAGAAAGCTCGACTAGTGGTAAAGGGTTTTCAGGTAAAAGAACAAGAAGATTTTGGTAAAAATTATGCTCCTGTAGCAAGAGCTTCTACAGTACGAACTCTTTTGGCTCACGCAGTACAGTATGATTTCCCAATTAGACAGCTGGATGTGCCAACTGCATTTTTGAATGGCATGCTAGAATCTGAAGTTTACATTAAAGCTCCAGAAGGGGTGGAAATTGGAAAAAACAAAGTACTGAAATTGAATAGAGGATTATATGGATTGAGAGAAAGTCCAAAATGTTGGAATCAAAGATTTAACAACTTTGTTGAGAAAAAGGGATTTACAAGATCGCCACATGATTTCTGTCTGTATATTGGTGAAGTAATTAAGGTGTGGATGGTAATTTACGTTGATGACATTATACTAACAGGCAAGGAGGAAGACATACAAAAGGTTGTAGAAGATCTGAGAAGAGAATTTAACACAAAAGATTTTGGATTCCCTAAATTATTTTTAGGAATGGAAATAGAGAAGACAGATGATTGTTTGAAAATTACACAAAAGAGACAGATTTACAAGATGCTTGAAAAATTCAAAATGACAGAGTGTAAGACTTCCTTAACACCGTTAATCAAAGGATATCAGTTTGACAAAAATGAAGAGATTATACATGATATACCGTATCGTCAGTTAATTGGTGGATTAATGTATATAGCAACAGGCACAAGGCCGGATATAGCATATACCGTATCATACCTGAGTCAATACTTAGACAGACCAACTAGAAGTCTTTGGACGCAAGCAAAAAGGACATTAAGATACTTGAAGGGGACAATAAATACAGGACTGACATATCAAAGAATGAATAAATCATGCATAGAAACTTATTCAGATGCCGATTGGGCCGGCAATCATTCAGATAGAAAGAGTGTATCTGGATCAGTTACCCTGTATAATGGAAATGCTGTTGCATGGTTTTCAAGAAAACAAAACTGTGTTGCACTATCAACAGTGGAAGCGGAGTACATTGCAGGCGCAGCTAGTGCTTGTGACTTGATTTATGTGAAAGGACTGTACAGTGACTTGAACAGAAGTGATAGTGTAAAGTGTTTACTATATATGGACAATATTGGTGCAATTCAACTAGCCAAATCATTTGATAATAGTAAACGTGCTAAACACATAGACATTAAACATCATTTTTTGAAGGATGTTATACTAAATAGTATAATTAAAGTAGAATATGTTGCCACTGATGAGAATTTATCAGATTTATTCACTAAATCTTTGTCGGGTGAAAAACTGAATTACATAAAAAATAATTTAAACATAATTTAAAAAGAAAGCATTGTGTAATCTTGTTAAGTAAAGAAAACTTTTTGTTCTATATTTCTATAATATTCGATATTCTGTAAAAAAAAATTGTACCTATATACTAGGGACCGTATAATTATAATTTGTAACAACTAACACACACCAAGTTATTTAATACTACATTTGATAAGTGTGATTGTTTCATATTATAATTGTAGTTTATTTGCATTGTAGAGCTTGAATATCAATGTTGTAAGTTCTATTTTTTTTATTAGTCTATCAATCGAGAAGGGGTGTTATGTATCCGATTGTTACTTGATTAATAATATATCCGAACGTATCTATAAAAAAAATGGTGTGTTCTCTGTGCTAAGTGATTCATCATGTCGCCATGAAAAATACCTATTGTAATGTTAGGAAAATGGTTAAATAATAAATACTCAGTGATTATTTTCATCGGACCTCGCAGTTTAATTTCAACAGTGTATTTGAGCGATCAGTCCCAAGCTGATTTATCTTCCAAGTAATCCGAGATTTTGTAATAGGCGTAGGCGTAGGCGAAACGTAGGAAACTGCATCAAGACAATGTACTAGACATTATAAACAACAATGAAAAAAGAAAAGATGGATAGTACACAATGAGCATCAGTATAGTGTGATCTTAGCTCAGCATGTGCTGGAGAGGAGTAGGGTCTCTTTCAGCACAATCCGCAAAAACCTTGTCACGCCTAAACCAAACATTGCTCGTACGTTACCGACCTGAAGGAGAGTGTGGCAAAGTGAGGTGAATCGGGAAGCGGGTTGGTTCCGGCTCTCTCACTCGTCGTACGAAACGCAGCTGTAATCAGCCCCGGATCTAGGATTTTCGAACTGGGGCAGAACCTTCATCGTTTGAGATAAATTACCAAAAAAAACTGAAATGGGCGTTTTGTGGAGCAAGCTTTAATCTTACTATATTATGATTTTGGCGCCCCCTGAAACTACTTGCCTTCCCTCCCCCCCTAGACCAGGTGCTGGCTGTAATAGCTACTTTTTTTTTTATTGGACTGCGGTGGCAAAAAAGCGTATGGCCCGCCTGATGTTAATCAGTTACCGTAGCCTATAGATGCTTACAATACCAAAGGCATTGCTCGCACATTGCCGACCTGAAGGGGAGTGGGATGGAGGGAGGGGGAGGGGGGGGGGGCTTACGGCTCTCTCACTCATCGTACGAAACGCAGCTGTAATGGCTGCTTTACGGCAATCTTCTGTAAGAGGATGGTGCTACCCCGGTCGAACCAGCCGATATTTATGAGCTGTAGTCAATTCGTCTCTCGATCGCAATGTAAGTGTAATGTGTGGTGTCAGAGCGGTTCATGTGGTGGAGCGTGTTCTCGACGCTGGCGCCGATGACGCTGGCGTCGTTCCGGTCGCTGGGCTTCGAGTTCTCGCGCGCCGTGTTCGGGCTGCAGCAGCGCACGCCGCGCTGGAAGACCTGCACCGCCAACGTCAACGCCAACTTCGGCGTCGCGCTCAGCTACTTGTACGTCAAGAGGCACTTCGACGTCACTTCCAGGCAGAAGGTGGGTCCACTAACATGGTAGATGATAAAGCTGGTGACGCCAGATTTTTTATAGAACAAAGGAAGTTCCTACCAAATTCCTGAAAAACCCGTGATTATACTTAATAAGCGATACAACCGTTTCCAAGAAAATTACTTCACTTTGCCTTAACCGCTGGTATACCGATTCCAGACAAAATAGAAAATAACTTAAGTTTCGCGTGGATCTGCGTTTCGGCGTACAAAGTGGAATGCAGATGATTGATTCTAGAAAGTTACAAGAACAATGCTACTCGCGTTTCTGTTTTTCTCTTATGATTACGGCTAAAAGTTACAAAGCTGAAAGTTGACAAATTAAAGCATGAACAACTGCTAAGTATACGTACACTACATTAGTACATTTTGACCCAATTACAGTTCTCATTAAACTACGTATTAACTTCATATCATTGCGAGTCGCGATCTAGGGAAGGTCGCGGGAAACTGGATGCAAGCAGCACAGGATCAGTCGTTGTGGAAAACCTTGGGGAGGCATAGACTTAGGTTGAACATAGGTCCAACAGTGGACGACTTTTAGGTGACATGATGATGATGATTGTTCAGGCTATCGAGATGGTGGAAGACGTGCGGTCTGCGTTCGCGGCGGCGGTGCGGCGCCTGGACTGGATGGACTCGGCCACGCGGCTCAAGACGCTGGACAAGCTCAAGGCCATCCGCAACTTCGTGGGCTTCCCCGCCTGGCTGCTCACGCACGACCAACTCGACAAACATTACAAACACGTAAGCACTCACTCACGTCTCGAATCTTTTTCTTGCAAAGGTTGCAAAGAAAATATCTTGCAACAAACATTTCAATGACTGGGAAATATATCATCAAAGCTACCTGTACTATTTTATGAAATTTTAGAACAACTTTGTTACTCACCCAGTAGGATCTCATTGCACACTGACATTCCATAGCAAATGGAACGGTTTGAACTGCTTCAATAAGATCACAGATGTATTGTGAGTTAGAACCTCACATTAAGTAAAAGGAAATATCAAAGCGCCACTACTATTGTTAACTCTTCAAACTCCACAGAAAACTATCCCCCAAATTCATAGAAACTTATGATCGACTTGCAGTGGAATTACAAATCACATTTGTTCCTAAAAATGCTTTTCAAAACCATTGTAAACTGGCTAAAATCTCTATGAATTTGGGGGCAGAAGTTCCGTTGAATCCTTAGCAAGTAAAATGCATTGCTAACAGTGGGCTCAAGTCAATATTGCTGATGATAGATACCTAACACTTAAACATTTTTCAGGCAGAAGTAGTAGAGGGTAGTTTATTCGATACCTACTTGAAATTAACCTGGTCAGCAGTCAAGAAGTCGCTGGAATCCCTCAGAGAGAAACCCGATAGGAACAGGTATGTTCACAAACTGATATTTTGAACAAATATGGGAAATATGAGCAGATTAATAAAACAATATGTGAATTCTTCTCAGATGGGTAGCAACCGCAACTACAGTGAATGCATTCTACTCGGCTACCCTCAACTCTGTCAGTAAGTATCCAACTACTTTCATATTACAAAACGAGTGATACCTGATGAATTATGACCGAATCCCCCCCATATTGAGGGGGGAGCCAGGTGTAATGGCAATAGGTTTGCTCCATAACATTAGAAAATACCATCAACGAAATGTGCTGTAATGTCTATGGGTATCTCTTTGGGATATCTATCTATAATCTATGGGAATTTCTTTGGGATATCCAGGCACGCACGTCTTTCTGTGAGGTGACATATTAAAACCCATGGAATATAAGTAAAACTGCACGTTTGAAGCGATGATAGAGGTGCTGTTCAAGGCAATTGAAGGGTCGTGCGTCTGATATCTAGAGATACCAAAGCGTAAATGGTGTAATCTTTGCTCAAGGCTGTAAACTGTCATTGTATTTTTCCAGCTTTCCCGGCCGGTATCTTGCAACCGCCATTCTACGGCAACGGAATCGAGTAAGAGAAACAATTTGTTGCCGACATTTATTGCGTTGTAAGTAGTGATTATGAATACTAAATGTGGTTTTGTTTTAGAGCGATCAACTACGGATCCATCGGCGCGATCATGGGGCACGAGGTGACGCACGGCTTTGATGACCAAGGTGAGTCTCATCTTTTTTTATTTCTTAGAAAGGCACCGGAACAGACGGTCCACCTGGTGGTATGTGGAAACCGTCGCCCAGAACATCTGATACTCTTAGGGTCCTATAAACATGCCTTTTGAAGAACCCTATGTGGGAAGGGAAGGGAAGGGATTGCGAAGGGACTCTTTAATGATTATCTGGCTTACTGAAGATGCTGTAGTATTTTGACAATTTCTAGCAGAAATGTAGCAAATTGCTGGACACTACAGTGCGGATACTTCCTGCAATTCTGCTACTGAAGTACTGAGTAAAGAAAGTCTGTATTGAATCGAGGTAATTGTGTAAATTTTTTTACAAAGTGGATTAACGATCTGGTGGAGGTGTCGATAAACCTGGATGCGGGTAGCTCCAGGCCGGTCGTACTGGAAAACCTTGGGGGAAGTCTATGTCCAGCAGTGGACGAGTTTCGGGTGATATGATGAAGGTTTGTAAATGTTGTACCATGTGCAGGGCGCCGCTACGACGAGGAAGGCAACCTGAAGCAGTGGTGGTCGGCGGCCACGCTCGAGCACTACCACGGCAAGGTGCAGTGCATCATCGACCAGTACAGCCAGTACCACATGCCGCAGCTGCCCAACTACACTGTCAGTATACCAATACACCAGTATTTAACTATTCTCTATATATGGGCAAAGGTGCAACACTATGAACTAGCATTCACTTAAGGTGACAATTAATAACCTGATAAGGTAGGATCAGAGTATTCTAAGTGACACCATAGATTTAGTTTGTGTTTACTATACTCATAATAAAGTAGACCTTTTGGTAAAAAGCAACGCTAATGTCTCTGTTGGATGAATCATTTTCATTTTTTATGCGAGCAAGCTTTGATACAGGGTATTGACGGTTTAATAGCACAGGTCATCGGACCTCATGAGTGTACCAGAAGAGCAGCAGTGCGTGAGGAGTGTCGACGAGTTTTCAAGCGTGGTTCCTAATGCTTATAATCGCGACTACTCAGCCAAGAGTGTAACGACGAAGACGCCTTGCTAGAGTAATGGAAACTTGAGACTTGTGTTAACTGCGGTGTTGTCCGTAGGTGCACGGGTTCAACACGCAAGGCGAGAACATAGCGGACAACGGCGGGCTGCGCGCGGCGCTGAACGCGTACTCGCTGTTCACCGCGCGGCAGCCCGCCGCGCGCCGCGACACGCTGCCCGGCCTGCCGCACTACACGCCCGACCAACTGTTCTTCCTAGGCTTCGCACAGGTAACTTCTTATATATTCTTTGTATATTAAGTATGTATTTACAAATAAAAAAGTAGTATATGTAGTAATATCAGTTATCTGGTTTCCATAGTACAAGCTCTGCTTAGTTTGGGATCAGGTAGCCGTGTGTAAAAAATGTCCCAGGATATTATTATTATCATATGGCACCCTGGTACAGTCAGCAACGAAAGTCGCTGAACATTCTGAATTTTTCAAATCGGTTGTACTCTTTATTCTGCAAACGTTGGTAAACCTTTATAAAACCAAATATTAGCAACATGTCTACGTTTTGTTACGATAAAGAAAAATTATGGATTTGATGCAAAACAAAAGTGTGCAAGCTATTTGAAAAACTGAGAATGTTCAGCGACTTTCGTTGCTGACCGTACCTAGTGTCAGAGTTCTTCAAGCCGGCCGGCCAAGGCTTAACGACCGGCTTTGAAGGTGGTAGTCAAGCTGTAGCCAATTGACTGCAGCTCATGAACGGGCTGGCTCGACCGGGGTAGTACCACCCTCTCACAGAAGATCGGCGTAAAGCAGCCATTACAGCTGCGTTTCGTACGATGAGTGAGAGAGCCGAAAGCCCACTGTCCCTCCCTTTCCCTTCATCCCACTTCCCTTCGGGTCGGCAATGTGCGAGCTATGCCTTTGGTATGTAAGCGTCTATAGGCTACGGTAACTGCTTAACATCAGGCGGGCCGTACGCTTTTTTTGCCAGCGCAGACATATACAAAAAAAAAACGACTGCTGTCTAGATGACAACTGGGACCGACTTTTAACGTGCACGGAAGCACGGAGACGCTCAGTTCAAAATGCCACTAAATGGTCACCCATCTCTGACTGACCTTGCAAAGCGTTGCTTAACCTCCAGTCGTTTACCGATCAGTAATTGCAACTGGCTATGAGCTACTATGTTATTTATGGCTGGTGGAGTGACGACCTGCAGAAAGTGGCTGGCAGAAACTGGTTATGAAGAGCTGAAGGCCGAGATCAGTGTCGTGCATTGGAGGAGTGCCTATGTCCAGCAAAGGACAGCAATAGGCTGATGACGAAAACTTCCTCGATAGAGAATTGTATGTTCGAGTGCTGATACAAAAGTGAACCAGTGACCAATCAACCAGTAAACATTAATGTACATAGTTCTGGTCAATAACTCATCGAGAGAGGTCCATAATAAATCCACCTCTGTGCTACGTCTAATCTTCAATTTAATTTCAGATTTGGTGCGGCAACACAACAGTAGGCGCACTCAAGTCGAAACTAGTGGAAGGCGTCCACAGCCCGAACAAAATACGAGTGATAGGCACCCTCAGTAACATGAAGGAGTTTTCGGACGCGTGGCACTGCCCCGCGGGCTCGCCCATGAACCCCGAACACAAGTGCATACTGTGGTGATCCATATTGTGATGTTAGTTGTACTGAACCAAAGACAAATAGGTTACCGAAAGTTACCGCCTTAGTGTGTATTTTATTTTTTAAGGATAGTGATGCAGTCATGTTGGTGTCTATGGTTAGTGTTTGGAGGAAATGTCGTAAAATATGAGAATTAGTCCCATGAATCAGAGTACTAATATTATTATTAGAGATGTGGATGTATTAAGCTCGTATTAATAAATTCATCTCAAAGTTGAGATCGATCTTAAGATGCAGTTTTGACGTTTAATGTATGGAACATCTGTCAAAACAGCATCTTTAGATCGATCTCGACTTTGAGATTCATTTATTATTATGAGTCTTAACATGGTAAGCCTCTCCTTGGGGAACAGGATACAGGCATCTCTGCCACTATTGTAAGAGTTATGTGGGAGGCTGACAGGTAAGTGCAGGTAAAAGCAATTTGTTGCATGCACTAATATTGTATGTTAAGATAATGTATAATGATTCTCATTGTACTATGGAATTTGATTTGTATTTAAAAAATATTGAGATTATTATTATTAAAAAGGACTACTTATTGTGCATTCACGATATCTGCGTAATGTAACTCGTCAAGATATCGTGAATGCATAACTCAATTTTGAATGCATCTGTACGTAATAAGAACAAAAAATATTTATAACGATGAATAAAAAGACAGGAATAAAATCAAGATACCGTTTTATTTCTTCCTCATGTATTGGAACTGGTAGACGGCCGCCGCGGTCTTGGTGCCGCGCTGGATGCGCTTGGGCTTCATCACCTTGGCCTCCTGGAGATGGCGCTTCAGCTCCAGCTTCTGCTGGACCACTGTCAGTTCCCTCTCTCTGTCGATCCTCTTGGAGAGCTCTCTGTACACTTGTTCTTTCTTCTTCTTCATTGATTCTGCAGTCTGCAAATAAGATATTTTATTACTAATGTCAGATTTTTAGTGGGTACTCTACTAAATACTCAAACGCAACTCAAGAACTGCTTAATTTTGACGCAACCACAAAAATTACAGGAAATAATGTCGTAAATGGCTTAAGGCCTTAAGATCAATTGTAGTTTAAACCACGGGAGCGTTCAATCTCGCGTCTTCCGTATCGATTGAACAACAATCATTGATCTTACGGCCCTAAGACGGCTAAGTGGTAACATTTCAGTATTCGGCCGATAGAGTAATCTAATGTCAGGACTTTTCCAGGAAAAAGGAAAGGTTCTGGCTAGATAATTATAAAACTATTTAAAAACCCTAACTACAACAGTTATCATGTACCCAGGATGACCTCAATAGGTTCCCTAATAACATAGTCTTAGTGGCAACTCTCTGGGCTAAAGACATACCTCCGACTCAAAAAGAACTGTGTACTGTACTCAAACTGTAATAAAAAGTACTGTGCCCTCCAAAGAAATAAGAGTTGTCTGTTGTAAAAACACCGAGGTTACCTTGTCATCAATATCAGGCAATGCAATCTTATCTAAGTCTGACATCCTGGGTCGATTTGTCCTCCGGCCGATGAGTGCAGGGTGTGTGTCCAGCCTCTTTGCAATATCAAAACCCTTCTCTTCACCCTCATCAACAAAGAATGTGTGCGTATTGGCAGTGGCTTCCGCTACATCTGTCATGTGGAGTTGTGCCTGAAAGGAGGAATATCTTATGAAATTGTATGTAGTTAGAAGGCTGTCTTTCCTATGTGTATTTAATGAATACGGTATTTGTTACGTATTAAGATACCCTCAGGTAGATTAATAATTATATCTGTATGTGTGGGTAGTGAATTAAGAAATCAGTTTGCTTTGATCCCTAAACAATGTCGTATCTTTTAGTATTAATTTAAATTTGGCAAAATCTTAAGGCAGTAGATTTTTTTTTACTGGATAAAACAGATATTAGGGCCTTTTCCCACTGATGGTTAGAATGGCTTGCAAGTAGGGTTCTCAATCAACATGTTGAGTGTGAATGCACTGCAAGCTTGTCTTATCTCACTCAACATATACTGCTCTACTCGCAAAATGCCAGCAGGATTGCCTGCTCAATTTCCAATCAGAAAAACAAAAGCAGTATGTACGTACCTGTAGCCTATCGATCCGTCTGCTCTCTATAGTCCTCTTCATGTTGATGTACTTGATGTCCTGCGTCTCCATAAGCTTCACCTGTTCCGTTGTGTGCTCGTCATCTTTCTCAATCTCATGGTGCACCTAAATGTCATGGTTAACATTTAGCTATCTCAATATTTTCATAGATAGAAGATATTTTTACTGCAGTCTTTATAAAATAATTTTATATTTTTTGTCTGTTTATAGAATCCCATAACAATGTTGATGTTTTTTTTGTTATCATGTCTGCTCATTACTGGGCAAAGGTCTCGCCATCTCTGTTATAGTGTATTTTGATGTATATACTTAACTTTACAACAGTACCAAGAAAAACATATCCCTCCTTCCGGGCCAGTTGGGTAAAAATATGCACAAAGGAGGTTACTTACCCCATCTTTAACCTTCGATTTGACCATATGAAAGTAGAACTCATCGGGATTCTTGTCCAGCGTCCGTTTGCGCAGCAATTTCAAAGTTTCGCCTTTCTGATGGTAATCATCTGCCCGCTTCTTGTAATCCTTTTTCTTTTCAAGCAAACCTAAGTGTTTTCTCGAGTCTGGCTGATGCCGCTCCTTGTGGGTCTTCTGGTTGGCCTTCGCGGCCTTCTTCCATGATGACATTCTCGCGTTCAACAATTAGTTATTTAATTTTTTTGATGGTTTCAAAAACAACAACAACAAAACATAACCTCCAACACGTGTGAATGACACTAATGACAGACATGACAGCTGACATAACAGTTGCGTAATGACAGTACTAGGGATGTCGTGTTTATCATTCAAAGCAAAATTTAAAAGTATCGCTTTGAACCATCGATATACCTAATTGAAACCGATATTTTATTTCAAGAAAATGTTCGTAATCATCACAAAATCAAAACTTAATAAGTTTAGAAGATGGTATATTGTAGAAATAATATTTATGAGTCTGATGATCCTAATTCTATATTATTTCATTTAAGAGCAGGCACATTAATTAAGTACACAATCTTATACAATAGCACGCTTAAAATAGAACAACAGGAGTGATAGTATTATCTGCTTCAGAAGACTTTCTTATCGCTGTCGGTAGTTTCACTATCGTAAAATACAAAAATTCCAATGCACTGAATAAACCCACTCCAAGAAACATATTGAAGACACCTCCCAGAGATGCTGAAAAAAAACTTAACCTTGCAAAAAAACTTTTGGTCAAGTAAGCTAAATAAGGTAGGTAAGTAACCTGCAACGTACTTAGCACGATTAGCACACAAATCTTAAATTTATTATTCAACTTACAAAGTAAGGTGAGCCATGTTTCGGTTTCGTTTAACACAAATACTCTGGAGTGGCCCAAATTAATTCGCAGGCTTAAAATACTTGCTGAGGTCACATTTATACCGATGCTGAAATAATATTTAAATTTATGTGGGGTTTCAGCCCAAAGATCTCCTCTACTGGAAGCAATGAGATTTAAGTATTTACAATTATGGATAAGTGCTTACTAGAAAGGATCTATAACGTGCTCAATAAAGTCCATCTGGTTCATCTCTAAAACCAAGGAGGTGGAAAGTTTCTTGCAGGAAGCCAAACAGTGGCATGAAGCATTATCTGAAATATCAACGCATAGTGTTAATTGCTGAAAGAACGTTAATAATAATTATATTTAAGGGGTCCATACCTCAGTAGGTACCTATCATAGGATTCTCTATAATATCCACATAGCAGTCAGGGTATAGGATAGACACAATTTAAATTTAGTCTTAAGTCCAGAATTTTTCTGTGTAGATGTAGGTTTTACGTACTTTTATATCCAAAAGCTCTTAAGCATCCAAGTCGGCTAACAGAACAGGGTGGCAGCTTATTCCTCGTGGTGTCGTTGTACGTGAATGGATCGCTGCAGCCGCAGTACTTTTCTGCACATCTATGCTAAAAAATATGATATCACAATATTAAATTCCTATATATTTTATCCTTATGTCACGTATTATCATAATTGTTTAGATATGTTATCCTTATATCTAATAGGGAAACCCTAAGTTCTACAATGAAAAAATAGTTTATTCAGAAGATAGACTGTGATAAGTGATAATAGATATTTTTATGAATCGATTAATATGAAATCGATTAATTAGAACTAAAACATTGTCTGCCACTTCACTTCTGTCAGTGTCACCTTGATGTCACCACAACGCGCACGCCATCGTGGCGCCGCTCTGCGGGATTTTTTGCCATCAACGACGGAACTACACGAACGTAAATACATACTGGACTGTTCACTACTGCACAAAAAACGAGCCGAGCGAGAGGCCCCAGTTGGGACCGTGTCCCTCTCATTTCGAGTTGCCATGCCATTAATATGATAAAACAATAGTCACGATAAATACTAAATTAATTTATTTGCTTGATTTAAAACTAACAATCACTACCCAACGATAATATTATTTTGGCATGGCAACTCGAAATGAGAGGGACACGGTCCCAACTAGGGCCTCTCGCTCGGCTCGTTTTTCTGTCCAAGAATTTCTAGGTATAATAGACCTTAAGTCAGCAGAATAAAGTTGAATTTCTTCTTAACCAAAAACTCAACTTGTCTATCCTCTATTAAGACTGGGCAGGTAGCGAACGAGGCATTTTTGGAGGCTATCTCCTCTTAGAGGAGTGGAGTAAAAATTTTGAAAAAAATATCGCCGTATTTATTATACCCTCTTCTTTAAAAAACAAGTTTGAAAAATGTGAAAAATGCTCTTTTACTATGTGAAAAAAATTACCAAAATGTAGAAATTTTCAAATTTAAATTTCTATCTTCTTCCAAACGGCTGGGAATTTTTAAATAGTTTTTTCACCAAAAGATGGAGAAAGATAATACCTAAAAAATGTAAGCTTGATTTTGCGATGCAATCGTTTTTCACGTCACAATTCATGATTTTCCAAATATTCGCCAACAAAGTGGGCGGATCCGGTGCGAGGGGCGACGGGCGGCAGTACCGCGATGACTGTTGGACGGGGAGGTTGTGTCACTTTTCTACGCTCCAGTCGTTTCAATTATCGTGTATCTCTTTTTTATAAATAAATACGTAAAAATATTGTAATTGTTTAGAATATTTTGTAGATAGCTAGCATTTGTTAGATTTTATATTTGTGCGCATTTATACGTCTTTGTACCTAAGTAGTTGTGATAAAGAGTTGTAATTTAGAACATAAATTACAATTCTTTGTTATTATATAAAAAAAATACAATTGGCTACAAACACAATTGCCTAAAATAATAAAAAAATAGAATAACATGAAAAAAAATTTAATTCGAATATATAAAACTAGGACTCGATCCTACATACTGTCGCGCGTACTCATTGACTCACTGAGCTATTTACATGTTAATTGGAACGGCGAAATTATGAACTATATACTTCGTCATCCATTGACAAATTATTGACGCCTGCTTCATAAAGTGGTTTGACGTAGGCTGTTCGGCTCACTACTTGCGTGGTTGCGGGTTCGATTCCCGCCAAATGGAAATTTTTGAAACTGATTTATGCGTAATTTTTCCTGATCCTGGTATTACGGGGATCGTCTCCAGGCCATTACGGTACCCATAGTACAAGCATTGCTTAGTTTGGGACCATTCAGTTGACGTATTGGTTTGTCAATCCAAATAATTTATAAAATGATTAAAATGTAATAAAACATGTAATAAATAGTAAAAAATAGTATACAAAAAAACTTTACACAGAAATGCCGAAGGTGAGGTACGAACTCACGGAATATTCGCTAATGCTTCACCACTACGCTAATGAGACGTTGGGAAATGGAATGAAATTATTCACTACCCCTATGATATACATTTTGCGCTATAGTTCTATGTGGAATAAATACATAAATTATATGCTTTTAAAAAATAATTGTTGTGTGTAAATATTCTGATAAAAAAATCTGTACCATTCAAAAATACAATTAAAATAAATACCAATATATTTCAATAACTAAATATGGTTGGATTTGAACCCACGTCGTATGTAATTCTTTCTGTTTTATCAAGATGTCTAACTTCAAAATAAAAAAAAGTATCTTTGAAATCGGTTCACCCAGTCGCAAGTTCTGAGGTAACAAATATAAAAATACAGTCAAATTGAAACGTCCTCCTTTTTTGAAGTCGGTTAAAAATATCATATTCGAAAACATAAAAAAATGGCATTATTCCACTTTGATCACCCAGGTGGTCAGAGGTTGTGTTGCAAAAGACTCGAGTCTTTTAGGCTTATTATTAGGGCTCGAGCCTTCGCGGCGATGAGGAGGCTCTCGGAAATAAAGCCTTTATTTTGAAGCTCTTTCTAAAGAGGCTTGGAGCCCTATTTTTATTTTAGCCCTTTGTGACCATTCTTGACTATACTTGAATATGCACGACTATTGTAAAAAATTGTTGACCAGTATTGACCATTCTAGACTATTTTGACTATTGTTGACTGTTTTTGGCCATTGTTGACTATTCTCTACTATTATTGACTACTATTGATCATTTTTGACTATTTTGACCATTATTGACTATTTTTGACCATTGTTGAGTGTTTTTGACCATTGTTGACTATTTTTTGCCATTGTTGACTATTTTTTACTAATTTTGACCATTTTTTACCATTCTAGACTATTTTGACTATATTTGACTGTTTTTGGCCATTGTTGACTATTCTCTACAATTATTGACCACTATTGATCATTTTGACCATTATTGACTATTTTTGACCATTGTTGAGTGTTTTTGACCATTGTTGACAATTTTTTTGCCATTGTTGACTATTTTTGACCATTGTTGAGTGTTTTTGACCATTGTTGACAATTTTTTTGCCATTGTTGACTATTTTTTGCCATTGTTGACTGGTTTTGACTAATTTTGACCATTTTTTACCTTTCTAGACTATTTGTGACCATTGTTGAGTGTTTTTGACCATTGTTGACTATTTTTTGCGATTGTTGACTATTTTTTACTAATTTTGACCCTTCTTTACCATTTTAGACTATTTTGACCATTGTTGACCAATATTTACCGTTTTTTAACCATTGTTGTCTTTTTTTACCAAAATTGACTGTTTTTAACCATTGTTGACTTTTTTTGACCATTGTCGACTATTTTTAGCCATTGTTGTCTATGTTTTACCATTTTCGACTAGTTTTAGCCATTGTTGACTATTTCGACCATTGTTGACAAATGTTGACTATTGCTGACCATTGTTGACTTTTTTGGCCATTGTTGACTATTTGGACGATTTTTGGCCATTTTAGACATTGTTGACCATAATTGACGATTTTTGTCCATT
This sequence comes from Drymonia ruficornis, assembly GCA_947859195.1. NCBI lineage: Eukaryota > Metazoa > Arthropoda > Insecta > Lepidoptera > Notodontidae > Drymonia > Drymonia ruficornis. The sequence continues at coordinate 916,473 of OX401910.1, read as the reverse complement.
GTTGACTATTTTTGGCCATTGTTACCTATTTTTGACCATTCTTGACTCTTTTTGAATATTGTTGACAATTTTGACTATTGTTGACCATCTTTGGTCATTGTTGACCCTTTTTGACCATTGATGACAATTTTTGAAAATTATTATTCTTTATTTGATACACTAGCAACTTTGAGCTTACGCGTCACTGTACTTTATTTGTTCATATTTAAAATTGGTCAACAATGGTCAACAATGACTAAAGATAGTCAATCATGGTCAAAATAGTCAAGATGTGTCAAAAATGGTCAACAATTAGTCGAAAATAGTCAACGATGGCCAAAAATAGTCTACAATGGCCAAAAAAGTCAACAATGGACAAAAATCGTCAATTATGGTTAGTGTTGCAAAAGACTCGAGTTCTTTTAGCCCTCTCAAAGAGGCTCGAGCTTTCCTACGGGGCTCGTCGAAGAAAAACGACTCCGAATATTTCAAGGCTAAAAAAGGACTCGAGTTTTAAATAAACCTCGAGCCCTTTTTGGGCTCGGAGTTCTTTTAGAGCTCCGTTGTTGTGAGCTTTCTAAGTCTTCGCAAGTATAAGAAGGAGTCGCCTTATAGCTGACTATTCCTGGCTAGTCTATTTTATTCCTGACTATTCTTGACTTTTTTGACTATCCTGACTATTCTTGACTACTCTCGACTATTCTCGACTATTCTCGACTATTCTCGACTATTCTCGACTATTCAAGTCAAGTCAAGTCAAGTCAAAAGGTTTTTATTCATGTAAGCTCATTAGAGCATTTATAAATAGTCAATATAAACAATATTTTAGCGTTACCACCGGTTCGTAATGTTGCTTCCATTGAGAAGAGCCGGCAAGAAACTCAATGGTTACTCTTTTCAAAAGAATAATTGTATACATTTTCAAACAGTAACGCTATGTGAGCAGGCATGCATTAACACAGTGTGAGTAAAAAAAGAAAATAAGGTATTTAAATAAAAATTAATAAAAACTCGCCTAGAAAGCTGTGCATGCCTACTCCCACTTAACTGTCAAACCAAAAGGTGAATATTTATAACGATTGTTTTGGTGTGATGCCTTCCGTGCTTAGGTCTTGTCTGTAAAAGTTTTGGAACAACGGTGTCAAGTGGAAAATGGGCGGACCAGTCCCCGCAAGCAGCGCCCGGAACCCGAGCATGACTTGAGCAGCGGCATCACCCTCCTCAACCATTTTAGAGGGAAGAGGGTGACCCGCTCCACAGAGCCACCGCAAGCAAGGACATTAGAGTGAGCATGACCGATCCATTACCGCAGTGACATAGTTCAACAAAGCTAAGTAAGCGTACGGCAAGACAACATCCGCTACAATTGACATACAAATGCTTGTCAATGGCTACATGATACATGATTTCCACAACTTAAAAAGGTGGTAATTGTGACTAATATGTCAATAGCGCTAAATTAAGAGAAGGAAGAGGAAAACAATAAATAAATAAGGAATAAATCAAAACAAGAAATTCTGAGGAATTATTCCCGTTCCGGTGGAGCTGGACCAGCACCTAGCCAAGCATCTTTATCTTTCAAATAATCATCTAATGTGTAGTAAGCCCGCTTACAAAGCGTACGCTTTACACAAGTTTTGAATTTAGTTTCACTAAGACTAAGTATGTTTGGTGGTATTTTATTATAAAACTTGACACAGTATCCCATGAAAGATGTGTGAACTTTCGCAAGTCGAAAGCGCGGTTGGTCTAATTTGTCTTTATTTCTAGTGTTATATCGATGACTCTCACCTAACTTTTTAAAGAGATGTAAATTTTTCCTAGTGTACATTATGTTTTCATAAATGTATTGGCATGGTACAGTCATAATGTTGATTTCCTTAAACCGTTCCCTCAAGGAGTCGCGACTTCCTAAATTATAGATGGCCCTAACGGCCCGCTTTTGTAAAATAAAAACAGATTCGATGTCAGTCGCCCTACCCCACAATAATATACCATACGACATGACACTATGAAAGTAACTAAAATAAACTATTCTCGCGGTGTCGATATCGGAAAGTTGTCTAATTTTCCTAACAGCGTAGGCGGCGGAGCTGAGCCGCTTCACGAGAGCTCTTATATGTGGGCCCCACTGTAATTTGGAGTCGAGCGTAATACCTAAGAAAACAGTATCATTAACGAATTCAAGTTTTTCTTTATTTAGTACTACATCGCATTCATTACTTCTAACATTAGGTAATGAGAATCTTACACATTTAGTCTTGTTACTATTCAATGCTAAATTATTAGTATTGAACCAGTTATGGACCTGAAGAATAGCATTATTCACGTTGTCCAAATTATTTACATGTCTACCTACTTTAAAAATCAAAGAGGTATCATCGGCAAATAAAACTATCTCTGCCCTACTTTGTATTATATGCGGAAGGTCATTTATATATACTAAAAACAGAAAAGGACCCAAAATGGATCCTTGAGGAACTCCCATTTTAACTAGAGAGCCTAACGATTTAACACCATTTATTTGAACGTTTTGTTTTCTACCTACTAGGTAAGATTTTATAAGTTTGAGCGCCCTATTTCTAACACCGTAATGTTCCAATTTAAGCAAAAGTATTTCATAATTGACGCAATCAAATGCCTTTGAGAGGTCACAGAAGATACCAATAGCATCCTGTGAGTTCTCCCATGCGTCGAAGATATGCTTGATTAAGGTGACACCGGCGTCGATAGTACAGCGGCCTTTGGTGAAACCATATTGTTGATCATGCAGGATGTTATTTGCGTTGAAATGATGTAACATTTGAGTAAGCATAATCTTTTCAAATATTTTGCTAAAAACTGGCAAGACGGATACTGGTCTATAGTTGTTGGGGTCTTTACTATTACCGGATTTAAAAAGGGGTATTACTTTACTGTATTTCATTAAATCCGGGAAGACTCCCTGATCAACACACTTGTTAAAAATCAAAGCTAAATATGGCGCCACAGTACCAATGATAGTTTTACATGCTTTTACTGACATTCCCCATAGATCTTCAGTTGGTTTAATTTGTATGTTACTGAAGGCTTTAACAATAGACCGATCGTTAATATAATCGAATTTAAATTCTACAGGATAAGTGGCTATGTTATCTTTAAGAAGTGAGAGTGAAAGTGAAGGAGAGCAGTTTAAAAATTCTGTTGTTTTTACAGGGATGTTTGTAAAGAACGTTTCGAATTCCTGTGCTACATCTTCATTTGAACTAATGAGACCACGCGAGGTCTCTAAAGTGAAATCTGTATTGCGTTGTTTGGTTTTTCCAGTTTCACTGTTAACTATATTCCAGGTGGTCTTGATCTTGTTATCTGCAGATATAATTTTTTGTCTAATGTGTATCGTTTTGGCCGCCTGGCATACTTTCCTAAACAATTTAGAATAATTTCTAACATACTGAGTAAAAGCTGCATTTTGAAGCTGGGCCTTCTGTTCATAAAGCTCAAATAGCCTTTCCCTACTCCTACGTATCCCTAGGGTGGCCCAGTCACTGAAGGTAAATTTTGGTTTTATTGTCTTTGTTTTAATAGGAAATCTATTATCAAATTCTGTATGTATAACTGCAAAAAAGTCTGCGTAAAAACTATCAGGATCATCTAAGTTATAATTGGGAAAACTTAATTTGGTAAACAAAGTAGTATTATATTTTTGTAAGTTCCCTGATGTTACATTCCTACATTTAATTTTTATGGTTTTTATAGGTATGGTAGAATTAAAGGTGACCGTTTGACCACTATGATCTGACGGCAAATGGCAAACTATTGCTGTATCTAAATATTTACAACTACAGAATACATTATCTATACAAGTGGCAGAAGTAGAAGTTACTCTGGTCGGTTCGAAAAAAACGTGAGCTAAATTGAATGCTTTAAAAAGGCCTAACAGTCTATCAGTATAGCTAGTTTCTTCTAAAATATTAATATTAAAATCACCACAGACTATAATAGACTTATTACTTACAAAGATTTTTTTTAACACATCTTCCATCACAGATTCAAATATACTAAAATTCTGTATGTTTGGGGGTCTGTAAACACATACTACAATGTGCTTATCCAGCTCAACACAGGAAATCTCAATAATCTGTTCGACCGAGAGTCCTACTATATCTTTACGTTCTTTTGACTTAATAATATTTCTAAGTAATATTAATGTACCACCGTGAAGCCTGGACTTGCGGTTATAACAACTTATGACCGTGTAGTTTTCATAATTTATTAACATTTGATGCTCATTAAGCCAATGCTCGGAAATACAAACAATATCATATTGTGACTTTTCTAAAAATAATTCAATTTCTAATGTTTTTGATAAAAATCTCTGTATATTCTGGTGAAATAATCTTAGCGTTCCAGGCCTCTCTTCCTTCCTATAATTTTCGCACGTTTGTGAGACGCCAGGGATACTAGAATGTACCTCTATTGTCGGCCTCGGAAGTTTAAACAGTCAATCACAGCATTATTCGAATAACTAAATAATACTGATTCGTCTCCTATGCTAAGTTTTGTTGAATCTACAACAGCGTTAATATTATAAGCTATCAGTGTAGCAATCTTTTTTCTATCATTCTTAGGAAGATACATATTTTCCTGGGTCAGTCTAAAGCTACTTATAAACCTATTTGTGTCAAAAAATAAAATATTGTCATTATACCATGACAAAGTAAACATTAAATTATTTAAATACTGAATGTATTTATTATGTCTCTCTGACAGATGGTAACAGTAAGGGAGGGCACACAACATGAGCCTCCCCATGTTAAGTTTTAATAAGGTGTCAACACCATCTACAATGTCCTTTTTTCTTAAACCAAAGCTATTACCTAGTAATAACACTACAGTAGTTTTACTATCAAGTTTTGTTTGAACAATTTTTTCTATAAGTAAGTTATAAGGGAGGTTTCTAAAGCAATAATTAGTGGCATTATGACTAAGTTTATCATCTAACAGTGAACCAAATCCTACACCAAACTCATCTGAAAATATCAAAGTTTTACTCTCACTGTTTAGATTAGTACAGCTGTCTATTGGAAGAGTTGCATCAGGCAAAGATGCAGCATGCTGAGGCTCAGGAGCAGACGCTGAGCAGGCGCAGTCGGACGAGAGATTGTTTGTCAGCGACTCGTATCTCTCGGCATTGTACCGCACCAGGTCCATCAGCTCACTGGCCTCGCGCATGCGCTCACATAGTTGTGCTTGGGCAGCTTCATATTTATTAAAAATATCCCTTATTGTATTTTCCCTAAGTGTCAACTCATCCCGTAGACACTGAATATCTATATCATACATAATCTGGTTTTGCTCTAAGTCATTTGTACATAATTCTAACTTTTCTACCAATTGTATACGTTCTTTTCTAAGGCAAATGTTACGTTTTAAATAATTATGTCTTTTTAATGCCTTTCTAGTTTTTTTAATAATATTATTAATTTTAATGTACTTTTTAATTTTATTACTACTTTTGAAAAACGGACGTATGTTATTGTTGGTGTCGTCACCAGTCAAATCAATCGTGATGGCCGGCAAGCCACTCACTGAGCTGGATCCACCACATACCACCAACTCATTATACAGGCTCTGGGTGGAGGCGGCCTGCTTGGTGATTTGAATTGATTCCAAATTAGATATAGCTTTATGGGCTTCACTCAATTGAATTTTGAGTGTGGTGATTTGCTTTAGAGCCAGCTCGTGTGCATCACTGCATTGGTCGAAGCTAGCAACGACATCTTGAAGCTGTTGACATTGGCCAAGTGTGTCCATGTGCTGTGTGTGAAGCGCAGCCAACTCGTTCTTGAGCTCGGTGTTTTTGTCAATAATGTTCTTAACTTCCACCTCACTGTCTTCTCTTTCCTGCAGCAACTGTTGGCACAGCTTCTTTGAGGACTCCAGTTCCCTAAGTGTTGCCCTCAGCTTTTCTTCCATGTCACGGGTTATGGCTCCTCGGGTCATCATTTTCACTGTTGTGGACATTCTGAAAAATGCAGTGAAGGATAAGTGACAATCAAGAACAGATGAAGTAGGAGTCTGTTAAAGGAAATTGAAACACTAAATAATAAAATTAATAAAAGATGAAGTGAATTATAAAAGAAGTTTTGTAGACATGAATTAGGCAGAAAAAAAGTGGTGAATAAGACTAATTTTGTATTGGGTAGGTTAAAGGCATATACACAAGTTCCTTACAGTAATTTCTTTTTAATTGTACACCTACTATAAACAGTTTTAGGAATAATGACTAATTCAATTTTGAGGTTATAATAATCATAACACAAATAAGTTCTATGTGATGTAACTGCAGAGGGCAATAAAACTTTTACACTTAGAATACAATAGTGAGGTTGTAGTGTAATTTGTACAGTATTATTTGTAGTGTTTAATGACTGTGGCGAGTGTTTTGTCGTCGATTTTGTTTCCACCGGGTATTTGTCAAACAAAAGGAGACAAACGATGCCAATATGTTTTCTGGACGTAACTCACAGTTATGAGTCGTGTTTATGTGTTGTGGAGTGTGTAATTAAAGTAAAAAATACAATAATTGAAAACAATACTCCCCCGGATTGAGTGAAAATTTCAAATCCTGGCCGTTGTCGTCGTTCTGTTGACAGCTGATCTTTCTTTTCTACGATTTTTTCATTCTTCAGCTATAATACTTATCACTAATACTTGTTAATTCAATAATTCACTAATAAACACGCACTAATAATAACTTTAATCGAATTTTACAATTAAATATTGCAGGAGACAATTTTTGCACGACCGGTGGCTAGTGTTGCCAACCAAAAAAAAAAAAAAAAAAAAAAAAAAAAATTCTCGACTGTTCTCGACTATTCTTGACTATTCTCGACTATTCTCGACTATTCTTGACTGTTCTTGACTATTCTTGACTATTCTTGACTATTCTTGACTATTCTTGACTATTTTTGACTATTTTGACTATTTTGACTATTTTTGACCATTTTTGACTATTTTTGATAATTTTTGACAATTTTTGACTATTTTTACTATTGTTGACTGTTTTTGGCCAATGTTGACTATTTTTGACATATTTTGACGAATTTTGACTATTTTTGACCATTATTGACTATTTCGACTATTCTTGACCATCGTTGACTATTGTTAATTGTTTTTGAATATTTTTGACCTTCTTTTGACTATTTTTGACAATTTTTTACCATTGTTGACTATTTTTAGCTATTGTTGACTATTTTTGACCATTGTTGACTATTTTTGGCCATTGTTGACTATTTTTCACGTATTTCGACCATGGTTGACTATTTCGACTATTCTTGACTATTGATGACTGTTTTTAAATATTTTTGGCGAATTTTGAAGATTATTGAAGATTTTTGACAATTTTTGACAATTTTTTACTATTTGACTATTTTTTACCATTGTTGACTATTTTTAGCTATTGTTGACTATTTTTGACCATTGTTGACTATTTTGGACCATTGTTGACTATTCTTGACGTAATTTGACAATCGTTTACATTTTTTGACTAAGTTTGACAATTTTTGACTAAGTTTGCCTATTTTTAATTATTTTTGACTATTTTGACAATTTTTGAACATAGTTGACTATTTTTACTATTGTTGACTGTTTTTGGCCAATGTTGACTATTTTTGGCGTATTTTGACTATTTTTGACGAATTTTGACTATATTTGACCACTGTTGACTATTTTTACTATTGTTGACTGTTTTTGGCTAATGTTGACTATTTTTGACGTATTTTGACTAGTTTTGACGAATTTTGACTATTTTTGACCATTGTTGACTATTTTTATTATTGTTGGCTGTTTTTGGCCAATGTTGACTATTTTTGACGTATTTTGACTATTTTGACTATTTTTGACCAAAATTCGTCAAAATTCGGCAAAAATATTCAAAAACAGTCAACAATAGTCGAAATTGTCAACAATGGTAAAATATAGACAACAATGGTCAAAAATAGTCAAAAGACTCAAAAATAGTCAACAATTGTCAACAATGGTCAAGAGTAGTCGAATTAGTCAACAATGGTCAAAAATAATCAAAAATAGTCAAATATAGTCAAAATAGTCCAAAACAGTCAAAACAGTCAAAAATTGACAATAATGGTCAAAAATTATCAAAAATAGACTAACATATTCAAATATAGTCAAAAATTGTCGAAATAGTCAACAATGGTAAAAAATAATCAATAATAGTCAAAACCAGTCAAAAATGGTCAAAAATGGTCAAAAATAGTCAAAAATAGTCAAAAATGGTCAAAAATAGTTTAAAATAATCATAAATAGTCAAAAATAGTCAGAAATAGACAAAAATAGTAACCAATAGCTAAAAATAGCTAAAAATAGTCAAAAACAGACAAATATATTCAAATATAGTCAAAAATAGTCAAAAACAATCAAATATAGTCAAAAATAGTCACAAGTAGTCAGAAATAGTCAAAAATAGTAAAAAATAGTCGAAATAGTCAACAATGGTCAAAAATAGTCAAAAACAATCAAATATAGTCAAAAATAGTCACAAGTAGTCAGAAATAGTAAAAAATAGTCGAAATAGTCAACAATGGTCAAAAATAGTCAAAAATTGTAAAAAATTGTCAGAAATAGTCAAAAATAGTAAAAAACAGACAAATATATTCAAATATAGTCAAAAACAATCAAATATATTCAAATATAGTCAAAATAGTCCAAAAAAGTTAAAAATTGACAATAATGGTCAAAAATTATCAAAAATAGACTAACATATTCAAAAATAGTCAAAAATAGTCAAAAACAGACAAATATATTCAAATATAGTCAAAAATAGTCAAAAACAATCAAATATAGTCAAAAATTGTCACAAATAGTCAGAAATAGTCAAAAATAGTCAACAATGGTCAAAAATAATCAAAAATAGTCAAATATAGTCAAAATAGTCCAAAACAGTCAAAATAGTCCAAAACAGTCAAAAATTGTCAATAATGGTCAAAAATTATCAAAAATAGACTAACATATTCAAATATAGTCAAAAATAGTCGAAATAGTCAACAATGGTCAAAAATTATCAAAAATAGTCAAAACAGTCAAAAATTGTCAATAATGGTCAAAAATTATCAAAAATAGACTAACATATTCAAATATGGTCGAAAATAGTCGAAATAGTCAACAATGGTCAAAAATAATAAAAATTGTCAAAAATAGTCATAAATAGTCAAAAATAGTCACAAATAGTCACAAATAGTCACAAATAGTCAAAAATAGTCAAAAATAGTCATAAATAGTCAAAAATAGTCAGAAATAGTCAAAAATAGTCAAAAATAGTCAGAAATAGTCAGAAAAAGTCAAAAATAGTCGAAATAGTCAACAATGGTCAAATATAGTCAACAATGGTCAAATATAGTCAAAAACAGTCAAAAATAGTCAAAAGAAAGTCAAAAATAGACAAATATATTCGAAAATAGTCAAAAAAAGTAAAAAATAGTCAAAAATAGTCAAAAATAGTCAAAAATAGTCAAAAATAGTCAAAAATAGTCAAAAATAGTCAAAAATAGTCAAAAATAGTCAAAAATAGTCAAAAATAGTCAAAAATAGTCAAAAATAGTCGAAATAGTCAACAACGGTCAAAAATAGAAAAAAATAGTCAAGAATGGTCAATAGTGGTCAACAATAGTTGAGAATAGTCGTGCATAGTCAACTAAAGTCAAGAATGGTTACAACGGGCTAAAATAAAAAAGGGCTCCAAGCCTTTTTAGAAAGAGCTTCAAAATAAAGGCTTTCTTTCCGAGAGCCTCCTCTTCGCCTCGAAGACTCGGGGCTGAATTAGTTCTTTAGCCTTCGAGGTTTCTTAAAAAGGCTCGAGCCCTAAAAATGAGGCTAAAGAACTCGAGTCTTTTGCAACTGCAAATTTATGGTCAACAATACCAAAAAATTGTCCAAATAGTCAACAATGGCCAAAAAAGTCAACAATGCTCAGAAATAAACAACAATTGTCAAAAAAGTCAACAATGGTCAAAATTGGTCCACAATGGTCAAAAAAAGTCTACAATGGTCAGAAATAGTCAACAATTGTCAAAAAAGTCAACAGTGGTCAAAATTGGTCCACAATGGTCAAAAAAGTCAACAATGGTCAAAATAGTCAAAAATAGTAAACAATGATCAAAATATTCAACAATGGCTAAAAATAGTCAACAATGGTCAACAATGGTTAAAATAGTCAACAATGGTTAAAAACAGTCAACAATGGTCAATACAGTCAACAATAGTCAAGAATGGTCATAAATAGTCAATAATGGTCAAAATAGTCAATAATGGTCAAAATAATAAATAATGGTCAAAATAGTCAAGGATGGTGAATAGCGGTCAACAATTGTCAACAATAGTCAAAATAGTCTAGAAAGGTAAAAAATGGTCAAAATTAGTCAAAACTAGTCAACAATGCCAAAAAATAGTCAACAATGGTCAAAAATAGTCAATAATGGTCAAAATAGTCAAAAATGATCAATAGTAGTCAATAATAGTAGAGAATAGTCAACAATGGCAAAAAACAGTCAACAATAGTCAAAATAGTCTAGAATGGTAAAAAATGGTCAAAATTAGTCAAAAATAGTCAACAATGGCAAAAAAAAGTCAACCATGGTCAAAAACACTCAGCTATGGTCAAAAATAGTCAATAATGGTCAAAATAGTCAAAAATGATCAATAGTAGTCAATAATAGTAGAGAATAGTCAACAATGGCCAAAAACAGTCAACAATAGTCAAAATAGTCTAGAATGGTCAATACTGGTCAACAATTTTTGCCAATAGTCGTGCATATTGAAGTATAGTCAAGAATGGTCACAAAGGGTTAAAATCAAAAAGGGCTCCAAGCCTCTTTAGAAAGAAAAATAAAGGCTTTATCCGAGACTCAAGCCCTAATAATAAGCCTAAAAGACTCGAGTCTTTTGCAACACAAATTATGATTAAAGTAGGGACCGTATTTAAATTTATTGTCGTAATGTCGTCACCACTCTGCATATGCTGTGGGATTCGCACGCACTCGTATCTTATCGTAGATAGCTCCGTCAGTTTTCTTTCCTGCGTTATTCGACCTATGTGATCGATTTTAGACTTTAGTTTATGAATAAACGAATAAATGATTTGATTTAATAAAAATAAATAAAAAAAAAACGATCATGCCTACAATAATAAGAAAATATTCAGAAAAAAACACTACGGGTTCGAACCTATGTCATCGTCATTCAGAATATTATATCCTAGACTCTTCCACTGAGCTATTTACGCTTTGCTCTATAGGACGAAATTATCAACTTATTTGTAGTCCTACTAGGTACGTTGTGATAATTTGCGGCTCGGCTTGCGTTGAAATATAAAAAAACAAGCGACGCAATAAACGCGGGCTGTCAGAAGCTCTTGCCGGGAGCCAGCCGCTGGCGCGGGGTCGCGGGGGGCACACCCCGGCGATGCGTTAACTCCGCCCATTCAGCAAAAATTTCCAGCTCATAACCCCACCTTAAAAGATCCTTGCGGAACTACTTGGCCGAAATATAGTCCGAAGTAGTGATGTGCCGAGTACGTTATTTTTGGTACTCGAGTATTCTGGTACTCGTTAAAAAAGAATCGAGTAAGTACTCGAGTCGCAGGACTCGGACAGGTACTCGAATACTTGTAATGAGTACTCGAGTTCTTAATAGGACTCGAGTAATTTTGTATTATGAATTTTTTTAACCACCCAAACGTCCGAGTTTTGGTGCGTTCCATTCACTGTTAATTTTGTAAATTTCGTTATTTTCGTTCACAAATCTCGTTCCACTCGCACCAACTTGTACTGAAAGTGATCATTATTATCGTTTTTAACACTTTTTGTGGACGAAAATAACAAAATTAACAGTGAATGGAACGCACCATTTGACATCTAATGGTGCGTTCCATTCACTGTTAATTTTGTTATTTTCGTCCACAAAAAGTGTTAAAAATTATAATAATGATCACTTTCAGTACAAGTTGGTGCGAGTGGAACGAGATTTGTGATCGAAAATAACGAAATTAACAAAATTAACAGTGAATGGAACGCACCATAATTAGTACGCTGTATGTCCACTCGTGAAAATTGGCGAAAATGGCGAAAATTTTGGCGAGTGCCCCGATTTATAACGTATTTTCTAAAAAACTACAACTGTTACAACAAATTAAAAAAGCCTGTTTAAAGTCTACTTAAATATGTATTAATAATTACCTGTTTTTCCAATTAGAAAATATAATATGATTAATATGATGCACACACAAAGGCGAGAATTTGCCTGTCCACTTTCACTACACCTTGCACATCACTTGATTGTACCTCTATTTATTTGAGTTCTTCTAAAACCATGAAATACTCGGAACCCGTATTCGAGTACCGGGTACTCGAGTCCTATAATCTGAGTACTCGAGTATCCGAGTACTTACTAAGTACTCGAGTCAGTACTCGAGTCAGTACTCGAGTCAGGCTGTACTCGGCACATCTCTAGTCCGAAGATAAGACAGGCCTCCTATTTAACTCAAGAATTAAATTTGTCGGTAACCAGTCCGGTCCGGGCAACATACCATGCAAACAGCTCTGGAATAATCGTTATCAGTCTCGCAAGACTCATCCACCAGTTTGTCGTCAGGGCTCTCCGGCACGACCACGAACGTCATCTGCGCGAGGTGGTAGTGGGCGGGCAATAGCATCTTCGCTTCTGGCCACTCCTCGCTGTCGTACGTAGTTATGAACTGGAGCAAATGGGCTTTAAATGAGGATAATATTACAGATCAAGAAATGAACACATACCGTTATTCGATAAAGCTAGGCCAAGTACTATCTAGCTAGGATAGGTATAGCTAGGTATTTCGCAAAGAAAGGTCATGCTATGCTCGGCTAGAAAGGAAACGCTGCTGGTACGGTACAGTACAGTACCTAATACTATAGTGTAGGTAGCTAGGTATAACTTACTTCTAGTCTGAGGTGAGTGAGCTACTTAGGGCCGGGCGCCCGATAAAAAATAACGAACATTCCAAGGAAGAGATGAATTCAAGCGTTAGGCCTAGGCCGCACAGCGGTTATATCCGCGCTGTTAAAACCGCGTTAAATCTGTGTTCTATGGAATCATATGAACCTATCCGCTCTTGCGGTTCATATGATTCCATAGGACACAGTTTAACGCGGTTTTAACAGCGCGGATATAACCGCTGTGCGGCCTATGCCTTACACACAGTTCCCCGCTTAAGAAGAGAGTGAGAGAGAGAGAGAACAAATATGTACTGTAATCTAAACTAGGTGTAAAGTGGAACACGTTACACGACTCACCTCACACCCATAAAGTGTGGTCCCGCTTGTACACTGTAGCGCTAACTCCAACATTTGGTTGATCTGGAATCGTGAGGCCATTTCCAACCTTAACTTTGATAGTCTGAAAGATCACCAAGATAAACAGAACTCTAAGAAGCTAAGGTAACCTTATTAAATTCATGAAGGTAACGAAGGTCCTTACCTAAATACTGAGTAGCGTTAGTGTACCTAATGGACCGTTATGTACGCGTTTATCAAATAATCCAAATAGCACTTTTAATACATATAGCGTTTACTAACTTGTTGGGCCTCATAACACAACAAAGCCTCCAGGACACCATCTCCTGCTCGAAGATCTGTTCACAAGGCACCATGGTCTTCTGGTACCTGCATCTCCTCGCTATTTCGCTGCAATTAGGAGTGAAACTCTGCATCGCTTCAGGCAGGGTCTTGTCAGCTTCCAAGAGGAGTCGGTCGAGGAGTAGCAGCTGGTCTTTCGCAGTGGATCGCCCGGATAAAAGGCGTTGGAGGGTCACTGGGAGGCGTTGTGTCATTGTCTTGTTAGGGGATCTTAAAAAAAATTGATTTAGGGTATGCAACATGGACCAATTACTAAGGGGACTGGCCCTAAGCAACTCGGCCGAGTGGTCGGCCTAGTACTAACATCGACATAAAACGAAGCGTGTAGTTCAACTATTTACCGGTAGATAGAACAATGAAAATGAAAAAACAATGACCACGTTTTTTTTTCATACATTATATCTAATAAGGGCACCTCTGTCTTTAGTCTTTACTCTGTGGTATGCAAAGCTGTTGGCAGTCTTGTGAACTCTCATAATATTTTGACCTTCAGGTTGCGAGTCTATTACCATTATATCAGGTACTTTCAATAGGTAATCTACAAAATCCTCTCCATCCAAAGGTTGTCTGGAACCGATCGTAAATAGAAGTATCATTATATACATGTAATGATAGTTCTAAAAAATCACAACGTAGAAGCAATGAATTCCAGAAAAAAGGAAGTTCTGAACTAACAGTTGATCGACAAACATATGAGCGATACTGTCAGCCGGCGGGCAGACGGCCACCGCCGGTATCCGCACTTGTAAGAAGTGGTCGGCAGTGGTGTCGTCGTACAGCGTCAGCAGCGCCGGCATCTCCAGGAACCGCGTCCACAGCGCCACGCACAGCAAGCCGGCGCAGCACGCGCTCGCGCAACAACACAGCACCCAGGCGATGCTGGACAAATTAAGGGGTAGGCTCAAAGGTCCCACCTATTTAACTAGTCGGGATTACCTTTTCCTACTGTCTATAGAGTTACCAAAGCAGAGTGAGCGCAGAGGTGGCCTACATAAAAGTAAGCACCGAACGAGTGCCAATACACAGAAGTAACGTCAAGGTTGTAAAAACTGTGGCGCGATCATTGAGCTACTATTACTATGTACTAGAGGCGCTACGTCAAACAAACATAATGCACCACACGCAGGTAGGAAAAGCGCGGAGGTCAGAGAGAATAAGTAGTCCGCATGGCACAGTGGTTCGAGCGTAAGCCGCTTCGCCCAATGCATTGGGTAACTGCGGGTTCGATTCCCGCCAGATGCATATTTCGGAAACGGCCTTTTCATAATTTGCCCTGGTCCGGGTGTCATTATGATCACCCGTAGTCCGTTAAAAGGTAGCCACCTACAAGCGTTGCTGGTTTAGGTGGGACGTGGGACCATACAATGCGATAGCGCCGCAATTGAATGGGTCAGCGTAGTGATGTGCGGCGTCTCCTCAAGAACTCAAGAGCCACGACGACTTTCTAAACAGGATACAAGAGGTTTGACTTTGATGCTTTGGACGAACTGATGCGGCACAGGTGACTCGACAAGATTCTAAAGCGCGCTCTAAATAGTAGTGTGGGTACTCATACTCACCGATCAACATAATGCTCGGAGCACAAATATTTGAACCCATGGAGCGTTGTCGTTTTAAAGAACTGTCTAATCGCTTGATTCACGCCTGTATTTCTCATCTTGGAATATGGAATCACTCAGTTCATAAATAACGATTGAAACTAAAATGTTAACACCGATATTTTACTCAAATAATAATATCATTTCGTTACCCTAAATGTTTTTTTTATCGCATTAGGTCTCAAAGCTGAGTCGTCGTCGCTCCGATGACAATACTGCAGCGATAATGGCTTTTAGCCATCACAGTCCTTGTTAAACTGGTTTAATTTTATTACAACTATTCGTGACATTGAATGGGTTGGCCGTTACTAATTACTGGTGTTAATGCAACGATTAAATGCCGGTTTAGAGTTAGACTAGCTGATGAAGCCGAAAAAGGGTTAACTGAAAAGATAACTTCGAGTGATAGCAAGGTAATTAAGAAATATAACACGTAAACGAGGCCAATTTAGAGATTTTACTGTGTTGAAAACTTTATAATAGCATGTTTCCAAAAACAGTTATAATTCTATAACTTAGCCCCTACTTTTCTAGTACAAAAAAGGCATTGTTGACCATCTATTATAAATTCTATGCGATCATGTTGATCCAAATCTCGATAGCAACACAAATGTCGGGCGCGCTTAATCGTCCGTTTATCGATACACTAATTGCCGGTTTTGTTGTTAATTAGGGCTGTACCGATATTATTAAAAGTATTCTTCATGGGCTTTGTCTAACACCTTCGGCAGGTCCGGTGGGCCAGCAAGATATAAAAATACCAACCTACGTACCTACCATTCATAATTGCATTTTAAATAAATATTAAATGGAACATAATTAATTTAAAACATTTTTATTCCATTAAACATTACAATTTGGTTTACATTTGCATCCCTACGTGTGGATGACGTCACAGTGGCATTTTTTATTATTTATAGAATACATGAGTACCCCTAAAAATATAGACATTTAATTTCTTAACCAACCAACATTAAAATAGCCTGATATTATAATTAAAGTTACATCCATAGTAATTTTTTTCTCTAGTGCAATTTAATCATAGATATTTAACTACATCATGCATATGTCGCCGCCAATTGGTTTAATACGCCATTCAATTGGGCAGCTAGGCCGTTCATTAAACTCCGGCACTCAATACAATGACTAAAGGACGCCTAGGCAAATTGTTGAATGCAACGTTTTATAAAGGGGCTGAACGTTGCTTAACCGCTTGGGTGAATTTCATTTGTGAATATTATTAGGGTGACCATGACGACTATGACCAAGTCGACGGAGCCCCGCTTCGCGGGGCTCCTATTTCTGCGTTCGGGGCACCAGTAACCTAACAAGAAAGAAATGACGGGGGTTTAGCATCATTTCCTTCGAACCTAACTCAGCCAAGTCGATTGCCCCAGAGTCCCGAGCTCGCTTCGCTCGCTCACGCGTGCAATATGTGAAACGTTTTAATTCTAAACATTGTTTTACTAAGGTATCCAGATGACGAAATGACATCCAGATCCTGCATAAGCGTCCGTATGCTTTGAGAATAATTCATGGTCACCTTAGCCTTTCGAACATTGTTGATAACCTCACTTAGTTTAAAATTAGGTTCCGTCTCATTATTCGTAGATAAATCCATGTTATGGTCTTGTTTACTATTAATAATTATCAATTGAACTTTTTAACTCACTATAAAATCACTAAACACGGTAATTCGCAAAAAAAACAATACACATTTAATCAGCTGTTGACAAATAGGGACGCCATATTTGTTAGATGACTACTGGCGCTGCAGAGGCGGAAAAAAAAAATTCAATGACCCGGCGGCTTTTGTTTCAGCCTTCTCCAAAAGGCTAGCTTTCAACCAGCCAACTCGTTGGACGTTTAGCAATATGTGTCAATTCAACGAACGGCCTAGGCGTCTAATTGAGTGTCGGCGTTTAATGAACGGGTTAGCCGCCCAACTGATTAGCGTATTAAACCAGTTGGCGGCGACACATACATTTCACTAAAATGGTACTTATGTATAAACCCTTTAACATAATTCATGTAAGTAATATAGGTACTTTTAATGTCTTTTTTAATTTCATTGTCATAAAAAATGATAAAAACACCATAATAAAAATTATTCAAAATAAGAGTTCATACTCATTATGTATGTTAGATCATTGGACATGTAAATAATTATGTATTAAGTATATAAATATAGATTGAGTCTTCATCTAGGAGACCGAGTCCCTTGAGTATGTGTTTCTATAAGGCTAGACTACTAAACATTTAAAAAATATCTAAAATTGACTAAAATTAGGTACTTCTAAGATCTAACCAATACAGTTGTTAGATCACTATTCCATGATTATTAAATTCATATTTATTTAAAGTACAGGCTTGGCCCATTCCAAACGTTATCACATACAATATTAAACAGCTACACACTTAATAGCATCTGACACTTCACATCCAACTAACTGCCAGTATTATTTTAAAATCTCTGTTCACACTTCACTATCACGATACCGGCCACAAACACAAAGATTTGCAGTTATAGATAAGAATTTCACGGGAATGTCTGCCACGCGCTCCGTACGGGCTATACATATTTCCGAATCCAAGTCACCCAATGGAATTACACATGAGAGTAGGTATAGACACCAGTATAATGAGAATAGGACAGGCTCTCGGCTAGTACGCTACCAAGTACTGTCCTTATGAGTGAAGTTAGTCGGGAGCCTGTACCAAGTTCCAGTTGTGACGTCACAACATGGCGCTAGGCCGCTCCTATTCTTATTTTAATCGCATAGTTAGGCCCGTATTAATAAATTCAATCTCAAGATTGAGCTGGAACTTGAGATGCTGTTTTGACAGATGTTCCATACATTAAACGTCAAAACTGCATCTTAAGATCGATCTCAACTTTGAGATGCATTTATTAATACGGGCCTAAGTAGAGTTGATGATTGATTCAGTAGGTAGTGACGTGCAGGGTGTGGTGGCGTGCGGTGGCTCAGGAGGGCGCGTGGCGGGCCGGGCACACGTCGAGCAGGCAGAAGGGCGCGCGGCACACCGGGCACGTGCAGCGGCCCGCCAGCCAGCGCGCCGGCGGCCCGGCCGCGCGCGCCGCCCACCACCGCCCCATGCACGCGCCGCACCACAGCACGCTGCACACACAAACCAACACCTTGTAAAACGATCATGCACCAAAATTACCGATGGCAAATATGGGCAGAAACATAGTCGGTAAAAAATTTAATGTTCGGTAATTTGCGAAAGCCCCCTTCCGAAGACGCGGAATATTCGTCTATCTCACAGAATACTCTTGTATACATTTTTTTATGTGTGAATTTTGTAGTGTTCTAATATTCTAGATAACCAAACTGATCGTGATCACAATATGAGGACCTGAGACTATTAGTTCCGTTAGCCCCTCCAACAGAGAATATACAGCCCTCCAACTAAAATAAATATTTGTACTAAATGTTCCTCTAGCTAGTCCCATATTTCCCCCCCCCCCATAGCCCCCCAAATTTTTGTGGTATCCCCCCCAATCTGACATCACTGATTTGGTATCTCACCGGCAGTTGCACTGCTGGCATTGCGGCGGGCCATTGCCCTCGAGGTGTGGCGGCGGCGGCAGGCAGCGCCGCGTCAACTTCACGTCCGCTGGGTATTGCATACACCCGATGCACAACTCCAACTCCTGCAAATCAAATCAAACATCAGAATTATGATCAGAATACCAAATTCTTCATTCATGATTATCAATCATCAGGCCATCCATAAATTACATCACACGTAAAGGGGGAGTGGGGGTCGACGAAATGTGACATTGTGTGACAAGGGGGTGGGAGGAGTCCCAAGTTTTGTGACGTCACATTTAAAAATCAAATATTTCTATGTATTAAAACCGAAATTTGAATTGTTAACGAAAAATGTTTAAAATTTCAGAAAATTGTAAAAGATATGTGACGTCACACAGGGAGGAGGGGAGTCTCGCAAATGTGACCAGCTGTGACAAGGGGGGAGGGGTCTAAAAATCATTAAATTCGTGTGACGTAATTTTTTGATGGCCCCTCAGTTGACAAAATTCACTTACTTGATCCGCTTCTACATAGTAAACAGGATTCTGATCGACGTACTGCTTGAACACATTCACAAATCGTTCGATCAGCGTTGGCAGTAATGATATGTGGTCTGGGACTCGGACAGGGCGTATGAGCCGCGGCTGCAGGTCCCTCAGTGCCGTAGTGGATATCCGGAAGGTGAAGCGTTCAATGTCATCGCGGGTCGGGATTGCTTCGATGTTGATGTATTGAATCTCGTCTTCGCCTGATTGGGAGAGGTTGTGGCTGTCTGTCTGTGGATGGGGTGAAACATTTATTATTATCTACTGCAGAGAGTTGGTATGGAGCCATTACGTAGTATAATATTAAAAATAATGATAAGAACAAGGTTGCAAGGCCAATTACAAGGTTGAATTAAAAATGTTATAACTAGCACCAAAAAAATAACAAATTATTGCTGTGTGAAACTCAATATGATATTATTTATATCAAAATCTGGATGAATGATGGATGAAATGAAATCACATACCTATCAGTGAAAATATGCAACACACTAATAAAAATATGTAGTTAAGGCCTAAAGCACAAATGGTAACTTCTTTTTAACATCATCATCATCAGCCTATAGCTGTCCACTGCTGGACATAGGCCTCCCCAAATTCACGCCACTGCGCTCGGTCTTCAGCTCTTTGCATCCAGTTTTTGCCAGCCACCTTCCGCAAGTCATCACTCCACCTGGCCGCAGGGTGTTCTACACTACGCTTGCCTTCTCGTGGTCTCCACTCAAGAACTCGTCTACTCCAGCGGTTGTTGCATCTTCGGGTAACGTGACCAGCCCACTGCCACTTCAGCTTGCTAATCCTACAACTATCTTTTTAAACCGACTTCAAAAAGGAGGAGGTTTCTCAATTCGACCGTATATTTTTTTTTTTTTTATGTGTGTTCGCGGATAACTTCGTCGTTCATGAACCGATTTTGATGATTCTTTTTTTGTTGGAAAGGAGATATTCCAGCGGTGGTACCATGATAAGGAAACCAGGATCTGATGATGGCATCCCAGAGAAATCGAGGGGAACCTTCGAAAATCTTAGGGGCGACTAGTGCGTTTGTAATTTTTTTCATTAAGTATTTTAAAGCACTACTATTTTATGAAGGTCTGGAGTCGATCTGATGATGGAGCCGAAAGACAGTCGAGGGAACTCCTCAACGATTTACAGCAATTACCCGGTGTTTGGGCTTGATTAATTTGTATTGATGAGAACTTTACACCTAGATGGGTTGTGACTGTCATTAGGGGTCTGCTGATGAAGACGAAGGACAGTCAAGGGAACTCCTCAACGTTTTACAGTAGCTACCTTGTGTTTGGACTTAATTCATTTCTATAGATGAGAGCTTTGCACCCATATGGTTTATAAGTGCCATTACAGGTCTGATGATGGAGACCATAGACAGTCGAGGGAACTCTTCAACGATTTACAGCAGTTACCTTTTGTTGGGCTTACTTCATACGGTTCAATATGCCAAAATGTTCATTGGTATGGCACCACTAAAAATCGTGAAATAAAATTATTTTTATAAAAAAAAACAAACCGACTTCAAAAAAACCTGGTGCACTAAAAAGCCTGAAATAATATTTCTATTACCACCTCTGCCTACCCCTCCGGGAAAACCAGACGTGATGGTGTGTTATCGAGTATTTGGAGTCGGTGCCAATCTTGGTATGCCAAGTCTAACTACTATAAAATTAAGAAGATAGATTGGCACCGACCCCAAATACTCGATAACACACCATCACGTCTGGTTTTCCCGGAGGGGTAGGCAGAGGTGGTAATAGAAATATTATTTCAGGCTTTTTAGTGCACCAGGTTTTTTTGAAGTCGGTTTGTTTTTTTTTATAAAAATAATTAACAAATGTATACAAAAAAAAACTTGAAAACTTACAGCAGTAGCCACTAGTGTGCAGTCCTCTTGTTTCACCACATTCAATGCATATTGACTCACTTTGATGAGCCAAGTCTCCGTCGCCACGAACTTGCTGGTGGCTGTCAGCGGTATTGACACCTTATCCACACTGAAAATGGTGCAGATAAGTAGGTACTTGCATTATGGTGCTAAGCAACGATGGAATTTTTCATTTAATCTAGTGAGACTGCAAGTAACTGTATCAGAGCCTACAAATGAGACTTCTCAGTATTTTGTGATTCAAAAGTGTGCAAAACTAGTCTAATTACAGCTCAAAAATTGGGGACCAATGTTACAGTAACAATAACTTACTAAGTTAAGACTTACTTCCTAAACTCAATATTGAGATTAGCAGCAACTACCCTCCAATCGCTTCCAGTAGTGACGTAGGCATGAAGCGATTTTAGAACAGGGTGCTTCGCCTGTCCGTTCTCCCACCAGCACAGCAGCCGGTAACACGTGAGCAGAGGGATAATTGCTGTAGCCGCCGCAGACGCGGGCATCCACGCGCCTCTCTCACCCCCCAATAACAAACAAAATACGTAACCCAGAGGCAACGCCGAGTGGATTAAAGCAGTTATAGTTGTCCTCTTCATGTGGTACCCGACAAAATTCATGTTTTCCGATCCTAAGAAATTCTCAAACAACTGGGCGATCGTGAAGCCGGCCGACACGAACTCCGTAGGCGGATACACCACGCATATCGCGAATAGTATATAAAACAACGTTATTAACACATCCATTTTTACTTTTAGAAAACTACAACATTGATTTACTGATTTATTACAGTTTTATATCACGAAAATCTATAAAAATAAAACGGCCGAGTCTATTTTGAAGATGGATTTAGGCGGATTTAGGCCAGCCACACATGATCTGTATGTAGCCGGCCTTATATTTTTTTTTTTTTTTAAGATTAGTTTTACGGCCCCTGGGAACTAGCCCTTTGGAGCCTAACATCAGTATACTTTTATTACATTTTTTTCTTAATTCTACCTTATAACTACCTTAAATCTACCTTATAACTACCTTATTTCTACCCCCCCAAACCCTATCAGTAAAGTGGCGGATACTTTACTGACAAATTACTAGACTTCTTGTGAGAAGCCGAAAATCATGTTTCATCACTTTTGTTCCAAATGCCCACACTCACGCACATTTATGACCATATAATGGTTAATATTCCACCAATATTACACACTATAATACACGAAAACACAAGTTTTGGAAATTAAAACAAAAATGACAACATGACTTTTCCACTTCCCGCCAAAAAGCCGCCGGCCTTATACGGTGGCCAGTGTTGCCAGATGACTATGTGAATTTCCACCCAGTATTTTCGAAATCCCCCCGAAAATTAAAAAAAAACCCAAAACAGTTACAAAATTTAAAGGCGAGATACAAAAACAATTTTTTCTTCAAGTTCATTAGTTTCAACTATTTGTAAACAAATATTTTTCTCATTTTTTCATTTTTACCTAATTTATTTAACATCTACCTCTTATTTTTCTAGAATGGCATATATTGTGAATTGGTGATTTTTTTAAATTTAATTTTCGGGCGGGCCGGCCTTTCTGGCCTACAACGAGGGATATATCAGTCCATATATTGTGCGGGTATGCCCGCCGGGTACCCATCGGATGAGATCCACTAGGCGTGCAACAGCTGCTGCTGGGTAGTGGGTACCCGCCAGGCAGATGAGAGCCGGCTCTCAATGTATGAGGGTATGTCTTCAACCTAAATAAACACTAGACAGCTAACTGCTGCACAAAAAACGAGCCGAGTGAGAGGCCCACCGTCGTACAGTGTTTCTTTCTACTAGGGTGTCCACACAATAATACAATTATGACTGTACAAATAAAATAAACATTGTAAACAATGGATAAATACATAAATATCTTCAGACTAATACACCAACTGTATGGTCCCAAACTAAGCCCAATGGGCTGGAAGCGTTCCCAAACCAGAGCAAATTACGGAAAGGCCATTTCCGGAATTTGCCCCGACGGGAATCATCAAATCCGCAACCAACCGGTGCAATGAGCCTAGCGGCCTACGCTCAAACCACTACGCCAAGTGGACGACAAATTCATGTGGTTTTATGGTCAACCTAGCTTGGCAACTCTGAGTGAAAAGGACACGATCCCACATTGGCCCTCTCGCTCGGCTCGTTTCCTATCTACAGAATTGTCAAGGTATAATAGACCTTAAGCAAGGTTAATAAAGTAGAATTTCTCTTCAACCAAAAATTCAAATAATTTATCCTGTAATATAGGTCTATGGGGTATGTTTATAATGCCAATCGGGAAAACTTTGTTTTTGGTATGATCTGTTTACAAAGAGCGACTACTCACGGTGCAATTTCTTTAAGCCGTTGATTCAACTTGAGTTGAATTGACAGGTTGCGCGGTGCGGAGGCAAATTGACGTCTACTTTCTTCTACTACTAGTGCTGCGTTCCATTCACCGTAATTTTTGTTAATTTTGTCCACAAAAAGTATTAAAAACGATAATAATGATCACTTTCAGTACAAGTTTGTGCGAGTGGAACGAGATTTGTGAACGAAAATAACGAAATTTACAAAATTAACAGTGAATGGAACGCACCACTTGTACTACTACTACTTGAACAGATTGAATCGACGGATTGAATATGAAATTGCATCGTGAGTAGCCGCCTTACCTACCTATAATTAAGTACAAGTATCAAAATTATTTTTAGCGTATCCAGATTCCAGACTAGGTATGCTCGTACAAATGTCTCGAAAATAAACGCACTCGCTTCTTACCCTTAATCCTAAGTCTGGGTAAATACCCTTAGCTGGCAGCCCCATAATAATTTCTCATCGTGAAGTTGTCAAAAAATGTAAACATTAACACGTGGTCAATAAACGTCAATCTTCAAAATAAATCGATTTTCTATCGTGGTTGCTACGGACGCCATAAATCAATCTTGAGAATAAACAAATAACCTATAAACGAATCTTCGAAATAAGTCCTTCGAAATAAAACAAACCATGAATGACGACAAACAGACAGGATCTGACTGACAGTGACAGTGACAGATTTAAAAATGTTTGTTCTAGTCGATAGTGATGTAACCGAATCCACAAAACTGGTTTTCCTAAACAAACATACGTACCGGTTTTTATTAAATAAACTGATAACTGATTTTTAACTAACTGTGTCCGCGACTTCGTACGTTTGGAATTTAACAGAAAATGTAAAATAAAAGTAGCTTATGTTACTGGTGCCAGTGAAAGTCCAAATCGTTCCACCCGCTTCGAAGATTAGCCGAAACAAACAGACAGACAGACAAAAAAAATAAAAAGGTGTTATTTAGACATTACAAACACACTTCCATTCTATTTATATAGGTGTGTTTATAGATGAAAATGTGATGAAACCGTGTGATACATTCGATAATATTCAATGAAGTCACTGTTCGATGATGTAATGGTAAGATTCCACCAATGTGCGGCACTGTGCTGCACTGTGCTGCACTGTGCCGCACTGTGCTGCACACTGTTCAGCACAAATGTTTCTTTTGGTGGAGTCATGCGAGTAAACATTGACAAATGTGCGCGCACTATGTTTGAAAATTCGCGAACAACCAAGAACTTTTGTTCGCGCATTCGTTCAAGCGGTGGAGTCGCGACAGTAAACACGCACACGTGTTCACGCACTCAGTTTTGTTTCCATCGCCGCCGGAGCGAAAACATTTATTTCTTCGCGTACTACATTCGTAGGCGTCTTGCGATTTCATGTGCATTTTTTGCGATTAAAGGTCCAATTGCGTCAGTCAACACTTCAAAATCTTCGCACGATATTCGCGTGAATTTTTAAACCCATCAAAGAGGTTTATTTTTTATGTGACTGAGGTGGCAAACAAGCGTACATCCCGCCTGATGTTAAGCAGTTACCGGAGCCTGTAGGTGTTTATAATGCTAAAGGCATTGCTCGCACGTTGATGACTTGAAAAGGACTCGAAATAAGGGAGGGAAGGGGGGGGGGTGACACAACAACAAAAATCAATCTAAATGGGTATTTTAAAATGATTGTGACAAAATTGGAGCAATATTCTGAAAAAATATATATAGTGAAACTGCTGGATGCAAGTGGCACAGGACCGGTCGTTGTGGGGGAGGCTTATGTCCAAAAGTGAACGTCTCTTGGCTGAAATGAAGAAACATTTCACCATGACAACCGCTTGGCATAGTGGCGTATTGGGTGATTGCGGGTTCGATTAACGTCTGAAGCTAATTTCGGAAAAAGCCTTTTCGTAATTTGCCCGTTATCGCTCTCAGTTATTTGTATGGTAGCCATAGTACAAGCACTACTTAGTTTGGGTCCATCCATACAGTTGGTGTGTTTTTATGGTGATATTGTTATTATTATTTGGTTTACGGTTATATATGTTTTTTTACATTTTAAAAACCTAAAAAATATTACCTGACCGGTTCCAAAATTTGTAATCGGTTACCTACATCACTATAGCTCCATGTCAACTGACAGACTGACTGACGGCTGTCTGACTGACGTTTCATTGTGGCTGAAGGATGTGGACACGTCGCTCTTGTTGGGAAAATTATAGAGAATTTCAATCATATGCAATTTGAAGCAAAATTTATTAATTTGTGTGATATTTATCAGTGAATTTAGACTGTAGAGTACAATATTTTGTGTGGTAACGCATTCATTATAGTTCCATCAGGTTAGTAAACAAACACAGTAAGTAATTTTTGCTAACTACTACCGGGCGCTCCTGTTGCCAAGTATTTTCTGTGTTTTATGTGATTTAAGTAACTTCCATTCATAAATTCTTTGTAATATCAAGTTAAACTATTGGTTCGTTACAAATCATAATTATCTTTGTGTCTGTATTACCTAAAATAATGATTAATTGGTCACAAAATCCAAACTTCTGGTGCAATATTATACTTACTTACCCATGTAAATAGCAAATTATATCAATAGATTGATTAAGGTAATGAAAATCATGTGTTAATATTACAGCATCTCAGTTGCAACTACTGATCGGTAAACAATCGGAGGTTAAGCAAGCGTGACTAGGTCAGGCAGAGATGGGTGACCAATTAGTGGCATTTGAACTGAGCGTCTCCGTGCTTCGGAGGGCACGTAAAAAGTCTGTCCTGGTTATTGTCTTCTAGGCAGCAGTCATTAAGCCTTGTCAGAGGCCTTCTGGCGGCTTGAACAACTCTGACAATAGGTTGGCCACTAACCATACGATAAGAAGAAGAAGATAGCATCTCAGTTGAATTGTTGTTTTGCAGCATGGCGGGAGTTGAGCAGCCATGTTATACCCTTATCAATTTCCCAACCGACTCGGAGCCCTACAATGAAATGCAACTCAAGATGGACCTTGGTAAGTCATTATATCGTCATTATATTACACAGACCTGGTGGAAACCAGTGACGATTTCCATGCATTCAGATGTTTTTGCCATACCTATTGTCGGAATCAAAGATAGTCAACCAGCTCACGGGTTTAGGTCCTATTCTAACTACTATCCATGGTCCTTTACAATTGGTCTTCTATCAGTTGTAATAGTCTATTTCTGTGGCAATCAGCACATAATGTTATTTTTGTCTCCCACTTTGCAACGGAGTAGATAATCTTCTTCTCTATTCTTACTTTTAATTTAAGTTCATGCAGGTTCTAAGACAACTTAGCTTTTCCAAAGGGTCAAACCTCAACATCATCATTGGACACTAGTGTTGATATTGCCTTGCAAGAGTAACAGTGGTGGGAATGTGTGGCGGGCTTGATCCTATTAAAAGAAAAAAAACCGGACAAGTGCGAGTATGACTCACACCCTGAGGGTTCCGATACAAATTGGGACCCCATACAAACTTCCACCCCTTATTTTACCCCCTTAGGGGTCGAATTTTCAAAAACGCTGAAATTACTATTTTTATTTGTAATTAGTAGCTTAAATACAAATTATAAGCTATAAAAAAAAAAATACTCCCATACAAACTTCCACCCCTTATTTTACCGCTTTAGGGATGGAATTTCCGAAATTGCTGAAATTACTATTTCTTATTTGTAATTAATAGATTAAATACAAATTTTCATGTTTCTAACTTCAGAAATGAGGGACTTTCATACAAACTTCCACCCCCTATTTTACCCCCTTAGGGGTGGAATTTTCCAAAATCCTTTCTATGCTCTTCTTCTACACTGTAAAAGGTACCTACTGTTTTAATTTCATGTTTGTAACTCCAGCGGTTTGGGCTGTGCACGTCTTGACAGATGGATAGACAGACAGACAGATGGACAACAAAGTGATCCTATAAGGGTTCCGTTTTTTCCTTTTAAGGTATGGGACCCTAATAGTCAAATAACTTTTATTAGTAATGCCCAGGCATCACAAAAGAAAACTATTCCAAGGACCTTACCATTCTGAGTTTAGCTTAGTAACATTTCTTGTTGTCAATAGAAAAAGGTGACATAAAGAAGAAAATAGAAGCGTTAAAGAAGACAATTGGTATCATCCTCTCTGGGGAGAAGATCCCCGGGCTCCTGATGATCATCATCAGGTTCGTGCTGCCGCTGCAGGACCACACCATCAAGAAGTTGCTGCTCATATTCTGGGAGATCGTGCCCAAGACCTCTTCTGATGGGAAACTGTTGCAAGAGATGATCCTCGTCTGTGATGCGTACAGGAAGGTGAGGCTTTGATACAAACAATATAAAATTATTGACATAATGAGATTTTATTGGAAAGGGGGTGTTCCTTATTTTTTTAAGCATTCCTCTTTCTCAAATATTTCTTGGAATTTCTCCATCTCAATACCTTATTTTGTCAGGTATTTTATGAAGATGTTATTACAACTGTATCAAACATGTTTAAGAGAATTTAGAATCTTACTACCTGAATCTTTCCCTACTTTCCTTTCTTTTTTCTTCTTTCTTTCTTTTCCCTTATTTCATTTCTTTTTCTCAACTTGTGCTGCTTAAATTTCTCCGTATACATCCTCTTCCTCATTACCACTTCCCCATGGTGACAATCCAAGGCAGCAAAGCCCAAGACGAAGGTACTTGTCCTAGTCCTATATATGATGTAAGTGTGGTCTCCCCTGGTGGTCAGGACCTGCAACACCCCAACGAGTTCCTGCGCGGGTCGACGCTGCGCTTCCTGTGCAAGCTGAAGGAGCCGGAGTTGCTGGAGCCGCTGATGCCGGCCATCCGCGCCTGCCTCGACCACCGCCACTCCTACGTGCGCAGGAACGCCGTGCTCGCCATATTCACTATCTACAGGTATTACAATCACACCAAGCTAATGGGTGCCTACACAAGCCCCGAGCCGATGCGCCCGACCCATCAGTTATGACATCATGTCTACGCATTTTGACGCCAAAATTTACCGCTCAGGCATGCCGCTCGTCTCTTGTAGTTGCAGCCAATCGCCGAATGTTAAACGTCAGAGAATTTTTTATATTTGCAACCCTTGAAAGTGCGTTTTGTGTGTTTGGCGATACAAGTGATTGCGTATGCACCAAAATGTAGATTAGTTAGAGACAGGGTAGTGACGCATCATGAGCCGCTGTTTCTGAGAATGTACACAAACTTCTTCTTCTATTGAAAAGTTTAACCTTGTCATCTCTTCTCAATGGAAGCAGCATTTGGAACTGGTGGAAAATTCCATTCCAAAACATGATTAAAAATATTTGTAATTTTGGCTATAGTGAGGTACCTACTGGGGATAGCAGGCATTGGTTTTGATGTGTGGTGTGGTGTGTCAGGAACTTCGAGTTCCTGATCCCGGACGCGCCGGAGCTGGTGGGCGGGTTCCTGGAGGGCGAGCAGGACATGTCGTGCAAGCGCAACGCGTTCCTGATGCTGCTGCACGCCGACCAGGAGCGCGCGCTCGCCTACCTCGCCGCGCGGCTCGACTCCGTGCACGGCTTCGGGGACATACTGCAGCTCGTCATCGTCGAGCTCATCTACAAGGTCAGCTGGACTCTTAATGGACAAAGTCTCATGACTTCTACTTGCTGGCTATACAACACAAATAAAGCTTAAGATGTAATGATTTAATTGATTCCAAAAAAATATGTTTCGATGGTTACGCATTTACCTAGTAATGATAGGGATAAGTGCATGATTTAATTCACCAATACAATTGCTCCAGTTGGGATACTTTGGTAGGTAGGGAAATTACTACCATCTTTTTTTATAATATACAATGTTACATTTTAAGAATGGTAAAAAATATTTATTTTCTGTAACATTTCTTCATTTGGGATTTCTTTTCTCTTGCATAGAAAGGCAAAAATGTGGTATGTTTAGTTCTTATTACATTACAAAACGACTATATTACTTCCTTATTATCAAAACATCAAACAATTTAATAGTGTCACGCTGGCTAGAAACGATTTTATTATCCCAATAACAGAGGAAATCGTTGCTAGTTGCGTGTGTATGTGTATATGAAGTGGAGTGGTCGTTGTTGTCAGGTGTGCCACGCGAACCCGTCGGAGCGGTCGCGGTTCATCCGCACGGTGTACGGGCTGCTGAACGCGACCAGCCCCGCCGTGCGCTACGAGGCCGCCGGCACGCTCGTCACGCTCTCCAACGCGCCCGCCGCCATCAAGGTACGCGACAAGCACGCACGCACAAACACACACACACACACACACACACACACACACACACACACACACACACTCACACTCAAACCAACACAAATCTACACATACACAAATCTATACTTCTTTAAACATAAAAACGGTGTTTAAATTTCGTGTTGTCTAATAACATGTTGTTGTGTTGTTTTCGAGATAACAGGACGATTTTTTCAAAGGTGGCTTAATCCGAAACTAAAGGGAATTACGGAAAATGTACAAAGGGTCGTCGCACTAGCCAAAACATTAAAAATAAAATGCGTTTTCCTAGCCGGGATCGATCTAATTGATTTTAACAAAAGTACAGTATTTTTGCACTAGCATATTTGATAGTGTTGCTTCTAAGAGTAAAATTTTCTTCAATCTTCCAAATTCTTGTCTCTTCCACACTACTGTTCGGCCACGTGTTTTACGGGTGGTGTATACTGTATAGCAGGGGTTCCCAAACTGTGCGCCGCGGCGCCCTGGTGCGCCGTAGAAAGTAAGGAGGGGCGCCATGAGTCGTTCCTCTATCATTATCCGAAACCACAAATATTCGCGGGTACCTTTTTTGAGCGGTCGCATCGGTAAAGGCAATAGGTACCTACTTACGTCGCGCACGTCGCCGTCGCTCACTCGCCGAAAAGTACCTTGAAACCGTATGCGTATGCGCTTGAAAATAGCCTATGAAAAAAAATTGAATATGCCTATCTACCTAACCTAACTAGTATTATTGTAGGTACCTATTTCTTCCGACTGTATTTTTTGCAAATAGCTAGCTAGGGTAGGGCGCCGTGACAAAATCCTAACCCCCTTATTCATAGAAAGTTATAATCGACCTGCAGTGGAGTTACAAATCACATTTGTTTCTAAAAATGCCTTTCATAACCATTGCAAACTGGGCAAAATCTCTATGAATAAGAGGGTTAATTTGTAACTGCGCCGCGGGCTGAAAAAGATTGGGAACCCCTGCTGTATAGTGTATAGTGTATGTCGTTGGTAGGCGGCTGCGGCGTGCTACATCGAGCTGATAGTGAAGGAGAGCGACAACAACGTGAAGCTGATCGTGGTGGGGCGGCTGGCGGCGCTGCGCGCGGAGGGCGGCGAGGCGGCGGCGCGCGCGCTGCCCGACCTGGCCATGGACGTGCTGCGCGTGCTGCAGGCCTCCGATCTGGACGTGCGCAAGCACACGCTGCAGCTCGGTCACTACGCTTGCTAAACCTTAGGGGCCAATCATAAATTACGTCACTTGATTTTTAGACCCCTCCCCCCCTTGTCACAGCTGGTCACATTTACGAGATTCCCCCCCCCCCTCCCTGTGTGACGTCACATATTTTTACAATTTTGAGAATTAAAAAAAAAAATCGATAAAAATTCAAATTTCGGTTTTAATACTTAGATATATTAGATTTTTAAATGTGACGTCACAAAACTTAGGACCCCTCCCACCCCCTTGTCACACAATGTCACATTTCGTCGACCCCCTCCCCCCCTTTACGTGTGACGTAATTTATGGATGGCCCCTTACCTACTCATAGCGCCGCCCGCGAATACGCCCGCGTACAATTTAATAAGGTTCTAAATTGTTGCGCGGAACCCTAATTCTTTTTCTAAAAGAAATAATCTCTTCGAAAGTAGGGTGAACAGGCTTCTTGCAGGCAACTGGGCAGGCAACTGGGTGAGTTCGCTCCAACGTCCACCTCATTTTTGCTCCTGCGGCATATTGAGGACAAGAGCAAGCCCATTAAAAAAAAACTCCTTATAACACTTGTACCATCTGCAAAAAATATCCATCGTTCTCATAAGGGGGCGCCATAAATTAAATGTGGTGATTTTTGAAATTCTTCGCCCCAGCCTCCACCCTTGGTGAGATGTCATGAGATTTTCCTCAACCCCCTCCCTCCCCCTCTAATCTCACGTGAGATTTTTCAAAAGCCATATTGTAGGGGAGAAACCTGTTTCACTTAATTTAACCCAGTTTCCTTGCAATGTTACACTGTTTATTGCGGTAAAAAAAATACTACGTGAGATTTGCCGTGACCCCCTCTCCCCCACGTGAGATTGGGTTCGACCCCCTAAATGCCTCACGTAATTTATGGACGCCCCCTAAGAATATGAATTGAAAACGAATCCATAGATTGATTGAATAAGAAGGTTGGCTCTGTCAAGTTTGGACACGGGTCCCATTTTCCGACAAGTATTTAATGGATGTGTGGTGTAGCGCTGGACCTGGTGACGCCGCGTCATGCAGAGGAGCTGGTGCAGGTGCTGCGCAAGGAGGCCACGCGCGCGCACAGCGCCGACCACGACGACGCCGCCAAGTACCGCCAGCTGCTCGTGCGCGCGCTCCACACTGCCGCCGTCAAGGTACACTACACATTTTCATATACACTATTATCTTGACACATTTTTGACTTCTCGGTTAATAATAACTAGCTGTTGCCCGCGGCTTCATCCGCGTGGATGTCGGTTATCGCGGCCAAAAGTAATCATGAAATTTTGATCCCGTTCCCGCAACCCATTGTTTACGTTATCCTTAAGAGATAGACATATGCCATCGCGGACTTTTCTGTAGACCTATATAAGATACACAGTTCCACCATACATCATTTTGTTATGTCTCAAAGGGTTTAGGCAGCGTTTCCGTTGAAAGCTCCCAGACGGTTAATTTTTTTCCGAGACCCCAAACAAATATCATTATACTAGCTTTTGCCCGCGACTTCGTCCGCGTAGACTTCAAAATAAAAAAAAAACCGGGCAAGTGACTTAAGACTTTTTAGTACTTTTTAGTGCGCCAGGGTTTTTTAAGTCAGTATTTGCTTTTTTATAAAAATAATTTTATTTCACGATTTTTATTGGAGCCATACAAACTTTATCTCGGTACCTAATTCGGTGAATGCGTGTTTTGGTAGGTAGGTATATAGAGCCAAAATCCCAAATCCCCCTCCTTTTCTCCACCCCTTCTCCTCCCCTCTCTTCCTTCTGCTCCCTCCCCCTCCATTTCCCTTTCCTTTCCCCCCCCTTCCACTTCCCCCTACCTTACGTCTTCCCCTTCCTCCCTCACCTACCCTATGCATACTAAGTTTCAAGTCAATCGGGTACAAACATATTTTTCTGCCGTACTTTTCTACCTTTAGTTTCCCCCTTTTGGGTGTTGATTTCCGAAATGATTTTTTATGGGATCAAACTGAAGTAGTACCTACCATATTCAGCTCGGCTTATACCCCAATTATTTAAAATGAATAATCATAACCAATTTCGAGATATGGATGACTAAACATTCGCTGACCCCGCTCTCCCCTTTTCCTTCAAAATATTAAAAACGCTGAAACCCCAGTCTGATTATTTAAAATGAACAATCATAACCAATTTCGAGATATGGATGACTAAACATTCGCTGACCCCGCTCTCCCCTTTTCCTTCAAAATATTAAAAACGCTGAAACCCCAGTCTGATTATTTAAAATGAACAATCATAACCAATTTCGAGATATGGATGACTAAACATTCGCTGACCCCGCTCTCCCCTTTTCCTTCAAAATATTAAAAACGCTGAAACCCCAGTCTGATTATTTAAAATGAACAATCATAACCAATTTCGAGATGTGGATGACTAAAAATTCGCTGACCCCGCTCTCCCCTTTTCCTTCAAAATATTAAAAACGCTGAAACCCCAGTCTGATTATTTAAAATGGACAATCATAACCAATTTTGAGATATGGATGACTAAACATTCGCAGACCCCGCTCTCCCCTTTTCCTTCAAAATATTAAAAACGCTGAAACCCCAGTCTGATTATTTAAAATGAACAATCATAACCAATTTCGAGATATGGATGACTAAACATTCGCTGACCCCGCTCTCCCCTTTTCCTACAAAATATTAAAAACGCTGAAACCCCAGTCTGATTATTTAAAATGAACAATCATAACTAATTTCGAGATATGGATGACTAAACATTCGCTGACCCCGCTCTCCCCTTTTCCTTCAAAATATTAAAAACGCTGAAACCCCAGTCTGATTATTTAAAATGAACAATCATAACCAATTTCGAGATATGGATGACTAAAACTTCGCTGAACCCGCTCTCCCCTTTTCCTTCAAAATATTAAAAACGCTGAAACCCCAGTCTGATTATATAAAATGAACAATCATAACCAATCTCGAGATGTGGATGACTAAACATTCGCTGACCCCGCTCTCCCCTTTTCCTTCAAAATATTAAAAACGCTGAAACCCCAGTCTGATTATTTAAAATGAACAATCATAACCAATTTTGAGATATGGATGACTAAACATGCGCTGACCCCGCTCTCCCCTTTCTCGTCAAAATGATTAAAAATACGGAAACCCCAGTCTGATCAATTCAAATAAGCAATCATAACCAATATCGAGATATGGATGACTTATTAAAACATCCCTTGACCCCGTTTTCCCCTTTCCCGTCAAAATAACAAAACTCGACCACCCCTATACAAACTTTCACTCCACATTTCACCCCTTAGGGGTTGAATTTCCAAAAACACGAAAGAAATCTAAACACAAACTTTCATTCCCCTATTTTACCCCCTTAGGGGTTGAACTTCAAAAACCCTGAAATTACTCTTTTTTATTTTTGAAAAGACACCTAATCACCAATTTAAGTAATTCTAACTTCAAAAATGACGGAACTTCCATACAAACTTTTATCCCCTATTTTACCCCCTTAGGGGTCGAATTTTCAAAAACCCTGTAACCCATATTTTTTATTTTTCAAAAGACACCTAATCAGCAATTTTCATAATTCTAACTTCAAAAATGACGAACTTCCATACAAACTTTCATCCCTTATTTTACCCCCTTAGGGGTTGAATTTCAAAAAACCCTTTCTTAGTACACCTCTACACATCAAGACAAACCCAACCTCCAAATTTCAAGTCTCTACGATCAGCGGTTTAGGCTGTGCGTTGTCTGTCAGTCAGTCAGTCAGTCAGTCAGTCAGTCAGTCAGTCAGTCAATCAGGACTTTGATTCTTATATATTTAGATTTTAGCCAATGTATACAAAAACATCCTCGAAATAATTTGAAAATAGAACAAAAATTGACAATCCCTGTCAGAAGCTCCAGATGTACACATGCTGGGTGGTGTGTTTTTTTTTTCTCCTGTCCGGGCGCTTGTGGCCCGGCGCTGGGTAGTGTTGAGTAGTATGTGTGTATGTGTGTATGCGCAGTTCCCGGAGGTGGCGGGGTCGGTTGCGCCGGCGCTGCTGGAGCTGCTGGGCGACGGCGGCGAGGCGGCCGCGCACGACGTCATGCTGTTCCTGCGCACAGCGCTGCACTCCTTCCCAGACCTGCGCGACCACATCTACCAGGTACTATACACACACATACATTGCATTGCATCCGGATATCACCCTAGTTGCATTTCAATTACGTTTCAATTACCTGTGAGAAATGTACCGTTCCCATTATTTTTCTAATGCGAATATAGTAGTAGCAGTATCAAGTTTGGACGCATAACAATATAAAAGATGATGTGACCGTTAATTTAAAATCAAATTATTATTTCGTACTTTTGAAACACTAGTTTTTTTTGTGTAGGTAATGCAATGGTGAATATGGACCCTAGTAGTTTTTTGAACAATTATTTTTAGTTGTGTCTTAAGTTTCTTAGTGACATGTAGTCGATGGAATCGGGTCCAATGTATAGTGTGTATTGTCCAGAAACTGCTGGAGTCGATGGCCGGTATCCGCGTGGGCAAGATAGCCCGCTCGGCGCTGTGGCTGGTGGCGCAGTTCGCGGACACTCCGCAGCGCGCCAAGGCCGCGCTCGACGTGCTGGCCGCCGTCATACCCTCGCCCGCCGCCGCCGGGGACGACGACAAGGTACACTCACTATACACTACACCACATACAAGGTATATACTACACCATTTACAAGGTACACTATACACTACAATACTTACAAGGTACACTATACACTACACCACTTACAAGGTACACTATACACTACACCACTTACAGGTTAACACTAAACACTACACCACTTACCAGGTACACTATACACTACACCACTTACAGGTTAACACTAAACACTACACCACATACAAGGTACACTATACACTACACTACTTACAAGGTACACTATACACTACACCACTTACAAGGTACACTATACATTACACCACTTACAAGGTACACTATACACTACACCACTTACAAGGTACACTGTACACTACACCACTTACAAGGTACACTATACACTACACCACTTACAAGGTACACCATAACTACGCCGCTTACAAGGTACACTATACACTACAAAACTAACAAGGTGCACTATACACTACAACAATAACAAGGTACACTATACACTACAACACTTAAGGTACACTATACACTACAACACTAACAAGGTTCACTATACACTACACCACTTACAAGGTACACTATACACTACACCACTTACAAGGTACACTATAACTACGCCACTTACAAGGTACACTATACACTACAAAACTAACAAGGTACACTATACACTACAACACTAACAATGTACACTATACACTACAACACTTACAAGGTACACTATAGACTACGACACTAACAAGGTATGCTATACACTACACCACTTACAAGGTACACTATACACTTCACCACTTACAAGGTACACTATACACTACACCACTTACATGGTACACTACGCCAGTTACAAGGTACACTATACACTACACCATTAACAAGGTACACTGTACACTACACCACTTACAAGGTACACTATACACTACACCACTTACTACGTACACTAATTCCGAAGATGGAGCATTCCTGATTCCCAGTGGTTGTGAAAGGGTTGTTCCAATATGTGCAGGAGGAGAAGGAGTCCCCGGCGAAGGCGGAGTCGGCGCCGCGGCAGCTGGTCACCAGCGACGGCACCTACGCCACGCAGTCCGCCTTCAACTTGCCCGTGTCAGTCATATAATACTAGCTTACTTACATTTGTCCTACCTACCGCAGACTATTTCAGGTGTTATAGAGGCTCATGGGCTTCGCGGTGCATGGTAGTGCGATCCCAAGGCGGAGGATTGCACACAGGAAGTTTTAGTAGGGGGTCTCCCACATATTCCTGTCTCCCCCGACCCAAGTAGCACAGACCTTCGGTCTAACATATCACATAGGGTCCACATCCGTAGTTTAACCGTTAATTAAAACTTATTAGGGTTCACTCGAACTGCAGCAGCTGCATAGAAGAACATCACACCCAATATAATGCTTTTGACAATAAAATGACTTTATTAAGTACCACAGACATGCCAATATAACGTTCATGACAGTTAAGTATAGTTTTTTGACAGTATTAGCTTAACTAAAGCATTTTAAGGGTCAAACTATGCTGACTGCTGAATAAAAGATCACAAGTGTACCACTTAATTGCTTGTAATTCTAAGAGTGTACATGTAAACAACGGCATTGCAATTTAAGCCCCTCTTATGATTCAGTGTTGCCCTATACACAGATTGTTAACGTCAAATGACAAATGTTACTCAACTTTTATACAGATTTTAAAATTCGATCTCGGATATCCCAGATCTCGTATCCCTGATTCCGTATCACGGATTTCCGGGATCCCATATCCCGGATCCTGTATTCAAGATATCTCGGATTCCGTATCCCGGCTATCACAGATCCCGTATTCTGGATATCTCGGATTTCGTACCCCGGATAGCTTGTATCCCGGATCCCGGATATCTCTTATCCCGGATCCCGTATTCCAGATATCTCTGATCCCGTATCCCGGATATCATGGATCCCGGATCTCGTATCCCGGATCTTAGATCCCGTATCCCAGATCCGGTAAACCATCTCCCATATCCCGTATTGTATTAGCCAATAGCCAATAAAAGTCCCGACATAATCGGTCCAGCCGTTTCGGAGATTAGCCGGAATTGGTACCACTATACAACTTTTTATCCCCTATTTAACCCCCTTAGGGGTTGAATTTAAAAAAACCTTTTTTAGTACGCCTCTACTCATCATGCCAAACACACCCTCCAAATTTCAAGCCCCTACGACCAGCGGTTTAGGCTGTGCGTTGTCTGGCAGTCAGTCAGGACTTTGATTCTTATATATTTAGAAGATAAATAGGAAGGTAAAAAAAATTATTTATGTTTTATACATATTTTATTATAGTATACCGATTTACAAACAAAGTTGTCTTATTGGTCGATCGATGGCAACACAAATGATTGATTTTAACTGAGTGGCTTTAAAGGGCTTATACCCAAAGCCGCGTAACTACTGTAAAAAAATAAACTTGTGTAACAGATGTGACCACACTCGGGCATTTTTTCAGCTCATAGCGTTTATTTGTGATATATAATATTCACACTGACGACCATTTTGAAACCCAATAACCTATAAAAATATGATTTAGTTTGTTTTGGTTTGTTTTATTTCAGGCTATAAAATTGAAAGACGCTTGGATTTTAAGTTATTTCCGCGTATACAGCGTTTAAATCAAATTAAATGTCATTATTAAACCAATTTACGTTTTTCAAAAATAATGCACTGTCCCAATTCATCAGGCTTTTCACATAAAACACGCAGATATCAAGGGCGCTTTAAAATTTTGAACTAAATATATATCCTATTTCACAATACATTTTCATTACCATTCAGATTTCACACGTAAATGGTAAAACATAGTCGTACCCAGATTTTCCACATTTAAAATAAATTTCATGTCACTTGCACAGATATTATTATTAAACGACGCGATGGTGGCCAAGAGAGAAACTAAAATTTTCAATTAGAGAATTGTCATATTCATCTGACAGATTGTTCGACAAGTGACACTCTCAGCGGGCCATAGATAAACATGTGATATTAGGCCACAATGGTCACGTTAAAATGCTGCATAAGAGCTATGAGTGTACATAATTTGTGCCCAAATAAGCGTTATATCGGCTGAGAAGGCGCCTACTCAGCCGATATAACTCTTATTTGTGCACCTCAAAGTTCCGCGGTATACTATAAGACCGCCGTTATACAGCACTCTTGTGCTACTTGGGGAGGCGAGAGGGATGGATTTTCTCACGAAAAAAGGGGCAATGGGGAAGTGGGCCAATTTATGGAATGGGTTCACCCAATACCGAACGGCCGAGGCCATTGTTGGTTGTTATTTTAGGATTTCGTAGTCTAGAGGAATCCTTATAAGATCTTCCAGTCCGTCGTCTGTTTGACTCAGTATCGTAGATTCTACATTTTTCAGTGTTTATCGATTTACTTCAGTTTTTAGAACAATGGTTCTACCTATATTTGAGATCATTATGCCAGAGTCAAGGTTAAAATAATAACAATGTTAATGCCAAAAGTTCTCGTCAAATATTCTCAACACTATTGTAGGATAAAATTCTCTGTCATTCGAAACTGGAGACAATTTACGTAACTCTCACTCGCCCGCGCTACTCTCCGGTTCTAGTTACGTTTCAGTATACGTTACGTGTAATCAAGGCATATCTCCGCTCATCGCCGACGCAAGACGGTACGCTAGCGTGGCATCCGACTTAGCTTGTCACAGTTTCTTAGAGTAACTATTACCGAGTACAGTTGAGGTGAAAGTATAATAATGATTGGTCAGGAGTAACTCGACGAGCACGAGCTCGACGCCGGGGCTGTGGCAGGCGCTGCGCGAGGGCGAGAGCTTCACGGCGGCGTGCGCGTGCTCGGCGCTGGCCAAGCTGGCGCTCAAGCTGCCGCGGCCCGAGGACTCCACGCGCGCCACGCACCTCGCCGCCGCGCTGCTCGCATACCACAAGCAGAACACAGGTACCTACACACTACACAATACACACTACACCAGGGGTCACCAATTAGTTTCGCTCGGGGTCCGTTTTAAGAAATGAAATGATCATCGCGGTCCGCACAACATTTTATAGAACAATACAAAAATATTTATTAAACAAATGTAATTACGGAAATAAAAAAGGTATTTTTTTTACATATCAATGAGAAAAATTTAATTTTTTGTCTGTCTGAAGTTTCGAGTAAAATTGGTGCAAGCTATTGACATTAAATCGCCCGGCCGTTCTCGAATTTACGTCAACAAAGATAATGCGGGGGATACATTTTTATTAAACCGACTTCAAAAAGGAGGAGGTTTCTCAATTCGACCGTATATATATATATATTTTTTTTATGTGTGTTCGCGGATAACTTCGTCGTTTATGAACCGATTTTGATGATTCTTTTTTTGTTGGAAAGGAGATATCCCAGCGGTGGTACCATGATAAGGAAACCAGGATCTGATGATGGCATCCCAGAGAAATCGAGGGGAACCTCCGAAAATCGTAAAAGCGACTAGTGCGTTTGTAATTTTTTTCATTAAGTATTTTAAAGCACTACTATTTTATGAAGGTCTGGAGTAGATCTGATGATGGAGCCGAAAGACAGTCGAGGGAACTCCTCAACGATTTACAGCAATTACCTGGTGTTTGGGCTTGATTAATTTGTATTGATGAGAACTTTACACCTAGATGGGTTGTGACTGTCATTAGGGGTCTGATGATGAAGACGAAGGACAGTCAAGGGAACTCCTCAACGTTTTACAGTAGCTACCTTGTGTTTGGGCTTGATTAATTTGTATTGATGAGAACTTTACACTTAGATGGGTTGTGACTGTCATTAGGGGACTGATGATGAAGACGAGGGACAGTCAAGGGAACTCCTCAACGTTTTACAGTAGCTACCTTGTGATTGGGCTTGATTAATTTGTATTGATGAGAAATTTACACCTAGATGGGTTGTGACTGTCATTAGGGGTCTGATGATGGAGCCAAAAGACATTCGAGAGAACTCCTCAACGATTTACAGGAATTACCTGGTGTTTGGGCTTGATTAATTTGTATTGATGAGAACTTTACACCTAGATGGGTTGTGACTGTCATTAGGGGTCTGATGATGAAGACGAAGGACAGTCAAGGGAACTCCTCAACGTTTTACAGTAGCTACCTTGTGTTTGGACTTGATTAATTTGTATTGATGAGAACTTTACACCTAGATGGGTTGTGACTGTCATTAGGGGTCTGATGATGGAGCCAAAAGACAGTCGAGAGAACTTCTCAACGATTTACAGCAATTACCTGGTGTTTGGGCTTGATTAATTTGTATTGGAGAGAACTTTGCACCCATATGGGTTAAAAGTGCCATTACAGGTCTGATGATGGAGACCATAGACAGTCGAGGGAATTCTTCAAAGATTTACAGCTGTTACCTTTTGTTGGGCTTACTTCATACGGTTCAATATGCCAAAATGTTCATTGGTATGGCGCCACAAAAAATCGTGAAATAAAATTATTTTTATAAAAAAAACAAACCGACTTCAAAAAAACCTGGATCACTAAAAAGCCTAAAATAATATTTCTATTACCACCTCTGCCTAACCCTTCGGGAAAACCAGACGTGATGGTGTGTTATCGAGTATTTGGAGTCGGTGCCAGTCTTGGTATGCCAAGTCTACCTACTATAAAAGTAAGAAGATAGATTGGCACCGACTCCAAATACTCGATAACACACCATCACGTCTGGTTTTCCCGAAGGGTTAGGCAGAGGTGGTAATAGAAATATTATTTTAGGCTTTTTAGTGATCCAGGTTTTTTTGAAGTCGGTTTGTTTTTTTTATAAAAATAATTAAATTACGCACTCTGTAGTGCAAGTTGCTGTGTTCTCGCGGTCCACACAAAATGGGTCGGCGGTCCGGATGCGGACCGCGGTCCGTCATTTGGTGACCCCTGCACTACACACTACACACTGAGTATTCAGTACCCCGCGTTCGCGCAGTTAGTTTACTGAAAAGTTTGTTTTGCAATGAATAGATACTGCGTTTGCTCGTTATGTGGTCGATGGTCAGTTTATATGGTTGTGTTTGTGTGCGGCTAAAGTGCGTGAAGAGAAACGTCTCCACTCTGCCGAGATGCGAATGTTGAGATGGATGTGTGGAGTGACGCGAATGGATAAGGTGAAGAATGTGTATATAAGAGGCAGTCTCAAAGTAGCGCCTATAACAGATAAGGTAAAATGTAGAAGGTTGGAATGGTTTGGGCATGTGATGAGAAGAGACGAAAAGCATGTGACTAAACGGGTGCTGAATATGAATGTGGAAGGATACAAAGCGAGAGGAAGACCCAAGAAAAGATGGATGGATTGTATAAAGAGTGATATGAATGAGATTGGAGTGGATTTAAGTATGACAGAAAAGCGCGATGTGTGGTAGAATAAGACATACTGCGTCGACCCCAGATAATGGGATAAGGTAAGGCAGATGATGATGTTTGTGGTCAGGTGCGAGCGGGTCGCAGTCGGGGCTGACGGCGGACGACACGGAGCACGGCGCGCTGTGCGTGCAGGCGGCGCTGGCGCGGCCGCGGGTGGTGCAGCAGGCGCTGCTGGCGGGCTCGCGCCGCGCGCTGGCCGCGCTGCTGGCGCTGCCCG
The DNA here is from genome assembly GCA_947859195.1 of Drymonia ruficornis. Taxonomy (NCBI): domain Eukaryota; kingdom Metazoa; phylum Arthropoda; class Insecta; order Lepidoptera; family Notodontidae; genus Drymonia; species Drymonia ruficornis. The sequence continues at coordinate 874,127 of OX401910.1, read as the reverse complement.
ACCGCGCCGCCAACCTGCTCGACGACCCCGACAAGGTAACATACATTACGACACGGACCACATTACATTACGACACATCTATTGATTCACACTAAAGTCCGACGGAGACCAGGTTTTTTTATATTTCGGCCGAGACCGAGAATAGAATTAAAACAATGTAAAAAAGACAAGCCCGCTGAGTTTCTTGCCGGATATTCTCAGTCGAGGTCGCGTTTCCGAACCGGCAGTAGAATTTAAGAAAAAATGTAAAATGACAATTCGTAAGTGCCCCCGTAGGCCTAAACAAAATAAACGTTTTGAATCTAAAAATCTTGAATCTTAATAAATTCTCGACCGAGACCGAGACCGAGTAATGACATGAGACAAGCGACGAGACAAGTGTTCAAAATGTCCCTCTGCCCGCATTTTTTTTGTCCTCTATAGTCTTGGGTAGTGATGCTAACATTATGAAATAAAATTAAGGCGGCCCAGTCACGCACCATCCAAGAAAAAAGTTTTTGCTTTGTGACGCCGTACGGCGCCAACGCGGCAGTAGAGGTTTTAAACCGATCACTATCGAACTCAAATTCAAATTCTCTAGTCATACGCAGTCTCGGCTACGACCGAGATTCAACCAATAGTCTCGGCCGCTCTCGGCTAAAATTTACATTTAAGCCGAGAGCGACCGAGACCGAGACCTTAACTCACATATACAGGTGAAATTTGTGCGCGCTGCAACACTTATGACCCAGAGTGTACTTGTAAGGCATGGTAGCGTGGCGTGTCGTGTAATCCATTGCTTGTGTTGTGTGCAGGAGCGCGAGAGCAAGCGTGTGGAGCACGCGGTGGAGCTGGAGGCGGGCATCTCGTTCGCGCAGCTGTCGGGCGCCGCGGCCGCCGCCTCGCACCACGACATGTTCGAGCTGTCGCTCTCCCGCGCACTGCAAGGTAACTACTCCTATACATTTCAAATGGCCGTAACTCAGAAAATATGATGGTTACATACTTTGATTTTTTTTTCTTTTTTTTTTTTTGTATGACTATATGTTGATATGTTGTTGGCTAGAGTGGCCTTAACAACTTAACCGGTCTGAGGGCGAGCGCACAAAGTGCGGCTCCAGCCGTAATAGTTACATACTCTGTCTTCATGTCATGTATGTGATTTCGGAGTTCTGAAACTCCCTGTATATAAGGTATTTTCAGTGTGTATTTCCTTCCGCCAGGTCGCAGCACAGGCGTGTCCGAGGAGCGTGGTAAACTGTCCAAGGTACGTGCACACACCTTCTCACAGAAGATCAGAGTAAAGATGCGTTTCGTACGATGAGAAAGCCGGAAGCCCAAACTCCATACTCTTCAGCAACGTGCGAGCGAGAACTTTGGTGTTGCAAGCATCTAACTAAATAATGTTAACGTCCCACTCCAGGGCACGGGCCTCCCCTCAATGCTAGGGGGATTCAGGCCATAATCCTGGCCCAGTGCGGGTTGGTTGATTTCACGTCTTTCGAAAAAACTTGTTAGATTTTCTAAGACATGCAGGCTTCCTAACGATGTTTTCCTTCAGCAGAAGCAAGTGATAATCATATTGAAGTTATGCAAGCATCTATAGGCAACGGTAACTGCTTAACATCAAGAGGGACATATGCTTGTTTGCGGCTTTAAAAATATCTTGTATCATTGATGTAGCCGTGTTATATTCGTGTTTATTTGTTCGTTTGGTTCTATAAACGTTATTGTTTGCTTCCCAAGGTGACCCAGCTGACTGGTTTCTCGGACCCCGTGTACGCGGAAGCGATAGTTGCTGTCAATCAGTACGACATTGTACTGGATGTGCTGGTCGTTAACCAGACGGGTGAGATATATTCAATTTTCAATCCATCATTACAGTTTATAGTGTTTAAATAGGAGTCAAAGGAGATTCCGTACACATTCACTCATTACCCCAATGCAGTTGACGATGTGGTCTCAAGTCTCTTAATGAAGAATTCATGAAGCTAAGTTGTTGACCAGTGGTTTCGCAATGGACGGATTGGATGGATTGTTAAAAGACTCGAGGCCCTGTGCCCTAAGTCGCTTAGCCATTGCCATTGAGTTGCTATAGTGTCCGACCTTCTGATTGGTAGTCAGAATCAACCGACAAATCAGTGTTGGTCACTTTAGCAGTTTAATGGCAATGGCAGTTCTATGGCTAGACGACTTAGGGCCCTGATACTTTGCCATCGCTAAATGCGTGTGTGCGTTCGAGCGCAATGTGAGAGCTAGACCGGTATTCATAAATGCATCTCAAAGTTCAGATCTTAAGATGCAGTTTTGACGTTTAATCTAAGGAACATCTGTCAAAATAGCATCTCAAGTTCGATCTCAATCTTGAGATCGATTTATTAATACGGGCCAAAGTGTTGTCATCATAGAGTAAAGACTAAAGATAGAGGTGTCCCTATGAAACAACGCGTGGAAATTTTGCGCGGGGGGGCGGGTGGTGGGGGTAAAAACTGGGAGGGCAATTTACAAGCCCCGCCCCCCCGATCTACCGGTAAATAGCATAACTACTGGGTTCGTTTTATTTCGATGTTAGTACGTAGTTTAACTTTTTCACACTAGATGTCACTACGTGTAGGTTCATATAAAAAACGTACCGAGGGTAACGCCATCTAGTGTCGAATAGAATTATATTTGGGATGCGAACGTTGGCAAGACGTCTGCACAGGACGAACGCCAACAGCACACTGACTTAAGCCACGCCTACTGTGATGACGTCACCGGCCGAGCTGTGCGATGTAATAGCAACGCGGCCTGGTAGCTTAGACCCAGTCCTTTATATGGTTCGTCTATGGTTGTCATGGTAATGTATGTACGTGGGTGTGTGCAGACGACACGCTGCAGAACTGCACGGTGGAGCTGGCGACGCTGGGCGACCTGCGCCTGGTGGAGCGGCCCGCGGCCGTGGTGCTGGCGCCGCGCGACTACGCCACCATCAAGGCGCACGTCAAGGTCGCCTCCACAGAGAACGGGATCATCTTCGGCAACATCGGTACCTACCGCCACTAGTATTTTCAGGATAACCTGTATTATTATGAACCTTGTTGCTGCTGACGGTGAGGGAAAACATCGTGAGGAAACCTACCTATCCCTCGGGATTAGGTAGTAGTCAGTTCCTGTATACACGGCGACAAGGTTCACCACCTGTCACGTTGGGTTCTGACTATCTGGTGAAACGTGGGCTTTGAGTTGGTTAATACCTCCACAATGTGATGGTGTATGGCCACTCAAGCCTCTGACTACCCCCGAATGGGGATAAAAGTCGTGACGTTACATTTTTACATTTTGTTGCTGCTGGGCTCTGTTCTTTCCTCCTCACCATAACCTCTATTACGACTCAATTGTAGATCTAAGGGACGAAGCGATTTAGTCGCTTTTAGTATCGGAGCAGTCGCTGCGTGCGACCGCAGAGAGTCCCCAAAATGCTATGCAGTCGCAAAATCGCTGATCGCCGATGCAAAAAGTCTGTGGTGGCCCTAAAATGAATTGCTACTCGCTATCTACGGCACGGATTCATTCTGCTCTCTTGAATGGGATGTGAATGGAACAAAATTAATTCATACTCGCTCTTTGTCCCGTCTCCTGGCGCGAAACAAGGTAAACAGCACACTATCGTGCAACGAAAAATGTATCCTTTTACCACAAACGGAGGAATAGTCTACAAACGGCTTTACTCATCTCAGCATCAAGCCCCGTCAATAATGTATGTTGTGATGCAACGACCGCTTGGCGCAAGGCGGGTTCGATTCCCCCTGAGGGCACATTTTTGAAACGGCCTTACTGTAATTTGCCCTGGTCTGGTATCACCCTCAGACGCCAGTCCAATGTACTGTATTATGTACCATACAGTTGGTGTGTTGTGTAGACTGTGTGGTGATGTTGGTTGGTGTGTACTATAGTGTACGAGGTGTCGGGCGCGTCCATGGACCGCGGCGTGGTGGTGCTGAACGACATCCACATCGACATCGTGGACTACATCCAGCCCGCGTCCTGCACCGACGCAGACTTCCGACAGATGTGGGCCGAGTTCGAGTGGGAGAACAAGGTATCACACCACCCCACCCACCACTTCCTATTCCAAGTGGATGCCACACACTATGAAGCCATCGGATAGGCCTGGACTGGCCAGCCAAATCCGACAGGCCCTGAGCCTGCTGGAAGGCTAGTCCGCGAATGGAATGACCTGTGCAGGCCGCTGCCGCACGGACCGAGTGTGGTATGCAGACGAATACAGTGGGCCAGCACTCCGCCCCAAGCTACAAGCTTTTTCTACAAATATGTATGGAAAATACATTGCAAATCGATAAATAGATAACGTGACTTATGTCATTTTCATACATGAAGCGTAGGGATTTATAGAGACGCTTGTGGACATAGCGACTCGGCTAGGAGGTCTGGTCCGTCTAATTGGGCCTCGTCAAAGTCAAAATAAAAAATGTTTTATTCATGTAAGGCTAGAGATAGATTATGAATCGTTAAAAAAAACAATATTTTAGCGGACCAATATCGGACGTCAACCTTGTCAACACGTTCTAAAAGTGTAACTCTGTTACGCCATATTTATCTGATTGTGGCGTAAATTATGTCTGAAAGATCAGTGTTTACTGGGCTTTCCCCTACAAACATTGAAATCATCGCAATTAATTGACCTAACTTATGTGAAAATAACAAATCTGCTCAGTATTTTTTATACTACTACTTTTGTTTTATACTTTCTCCTGTGATAAATATGACCGTGTCTTGCAGGTGTCCGTTAACACTAACATAACAGACTTGCGAGAATACTTGCAACATTTACTGGGATCCACCAACATGAAGTGCCTTACTCCTGAAAAGGTAAGATCATTATTCTTTTACCACTACCCATAATTAAAATTCTGTGCATCCACACTTAGCAGGACTTTGGTTTATTGCATGAAGACCATGATTCCATACAGGGCTGATGAAGATCCTCTTCCTCATGCAATTCTTGATTTAGAATGGAATTCATGAGGAACTCTATGAGGAAGTATCACTGGATCAATCGTTCTTGCGAAAATAGTGAATACCTACTGACCTTCTAGTTATAATTTGCAATCACCAACCTTCTTTATTCCACTTTCTCCTCTGGGTGTCTTTCCTCTTTCGGTTCTTAATCCGTTCTCTTTTACTCATTACACTCTTCCGCATGCTCAACCTATGCTACTAAGAATTCCTTATCCGCATCCTCTTCCTCATAACCGCTTTTCTATCAAATCTAATCTATAGTGTTGAGTGTACTTTTGTATGCCTACATTTTTTAAGAATTAATTTTTCCTACTTTATGATTGTAGCCTATCAATAGACCTCTTCAAATATTTGACACTATTGTTTCACGTTGTAAATGATGACCGGTTTTGGTGTTGGTGTGCAGGCGCTGTCGGGTCAGTGCGGGTTCATGGCGGCGAACCTGTACGCGCGGTCGATATTCGGCGAGGACGCGCTCGCCAACCTCAGCATCGAGACGCCGCTGCACAAGCCCGCCGCGCCCGTGCAGGGACACGTGCGCATCCGCGCCAAGAGCCAGGTACACACGCACACACACACACACACACACACACACACACACACACACACACACACACACACACACACGCGCTCGCATTCACACACATACTCACACACACACGCACACACACACAAACACCCACACACTAACACCCACACACAAACACCCACACGCAAGCACTCGCGCGCGCGTGATTAATAAAGCACATCCCGAATCAATACGAATTATATAATCTGATCTTGCCACCTTGCATTGCGTGGTAAATGATGTGACTTCAAAACCAATACAGTAATAAATGAATTATAGATTTTATAATTGTCAAAAATTATGACAACTGGCTCCAACCGAATGTTGGTATAGTTGAATATCGCAGGGCATCGCTATTCCGAGTAATATCAGTAATCGACCGTATCACGGTAGACCGAAAACCAACAGAGTAACTGAATATACTTACTTCAAAGAAATATACCTCTTTAGTCATTGAATGAATGAACCCCTCCGTCCACAGGGCATGGCGCTGAGTCTGGGCGACAAGATCAACATGATGCACAAGAGCCCGCCGCCGAAGCCGACCACTACCAACCCACCCATACCGGCCGCGTGATGTTAAGTATTCATAGATTAAACACCATCAACAGATGTGACACTTGATATTAGCGCCTTATAAATAAATGTGTAATGTTGAATACCAATCTCATTTTACTATCAGCTAGGTAATTTTAGGTAAGATCGCTGTCTAAAACAGCTAATTTTATAATAATAATATAAACCTCGCCTGTTTTCGGGAATAAAATATAACCGCCGAATTTATAGAAAGTTATGATGGACTTATACTAGCATTAGAAATAACTTTGAAACTAGAAATGCTTTATAAACCCATTGTAAACTGGCTAAAAATCTCTATAAATTTGGCGGTAAATCTATATGACTATCTGCATTAAGTGGAGCAGCAGATTCGTTTATCATTTCGATACAAAGTGACATTATGTCACTAAGTAATTTTCCTCATGGAGGCATATAGGTTGAAGTTATAAACAATACTGTTTGACAACAGTGTCATATCTGTGTGCCGTTTAATCAATCTTATTTTACTATTATTACTTAGGTTATATTATAATAAACATTTTATTACCTACTATTATAGAGTTATTGTATGATTGATTGAATATAATGATTTAAAATTATTTACAGTATTTATTTATGTATCCTATTTGTAGGGTATATTTTTAATAGGAGATACTGGCTTCTTTCACAGTCGTTGGATCGCTTTTGTTTAATATCATAGCCTTGTCGATGGCCGTTTAGAAAAAGCATAGATTTCTCTGCGATGTGACGAAATAAAAAAACGAAACAGACTTATGAAATAAATTAGTTTATTGTAAACGCCATAGTTGTTCGCGACGCGCAATATGAGATAATGTCCATGTCTCGTAACGAATGATTCAACAGTATAAATAATAAAAATAATTTATAATAGTAATAAGTTAATGGATTGGTTACAAAACAGTACAGTCCGACGCGACTGGCCCGAGTCGGAGATCTAGCTTCCCTGATCTGTTTGCGGCTTATGTCTGAAACAAAAAAATTAAATATATTAATTTTCGATTGCTAAACACTCACCTTTTTAGCAAGATGGGGGCGTCCATAAATTATGTGAGGCATTTAGGGGGGAGAGGGTCGAGCAAAATCTCACGTGGGGGTGAGGGGGATCTCGGCAAATCTCACGTATTTTTTTTTACCTCAAGAAACAGTGTATAATTGCTAAAAATCTGGGTTAAATTATGTAAAACATGTTTCTCCACTAGAATATGGCTTTTGAAAAATCTCACGTGAGATTAGAGGGGGAGGGAGGGGGTCGAGCCAAATCTCACGAAATCTCACCAAGGGCGGAGGGGGGGTTGAAAAATCACAAAAATCTTCTCACGCCCCACGATGCAAGCCCCCGAAGGCATGGACCCTGGTGTGTAGTTCGCTTACCCACACTAGGACAGTAGACTATGTTCTGAATCCTGCTTTTTAAGGGGAGGCACATGTCTGATAGAGGAACAAAACTGGCCTACGATAACTACGACAAATATGATAGGAATTTTGATACAAACTTGGCTCATGAATGTCTGTGATCTGGCAAATGGCCATCTAGACTTAGTTAAGTTTACTTTGTGTGCCAGCAGAATCGGCACCAATGTGAACACGTTGAGTTGGATTATATAAATACTCACTTATTCCTCTTCTTCTTCTTCCTCCTCCTCTTCCTCTTCCTCCTCCTCCTCTTCCTCCTCCTCTACCTCCTCAACGACTTCCTCCTCCTCCTCCTCGGGTTCGGGCTCGTACACGGGCTCATCGTCTTCGACTTCGGCCTTGACGTCCTCCTCGCCCTCAGGTGATTCGAGCTCGCCCTTCTTCTTGCCGGGCCTCTCGCCGAACCATTTCGGCAGTCTCGCTGTTATAACACAAGTCAATTAATAACATAAACACCCAAATTTATAAAATGACCTTATGAAGCACCGAAAAATGCTTTGTAAAGTCATTGTAAATGGACTAAAATTGTATATTACTATAAATTTGGGGGTGAAAATTAGGGCATCGCGGTTTTTTTATAACAGTCAGAACCGGATTCCCGGTTCTGGCGGTTGGAAAAAACAACCGGGTCCGATTCCTCAAATAAAAATATGCCTCTATGACTCGAAGGACCTCCTTAAAATTGTTTATATTATATTTGTGTGGGGACTGAACTATGAAAAAGGTGCAAACTGCAAATAACTTGTGCAAGGAATTGAAAGACGAATCTTTCAGTGGGCGAATACAAAACCAAACTTTTTTCCACTGTTTGAAATCAGAATTGGCGTACTTACCCTTTTGCCTGCCACCGAACTGGTCGGCCCTCTCTTGCCACACCTTCTCGAGGAAGTCCTTGTTCAGTTTCTCTAGGTCCTAAGGGAATTGTGAACACCGGGGTCAATACGATGAAGGTCTGATGCATCAGGGGAAATGCGTGCATCGCTGATATCGAACTAATTTGGATGGTATGATGATAGAGGGAGTCAATGCATGTGGAACAATCACACGACTGCATCGAACTATCGGTCATATTACGAAATTCTTGATTTTTAAATTCAAGGGTATTAATGTAAATTCCATCGTCCAAATTAATTTGACAGTCAGGTACATCTAGGTATCAAGACATGGATATAATTATCATGCCGTGAAGACATGCGTCGTGGGGTATACTCGGGCACACAGCGGCGCGAATGTTCGCTCGCCTCTTACTTTTGGTTCGGTTCATGAACTCGCTCATCCTCGCGTTCCACATCTTATCCAAACCCTCAGCCATTTGAGTATCGTAACCCTGTGTTTAAATTTTAACATCAATATTGTTTTCTTCAGTGTGAGATGTGATTTTTTTTTAAACCAAATGGAAAGATATTCCTCATCATAGACATTTGTATTACTTCGTCGTAACCTCATAACAAGTTTAGAGCAAGCAAGCTGAGATTTTGGTTTCCGATACGAAGTTGCTTACAAGTCTTACAACTCTAGAGATGTGATACTCCCCTCCCCGCGGGGAGGGGTGTGTCCCTTAATAGGTTTGAGTTCGGTAATGTTTCTTCCCTTTATTTTATCTTAGTATTATCTGTTGTGTGTGCTTGTAAACTAGATCCGATTCCTCGAATATTATATCGTTAAATTCACGGGCTACTATGTCTGGATGTCAGATACTTAAAATCTTAGTATTATCTGTTGTGTGGGCTTGTAAACTAGATCCGATTCCTCGAATATTAAATCGTTAAATTCACGGGCTACTATGTCTGGATGTCAGATATTTAAAATAGATGAGAAAGTGACCTGAATTCGTATAATTGCTGGCTGCATTCCAATTCTTATGCAAACCTTGATTACAGCAAGGAAAACGTAATTAACGATAATGTTCTTGAGTTTCCAAACATTTTAGCTTCAGCATTGGTCAAAATGGTAAAACTTACACCCTCGAACAGCTTCTTTTTGTCGTCGTAGGACCGTGTGTCGACACGTCTCTCGTACTTGGACGCTACTTGGATTTTGGGCTAGAAAATAACAAAATTATAATTGAAAAATTTAAATATTCAATTGATCTATTTTTATAATCACGTCTATAATCTTTTTCGAATAACTTTTTATTTATTATTCTGTGTTGTATTTTGCTGGTTACTTTAATATTTTCACTTACCGGGTGCTTGCCTGTGAGTGCTTCGGGGTCGAGACCCTTTTTGAGGGCCTTGTGCCTCAACTGTTGCTTCTGTCTTTCTTTGAGCTCTTTTAACTGTTGAACAATACGTTATTGTTAGAAATATTTTAAAGATTGTTGCAATTGCATATATGATACTATTTTATTTATATTGTTCACGTTATTCATCTAAATTCTAAATTATTCATCAAGAAAAGAGAGTAGGTACTTATGACTTATCTCGATAAAGTAAGTACGATATGATTATGAACTCACGTCGTAGTCCTGCCTCTTTTGCCTCTCCTCGAGATCGTATTTCTCTGTCTCGAGTTTGACTATGCACTCCCAGAGCTCGGTGGCCTTCTGTCGGAGCTTGTCCACGGAGAGACCCTCAATGGTCAAGGGCTTGATGCGGATGGAAAGCGAGATCTTCTTTTCCTCTTCTAATTGTTCCTTGGTCTTGTTGCGTTCCAGTTGAGCGTTGGTGAGGCCGAACTGTGGGGACAAAATTTGGTTATAATTCTTGATATGGATTTCGAATACACTCAAACTCATTATAAGTTCAGTAAGAATTTAAGTTGATCTAATTGCTCGCTTACTTCATCTGGTGTAATGTTATTTTCTTAAATTGCATAATTGATATATAGCAGTAATAAACAAAGTGACTCACGTTCTCGCTCTTCTTCTGGATGGTGAAGTTGGGTCCGACCTTGCTGGAGTCCTTCATCGCCTGGAGCATAGCCTGGCGCTTCTTCTCGGCCTCCTCGAGCCGCTGCCTCTTCTCTTCGATGTCGCGCTGTTTCTTCTCCTCGATTTCACGGACTCTCCTCTCTTCTTCTTCCTTCTTCTTTTGAGCGAGGCGCTTCTCTTCCTCAGCGCGAGATACCTGTTATTTATAAAATGTACTTTTAAATTACATCCATGGAAATTAAACACAATTTAAGTATTATTTTATCATTTGAGAGGCTACTAATTCCTGAGACTTTTTACGGATAAGACTTTGAAATGACGACGTTAAGTCGTCACCATGTGGCACGCTGAGCCCATCGGCTCTAAAATGTAGTTCCTAGGATGATTCATTGCGTTTATTTCATAGGTTTTTAGGACATCTCAAAGGGAATGTAGTCAAGTTCTACGACGTGGTGTACGATAATATCATCAATGTATATACAAGTCTGACCTTGCGCTTAGCCTGCTTCTCCTTGAGACGCTTGAGCTCATCCTCCTCCTTGGACCGCTGTTTGCGCCATTCGTTGATGTATTCTTTCAACTGTTCGTCCAAGTCCGACCGCTTCTGGTCTTGACGCTGTTGGGAAAGTTTAAAGGTATTTGATGAAAACCATCGGATAGGTCGATGTCGGCAATGTGTTTCTTTGATTTATCAAAATGTAATGTTGTTCCAGTTAATGTCGTGTTAGTGTCTATAAATAGTTGTGGCAGATCTTTACCTTAATGAATTCTGGATCTCCCTCACCCCTGTAAAAATAATTAGATGATATAATACATTGCGCATATCAATACATTTCTGTTATTGTTAGAAAACCGTCGTTACAACGGTTAACGATACATAGAGCTTCTGTTAACGGTGATTGAACTTTAACTGTACTCGTTAGATTCAAGTTTTCTGCTGTTACGCTTTAATATTGGCGTCCAAGCAGGGATATCAGGTTCTGTACATCATGTTAAGTTTTAGCTTTTATGTTTATCGTGAACAACTACATGAGAACTGTTAACATTATTATCGTTACACGATTCTCTACTCACGTGATTGTTCTACAATCGTATAACGGATTTTTAGATAATTATTTGGTTTGTGTTTGATTTTATTTTTGTAATTTGTGTAGGTTTGTATTTTGTAAATGATATTATTTGTTTTTGTGGGTTTATGACAACAATAATTACCATGACAATGGTATACAGACAGATACACATATACGACATTATTTGTATTACTAGGTAGTCATGCTTTGATGTCGTGTTATTATATCCCATGCGATAAATTAGAAATAAGTCGGGGCAACGCGAGCGGTGCGGCTGCCCGCTGACCGACATCTCGTTTGTTTGCTGAACGGCGCGGGCGCAGCATAGTGTAATTTTCTAAAATAGAACGCCTACCGACCGATAAAAATAGCGACCGACGCCGGCGTGCGGTTATTCGTTCGCCGAACGATCATCTGGTCGAATGTGTAAAATTTGGGTAAAGATCGTAAATAACATGCGCCCGCACCTCATCGAGTTAATGATAGGATTAAAGTTAGTGACACCACAGAGAGCGGTGCAACTTACGCGATCGATGGTCTACTCCTAGAAACAGAAAACAACAATCAGCCTCTACTTTATCTTTTACAATATACTACTTCAACGCAAAATTTGTAGATCGTGACAAAATAAGCGGTGAGACGATTATTTTGCGCATACACGGCACAAACACTGCGTTACAAGCCATTGTAATCAACATTTTAGAATTTTGCTACCTCGATTCAGTTTTGCATAAGCGCAAAATCCACTAGTGTAGGTATGAGAAACGTTAATTCGTATGCCAATCAATCCAAACGAGTGCCATAAAACATCATCTGATGGCTAAAAGCGAAGCGATAGGACGGTTCGTATCTCGAGTTTACTTACTCAGGTTTAGGAGCAGGTCTTCACATAGCAACGACGAGGGCAGCGACGGGAAAAGAAAAATAAAACATGATTAAAACTTGTGCAGTCTTGGAGAAGTAAACACCATTTGAGAATATGAAGCTTAAGGTGTTAAAGCGAACGTCTTGTAAACGCTTAACAAACAGATCACTCGTGGGTATTATTCCATCTGTGTATAGAATGATCAGTCGCATACGTACCGAGATTGAACACTGATCTTTCTGAGGGTGAACCATGATTTGTTTTGTTATATGAAAGATAATCGGTGTTAGATAAAATGATTTGCGGCGCTACAGCACCTATCATTGTAGTATGTATCTCTGAAAGCAATCTAAGCGATGAATTAAGCGCTAGAAGCGTTAGGGTAGCCGTCTAAACTTAGCCTAACGACAAGCGTATGTGAGTGCCGGATCAACCAAAATGGCACGCCACTTACTTCCTGCAACAAAAGAGAGAACGGGGTTTGGTGAGGGCGTGCAACAAGCCCAAGATTTGGGAGTTCCAAGAAACGGGGATCAAAACTTGCGAGCATGCCTCAAATCGTTCACGTAATAAGGTATGTTCAGCCAGAAAAAGTAAAACTAAATGTCGTTGTACAATCGCGTGTACTCCTTCGATCTAATAGTTTTGGAAGTGATAGATTCGCCAAGGCAGAGTAAACCAGGCTCAGACAAGCTGAAGTGTTTCAAAACCAAACAATTTCTAAAGAGAACTAGTTTTGGATGTGGGCGAGACTGTGTGTTCGGATGGTATACTTACGTCTCTTGAACTTCTTCTTCGACTTCCTCCTCCTCGGAGCCACTGTGGAGTAGACACGTAATACATGTAACATATATCGCGGCAGGTACACAGCCACATTGTGTAATTAGCACAAACAAAAATGTGATGGTTTCACAGGTAACATATAAAGGAAGACAATAGGATTGAAGTGTTCGTATGTGAGTATAAAGAAAGTGTGCAAGTGTTTCAAAATAAATAGAGTAATTGTTGGCCTATAGAATAATTTTCGTCTTACGTTCGGAGTTCCTGATTGTGAAAATGCGAATACTTACGAATATTCCTCTTCGTCAGACATGGTTGTAGGTTATTTAGTCTGCAAAAGAAAACCACCTATTAATTTCAAAATTTTCAGCGTATTATCTGTCTTTTGTCTCTTTAAGCTGTTTATTTGCATTTAATTTGGCCGTATTTTCTTAAAATCAATCATTATCGTCATTGTTTTCATTGTGTTATTTGATTTTAATGATAGCAATATTGGCAAGTCGACAATATGCGAACCTATTGACGTTATAGATGCTGATAGATCTATCATTAGTGCGCTTGTTTATATTTATCAGAATAGATCAGTATTTTTATCTACGGCATTCGATTTATCAAAGAATGTATTTTTATTACCTATTGAAAAAAATCACGCAAATATTTAATTTTCGATTTCCATTGCGTCACATCTCTTTTGAACTTTAATCTGCTTTAGATTTCATAATATCATCATGTAAACGTTCCACAAATTAACAATAATTATTTCGTCATAGTCAATGAGATGACTAATAAAATCATACGTATCCCTGTTCTTATCATGCTCGTCGATAATTTGGTTCAGTTGCTCTAGTTAACCCTTCCTCAACATTGGAGAGGTGTGACCTAGTCCAGTCCAGGCCGGTTCCGTTGCAACCTTCGCAGTTCGCACAGTGCATTGCTTATTTATTATACCTATCGGCTAGCATATTCATTTCTACCGTAATGTTTATATTCACGAAACACTGAACCATCGTTTGTCCATCTGGTTACCTTTACGTGTTCAGTGCCAAAACTGAAAAAAAATCGCGTAGGTGCCTGCAACATGAACGCGGGAAGCGTGCTTTTTGTTTATGAAGTCCATTTTATTTTTAGTTTCGGTTTTATCTTCCTAGCCATAGAGCACACCTACAGACCGGCCGTTAGCTGGCAACCGTTCAAAGAAAGTGTAAAATTGGATTTCGTGTCCGATTCAATGTTGCCTAGGATTCAGATTTCGTGGTGCCTTTAATTACATTGGGTTGGGTTCAGCATTGCATTCTTTAACTATATATTCATAGTTGTCTTCAGGGCTAGTTTTGAAACCGTTATTATTTTATGACTCATGTCATCTTCTAGTGGTGTACTGCATATTTTAACGTTCTTTAAGTAAAACTTCATCGTAGACTTCACCAATTCATTATTTTCAAAGCTATTATTTAAGTTATGGCCAATGGCAGATTGTAGTATTGCCTGAATTTGTAATATTATTTGATTGAATACGTATTTATCGTTTGCTTTAGTAACAGTTTAATCAATTCAATGATCTATAGTTTCAGAGGCTAATCTTTTACGTCTTATGTCAGATTTAAAACTGGTCGTTTATATTTAGTTATAGTGATCGTACTTGGGCTATATTATCGTATTTGCTATTGCTTGTATCGGCTCCATTACGTGTTAATTGTCCATCTGTTTAATCTCCGGTATCAAGAGCTTCCGCAACTGGGTCAAGGAATGTTGGTGCGTCCCAGAATATTCCTGCACTTCCGTCCGAGAACAATGTTCATAAGTTCATTATGTCAAATCATTCCGGAATGCCAAGTTGTCGGCATGTTATTTGGTCCGGGAAATTAATCAACTATGTACTAAAATTGTAAATTAAATAAAATCTATTAAGTAATTTTGAATAAGTATAACAATGATTTTTTTTATTGTACGCAGCTAAAAATCTTGACTTTAATTATGTTTTAAAATTTATTATTATGTAAAGGACCTAGGTACTTCATGTCATCATGTTAATTAAATTGTTGAGTGGTAATCTTTAACGATATTGGGTTTATTTATTGACATAGGTACACGATTAATAGGTAACAGTTAGGTATTTCAAATTAATTTATATATCTTTAAAAAATTGTACTTTTTGAAAATGTGGAAAAGATAATCCCATTTCATTTGTTTTAATATTGTGTAAACTTTTCAAGGTCACTATTTGAATTAACGTTTTCGGGTAAATAGTAGTTTTCTGGTTTTTTTTTTAATAATTTTGTATTTTAATTATGGGTAAGAAACCATTTTCAATAATTTTGCAGTGTGTGGGTGTTTATTTTAGGCATTTTAACGGGTATAGTGTGTAGTGTAAATATGTGCATGACTAAAAAATTTACATTACTTTCTTCACATAAAAGATCAAAATCGTGTATTGTAGTGGTATTTCATGGAATCCACGCTTAGCTCACTGAAACCTTATGCTACATGCGCATGATTTCTTCAGCGGCGCCGCGGTAACGTAATCCCGCGCACTATACATGGCGCTTGCGCACTATAGACATTCTATTTCAGCGGAGCGACGCCCGCGCACCGCGATTGGCACATACCGCGCGCGTATTTTTAGCCCACCTCACGAGCTTATCTCCAGCGTATCCTTTCAATCCATAAGGACTTTTATGCAGCACCAACATTATTCTACACACTATACGGCCGATTCACTGGACACTATCGCGGCACGTCACTTACGTCGCACGGGAGGAAGACGGTCACTCTGTCACTCGGCACTGGTTCTTCGACCGGCAGCACAGCGACGTTGGAATGTGGAGTCCGCGGCGACCGGGGCGGCTCTGATCGCAGGCGGGCGGGAAGACGGCCGCGAGCGCGCCCCCGCGCCCCGCGCCGCCCCCCCGGCTATATTTAGCGCCGGTCATTTTTGAGCCGACGATTCCGACTCAGCTCCGGTTTCTAAAGGGAAGCTGCCGGTGCCCAGCTCGCTGCGCGTCACTCGCTGCAGGTGCAACGGCCACGCTGCCATGAGGAAGTGGAGCTGTCGACGACTGCCAGGGAGCACCTACCCCCACCGGGAACTTCCGACAGAAGACCAGTCGGAAACACCGCTAACCGCTTTTTGCTACCGAAATATATTAATATCTTATCAGCATAGGCAGTCTTCAGCTACCTAGTCCACTGATGGTCGATATCTTTTTAGGGTCTTTCTAAAGGTACTGAAAATGATGACATCTCCTTCGCTCCATAGGAGAGCACATGGAGACTATAGCTATTGCGTTGCGACATTTGCTTGGTCTAGCAAAGTCTAGCTAGTACCTGGCTTGAGCATTTAGGTTGCTCGGCTAACTGCACTGGGTGATTGCATTAACTGCCGTCGCATCAGGCCAATTTTAGAAGTTATATTTTTGTAATTTACCCTTGTCTGGGTGTTAATGGGCTTACCCCCGGTCATTTGTGGGAAGACTATAATATCGTGGCGATCTTTTCTGATGTGAGGTGGTTGTATAAGTTTGTCGCTGACATGACCTCACTACTCTACGACCCTAAAGATCGAATTGAATCGAAAGAGAACACAACATTATCATAGTAGAAAGATGGGTAGTAGATTAACCTCATAGAAACGCACCGCTCGCAACGCAACATCACATGTATTGTTTCGCACTGCGAACCGGGTCGAGATTTTGTTTGAGTGTGCGTGCGCGACGCATAGATACGCATGGCGCACACATACAAGCCGCGCGCGGTGCGTTTCTATGAAGATAACTTACTACCCATCTTTCTACTATGACATTATGTTAGATGCTATTATGCTGCCTATCTCTGACTCACTCGAAGGTAGGTATAAGTACTTAAGTAGGTACCTACCTAACTGCTCACATTAATTATGTTTTAGGTAGCCTAAACATTAGGTACCTATCTAAAGATATCTTTAGGTACACATATTATACGTAGGTAAGCCGATGTTAAGCAATTAAAGTTTATATATAGCTGCAATACCAAAGGCATTGTTTGCATGATGCCCACCCTGAGATGAATGAAGGATGAGTGGGAAAGAGGGACAAAAAGGGATGGGAGGGGTTCGGCTTCCGGCTCTTATTCATCATACGAAATCCAGCTATTATAGCTTTACGCCGATCTTGTGTATGAGGGTGTTACTATACTATACTACCCTGGTTTAGCCGTCTGGCTAAAGCTATATGAGCTGCAGTCAATTGGCTACAGCTTGGCTCTACCGCTCGGTGTTGGCCAAAGCGACATAGGTATCCAGAGACGATCTAGCGCATGTTCAAAGTACATCAAAAATAGGTATGATTTTTTTATGAACTGATTGTAGAGATTCTAGGTCGTATTTTTTTTTCTAATGAATTTTTATATTGATAGTTTCAGAACGAAAATTACTGTCACTCAAAAAAAAACGGTCCGTCAAACGTCAAACCAAGCGTCAAATTTATGTCATTGGATGTCAAGTTTGTTTACAAAACAAAAATACTGTAATCCTGCTAGTTTAGTAATCTTCAAGAAAAACAGTACTTAAACTATAATATGAGTAAAACATAAAATGGAATCTAAAAAAGTTTCTCCTTTTGGTGAAATTCAGAACTTGACTAGTTCTACTCCGATTACCCCGAAGCGACGACGACTTGGCACTGGTAGAATTTTACGACGGAAATATGTTATAGAAAACAGTGATTCACTTATAAATAGTAGTTCAATTGCCTCCCAGACCCCTCAAAATGTTGGGACCCAAGTCAGATGCGAGTCTCCTCATTTACCTTGCAATCAAGTTGAATATCTTTATGAATCAGTTAACAGCTCATCATGTGAGATCCCTTGTTCTCCTGGAGTCTTAGAGGCAGACCAATGGGAGTCCTTAGTCGTGAGCACGAGTAAATTTAACGAGGTATGTGAAAGATCTGAGAATGTTACAGCAGCAGGAGAAGTTGAAGATATCTCTGATGATATGTTCCATTCAAAGTTAGAACAATCTATACATAATCGTGTTGAAAAATCATTTAAAAATAATATAGACGAATGTTTTGATGCAATCAATCAATCTATTTGTAATCTAAATGATATGAACAAGAATAAAACCTCATTATTTGAAACAAAAGACTCATTTTTGCTGGATATCAAAGAGAGTTGTATTGAAGAGAAGGCCTTGAAACAGAAAGAGTGTATAAAATCAAATGTGGATACAACAACTAAAAGTTTTTATGGATTACCTATGATAACAAAAGGATTATTTAAAACTTATAGGAATATTGAAAAGTTGTATGGTAAGTAATTAGTTGGCTTTACTTACTTTCCTAATAGTAGCTATGCGCTATTGAGACTTTTGGTGCCAGGATCAAATAAAATTCATTCATTGTACATATGTAAGTAGTATAAACTAAATGTTGCTCTCACAGACTGGCAAGAAGAATGCCTGAACCTTGGTGCTATAAGAGAGAGACGCAACTTGATCTATGCCTTGCCAACAAGTGGCGGCAAGACCCTGGTGGCAGAGATCCTGATGCTGCGGGAAGTGCTCAACAGCAAGAGGAATGCACTCTTTATATTGCCCTTTGTTGCTATTGTACAAGAAAAGGTAACCACTAGGGTCCGTTCACACTGAACCAAACCTTATTCCAATTACCAAAACTCTTTTAAAAGTGATAAAAATGTGCTCTCCTCTCCGAGCCGGTCTGTGTGAACGGACACTTATGTTTGTAAATACAGCGATATTTAGAATAGACATAGAGACATTGGATGAGGATTACGCTATACTCTTAACTTTACCTCCATTCTATAAATGTTAGGTACTTTCCCTATTAGCCCTTGGGAAAATATTATTATGCCTGTGGTCACTGTTAAGGCTCATGCAGCCTACACCACAGGGAGGTGTAGGCTAAATAAAAGCAGTTCAAAGATAAAAGAGTATAATAAGGGCACAGCTGTATATTGTATGTGGCTTTATAGTACGTTTTTTTATACATGTCCTATTTGGTAAGCAAAGATGGCGTCCAGTGGGGCGATTGCGTAACTTTTTTGTCAATGTTTCAATTGGTTTCATTCATCCTGTGTCAATTATATACGAAAGCAATTGAAACATTGACAAAAAGTTACGCAATTGACCCGCTGGACGCCATCTTTGCTTACCAAATAGGACAAGTATAAAAAAACGTACTATACTATAAACGGAATGAGTGAAAATATGTACTGCTTTATTTTTCCTAGATCTGGTCTCTATCTCCATTCGCGATTCAGCTGGACTTCCTAGTGGAGGAGTACGCCGGCGGTAAGGGGCATATACCGCCTAAGAAAAGGCGCAAGAAGAACAGCATTTACGTCGCCACTATTGAGAAGGGACTGGCTCTCGTCAGGAGCTTGATAGAGCTGAATCGATTGCATGAAATTGGACTTATTGTGGTGAGATATCAGTTACTTTCTTATATGTGTTTACACTCTGTCTACAATAATTCTGTCTGTCTGCTACGTAATGCCCTAATATCGCCAATAATGCTATGAATAAACTATAGAATAGGTACAAAAAAAGCCCTTTTAATGTCCCACTGCTGGGCACGGGCCTCACCTCAATGCGAGGGGGATTCCGGCCATAATCCACCATGCTGGCCCAGTGCGGGTTGGTGGATTTCACATGTCTAAGACATGCAGGTTTCCTCACGATGTTTTACTTCACAGTAAGCAAGTGATAATCATAATAAAATTATGATTCACACATAGATTATGAAAAATTCAGAGGTGTGAGCCAGGCTTTGAACGTAGGACCTTAAGCCCGCAAGACGCGTGCTTATCCAATCGGCTATCACTGCTCTAGAATAGGTACATAATTGTGCTAATTTCGTTCAGATGCTTCAGCTGATGGGTGCCGCAGGGATTTCCCCACGCCTACCTCCTTTCGCTTCTGGCACCCGCCTCTCGAGACCTGTATTATGTTCAATGCTTGGTTGTCTATACAGTCCTTTTTTCAGGTTGATGAACTACATCTAATAGGGGAGAAAGGACGAGGTGGAACACTAGAAACATTGTTGTCTACAGTGATATTTACCAACCGTAAGTGGCCACAAAGCATAGTAATTTTACCTACAAAAGAGTGTAGTTTCCTTTAAAAAATATTGTAGTTATTTTTTTTATAATCCTATTGGAAAAAAGACGTTGAACAAAGAAAGTATTGCTGCAAGTAGAGCCGCTCTGTGAAGTACTGTGCTGTCGCGCGTCGCAGTGCGCGCGTATTCGAGTTCTAAAATATTGCGATTCTGTCCTCAATGGGTATTATTCCCATACAACTTGCTAGACTAACGACCATACACTTACCAACGACTTTCCATACAACCTTCTGACACCCGCTTGGCGCAGCGGTTTGAGCGTTAGCCGCTCGGCTCACAGCATCGGGTGGTTGCGGGTTCGAATCCCGCCAGAGGCAAATTTCGGAAACGACCTTTTCGTAATTTGCCCTGATCTGGGTGACACTGGGATCGCCCCCACTCTATTGTATGGTAGCCATAGTACAAGCGTGGCTTAGTTTGGTACCATACAGTTGGTGTTTGTCTAGCGATATTTATTTATTTACCAGCTTCCGCCCGAGACTTCGTCCGCACATAATTTTTAAAAAAGTAGCCTATGTGCTATTCTAGACTATAATCTATCTCTGTGCCAAATTTCATCCAGATCCGTTCACCCGTTCTGGCGTGATTGAGTAACAATCATCCACCCATCCATACATCCATACTTTCACATTTATAATTAGTGGGATTAGTGGGATTTATTGTCCGTTGTCCAACAGAGGATATCCAATTAGTGGGCATGAGCGCGACGATAGGCAACCTGGAGGAGGTGGCTCAGTTCCTGCGCGCGGAGGTGTACCAGCGGCAGTTCCGTCCCGTGGAGCTGGTCGAGTACGTGAAGCTGGGCGACATGCTGCACCGCATCGTGACCGGTCCTGACGGGGTTGAAATACTGCCCGAGAGACAGCTCGCCTATGACGTAAGTTACTATACCAAGCCAGCTATGCGCTCAGGGGGAATGCAACTTCCCCGCCCGTACACCGCCTCCCGCACCCCGCCACCGCCTTTTTTTTGCGGGTGACGTCACATTTGAAAGGCGCCTATACCTGCGGCACGTTATGATGGCCGGTTTGACATGTGGTAGGGGGAAAGGATGAACCTTATTATAACGGAATAAAATTCATTTTCGCATTCATTCAACGGATGCATTCAACGGAGGTAGCACACGGGTTGCTTGTTGTAGTAGTTTTTTTTTTTGGCACTATACCCGCCATATATTCCCACCACTGTTACTCCTGTAAGCCAGGATCAACAATGGTGTCCGATGATCGTCATCATCGGACACAAGGTTTGAACCTCGACGAGTCCCGGGGAAAAGCTAAGTTGTCTTGGAACCCGCACGGATTTAATCAAAAGAAATGTTGTGGAGTTGTGGTACATGTGATGTCGTGGTGCAGTACTCTGGGGCGGCGCTGGCGCTGGACCCGGACCGGCTGGGCGGGCTGGTGGCCGAGGTGGTGCCGGCCGGCAGCTGCCTCGTGTTCTGCCCCACCAAGCGCAACTGCGAGAACGTCGCCGCGCTGCTCTGCAAGCTGCAGCGACGGTGAGACTATTATACGGCACACCAATATTAGGCGACAGGTCGATATAACATTCGGGTTATGAGCTTTTTGCAGAATAAAATCCGAATCAAAATTACCAGCAACGCAACAAAATAATTAAATTTAATAATTTAGTGGGCGATATTAATTGTTTATAGGGTCCTGGTAATTTTGATTCGGATTTTATTCTGCAAAAAGCTCATAACCCGAATGTTATCTCGACCTGTCGCGAACCATACATTCATATTACTCCACCAAGCCATCTAGACAATAGGGTATAAATATCAAATATTAATAGTCAATGATTCCGCGGTCCTTCCACCACGTAGTGGGAGCTACTACCACAGGAGTGCCCAGGCTTACTACGTTGTGCTGCACTTAGTCTTCTTTCGTCGTATCATTCAGCTCTCTCCCGCATTTTTTTTAATCATTGATTTATCTTGCTGTTGGACTTCCACTTACAAGTTCTAAAATACCACGAAATAACGGGGTTTTTGGTTCTAAAAAAACAAATAGTTTATTTCTTTTAGGCCTACGAAGGCATTCGTAAATTGTCATCTTTACATTTTATGAAACGCGACCTCGACTGAGAAGATCCTGCAAGAAACGTTGTAACGTATGAGCAGACATAAGTTTTTGGACGCGTCGAATTTTATTTAGTCGTGATTGGACGACAATAGAGTTGGCATAATTATTGGGCTTTGGCGTATAATGCCAGATTCTACATATGCCAGATGAGTACAAATGGCCGATGGTGTACAAATTGCAGATAGTGTACAAATGCCCGATAGTGTACAAATGGCAGATGGTGTACAAATGGCAGATGGTGTACAAATGCCAGATAGTGTACAAATGGCAGATGGTGTACAAATGGCAGATGGTGTACAAATGCCAGATAGTGTACAAATGGCAGATGGTGTACAAATGGCAGATGGTGTACAAATGCCAGATAGTGTACAAATGGCAGATGGTGTACAAATGGCAGATGGTGTACAAATGCCAGATAGTGTACAAATGGCAGATGGTGTACAAATGGCAGATGGTGTACAAATGCCAGATAGTGTACAAATGGCAGATGGTGTACAAATGGCAGATGGTGTACAAATGCCAGATAGTGTACAAATGGCAGATGGTGTACAAATGGCAGATGGTGTACAAATGCCAGATAGTGTACAAATGGCAGATGGTGTACAAATGGCAGATGGTGTACAAATGCCAGATAGTGTACAAATGGCAGATGGTGTACAAATGGCAGATGGTGTACAAATGCCAGATAGTGTACAAATGGCAGATGGTGTACAAATGGCAGATGGTGTACAAATGCCAGATAGTGTACAAATGGCCGATGGTGTACAAATAGATATGTATTCAAAAGTTTTTTATTCATGTAAGCTCAAAAAGCATTAAATAGTCAAAATAAACAATATTTTAGCGCTGCCACCGGTTCGTAATGTTGCCTCCATTGGGAAGAGCCAGCAAGAAACTCAATGGTTACTCTTTCAAAAGAATAATTGTATACATTTTCAAACAGCAATGCTATGTGAGCAGGCAGGCATTAACTCATTGTGAATTGGTAACTATTGGTAGTGAGATGGCGTGCCACCGTGTGGAGGAGCGTGTGTCGCTGGCGCAGGCGCTGGCGGCGGAGGGCGCGGACGCGGCGCTGGCGCGGGCGGCGCGCGCCGGGCTCGGCTACCACCACGCCGGGCTCGCCGCCGACGAGCGCGCTATGCTCGAGCACGCCTTCAGGTAACATCACCATTACCAACTATATCGGTGGTAGCGCTAAAATATTGTATATTTTGACTATTTATAAATGCTTTTTGAGCTTACATAAATAAAAACTTTTGAATAAAAAAAAAAAAAAAAAAAACTTACACTAGCTTCTGCCCGCGACTTCGTCCGCGTTAACTTTAAAATCCCACAGGAACCATACATTTTACCGGCATAAAAAGTAGCCTATGTACTATTCCAGAGTATAATCTATCTCTGTGCCAAATTTCATCCAGATCCGTTGAGCCGTTCGGACGTGATTGAGTAGCAAACATCCACCCATCCATCCAAACTTTCACATTTATAATATTAAGTGGGATGGGATTATTTTGTGAATGACCGTTTGTTGCTAAATAAAATGTACCATGGCTACCATTCAATGAACTGGTGGCAATCCCAGTGACGCTCAGACCAGGGTGAAAACCGCTTTCGAAATTTGTCTCTAGTTGGAATCGAACGCTGGAAGTACTGCATCAAGCGGTCAGGCAGGCATCACAATTTATATTTAAAAAAAAATCGGATCGGGTCCCGTTTCCCGTTTTTACCGAATCCCGGATCCCGTTTGCTGGATCCCGTAGCCCGGATATCCCGTATATCCCGGATCCCAAAAAAATATAGCCTATGTTACTCAGGGATAATGTAGCATTCTAATGGTGAAAGAATTGTTGAAATCGGTCCAGTAGTTTTTGAGTTTACTCATTACAAACATACATACAAAAATACAAATCCTTTCTCTTATAATATTAGTATAGTTAGTATAGACATATATTAGTTAATGTGAGATTATCAATATGGTCCGTGTACTGTGCGGCACCAGGTCGGGCGTGATCTCGGTGCTGTGCTGCACGTCGACGCTGGCGGCTGGCGTGAACCTGCCGGCTGGGCGCGTCATCGTGCGCGCGCCGAGCGTCGCGCGCGACTTCCTGTCGCTGGCCGCCTACCGCCAGATGGTGGGCCGCGCGGGCCGCGCCGGCGTCTGCGACACCGGTAACTATATACTCACCGTTTCAGTATACCATACCCTGTATCTACCTATCCACGGTATCTGTTCCAGAATTAGATATAAATGTATTCCTGTTATTACATATTATTCTTGTTTAATGGCCTCTTTCCATTGAGTCGGGCCCAATGTGATTCTGCTAACCCAACGTAGTGGCGAAGACACGAAGGAGATTGATTGGTTGTTACATTAATTCCTGACTGAAAAATGCGTATTATTAATTGGGGTACTTGTGTCGATTTATTTGTGGCAACGTAGCTGGAAAAGGGGCTCTTAATTTCATAGTGTTTTCAGAGTTTAAGATGATTCTCTTATTTTATAGAATTTCGATTTAGTTATTTTGGTTTTTCTTTGAATTATTTTTTACAGGATTTCAGATTATTTTAACTCATACATCACCGTTTCATAATAAGAATATAATAAATAAATGAAGCTTTGTTAATATCAATATGTTAGGTACTTTAATTAATAAAATAACCTGCACCTGGTTTTTCTTTACATTTCACCACGAAAATACTTGGTTGTCGAACAGGTGAAAGTATAATAATCTGCGGTGATCGCGAGTGGCCGCAGCTGCTGGGCGTGCTACGCGGCGGGCTCGCGCCGGCTCGTAGCGCGCTACGGCCCGCCGTAGCCGGCCTGCTGCTCAGCGCCGTAGCGCTCGGCGTAGCCACCCGCCGCCCCGCGCTACGCAGCCTCATGGAGTGCACGCTTATGGCGGTCAATGACCCCGGGGATGGGTAAGAACAACAAGTCAAATAATAATAATAATTTCTGAAAAAAATCTTAAAACTACAAACTGGACAGTGACCTCCCAAATTTATAGAGATTTTAGCCAGTTTAAAATGGTTTTAAAAAGCATTTCTAGGATCGCGATTAGTAATGCCGGTGTAACTTACTATCAGAAAATCCTCTGTGAACTCATTGTAAATGGACAAAAATGTAGAGAATGGTATTTATTTACCATTGCCACATTTTTGTTCATAGTGTAAATAGAAATACACTTTGATGACTTTATTTATTGCTCAAATAGACTTTGCAGGCGAAGCTATTAAACCACTTCTATAACTTTTACGTACGGTGAGGGAAAACATCGTGAGGAAACCTACCTATCCCTCGGGATTAGGTAATAGTCAGTTCCTGTATACACGGCGGCAAGACAATGTGGTGGTGTATGGCCACTCAAGCCTCTGACTACCTCCGAATGGGGATAAAAGTCGTGACGTTATATTTATATTTATTTATAACTTTTGTGACGTCAAAACAAAATAATATTTTTAACCGACTTCAAAAAGAAGGAGGTTCTCAATTCATTATGTATTTTTTTTTTTCAATAAACTTGTAGCCCAAACGACATAAAATCGCTATGTGATGAGACGCTGCGCTCACTGATCCAGTCGGGCGCTCTGGAAGTGGTGAACAAGAGCCAGCTCAGCGAGCAGTCGCACATCGCCGCCGACAACACCGACTGCTATGTGTACAACGACAGTGAACTGGGCGTCAGCCAGCTGGGGCGAGCTGCTATTAAAGGCAAGTAATTCTGTACTATTATTATTATAAATTCAAAATGTTTATTTTGTTTAGGTCTATACATCTCTATTATGTATTTAAAGCGGTACTCTGTTTGACAGACAGATATTATATTAGTTATCTTTTACCACCAGAATACTATTTAAATATTATTTACGTGTTCACGATCTCCAGGGGCTGGTGATAACATAAAAATACTTTGTTATGCAGAAGGTATCAGAAGCCCGAAAGCGGGCTGGTTCGGTCGTTTCGACCAATAGGATCGTTTCGATTTTAATGAACTGAGGAAATGTAGCGATCCTATTATAGCTACCTCGCTCAGTCAGCCCGTCCGACTTAGGTGGGCATTAATTTTAGTTACTGAGTGGACGTAAACTGCTTTAGTTTGAGACCTTTGAACAATTTTATCAGATACTTTTGTGGTGCGGGCCTTATAAATGAGCGTGTGTTGTGACCTCCCCCCTCCCCCCAGGTGGTATGGAGTTGTCGGTAGCTGCGCAGCTGGTGCGCGAGCTGGCGGCGGCGGCGCGCGCGCTGGTGCTGCTGGGCGGCCTGCACCTGCTGTTCCTGGTGACGCCGCACGACGCCGCCGGCGTCAGGCCCGACTACAGACACTACTACACTCTGGTATACTATTATAATAATAATAATATCCTGGGACATTTTTTACACACGGCTACCTGATCCCAAACTAAGCAGAGCTTGTACTATGGAAACCAGATAGCTGATGTTACTACATATACTACTTTTTTATTTGTAAATACATACTTAATATACATATACACTCAGACTCCGGACATACAGACATGTTCATGCACACAAATGCATGTCGCGGGTAGGAATCGAACCTACGACCTGCAGCGTGAAAGGCGCCTCCGCGCCAACCGCGCTAACGGGCCCGTCAAATGCAATCATTCCTATCATCTCAGACCTTCATACGTTCTAACAATATCACTTTCCATTCATCAGCAAACAAGTCCAGTTCAGGAGTTGCTAGTATGGCATGGCATGGCATGGGTTTATTCTAAGTCTTGCACGCGGACTTATTTCCCGTTGGTCTCTGTTTTAAGAATAACTTGCATCAAAATAATTCTGAAAAAAGTTGCGGGTCCGAATGCGGAGACAACGCATTGTGATTGTCTATTGAAAATAATAACGGATTGTGATTGGTCTTTAGTACACCTTAAGCGAATGTGATTCGGGAACTTTTGTCTATAAACATTCACTCATTTGCTCAGAACACTACATTTACGTCAACATTACCTAATTTAAACTTACAATCTATTATAGCATTAAAAAGCACTTTTGCTCTCACGAATGCTTTGTGAAGCCGTTGTTAGTGGATAAAAGTTTATATTTTGAGGGTTACAGCTTTTTTGTTTGTTGCTCAGTATGGTCAATTGGATGAAGAGGGCATACAGACGGCCAAGATACTGGGAATAACAGAGATGAACGCAATACGAATGATGACGGGCAAACCTATTACAGTAAGTACATCAAACAAGTATTACTACTAGTTACTATTTTCTTTAATTATTTACTTTGATCCCACAGTCAAACCGACTGCTCGGTTTTGTGGGACCTATGGCTTAATGTTCTATTATTGTATGTTTTTATGAAATAAATAAATAAATAACTTATAATCACTTATTGTTAACTTGATTTGTTTCATGGTATATTTATTGACAGAACGTTCCCGAGCGTGTTTTGTGCCGGTTTTATATCGCCCTGATGCTTCACGACTTGTGGAAACAAGTGCCGTTTCCTGTAGTTGCTCAGAAGTAAGTCCTTATGCATAAACTATACTAAACTGATTAAAAAAAAATCCACTACTGATACTAACTGATATACCTTATGACGGATTTGGGATATACCTCTTTGCGTTGTGTTAACTGCGACCCCTTTTTTAAGTCTGCTAATAAGGAACCGGTCATGTGTGAGTCGGGCTCGCGCAATAAGGGTTCCGTACTGATGAATCCAAAACGTTTGGAAATGACACATCTTATATTGTACGAAGAGGGATCCAAAACGTCGGGAAATGACACGTACGACACAGCCGAAAACGAGAATTCAAAATGATTATTTTGTTTAGGCCTATGGGGGCACTTAAATTGTCTTTTTTTCCTTCAATTCTACCGCCGAATCGGAATCGCGACCTCGACTGAGAAGACCTGAGAGGTGAATCCCACTAATATTATACTTAAATGTAAAGTTTGGATGGATGGATGGATGTTTTTTACTCTTTCACGCAAAAACCACTGAACGGATTTGGATGAAATTTGGAACACAGACAGTTTATAACCTGGATTAACACATAGGATACTTTTTATCCCGATAGTATGTTCCCGTGGGACAAATTATGCGCGGACGAAGTCGCCGGCAAAAGCTAGTGATGTTATAAAGGTTTCATTTGTTCTTAAATTACCGACGGAATCTTAAAAATGTAGTGACGTCGGTAGGTACTGCCTGCCGCGCGGCACGGTGCAGTCGCTGATGACGTCAGCGGCCGCGTTCGCGTCGTGCGCGCACCGCTTCTGCGAGCAGATGGACTCGCTGTGGCCCTTCGCCGCGCTGTTCGGCGAGCTGGCCGCGCGCCTGCAGCACTGCGCCGCGCCCGAGCTCGCGCAACTCATGGACCTGCCCGCCGTTAAAAAGGTAATGGGTTTCCGGAACGAATTTAGTTGAGAACACAGATTTATAGAGCTAAGAAATCCATAACATACAGTGCAAAAATTTTTGGTCTACGACAAAAATTGATGATGTGGTGACCAAATTACTAGCGAAGTTCGCGCGCGGTTATTGCGACGTCATTCGAGCCACGCGCGCTTTGTAATGAACGGCGGCGCGGGCCGGCGCGGGTACAGCGCGCCTTCAATCCGACGGTCCCGTGTGACGTCACACGCACATGCCACACATTATATAAAATGTGTTAAAAAATCGCAATGGATGGACCGATTTCGATGATTTCAAAACTATATTGATAAGAAAGCCTAGTTTTAACTATAGTGTTGGTTATGAGTTGATTTGTTGACCTAATATTGATTCTCATTAACCGATCGAGTGTTACAGGCACCTACGCATGGGTATAAAAAAAACACAAAATCTATTGGTTTTTTTGCAGCGACATTACGCTGGTTAAAATGCATTTAATTTACCATGTCTGTTAGAGAGATTTGATCCCTATCGATTAATGCCATGAAAGTACAGGGTGTATTTTTTTCGGATTTTAGTTTTTTCGATTCCCGAATGTGGCAAGCGAGTTTTCTAAAATCTTTGAATGGACTTCGCATTGTTTATTAAATAAAAATGAAGTATTCATTCAGTAAAATTTTCTATCTACAGTATTTAAGGTACCTTCCCTCCATGTGGCAAAGTCGTGGGATACCCTGTATTATGGGCGACTTTTTGCAGGTCAATGCTAGTTATACATATTCTGTATGTATTTGTAGGCTCGCGCCGTCCAGCTGATGCGTGCAGGATACAAAAGGATCGAGGACCTGGCGAAAGCCTCCGCCGACGACCTGGTGACGGCCGTCTCGCACTTGTCCAGAAACGCCGCCAACCAACTGATTAGCGCAGCGAGGGTATACTGTATTTTATAACACGATTACAAATGATTGTAAATTGTATCCTCAAAATAGAAAGTTATGATGGACTTACACTGGAATTACAAATCACTTTTGTTCCTAGAAATGCTTTGTGAATGTGAATTTTTTTCTTTCATGGTTAGTGGCGAACCTGGTTTCAGAGTTGTTCAAGCCGCCCAAGGGCCTATGTCATGAATTGTCATGGCTTAACGACTGTTGTGTCCTCCAAAGTACGGAGACGCTTAGTACTAAATGCCACTAATGATCACCCATCTCTGACTCACCTTGCCAAGCGTTGCTTAACCTCCGATCGTTACCGATCTAGGATTGCAGCTGGCTCTTATGAGCGCCGGCTATTAGTTTAATAAGAATTTATTGATCACGTTTTGTGCTGGTCACCTGTGTTGGTTAACCCGAAGGTGGGTTTCATCGCTACTCACAACCACTCACTTTTTTCTTCTAGATGATGCTCATAGAAAAAGTGGAGAACCTCCGAGCGGAAGCAGAGGATGTCATGGAGGAACTTAATGTATAAATCATTGCAGTTAACACAATCATCACAATGAAGTATACATCATAAACATTTCAGTTCAAATCTACACAATAACTGTGATATTTAGTTATAATGGGTGTAAAAATAAAACTAAGACTGGTTACATCAAAATACAATATTAAATAACCATTTCTCTAGCTGCAGTGAAATAAGAATAAAGTGTTTTAGAGTATGTAAAATGTTAATTCGAATGTATTATGACATAAGCAATTGAAACAACAAGATAATAAAATTAGAATGTTGTTATGTAATATTATGTCTAATAAATAAGTAATTACCTACCTCATTTCGTTTAATGTTATAGAATGAATTATATTCCGTATTAAATCAACTGATTTCTTTATGAATGGATGAATTTTCATCTATGTTCATAATTTACAGTTCGCTGACGGTGAGGGAAAACATCGTGAGGA
Organism: Drymonia ruficornis; assembly: GCA_947859195.1. Taxonomy (NCBI): domain Eukaryota; kingdom Metazoa; phylum Arthropoda; class Insecta; order Lepidoptera; family Notodontidae; genus Drymonia; species Drymonia ruficornis. Next base: position 843,509 of record OX401910.1, on the reverse strand, counting down.
AACCTACCTATCCCTCGGGATTAGGTAATAGTCAGTTCCTGTATACACGGCGACAAGGTTCACCACCTGTCACGTTGGTGTTCTGACTATCTGGTGAAACGTGGGCTTTGAGTTGGCTTAATACCTCCACAATGTGGTGGTGTATGGCCACTCAAGCCTCTGACTACCCCTGAATGGGGATAAAAGTCGTGACGTTATATTTATTTATTTATTTTTATTTGATTTCTTTATTTTACCATGTTTGATTCCCATGTAATTATCAACCTCTGTCTTCGCATTCTCCCTTCAAGATAATTAAATTTCCATTAAAAACCCAACAAGCAATTCAGATTTTATTTACCGTTTCTTATAAAAACATGGTTTCAACTTAAGCGCGGGTAGTTTGGATTTCTTGACGGGCGGGTCGCGTATCTTCACAAACTCCATGAAGAAGAACACTTGGTTGCTCTTATCCAACTCCTTCATTTTGAAGCCGAGCCGTTGGACTTCGGTGGCGAAGTTCTCCACTTTGTCGAAACGACTCTCCACTTCCGCTATTAGGAGATGACCACTAGGGAAGGATAATACTGTGTGAATGAAGGCGACTTCTATTCTAACATAAATTGAAAGTGTTCTAACTTCCACCACAGAATTTGTTAGTTCTATTATAAAAAAATAAAAACCGACTTCAAAAAAACCTGGAGCACTAAAAAGCCTGAAATAATATTTCTATTACCACCACTGCCTACCCCATCAGGAAAATCAGGCGTGATGATGTGTTATCGAGTATTTGGAGTCGGTGCCAATCTATCTTCTTACTTTTATAGTAGGTAGACTTGGCATACCAAGATTGGCACCGACTCCAAATACTCGATAACACATCATCACGCCTGATTTTCCTGATGGGGTAGGCAGTGGTGGTAATAGAAATATTATTTCAGGCTTTTTAGTGCTCCAGGTTTTTTTGAAGTCGGTTTTTATTTTTTTATAAAAATAATTTTATTTCATGATTTTTAGTGGCGCCATACAAACTTTATCACCCCAAATTACCCCTTTGGGGGTGACTTTTCCAAGATTCCAAAACAAAAGTTTCTTAATTTATTATATGGAGTATACATACTAAGTTTCAAGTCAATCGGACACAAATATATTTTTCTACCGTACTTCTACCTCTAGTTTCCCCCTTTCGGGGGTAGATTTCCGAAATGATTTTTTTACGGGACCAAAACGACTTAGTCACCTACCAAATAACAGTTTAAAAAGAAAAATTGGTTCATAAACGTTAGAGATAAACGGTAACTCTCCATACAAACTTCAACACCTCGTTTTACCCCTTTGGGGGGTGATTTTTCCAAAATCCTGAAACACGAGTTTCATTATTTCTTATGAAAAATATACATATTAAGTTTCAAGTCTAACGGACAAAACATTTTTTTTCAGACGACCTTCACCCCCCAAAATTACCCCCTTAGGGGTTGATTCTAGGAATTATTTTTTTGTGGGACCAACTTGGAGCTACGGTCTACCGAAGGGCAAAAGAATTTTTCAAATCGGTTCATAAATGCCGGAGAAATCGGTGAACATACATTAAAAAAAAAAAAAAAAAAAAAAAAAAATACATACATACAGCCGAACATAGAACCTCCTCCTTTTTTGAAGTCGGTTAAAAATACTGCCTGTAATTCATAACATACTCAAAAAGATCCGCTTTTTTTTATCACAAACGCTGGAGAGAGAGGCGCCCCTATCAAGTTTCTGCCCCGGTTCGAAAAAATCGTAGATCCGGGCTTGGATACTGAACTAGTTAAGAGTACAAATCCACCCACTCACCCCATCTTCAATATCCGATTGGCTTCGACCAGATACTGCGTGAGCTCGGTGCCCATTAGCGCGAGGCAGTACACAGCCACGTCCATAGAGGCAGCTAGCAGCGGAGTGTGGGCCATGTCGCATGCCTCCACGCCTGGCGCAGTCGCGACCAAGTCGAATGACCGTACGCTGTGTGGCACGCGTTTTGATAGAGCTGCTTCACCACAACCCAAGTCTGCTATTGTGTGTGATTTTGGCCTAAATGAGAGATAGGAATATGAAATAGAATAACATTAAAAATATTTGTGTAAATTGTGATTCAAATGAATGTTTGCGTGTGCAAGTAAATCTTGCTGAAGTGCCCTTGGCAACAGTTATAGTAGCGATGTCGCAGTTAATTTAAATAGATGCATCTAAAAGAGGCAAATAGCGCATCACAAATATCAAAACTGATTGAGTGCTGCTGGTCACATTTAGGTGGACCCAATTACTGGTATGATACTCAAAGCTAATAAATAAATAAATAATCATTTGTATCCCATATACATGCAACAGATGAGGGAGCTAAGGTAGACCTGCTTACATTTTAATAATCTTCTTAACGATAACATCAAGTGGGTTCACGGGCCACTTCTTCAGCTGCTGTTGGTACCCTTGATGGTACGTGCGGAATGCGGCCGGGTCACTTTGGAACAGCTGTTTAGCCTCCGTACCAGATGATGTGTACAACTTCTCATTTAGATACCTGAATTGTGCAGCTGAAAGGAACCAGTTGTGCTAGTTACAAATTTATTACTGCAAAAATATGGTTCTAAGTGTATGTATTTTTTTTTTGTACATCTTTTCAAAATCGGGTTCAAAAATGTTAATTGTTACCTTTCAGTCTTTCCAACATTCTCTGTCGGAGCTTATTACTGGTGCCGCTTGTGTTTATGTGATTCCTGTTGCTCTGTTTATCTAACATTGCTTTAAGCTTCTCTTTCTTCTTATCAACATTGTTCACCACAATTGATTTAAAACCATTTTCGATACTATTTTTTTCAATAATAATTTTATTGTTTCTTTTATCCTTCCTTTTGTTACTCTCTTTGAATAATAATTGTATTTCTTTATCATCATTATCTATGATTTCTTTAAACTTTTTCTTTTTAGCATTTATTATTAATTCATCAATGTTTATATCTTTTTCAGTATCTTTTTTCTTCTGTTTAACTTTGTTCTCAAGTTTGCGTTTCCTTGTAACACCATTAGTGATGGGAATGTTGGATTTTTCTTTAATAACATTTGTTTTTGTATCATTTACTTTGATGTTATTGTTTGATGGATTTTGTTTTTTCTGCAAAGTAAATAAAAAAAAAATGTTACGTCACAACTTTTATCCCCATTCGGGGGTAGTCAGAGGCTTGAGTGGCCATACACCACCACCTTGTGGAGGTATTAACCAACTCAAAGCCCACGTTTCACCAGATAGTCAGAACCCAACGTGACAGGTGGTGAACCTTGTCGCTCTGTATAAGTAAATACCTAGGAAATAAGCAGCAATGGGACAGCAGTGCGGCCCTAATGCAGATGCAAACAGAAAGGAACATCAGCGAATTTAGGTAAAAAAAAATATGCCTACCTACTTCAATAAAGATTAGAATAATAATAAATTTCTTTGAAAAACAGTTGCTGCACTTAAACAATTTAAAATAGTAGGTACAAAAGGTATTTTGTGAGTAAGTAACTATATCACAATTAAATGGACTTGGACTATTATTACTGTGGATCCCAAACTAAGCAAATGCATGAGAAACAAAAAATGATGAATATATCTTGGCAAACAGAGTAAGGGCATTATTTTGCTGCACATAATTACAATACAAAAATGTGTATGTACCTTGGTACCTAATTATTGCATTTATTAGGTTACAATTGTAGTTATGTGTCTATTTCAAGCCATCGTTTTATTAAATTAGCATGGAGATTTGGTTATATTGGGAAAACTAACCTGTTTCTTTTGTGCAAATCCTACATTATTTGTAGGAATGTCCTCCTCCCACGCCGGTATTTCAAACATGTTTACACGATAAATAGTTCATAGAATGTTTTTATTTAGTAAATTAATCCGCGTAGTTTTATAAAAAAACTATTTTTGAGGTTATGTTTACTCACATTGCCCGATCGATCGAAATAAAATATCTGTCCTGTCAGATGTCACTGTCAGTGATTTTTCCTTGAATTGCGTTTAGTTTCTTTGGCTTCATTTGATAAGCCTACGATAAAACCGATTCGATCCATGATTCTATCGAATCCATTATGAAATCCGTGAGGAAATCCTGCTTGAAAACGATAGTAGAAACGTAGAAAGAATACCCGCAAGATTTTCTAAAAATAAATAATGCATTAAAACATTAACATTGTTATTCATATATATTTTTTTATATAAATCCATTAAGGGCTTCGATTATAGAAAACCTTTTCTATAATCGTTGATTAACGGTGTTATTACAAAAAGTTAAACACGCTTGTCGTCGTCTTCTTTTTAACGTATGGTTACCTAACCATACGTGCTTCGGAGGACACGTAAAAAGTTCGTCCCGGTTGTTGTCATTTAGAAAGCAACCGTTAAGCCACAGACAGTCTGTGCGTTAAGCCATATCTGAAGGCCTTTGGGCGGCTTAAACAAATCTGACCGTCAGGTAGGTACGGTCAGCAACATGCGTCGCTGAACAATCTCGGTTTTTCAAATCGTTTGCATACTTCTGTTTTGCATTAAATCCATTAGTTTTCATTATCTAAACCAGATTTGAAAAATTGTGAAAGTTCAACCACTTATCTTGCTGACTGTACTTATTATTTTTAGGTGGAACGAAGTTCACCGGTCAAGTAATTTCTTTGGTAGGTACTTTTTTCAGCTCCGTGGTAGATAGGTAGGTAAGTACTTACTTCAATCAACCGGAAATCTATTTAGGTTCCATATCGAGCTCATTATTTTAGTTCTGACGTAAAAATGTATACGCCGGTCATTCCCAGATATGTGTGAATTATTGTTACCGTTAGATATTAGTTGATATCCAACAATGTTCAGTCTCACACTCGTATAGAACTACAGCGAACATTAGTTTGGCGTTATAAAATATTGTTTCATTGTGCTTAAATGTGTGTGAAACTGATAATACGTGTTATTTTTTCGTATTGAACTGGTGAAGGAATCGAACCCACAATACGCCCGTGGCTCGTCAGACCATTGCGTTTTGGACAAACGGTTACTACGAAGTTCGTACTATTTTTAGTTTTTAGATTACAGTGGGTGCAGGTAACTTTAAGTTTTAGGTAACATTATATTTATATAGGAAGGTACTTAGATACTGTAAGGTACATCGATAATAGATGGTACATAATTCTGTGGTACAGCTTACTCCTGTGATTACTTACTTGTTCTTAAGTAAATTCTAAGCAAAAAACCTGTCTCAGTCTCACAATTCAGTTTTGATAGATTTTCCATACAATATGATAATATTGTCGAAACGGGATTGTTAAACAGGTTTTTTGATAAGAATTTATTTAAGAATGAGTATTGACTTATTTATAGACTAGCTGTGCCCGCGACTCCGTCCGCGTCCAGTCGGTGAAGCCCTTAAATATAATTTTGTCTATCGTCTAAACTGTATTACGTCAGTCTGCATCAGTCTGAGTTCGTCTGTCCGTGGCTGTCTATCTGTACCAGTCTATACCAGTAAGGTGGTAGAGTCTGACCAGTAAGGTGGAGATCGGCATTCAAGTAGCTAATTTACCTTCGTTTCATATGATGAGGGAGAGAGCCGGAAGCGCAACCCAGCCACCTCCCCGTCCCCTCTCACTAACCCCACTCCCCTTCAGGTTGGAAACGTGCTACCGATGCCTTTGGTTGCAAGCATCTATTGGGAACGGTAACTGCTTAACAACAGGTGGGCCGTACGCTTGCCTGGCGCCTTAGTTGTATAACAAAAGTTTGACTTTATTTATCTGTGTGTATCAGTTTAGCTGTAAGTATCTGTCTGTCTGAATCGGTCTGTCTGTAATCTATCGGTAGGTGAGTATCTCTGTCTGTACCAGTCTATCTGTATCCGTCTATCTATATCTGTAGTTACTCACAGTATCACGACTGAGCGGTTGGACTCCAGAGCTCAATGTTTAAGTTTGTACTTGATACCCATGTCCCTTATTTAAAATGAGTGAGTGCTCCAGACTCACGGCTTAGGTAAGAGTCACTGCGCAACATCGTGCTTAAAAAGTTAGAGTCCGGAGTTTATCGTCTAAGTCAATAGTCAAAGCGTTTATTATGTTTAGGCCTAGGAGGGCACTTACAAGTAGTCATTTTACATGTTTTCCTTAAATTCTAGCGCCGGATCGGAAACGCGACCTCGCCTGAGAAGTTTCTACTTGATACCCACATTGCTAATTCAAAGTTAGCAGGTCCTCCAGATTTATGGTTTAAGCAGGCAGTTACCCAGCAGCATCATTCCTGAGGGGTTGGAGTTCAGAGTTCAATGTCTGTGTTTCTATTACTACTTAATTCAAAATCAGCAGGTCCTCTAGACTTACTTCTTAGGTAGGTAGCTTCCCTACGGCATTAGTACTGTGGAGATGAATTCCAGAGTTAACGTCTAAGATTCCGCGTGATACAAAGACCTGCTTAATATTTTTTATACGTAATTAGGAATAAAAAAACTAAATTTCTTGAAGCAAGGAAGATATTAAATTTTGACATGTGGTGCAAGGCAGGTATTGTCTGATTTTAAGTATAGCGACATCTAGTTAAGAAAAACGAAACTTAAGATGGTAGAACGCAGCAATAAAATATTTATTATTATTATTAAAATTAAGATTATGTATTCCAAATAGTGTCGGATCACACACAACGTATGGCTCCGTAGGGCTCCGCTCTAAATAGACGTATTTCAATAACTAAAACTTATTGTTGGCTAGAATTTCCGTGTGGTCATAAAAATTTACAATCTAATATTTTATAAAAAAATATCCTAGATGTTAAGTTGGACTATTAGTCATATCCATGCCAAATTTCATTGAAATCAATCGACTGGATTCGAAGTTGTGCGTGTTCGAATATTTAGGTAGTTTTTGAATGTTTTGTGGCAACCCTAAACTTTACCGAAAAAAAAAAATGTGCTAGATGTTAAGTTAGACTATTAGTCATATCCATGCCAAATTTCATTGAAATTAATCCGGTGGATTCAAAGTTGTGCTCTTTCAAACATTTAGAATTTTTAAGTAGTTTTTTGAATTTTCTGTGGCAACCCTAAACATTTTCGAAAAAAAAAGTATCCTAGATGTTAAGTTAGACTATTAGTCATATCCATGCTAAATTTCATTGAAATCCATCCGGTGGATTCGAAGTTGTGCTCTTTCGAAAATCTGAGCAAACATACAAACATACAAACATACAAACATACAAACATACCCACAGACAAAAATTCTAAAAATGATAAAAATGAATTTTGCTGGTCAATCTAAGTCCCCCCCACTATTTTTTTTCCAAATATTTCGAATGTACAGACGCGACCAATTTTACATTCTTATTATATGTATAGATAAGTAGCATAATAAATGCAGTTGAGATGAGTAGCGTTAAGAAGTATGATAGGAGTTAAACTGAGTGACAGGATAAGAAATAGTGAGATAAGGAAACGTTGTGGTCTGAAAGAAGATGTAGTGACAAAAATTGAGAAAGGTGCTGAGATGGTTTGGCCATGTCGAGAGAATGAAGGAAGAACGATTGACGAAAAGAGTGTATAAGGCGAGTGTGAATGAAAGTGTTGGAAGGTAGACCTAGGCGGATGTTTCGAGACCAAATCAGGGACGTCTTGAAAAAAGGCCAGGTCAAGAGTACTCTAAACTGAAGAGCATGTATGAAGGGAATAATGAAAGTGGACGAAGCGAAACAAGTATGTAAGGATCGTAGCAAGTGGAAAGAAGTAGTCTCTGCCTACCCCTACGGGAAACAGGCGTGATTATATGTATGTATGTATGTAGATAAGTACCTACCGGTGTTAGTATCAGGGAGGAATTTATTATAGGAGAAAATGCTGGTGATAACAGCTCTGCAAACTGTATTCCTAAGGTGTTACCTATATCTTTAGGCACGAGTTCACCAGCACACTAACAGACTGTCACCAAAACATAAAACAATCGGTTACTGCTCTAACGGTCCGTTAGTGTGTGGTGAACATGGCCTTAAGTTCCTAAATGACAGCCACGGTAAGAATGGGTTCTAATCTTAATCGTCTGCTAACGGCAGGTGCTACCTAGAAGCCCAGTTGATGTACATACATAACGATTAACAATTAATTAATATATGTCTGGAGTTTGTTGGTTTCAATGGAGGTGGTTTTTGTATAAAATACCTTTGAGTTGGTGCAGGTCTCCATATTATATTTTTTGCTCGACTGCATGTGCCAGGACGAGAGAGAGCTACCTATATAGGCAAGTTTAGTGTCCGAACCTGCCGCTAATTATCTAGGAATGTACTTTTATTAACCGACTTCAAAAAAGGAGGAGGTTCTATGTTCGGCTGTATGTATGTTTTTTTTTTTTTTTTTTTTTTTTATGTATGTTCACCGATTTCTCCGGCATTTATGAACCGATTTGAAAAATTCTTTTGCTGTTCGGTAGATCGTAGCTCCAAGTTGGTCCCATAAAAAAATAATTCCTAGAATCAACCCCTAAATGGGTAATTTTGGGGGGTGAAGGTCGTCTGAAAAAAATTTTTTTGTCCGATTGACTTGAAATTTAATATGTATATTTTCCATACGAAATAATGAAACTCATGTTTCAGGATTTTAGAAAAATCCCCCCCCAAAGGGGTAAAACGAGGTGTTGAAGTTTGTATGGAGAGTTACCGTTTATCTCTAACGTTTATGAACCAATTTTTCTTTTTAAACTGTTATTTGGTAGGTGACTAAGTTGTTTTGGTCCCATAAAAAAATCATTTCGGAAATCAACCCCAAAGGGGGAAACTAGGGGTAGAAGTACGGTAGAAAAATATATTTGTGTCCGATTGACTTGAAACTTAGTATGTATACTCCATATAATAAACTAAGAAACTTTTGTTTTGGAATCTTGGAAAAGTGACTCCCCAAAGGGGTAATTTGGGGTGATAAAGTTTGTATGGCGCCACTAAAAATCATGAAATAAAATTATTTTTATAAAAAAATAAAAACCGACTTCAAAAAAACCTGGAGCACTAAAAAGCCTGAAATAATATTTCTATTACCACCACTGCCTACCCCTTCGGGAAAATCAGGCGTGATGATGTGTTATAGAGTATTTGGAGTCGGTGCCAATCTTGGTATGCCGAGTCTACCTACTATAAAAGTAAGAAGATAGATTGGCACCGACCCCAAATACTCGATAACACATCATCACGCCTGATTTTCCCGAAGGGGTAGGCAGTGGTGGTAATAGAAATATTATTTCAGGCTTTTTAGTGCTCCAGGTTTTTTTTAAATATGTAGTAGGTACATACACATACATACATATACTCACGCCTGTATCCCAAGGGGGTAGGCAGAGACTATATTGATTGCCACATGCTACGATTTTGAAACACCTCTTATGCTTCATCCACATTCATACATCTTCTCATGCACTGCCGTCGGTTGAGGGTGCTACGGACTTTACCTTTCTGGAAGAGACCATTAATCTGGTCGTGAAAACTTCTCCTTGGGCGCCCTCTTCCGACGCATCCACTCACTTTCGCAGGTATGTAGTAGGTATGTAGGCATTATTGTAAGGTATGGTGAAGTTAACTTGTCAGGCAGGCAGGGTTAATATGGTGGAATGCGCATGACTGGGACCTGCACATGCGCGGAATCGCATACATCCGACACCCCGGAATCTGTTTTTGTTATTTAAGTGCAAATTATTTACACAAAAAACATAACATGCTATCAATTTAAAAAATAATATAATTAAAAAAATGACGCCGTTAATTCCCCCTAACTACCGGTTAATTAACATTTAGAATGTTTCATAGATAACCTCAAACTACAGTGCGGTTGTAAGTAATAATTTTCAGTGTGTGTATTGTGTGTGTTAGTTAATTAAATATATCGGTTAAATATTGTTCTGGTCAAAAATATTGATAAGATTTAATCATGTACGTGCTAAATACGAAACATGAAGTAGTTACCGTATGTAATCTCTACCTACTTACCGTATAACTACTTTAATAAAGGATAAAAACGTTTATGATCAACTTAATGGTATGGTATGGTAATTAGTTATTTTTATGAAAACATAGGTAGTAAATTCAAGAAGGGAACATACGAATTCGGATTTTACTCGTAAAAACCTCTTATGTGAAAAAGCTCTGAAATAAATAAAATGCTCTGAATAAAAGGCTCTATTTCAGTAAGCGAGCAAAGCAATTATTTGCCCATTTGGGGCGATAAACATCAGTTTCTATTATCCTGTCTAATGTACTAAAACTTATCTGATATTCATTAAACAATTGTTCTGTACGTTCTGTATACCCATAAAGCGTTAACGTCATAGAGCTTTTTTATGTTACTCAATAGGCAGGTAATCAGCAATATTTTACAAATGTTATTAAATGTTATTCTTTGTTTTTAGGTCATTAAAATATAGAGATAATAATCTCAAAATGTTGAATCAATCCAGATGATGACCGGCAGTCGCCTGACGTGATGGGTTACTTGATCTCACACAGACAAATGAGCAAATTAAGAAGGGACAAAGTGGTAAGTTTTTATCTTACGCCTAACTGCCTTTACCTTTAGCCTTTTTAGCCTGTAATTACCTCTATCCGTTCTTTACAGTGGAGCTGGCGATGCCAATGGAGCGTCATCACTATAACAGCCATCGCTCTAGTCATCTACAACGCAGTGGCCAACATGTCGCTGTTCCACTCCCCCTCCTGCCCCGCGCACAGCACGCCGCCCCCCACAGACCCGCCGACCTGCGAGCCTTGCATCGACACAGTCCCGAGCACGGTCTTAGATGACGACCCCTTATCCAGGCTAGACTTACGGCTCGGCAGGTGGGACGGCTCGCGATCCTACAGAATATTCGACTACGCAATAGTCGGAGACTTATACCCTGAAATTACAAGCAGCCGGCGCGTCTGCCTCGCGACACAGAGCTCCATAGAAAGACTCCACGAGCTGCTCAGAATAGCGGCACATTGGACCGGACCGATATCTGTTGCTGTATTCGTCGTTGGCGACGAGATGAGACTCCTAAGAGGTTTCGCGACATGGCTGTTTAAATGCCAGCCGGAGGTATACTCTAGATTGGCGCTGCACGTCGCTATGCCGGCAGAAAGGCCCGGTGTACACGGGACGATGCCAGCTTGGGCTAGGGACTGCGACGCAGACCCGCTACCTCTAGGAGTAAGGCGTCCCGACACTGTCGCTTGGAGGGCGAGGCATCCTTACCCTCAGAACCATTTGAGGAACTTGGCAAGGAAGAACTGTCATACTCCATACGTTTTTCTGGTTGACGTGGATATAGTCCCGTCAAAGGGTATGTCAGATGCGCTGGACAAGTTCTTGGCAGCCGCCCCGAAGTGCCCGCTGTGTGCGTACGTCGTGCCCACTTACGAGTTGGACAGGAGGGTGGCAAACTTCCCGGGGAACAAGTCAGAGCTGGTGAGGCTGTCGAGGAACAAGCTGGCGATACCGTTCCATAGGAAGGTGTTCATTTACAACCAGTACGCATCAAATTTTTCTAAGTGAGTATGCTTGAGTTTGTGAAAACTATAGACTAGCCGCCGAAATAGAGATTTTAGCCAGTTTACAATGGTTTTGAAAAGCATCAAGGTACAAAAGTGATTTGTAGTGCCAGTGCAAGTCTATAATAACATTTAAAAAAAATTTAGTAGACCTTTTGTAAGATAGCTTAGCAAACTCATTTCGGGACGATCCATTGGCGTCGTGATGAGACACAATCTTGAAAAACTCAAAGGATTTTACATACATTTTGAAATTGACTAAACCAGTTTTCGTTCTACCAACCAATAGTCCAGTGATTATTCATCTACATCAAGTCTTCGAAGGAGACTAGTTGTGGTGTAGCTTAATAGCGGATTTGATCTCTAGATGGGAAGCAAACGGCGGCAACGAGAGTGCGGAGACGCACGTGAGCCACAACGTGACCAACTTCGAGCTGCTGTACGAGCCGTTCTACGTGGCGCCGGACACCGTCCCGCCGCACGACGAGAGGTTCCTCGGCTACGGGTTCACGAGGAATACGCAGGTGATGTAGCGGCACTTGCCTTGCTTTTGTGCCTTGCCAGTATAGATAGTTTTAAGCCGAACAAGCTTTTGAGAATTTTTCAAAGCGTTTTCAGCAAACACAGTTTCATTTCCTATTCTTTGAATAGAGCACGTTTTGTGCTGCCTAATTAACGGTATACCTACCTAGCGATGACATAGGATTAGGGTTTGCAATCCAGCACTGTTTTCAATCCAGCTGGATTCTTGCTGGATTGACTCCAATCCAGCTGGATCCAGCGGGATCCAGCTGGATTGGCAAAGGTTACAGTATTTTTTAAATTTTATAAATATTGCGTTGTCTGGAACGCACTAGTAGCCAGCTACCGAATAGGCTCTTTCGGCCTCCACACTTGTTGGTTTGCTAAAAAGTCGTGCAACGATGTCAAATAGGTACATACTTCCATTTAACATGAAAAACAAACGACTGATTTGATGCGTCCAGATTTCTCGCATGTGTCGCCCGAACATGTTATGACAGTATGTTTGTGCGTTCCGAGGTCGGAACTGAGTGCTCGGGCGCGGCATGCGCCTCATGTAGAATTCTAGACGCAGCCTGGCAACGTTGCGTCAATTCACGTCTTACAATGCGAGGTAAAGTGAATTTAAGGAGTAAAATTTGAATGAATGTGCGCGATTTCATACTTGCGGATCCGCATGCGGGATCCGCAGGCTGTTGCGGGATCCCGCGGTTCCTAAAATTATGCTGGATCCAGCTGGATTGCGAGATCCCGCTTTGCTGGATTGCAATCCCTACATAGGATTGAACATGTACTTTGGTCCGTGTAAGCATAATAAGCCAAGTCATAGGAGATTGGAAGACGACCGATTTTAATAAGGTGGAACGGCTTGGTAGGAGATTTACATAAGTAGGCACTGTACTCTACCTATTTTTTTCTTTTATGACCTACAAGTCTGAAATGAATCAGAATATAAAAAACTTGTGAACTTTCACAATATTCCATAGTTTATTAAAGTCTCTATTACTCCACAACACCTTCAGAACTGTAACTGAGCTGTAACCCTGAAGGAACATAATCACCCACTAGCATCGACATGCTTGTGTTTACGGGCTGGCCGCCCGCCAGCTGATTGTGACGTAGCGACGGTGGTTATGGAGGAATTAGGTTATTTCAGCAGTTCATGGTGTCACCACCGGACTGAAGGATTCAGGAAAATTTCAGAATTGTATATCTAAATAGTCACAACTTTGCTAGAATACTCAAAACCTATTCAAATGTACCTAGAATTCCCAGTTAGTTTTTTGAGACGTCGGTCGTTACCTTTCATTTGTTGTATGGCGCGTCAAAGTTAAGCATGTCTCAAATTTGAGTTGCGCATGATTCGGCGGTTAAGACCATATATCGATCACTGATCATGTGAGAGCATTTTTATTTATTTACAAAAACCGCTTGAAACGTCCATATATTTACCCAATTTACAAGGTAAGCCTTCACAACCTGATAATCGAACCTTACAATCATAGGTCATGGTTACGCTAATCGTCTAGATGAAAGTACAAAGTGATATAATGTGCCTCAATTCTGAGATCAAACTAAAGTCTTATCCAACGAGTCCTCGAATTGAAGCCCCGTTATTTAAGCTGAAATTCGGGATCTAAGAAAATATAGAAAGATACATTTATACATTAACGACTTCCTCGCGAGAGTCCATCTGTAACAATAAATTAATACCCCTATGTTAAAAATTTAATTATTTATGTTTCATAAAGTTGTCATAAAAAATAAATGTAATGAAAACCAAACTAATGAAAAGTAAGAAGTAGCTAGTAGATAATAAACGGTATGGATAAGAATAATGTTCACTGTGGCTAGTTTTGATTATATTCGACATTGTAATGAGGAATAAAAATAGTAAATGTATAATAAAAATATAAAATATGAATAGTAGGTACCTACCTAATTGTTTTAACCATTTTAAATACAGTGGAGTAATTTATTATGACATTCAGTAATTCGATTTTAAAATGATAGTTCCCTACGAGGTAGACATTGGGTACAAGGTTGAAAGGAATAACATTCTAAATGAAATGATAGTGATTGGCTGCGTCTAAATAGACCTTAGACAAATAATGTCATAAAATAATTGCTCGGGCGCTTCGCTCGCTTCTTTTGGACGCACCCATTTTCATAGAGTCTGACACAAATCCACGTTTCTTAAGTCTAAGCAAGTACAGTCGAGGTCACCTGAGTTTGCCTGAATCTGTGTTCAGTGGACAAAAATAGCCATTTTATAGACCGACAGCTGTTCGCACCAGTACGTTTCCGACGATACCAAGACGTTAACAACTCGCGCGATTGTCGAAAACAATTTTTATGTTGGCAGTACTAAATTAACATTGACATAGGGTGTTTGAAATGGAGTATTAATCTTTGAAGTTGTTTTATGTAGACGCCTATTGAACCCTAAATTTTAATGTTTATTTTCTTGTGGAATGTTTCCGTTGAGACTGGTACTTTAAAAGTAGGTATGTGTGGTAGAGGTACAAGTTGTTAAAATGTATTCACTGCTCTATTGCCATGTTCTTACTGGTCACCAGCCATCAGCCAGAAGATACTTGTGGGTTGCGTCCTATACTACGCTTCCAGCGCGGCTCTCATCAATCTTTGTATTATATGTCTTCTATCGCGTGTTTATGTGGCGATAGGTATTAAACTCATACAAATTATGGTACTTGTGCTGCGTTCCATTCACCGTAATTTTTGTTATTTTCGTCCACGAAAACTGTTAAAAACGATAATAATGATCACTTTCAGTACAAGTTTGTGCGAGTGGAACGAGATTTGTGAACAAAAATAACGAAATTAACAGTGAATGGAACGCACCATTGGTGGCTTCAACAAACAAACAACATTGACGTCATCACACCAACTGCAGTGTACCAACGGACGTCAATGAGTGAATTCATTGCCGCAGTTTCCGATAGCCCGCGTACATAGTTGCTGGAATGCTCATCATCGGCCATTAAATAATCCTGCTTACCTTGCTTACTTACTAAAACCGTGCAATAGGTATCGCTATTTTCAATATGTAAAATAAAGTTAAGTAATAAAGTTAAAGTAAGGTAATTAAGGTACTTAGGGCCAAGTTCACCAACACACTTACAAACCGATTGTTAGTGGACTGGTGACAGTCCGTTTACTGCTGTAACGGTCCTTCAGCGTATTAGTGAACATAGCCTTTAGTAACAACAACAATTTTAAGTATTGGCAAAACAGGAAAAGAAACATAATTTAATCGTTGATTCTTTACTTTGGCTTGCCTGTGGTTAATGAAAGATTCTATGATACGTCAACAACAGACATTTTACAGCGCCTAGCCGACTGCATAGTGAAACAAATCGTAACTATCCGGCCACACCGCATCCAATGCTACAAATTATTAATATTAATTTACTGGCGTAGCCTTGACGATAATGTGAAATCTATATTTTCATACCACGCTTTAATTTAATATGCCATGCAGAAGGCCACGGTAAACGAATATGTATTTTAGTTACTAGATAAGTTTATTACCACACATTGTGGACGTTTTTCATCGACAGAGCTTGTTTACTTCTAGGTATTTGTTATTCTGGCTGTTGTATTTTTAGCGACGTTATCAGTAGTTATTCCGTTTTTGCGGCTTTTAGACCTTCAACTTTGAGTTTACTTTTCTTTTGGATTTGATCTGGATTTGATCCAGTCAAACCAAAAGTATCTTACCTTTTTATGTAAAACCCATGTTAAGCAATTATGCAGAGTAAGGTCGAATATATCACCATTATGTGGGACTTCCTCAGCAATTTTAAGCAACTTAACCTTAGTGGCATAGCCGCGAGTTCACACGTGCGAAACATAATCAACTTATGATGTCGTCTCTATTTCTTGACTGAAGAAAGTAGAGATACTTACCATCATAATGGTTTCAATGATTCGTCCGAGCAAGCGTTGTACAAGCAAAGGGTAAGTATTACATGTAGCATAGTAACATCTTTCTTTATGCATAGCATTATCATTGGTAAAGGTCAATGCAGTGTTACCCTCACTGACTGCTGGTGGCTGATAGATTTGCAGGGGCGCGCGCCAAATGGGCTCCGTTTGGCTCCAGTCCATAATCGATGCTAACAGACACCACGTTGACGACTGGACACACACTGGCGTTATTGTTCTTTTGTCTTTTAGTAGTTACTACCATGCTGTGCTTGTATTATTAGATTTTGCTTTTTTGAGATGATTATGCAATGGAAATTCTTAACTCTACTAATTTGTAAAGTTTGTAACTCACATATTCAATAAACCTAACTGGAAAGACGGTATCCCACCTAAATCATTTTCATGTAAAAAATGTTGCCAAAACGAGCCCAGACCGCACTGTTAAAAAGTTATCAGATCTCATGTAGAGCCAAGCTTCTTACTCTACATGCCCTAACTGTACAAGCCCTAATTTCACAAACTCTACCTACACCTTAGTCAAAATATGGGGCTCGGCCGTTTCGGTATCAGTTTATTACTGTTCATTACTTTTACAATACACACCTACACAACACACAACACAACACTTACTTATACAATCGTTCTTGTAGTAACCAAACGGCTAAGCCACATATTTTGACTAAGGTGTAGAGTTTGTGAAGTTTAGGGCTTGTACGGTTATAAAATACTAGGATCGCCCCAGCTCATGTCCGGTATTCATAGCAAAGCGTTGCTTAGTTTGGGACCACACCGTTGGTGTGTTAGTCTGACTAAATTTATTTATTACAGTCTCTAGAGTTTTTTTCATTGCGTTGCCTCATGACAGAGCTATTCCATCGCGCCTTAGAAATTGTATTTAGTTTTAAATTCCGATCGTCTTGTTGTATTGCGCCACTCGTGATCCCGTTGCGTTGAGAGCCAGATTAAACTCATTAATCTAGCGTTGTTCCAATATCAGCGATGGTTGCATCTATAAATTTGGCCGTGAGCGATTGCCCAGTGGCCCGATCGAATATAAAAAGCGCTTTATTGTATGCTTTTGCTGCGTATAAGTCGGCTTGATGTCGTCGTGTAGCATGTATAGTGAAGGATTTAATATTTAATTGGTTTAAGAATTGTAGAGTTGATTCAACAACAACAATATAACAACTAAGGGCGAGGCTCCATCTACGCGCTGCGCTGCGTTGCGCTGCGTCGTCGCAAGATTTTGTACTGTCACGTCACCCTCCCCGCTTCGTCTCTCGCCCGCTGACACCTGCGACGACGCAGCGCAGCGCAGCGCAGCTCCCGGCTCTAACCTAATCTAAATGAAATTCTATAAGGGCCACCGCAGACTTGCTACTTTTAGCATCGGCGATCGGCGATTTTGATGCCGCGACTCGCTCGTTCGCGCTCGAAGAAACGCGACGCAGCATCGATACGTCACAAAATCGCCGATCGCCGATGCTAAAAGTAGCAAGTCTGCGGTGGCCCTAAGGGCAGTTATGGTTGTTGTATAAAAATTACGCTATCTATAAAATCTTACGCAAACTTGATTTAAATAAATTACAAACTCTTTTTTTGTACCTTATAATTACTGAATGTTACGCACTATTAATCTGAAATTAGGCCTTCAGCTTTTAACGGTTGTTTTTTTCATTGAAAAGATAATTTCCCGACTCTACCTATGTTTGTTTAACAAACTATATTGAACTCAAATGTGCCAGTAAGCCAGCATAGTCTTTACTAATGGAAATATTTCACATTTCTAACGCAAACCAAGTTGTAGAGCATCCTCTAATTATACATATTACCGATCGCAGCGCACTTACGTGTATCCTGTGACGTCAACATCCATTATATATTTACTTAATACATAATTTACTTAAACAAACAAGCGTCGGTGTTGTTCTACGCGTTTTGACGACTTGGTATCAGGCCAGCTTGTTGGCGTTATATTTACACGACATAAATTACACGTTGAAATAAAAATAGCCGCTTTCGTAATAGAGTTACTATAGAGACGCGGCGATCCGATGTGCATTCGGAACTGGGACTTGTACTATGAACGAAATCGTCGGACGATATACTCGGTTCCGTTTTGTACTCCATTGCACATTTTGTGGAGTCACGCTATTATGGTATTGAAGATAGACCGCATTGGAATATGATGATAGAGTTTCGATTGAAATGTTTCGTAGTTCGTGGTACAGTGATTTGCACACCGCTTTGCGGCTGTGAGTGTAGTTGCATTGTTTAGATACAGAAATGTCTGCATTTTTTTACAACTATGAAAATCTCAGAGCGTTCCGGTAATAATTAATTCAATGTAGAGGAAACGTTACAATTGCAATAGATTGGTAGGCAAAAATGAACGGTCAAAGGAACCAAGTTTGAAAACATTGTGAATTACTTTAGACAAAAAAATGAAAACCTATCTTAATTATTACCTAATTTTATTAAATAAACTTTTAAACCTGATCTCTATTTATCGTTTGTTTTTATGATCGAATAAAAACTATTGACAAGAAAAACAAGATTGAAAGTAGTCGCAAACAGTAAAGAAAAATATCATTAAGAAATCTGAAAACAATATCACAAAAACTCTACACACAAAAATTTAAGGCAGGTAGTCCTGCAAAAACCGCCCATAAAAAATTACAAAACATTGTAACCCGCCCGCCCAAACGGATGTCGTAATTTCTTGCCGTACCTTCGCACATAAACAGCGGATAATCCCTTTACAAAAAACAATATAGCACGGTCGGGTAGGGAGTGGCGCGGGTTGCTACCAGAATAGCTCGCCGGAGTTATGAAAATATCCACACACAGAATATTTCTGTGCGCGGTCTGTAACGCGATATCTCCGCGCCGGAATGCGGCCGTCGCCGTCGTGTGCGTTAAAAAAACTGACACGGCTTTTGTTTTTTAATGAGCGTGAAATTGGGTCCCTTGGCCGGGTTCAGCATGATGGACGAGATATTCGCAGGGATGGACCTGTTTATAATACACACGATTGTATCGCACTAAAATGTAAAAATAGGCGAGTCAACATACAGACCGGCCTGAAAAATATTAGTCGAGTATGCAAACAATATGGTATTAAAACGAAATATTGATAAATAAAAATAAATAAAGAAGGTGGGAGACAAGAGCAATTTCACGGTTTTTAATAAATTCCGACATGATGATACATTTTGTAAAATATTGTTTCGGTAATAAAAGTGGACGAGTAAAATATTGAATAATTATGGCCGTATTAAAAGTACAAATAGCAGAAGGCTAACGAGATATATGAGAGCTGTCTGGAGGGCGGTTATCACACGATCACGCTGCAATAATTCTGATCTACAAGCCGACATGTGTTGGTATAAAATAAATTTACGACACGCGATACTAATTAGCAGTGAATAAATAAACCGTCCGTGTCAGATGTTAATTATGATAGCTGGTAGTTATGACATCGTTAATACGATGTTAAAATATACTATTCTATACAAAAGTGCTCTACATAAAATCTTTCATTTGTCCTCCGTCGAATCTTCTGGCTGGAAAAGCTACAGTCAGTACCTTGTACCTTATAAGTGCTCAAAGCGACGATTTGAAATTAGAGATGTGTACTAGGTAAATTTGGGACTAGGTGCACCTATTCCTAGTATTTAAAAATACGTGATCCAAACACCTGTTCCACCTATTCCAGCTAGTCTCAAGTATTATCGGCTATGGTTCGCGTACTTAGTCCTTAGATCCATAATAGGACTCGATACATGAGATCAAATGCGGACAGAAATTGCCTTTTGCTCACTTCAGATGTCGCTACTGCTGACAATATGTCATTCTCCATAGTAATTATGTAAACAAACTTGTTTAGATTAAAATTATTCCATAATATATTGATTGCGTCGTCACGCTCTCGCAGTACGGTACGGTACTTGGTACTTCGTGAATCAGCGGACGTGTTGAGCGCTAATACTAGGTGGACTAAGTTCTATCAAAATTGGAATAGGTGCCACCTAGTCTCGTAAAATACCTAGTCTTCGCACCTGTTCTAGTAAATACGACTCACCTCTATTTCAAATCAATAAAATATAATAAGAAAGAAAAATATAAATATATTGAAAGTAAATAGGTATATTGATTGGAAAATAATTATTACGCACACACAACAAATCATCTAGGCAGCAGTTGAAATTATGCTTTCGGGCGGCTTGGACAACTCTGACACCAGGTTGGCCACTAACCATACGATCAGGGGAAGATCATCAGAGTCAGAAACTTTTTGTACTTTAGGATTATAAAGATATAAAGAGTGTATCTGCATCATGCGTAACGTTTCCTACGGACGAAATTAAACGATAATTGTATTTTTAAAGTTTCTTGTTTTTCATTTTGTTTTCATAGTACAATATCTGTGATTGTGTAAACATAAGTTCAAATACTTCTGTTATTTTGTCACTGCTATTAATTGCAGTATTACCAATAGTATTTGACGAAATCTTTACGCTGCGCTGCAGTAACTTTACCAAATATTATACAATTTTAATAATTCAAGTCAGGTTTTAGCCCAGTTTTGTCAGGCATTAAATTCGGCTGTGCACGTAAATAGCTGATTGACGTGATCCAAATCAAGAACTGTTGCGGTGATAGCGTTATCAGAGGTTGGCCATAACATTGTCATCTCAATTTTACAAGTTGGTAGGTACTTACTCCGAGTTCGAAGTCATTGTCTGGTGAAGAGACTATTATGAAAATAAAAATACAAACATAGACACACATAAAAAATAGTTTTTTTTGTTATAATTTTCATATACATTTTTGGGGGTAAAGGGAAGATCTTCCAGCCAAGCGGGTGGTATGCCTGGCGGGGCCGGCCGCTATGCCCCGATGGTTAATGTCGAGGTCTTGTATATATGCTGAGTGTCTTGCGAATCTTGCTTGCGTGGTTCAGACTTCATTTTGTAATGAAGCGTGCGTGCACTCAGCGCCATCTATCGGTGGCGTCGTGAATGTATGGTCGCTACACCTGATATTTTGACATTACAAACAGACTTTTCAATTTTATTTATTTGTATAGATTAACACACACATCACAGGTAAAGATGTTTTGTGTATCTCTAGCGCTTGTTGTCAGGGTGTTAGTAGTAGGTATATTTTCTTTTGTAGTACGTGAATATTTCAGAGGCCAGTGAACCGCGTGTGGGATGCTGTAGGTGCAACGATGTTTGCACTGAATAAAATTTGGAAGATGTCAGAATTTTAGATTTCTACATTGAAAGATTATTCGCCCACATTCGTTTTTGGCAGATAAATATCATTAACTCGAGTAATACTAAGTTTATGGGTAAAAGTTAATGTCTTGAGTATATTCAATCTTACAAATATGATCCATTATGCGGATGTTCAAAATTTTAACATGTTTATCTGAAAAACATTTCTGTGTCAAGCTTCTTGTTCGTTAACTCTACACTCACTATAAGGGCCACCGCAGACTTGCTACTTTTAGCATCGGCGATCGGCGATTTTGATGCTGCGTCTCGCTCGTTCGCGCTCGAAGAAACACGACGCAGCATCGATACGTCACAAAATCGCCGGTCGCCGATGCTAAAAGTAGCAAGTCTGCGGAGGCCCTAAAAGCGGCTTGAAGCGGATGTTAAATAATGTTATATTGTTTTAACAATATTGCAGTAGTTCGCAAAGACGTGCAGGAAAGTTAATTTATTATCTCCGCCGAATTCTCGTGGCTTGATCACATCTGTAATGAGGGCTGTCACGCTCCGCCGCCGGTTGAAGGTCGCTGAGTCATCGGGTCAATATCCAATACTGCACGATACGGTTTACCGTTCAATGTAGCGTTGCTAAAACATTGATTAGGTAGTTTTGGTGATTTTGGACTTTAATGAGAAATTATTAGGAACAACAACAACAAAGCGACTGTAGCCTAGGGGCGAACACGTTGGGCTAGCAATCAGAAGGTCCCAGGTTCGATCCCCGGTAGGGCATACACCAATAGATGCATTTTCATCTATGTGCATAATTTACAGTTCGCTTACGGTGAGGGAAAACATCGTGAGGAAACCTACCTATCCCTCGGGATTAGGTAATAGTCAGTTCCTGTATTAACGGCGACAAGGTTCACCACCTGTCACGTTGTCTGACTATCTGGTGAAACGTGGGCTTTGAGTTGGCTTAATACCTCCACAATGTGGTGGTGTGTGGCCACTCAAGCCTCTGACTACCCCCGAATGGGGATACAAGTCGTGACGTTATATTTTTATTTATTAGGAACAAAATTGTTATGTATGTATGGAAGAAAGTTTTAGGTGGATTTGCGTGCGCCGGATTCTGCTCTATCGTGAACTCTATCTTGGTAAAACCTGCAAGCTCGCCAAATTTCTCACCAGATGTTTGTTAGATATTTAGCCCTCAACTAGATCTTTCTATCTTGCTCTAGAACAAATAGCACAGTTTGATAAAAAAGTACATTAGCGTATCAAAGTTAAAAACTGGGGCCTTACCACCACCTCTTATAGCAGTTTTGTTTTAACGTTTCAGCGGCCATTTGTGCAATGACGTTTCTTATTGTCATGACAATAAGGTACGTCATTGCACAAAAAGTCGCTGAATCGTTAAAACGTTCCTATAATTGAATCGCGATAAGAGGTCGTGGTAAGCCCCCTGCACCTGAATAGAATACCTACTTACAATACAAACCCATTTGATTGACACATTTTTTGTGTAGGTACCGGTCGACTGTAATAATAAAATGATCTAATTCTTTTTTTTAAATACACGATTAATGCATTATGCTTATGGGTCAATGAAAAATAAAAGCGAACAAACTTGAGATCAATGGATCTGATGTCGGCTTCATGAAACTTGTGTATTTCAGAATTTCATAGAATCGGGTGTTGCAAGACTTTTATAATTATTTTTAGCGGGCGCGGCACGCTGGCCCGTTGGGATGTACGAAAATATAGGCTACACCATGCCAGCCGGTGTGCTTGTCGAGATTCTTGAAACGTGTGTTTTCACAATGACAATTTTGGCTAATGAGTTAGGTTAGATAAAGATAGTTAAAGTTTCCAAATAATAATATTATAATAAGTCACCAATACTAATATTTTTTAATTTATTCATTTATTTCAGGCAACAAAATATTTAGAATATGGCCCATATAAAAAATACCTACTAATTATTTGAAACGTAAAGTCGGTGACATGATTAAATAAAATAAATTAAAAATAAAATCAGCGCTATGCTAGCGCTGCGCTATGCTAGCGCTGCGCTACGCTACGCTAGCGCTGAATAAATTAACTATGAAGGACAGACAATACAGTATTATTGATATCGAATCAAATACTGAATCGAATGAATTTTTATTTTGTTTCGATGAGTTGTAATTAGTTTTAACGTGTTCTAAGATATTAAAGTGATGCTTTTGTACATTTCATATATTTCAAAACTACTCAATGAACCTAACAAAGCTAAGAAAAAATATATTTTAATTTTCAGTAATCATGTCGGCTGTTTGTCAACACACATGTCAATATGTGGACACTGAGATGAAGACGTGTGCAAAAGTTAGTGTTTTAAAAATAAACGAATAGAGTGCCAAATTCCAATAAAATGTTTGCCATACTCTAGAATATTTTTAAGATCATACAGATTAAAATAACATTTTATTACTGGAAGTGCCGGCCGGCTCCCAGTCGCGAATGGAATTGATTATCTCATCCGTCTGCATTTCGTTACTCTACTGCATGTTTACACGTTTCACAGATTTCCATTATAAATTAGACTACCTATGTCATTATAAATTAAGTAATCAATATACCTAATTTATCATTATTTCGAAGTGCCTTTCTCGTAACAGAAGTATTTTATAATTAGAAAACTATTGACGAACGTTTTCAGTGTTAAGAAACAAATAAATGAAGTCAATCTATTCAACAACTTTCAATATGTACCTACAAAGTTTAATTTCATGCTTTCGACTCCTTTGTGATTCGAATTAATTTATGTATAATGAGAATTGTGTAACTTTCCTAATGTAATATGGACTTTGCAACTGCTATATCAGGTAGAGCTTGCATTTATTTAAAAGCTTTTCGATTCTGTTAGCTTTAACATAGGTAACTATAGAGCTAGTTTGCTGGAGAAACCAAGCGAGGAAAATACCTATAGTACATACGTAATAGCGTCTTAGATCTCTAAGTGATTTAAACATTTAGGAAAATGGTTTGATACCTACTTAAATGTTAAACACAAAATTATGGCGACGCGAAAGTTAGACAATTCAAACAAACTTCTCCAATTATTTTAACAGATTTATTTTCCTTAAGAACTATCCTTGACACACAGCTCAGAAAAATCGATCGAATCAAAGGAACCCTAGCTGAAAGGTCGCGACCGTGGTCGTAGAGCGTGTGAAATTACACGATTGCGGTCATATTGGGCAATTATCAGCCGAATTAGGACATTGTCGCGAGCGCTGCGCGCGCGCCGCCTCGGCTCTATTGCGCTGGACGCTACGCGATACGATTGTCCGCTATCATGAGGATCGCGGTCCGTTTGTCAGTGTTGTTGTTGTTCTGTTACATCACTACTGTTGGTGAGTATTCTGTTTTGATTTTTACTCTGGAGAAAGCTTGACAGGAAGTTTTGAAATCAGATTCTTAAATTTAATTTGTGAGTTTCAATAGAAGCTGAAATTTTTACTTGGAAATCAATCGGCTAATTAATTTTCCTGAAGATAAAAATTGAGTAACATTTTATTGATTTCTTAAAACTCAATTACTTAACACAAACATTGCATCTCTATTATCACAAAGATTATTGGAATTGTTTCAAAAGTTACTGTACCTACTATTTTTAGACCTCCAAGAGGCAGCAGAAGGTGATTGCTGTACAGACGACACCCAAACCACAGAAGATGAGGACCAGGAGTTGGAATTGGAACTGGAGGCCGCGTGCCCGGAGCTGAGCGGCCAGATCATCGGCGGCAGGCCCACCTCCGTCAACAGGCACCCCTACCAGGTATCCATGGTCCTCAATGGGAACTCGTTCTGTGGCGGGTTCATCATCAGCAGGGATTACGTGCTGACTGCTGCTCATTGTGTTCAGAAGTAAGTACTAAATGTAAAATCAATCAATATCAGCAGACTATCATACCAACTGTATGGTCCCAGTTACACCCAGACCAGACAAGCGGCCTACGGTCAAACCACTGCGCCATGCGGTCGTCAAATGAGGAATCATCATTAAATTTGTCATCATTATCATTTATGAAATGGACTGTTTCCCGCACTTATTCGATACGATTTCAATGCGTCTTCAAGAAGCGAGTGGCGCGCTCAAGCAGTTATTTTATGTCATTTATTCTACGTCAAAACTAATATTAGGTACTTGGGAGCGCTGCTCGTAGATGTACCTAACCATTGTCATTTGTAGTTAGTCGTAGATCGTATTATATTAGTGCCAACAGAGGTAGTTCTACTTGCTTAACATTGGGTTGTCACTATTTGTATTGGAGTTTATTACTCCTTAATTCTTTTGTATACTTGTTACGTATACAAATCGTTTCGTAATAAACTCCAGAAAAGGAGCTACTACTAAATAAAGGTTTATAGACATCCTGTCAATTTATTCCGGCGGGATAATCACAGGCGAAGTAAGTGCAGCTATAAACACAGCTCAAACATTTTATCAGCAATCATAAAAATAGTTCTCTTTTTACTGGGGGTAGTAAATTTTGAGATATTGTTGGAGGACTACCCTGTATAACGGGAGCCGGGGTCAAGGGCACAATCGTAAGGTTCCCTAACTTTACGACGTCGTCAGCAGTAAAAGTGT
Organism: Drymonia ruficornis; assembly: GCA_947859195.1. Classification (NCBI taxonomy): domain Eukaryota; kingdom Metazoa; phylum Arthropoda; class Insecta; order Lepidoptera; family Notodontidae; genus Drymonia; species Drymonia ruficornis. Next base: position 817,639 of record OX401910.1, on the reverse strand, counting down.
GACCAGACGATAGAGGCTTAGTTTTTATGTTTTCAACGTCGTTGCTTATCACTGGTGCTTCGTTATAAAATATAAACAAAAAGTCGTGACGTTACACACACAAACAAAGGAGATTTAGTGTAAAATCTTTTTAGGTAATATTAAAGTTGAAGAAAGTGAATTAAAGTTTAGAGGTTGTCACATGTGACCAACACACACGAGACCTATTTATTCATCTGTGCAATAAAATAAACAAAGACACTAATTAAGTCCCGTACATTTTCATAAAATATATTTTCACACGCCTTTTTCCATTTTGTTTGGACTTCGTTTTCTTTCTAGAAAAACTCTCTGGTTGGTCTAAGTAACATTGTGCCAGGCTGGCTATAATCGTGGGCCCTGACCCAGCAGCTGGTTTTTCTCTGCATGAATATTTGATGAAGAGCTCGTGTTATTGCTGCCAGGCATCAAGAGTCTCAAGTGGAATGTTCGTCGTGTCATATTGTACAAGTGTGTGATGTATGGCCATGTTTTAGGGCATTTGTTTTGCGGGCTTGGCGTTTTGTATCTAGATTTTTGATGCTCGTACTTGCTTTGCTGGTAAAATATTTTTGGATGGATCTAACCTAACTTAACCGTGGAACCGTATCAGCAATGAGACATTCAGTTACATTACTTAGTTGCATAGTATTTTTTTATGTTGTCCGATTTGATTTGTTTCGAATCTTTTCCTGATTCGGAAGCTAGAATCTAGGAATACTTGCTATTCCTATGCATCGGGTCTTTAGCCGTTGAATGTTCAAGAAGCATGACTGTCTCTTTCTATTAGCTTAAACATGTCAATTAGGCTCTTTCTATTTTATTTTCTTTGACAACCGCTCAGCGCAGTGGTTTGAGCGTTGGCCGGCTCACTGCATCGGGTGGTTGCGGGTTCGATTCCCGCCCGATACAAATTTCGGAAACGGCCTTTTCGTAATTTGCTCTGGTCTGGGTGTCACTGGGATCGCCCCCAGTTCATTGTATGGTAGCCATAGTACAAGCGTTGCTTAGTTTGGGACCATACAGTTGGTGTGTTTGTCTGGCAATATTTTATTATTTATTTATTCGTATTAGCATTTTATTACACTATTAACAACTTGTACTGTTTCAGTGTCGCCCCCGGCGCGATCCGTCTGCGCGTGGGCAGCACTCGGCGCGACTCGGGCGGCAGGATCGTGCGGGTGTCCAACGTGACCATCCACCCCCAGTACGGACAGCCGCGGTTCGACAACGACATAGCAGCGGTCAGGCTCGCCAGGCCTTTGAACTTCGACGCCAATATCAGGGCCATTCGACTGCCGCAGCAAGGGCAGGCAGTCCCGCTAGTCAGGCTCACGGTCACTGGCTGGGGACTTACTGCGGTAAGGAGGATATAAAGAAGTTGTTATTTAATGCATTATGTCTAGAAAAAGTGCTTTATAGGAACTGGTGACAGAAACTGATGGTGGAATATAATGCCAGTAATTGAGGTACTTACAGGGTCGGTAACGTAACGAGATGCCTCTGGTATTGTAAGTGTACATAGACTGCGGTAACCACTTAGCATCAGGCGGCCTTATGCGATTGTTTGCCGTCTGAGAGCCATGTTCATCAACACACAAACGGATCGCTAGAGGAGTAACCGATAGTTTGATATACAGGTGACAGTCCCTTTACTGCTGTGATGGTCCTTTAGTGTGTTGGCTAACACAGGCCTTAGTGGTACAAAAAAGAGGTGCTTCATATTCTTGAGCTCCTTGCGCAGAATCTATCTAAGATGGTAACCTCAAAGTTATTTAAAAAATATTGCAAATTTCTATATAAGTATATCTGATGTTTGACATCCTTCCAGCCCGGCGGGCGTCGTATTCCCCGCACTATGAGGGAAGCCAACGTGCCCGTGGTGCCGCACTGGCTCTGCCGGCTGTCATACGGGGAGTCCCTCACCAACAACATGTTCTGTGGAGGTCACTTCCTTATCGGTGGTGTATCATCTTGTCAGGTAATATCGGAAAATATAGTTGGATTATTTTATTGCTGAATCATCTGATTGGAGTACTTTAGGATACCTAGTTGACTATTGTTTTTTAATGGGGTAAATGATGCACTTTTTTCTGTTTAATAGATACTGCGATTTTTATCTAATGTCTTGTAACTGACGGTGTTAAAGAAATAATTTCTTGCCCCAATCGGTACTACTGATAGTGGACCGATCGTGGGGAGTTTAAATTATTGATTTATAATAATGGAAGACGGGAGTTTAAACTCCCTACTTACTCTACAGGAGATCTTACGGCTTGAGCAAACATGTTGTTGATTGTCGAAAAGGACCTCTAATTATCATTAGAGGTGGCAAATTAGTACAATGAATCAGGAAAAGAATAAAAATAGTTTCTATCTCGATTTAGAACCAGTAATTGTATTTCAGGGTGACTCCGGTGGTCCGGCCGTGTTCAGGAACACTGCTTTCGGCGTGGTGTCGTTCGCGAGGGGGTGTGCCCTCCCCCTCTCCCCCACCGTGTTCTCCAACGTGGCAGCCCTCAGGAACTGGATCACCGACAACACCGGAGTCTAAGCCATTGGCCATTCTTGTTGAATGAACTAGCGTTTCTGTGATAAAGATTACATTGAGTACAGCTCAAGTCTCAATGTTGTTATTTTATTTTTTTATAAACTAGTTGATATTGGATTTGTTCCTTGCACACGAGACTCGGGCTCTACTTAAATTATGGCGGTTTTTGAAATAGGATTTATTTATTTTTTGTAATTTTTTAAATAAAACATTGTCATCAAGTTTGTTTCTTTTACACCCTTTGTTTTTCAGCCACTAAGTATCTTTTTTAAAGTAGCTATTCGCTTATGGAAACTGCTACACTTTTATGGGCCGAGTTCACCAACACACTAACGGATCGTTAAAGCAATAAACCTCTGTCACCAATACAACAAACAATCGGTCCTTTAACATGTGTGGTGAACCCTTAAAGTCCTAAAACACACGTAAATATAACTATTAAAACCAAATTTGATGATGCCGTCTTTATAAGCATTAAATCTCATACCTTTATATTAATAGTGGTACTGTTGCCAATCCAAAATAAAATTCAAAATCTGTTTAAAGAAATAATGTTCCTTCCAGGTATACGAAATGTTCTTAATCGGGTACCAATTCAGGGTGCTCTCGCCAATCTTCACCATCCACTGGGGGATCCAGGCGCGTCGCAACCGCCCCCTCTGGCGGGAGAAACAGAACGAGAAGAACCGGAAACACTTCGAGACGTTCAAGCGGGAACTGTTCGCGAGGTACCGGAAGGATCCCTTGCACCTGCTGCGGAGACCGCCGCCGAAGAAGACATAGGCATCGGGAGGCCGCGCGCTGGGTGCCGGCCTCGTGTTGTCCACTGTACTGGTGTGGTTCTTCTGACATATGGCCAGGAGGAAGAAGTTGAGGATTTGGACGTGTAATGTAAGGGTCTGTGAGGCATGCTGCCTATGGATTTGGGAGGATAGTGATGCCACGTGACATAAATACGGCCAAATTCAAACGACACATAGTGTTATCACCAAAACTTTTGATACATCTAAAAGTAAATCCGTCTTGCTCATACGTTACGACCATGAGGAGGATGGCAATAGTTTTTTAGTTTATGGTATGTGTCTATGGTACTGGTGGTAACAGATTGAGCACCGTTTAATACTGAAACCGTTGTCATAGCAAGAATTTGGTTTTTAATTCGTTGCACGAACTATAGTGGTAATTAAGTGTATGTCGACTCGGTATGAGAACTAGGAAAAAAATAGTGTGTGGATTTCTGGAGGGATTTAACGAAGTTTGGGTGTAATCGAAGCTTTTCTTATGAATCGGTGTAACTATAGTAAGTAGAACATTAGTACTGGTTGTATCTGTTGTAGTATGTGATGACGGAATCTAAAACCAAGGTAGTACCTACTGGATTCATATCTAGTCGTGTCGTTTGTAAGTTGCTGTTAAATGTGATATATTCTTTATGGAAATGGTTTTACTATTCCGACGTTTGATTGTTCGGATTTTATCAAAAGATTATCTAGGTAAGGCTAGCTTATAGCACAAATGTTGGAATAATTACATGCACCTATTCGAATTGAAATCTAACATTTTATTTAATCAAATTCTAATTTTATTCCACCTTTCCTACAGATCATCTACAGAAGTACGAGTATGTTTTTTAGTATACAACTTTACTATGAACATACTAAATACATATTATTATAATAAACATTAAATAAGTATGACAATGTTACACATTCCTTTGTTACTTTTAAATAAGTAAATATTATTATGTACTTAGTTTAATATTACTTTACACGGAAGCCGCAACAAATAGTTAAACAAAAACAAACGAAGATAGTTATAAAGTGAACAAATATTATAGTGATCTTTTAAAATAAATTGTCTGCGAAAGATTAGTTTAATTTAGGTTTAGAAAAAAAATGTATTATCGTGTAAGGTGCTTAATTCATAATTATTCTTACAATACTTACGATTAGTTTGAGTGCCTACATTTTAGTTATACCAACATAATGTTTACCGATTTTGTTTGTGAGCCACTATTATGGTCTAAGATACACTGAAGAGCGACCTTCGCCGATCGAAATACCGGATCCACCCTGGATTTTATCAAATAAAATATGTGTCTGAGCATTATACCAATAGGATTGCCATAAAGAATATAGTCAAGGATAAAAAAATAAAAATAAAAAGCAAAAAGCTAAAAGCATGCACGGCTTCGTCTCGCGCAGCTGTTGTACTGCATCCTCCTCTATCGCATGAAATAGTACTCGGATGCGCAATGCTTCTCTGTCAATCAATTTTTCAATTTCAAATTTTTAATTTCAAAGCCCGACTACCGTTATTCTTGACTAGATTTTCGCAAGCAACACTATACACTGTATTCATAATAAAATTGCCTTCATTTTGATATAATTTTCATTTGGCAAGCAAGTCGGTGAAAATTTTTAAAAATAATGTTTTTATAATTTTAATTAATCATAGCCATGACCATATTTTTTACGGCAACCCTATTGGTATATGTACAGATACATATTTTATTTGATAAAATCTAGGGTTGCTCCGGTAAGTCGATGGGTGAAGGTCGTCCTTAAGCGTATCTCGTACTATTATGACAATGGGCGAAATGTTAAATGGTTTGTAATGAGCTTATCTACAGAATATTCAAACTGTTGGAGTTATGTAATTGTTGTAAACACACTGAAAATCAACTTCAAGACGAACTCGGCTGAAGTAGCATGCAGGTACTGTGATTATGTCGACTATGACCTAGTATAGTTGATAATACTTTACTTTTCTTTGACGTAACTATTTTTAATAGGTAAGTATAAGGTTTTGCTTTGTTGTATAATAAGATTATGTTTTTCTCAATTCACGGTGGTCAGACGTCATTGAATTTAAGGAATCTAAACGTATACCTACTATACATATGTATTTATAGCTTGTACATAATTTTAATAATGTAAAGTCACTGTAAAGAAATTTTGTTTTATAAGTAAGTATACTAATTGTAAGCAATTAAAAATGTTTTAATCAGATTTTCCTCGTTGGTGGTTCTTTTCTTAACCAAATAAAAGACGAAGGTTATTTAAAAAAAAACTTATCAATCATATGCCTGACAAAGAGGGATACAGCTATAAGAAGAACGAGACAGCACAGCCGACAGTATGCTGGGTGTTTGGGTAATGCTCAAGAAAAGAAAAACAAGTCATGATGTTGGTCATTGATATGATACGATACCAAAAAATACCGCATTATCATTCTTTTTTACATTTTTCACGTCACTCCAGTTTTGGGCAGTTAAATAAAAATGATATTTTTTTTTAAAGTATTGCTAGGTTAACGAATGCCACGCGCACACAGTCAGTGCCGTAAGGTAGCGTACGCTTTGTGTTGCCTTAATTTGTGGGTTTTGCATAATATCAAATCACATACACTACTTTAAGGCAAATAGTCGTTGATTTTCGATTGTGTTTAGATAGTAGGTACAGGGTAGTTAGGCTCATTCTTAATTTGACCATTCTAAGTGGACCTTCGGTGTCAACCTTTTTTTATTGACACCGAAGGTCAGCATAAAACGGTCCGACTGAGAATGAGCCTAATAGGGTTTCGGCTTCAGGAGCATTGCTTTACACCCAGTATCTTCTATAATCTGTGAGTCCTATAACACGGTATTGTTATCAATTTTCATGGAGATGTGACTGTTGACCCAGTCCCATATGGTGGGGTAGGCCAGGCGCGTGTACACGCCGGGGAAGTTGCCGCGCGCGCAGCCCAGCCCCCAGGACACCACGCCGATCAACACTCCCTGGTACACTATCGGGCCGCCGCTGTCGCCCTGGACATTGAACATGTTTTTACTCAAAAATGCTTATAATGTTGTCATTATTTTGCAAATTTTCTTTTAGCAAAGTCGACGTTGCTGCGCTGCAAATAAAGGCGCCATCAAATTTAATTTGTATGAGATTTCATATCGTATTGAGGAGCTCCTCGCTGTGCCAGCCCCTGCGCTGTTGCGCACATGTTTTGGCGCCATCAGAAATCTTTATTTCAGCTTGTCCATCAAAGGCTGCAATGCTGACCGCGCTGTGGAGGCCTCGAGCAGCGCTGCGCTGCGCTCTCGGCCATCATCACCGCAGCCAGCAATACACTCATTACAGACCGCGGCAGTAATGTACTATTAAGCCTACTGTATCCCTTATACAGGGTTATTGGAAAAACACTAACAACCTTGCAGGACTGTTTTACTAACATCATAAACAACAACTAATGTTCTATGACTTTTTACAAAACAAATCACACTCTAAAATGTATGAAACAAGAAAATATGCTCATCTTCAGGATGTTTTGCAAAGTCATAGAACAAAAGTGGTTGTTTATGATGTCAGTAATACAGTCCTGCAAGGTTGTTAGAGTTCCAATAACCCTGTATTCTATCCCTTCATCCATCAGCCGGAAGACGTCCACTGCTGGACATAGGCCAATGACTTCCACATAACACGGTCGTCCGCCACTTGCATCCACCGGCTTTCCAACGCGCGCGTAGTCATAGGTCCACCTTTTAGTGGCCATCCTGCACTACGTATACGCTTGCGGTCGCCATTCTAGAACCTTTCTGGGAAGTCGCTTAGCCTTTGAACTGCCATTTCCATTGAGCTGCTATAGTGATCCTCTGATCGGTCGGTTTATTCTGACCGACCCATCAGAGGGTCGGTCACTATAGCAGCTCAATGGCAATGACCCATCGGCCATAGGTTCTGCGAGCTATGTCCCGCCCGTTGTCACTTCAACTTTCCACTAAAGCGAATGATAGCAAATTCCAACCCAAATCCTATTCTCCAGAGGAATGATCCATTGGTACACATCACCATGGCGTGTGAATATATTGAGAAGCCCTGTCCTTCAGCGGACATCTCTCAGTTGAGGAGTGAATAAAGAGAAATAGCTATTAGGGTAGAATCTCCATACTATCTTCCTTAATCTCAGCGCCTCCAAGTTACCTGGCAAGCGTCAGGTGAGGCGGAACTGAAGGAGCCCGCGCAGAACATGGACGCAGGGTCTATTGCTTTCCTGTCCAGCCCCGAGCGCCGGCACAGCTTCATGGCTATCGTCTTGATCGTCGAGGATTGAAGGTACGTGGCGCTAGGACCACCTTCCTAGAAGCAATCCATCAGCTAGACAAGGATTCAAGGAGCTGTGAGGAGTACCTACGTACCTGCCTAAAAGATGTGAAGTACCAAACCGCACTAGAGAACTAAGGCCCGCCTGATGTTAAGCAGTTACCGTAGCCAATAGATGCTTGCTTGTAAATACCAAAGGCATCGCTCATTGCCGTCCTAAAGAGAAGGGGGACACTGGGAAGGAAGAAAGGGAGGGGGTTCGGCTTTTAGCTGTCTCACTCACCGTACGAAACAAAGCTTTAAAAGTTACTTTACTCCGAGGTTTTGTGAGAGAGTGGTATTACTGGGGTCGAAATAGCTCTGCTGTTAATTGGCTAGAGCTTGGCTCTACCATCGGCACTACTTCAGGAGGTCTTTAGCTGGTCCTGGTAGCTGGGGATTTTAGCTGGTCCCGCCATCTTGACGTCAAGATGGCGGGACCAGCTAAAATCCTTCGTACTTTTTTTGTCTTCGGAGGTACAAATTCCTGAGTTGAAGGTACAAAAGGTACAAATTAGGTACTAAATCCCCAATAGGACATTTTTTGATTTTGAGAAATTGTCCCGCGGTCTTGACGTTCACAGCATAGAGGGTAGTGACATTTAATTTATCTCACCCTCAACTTCCCCCACCCGCTAACGATAGCGCGCTCGTTAGCGGGCAGACGGGCCTCCCGCACCACGAGCCGGATGGGCAGCACGCGCGCCGAGAACCGCAGCGGCGAGTACAGGAGCACCAGCCCCACGTCGTTGTTCTTGGTCTTGCTCACGTAGCGCGGGTGCACGAAGCACTCCTTCACGTCGTACATCTCGCCGCCGTGCGTCTTCCACGACGAGCCGAGACGCACGCTCAGCTCGCTTGCTCGAGCTCTGGCAAATATACAATAATGACATCATCGGTTTATATCAACTATGGGTGTAGGACTCTTCAAAATGCGCCACTGAAATCAATCCGAAAACTATAGTAAAACAACGCATCCGCTTGAGCGAAACGAAGTTCAATTTCTTTGCATCCGCCCCACCCAGAATATTGGCATCTATATGTCGTAATTTTAAGCCAACATAATAAGCACCAACAGATACTTAGGTACATTCAGTCAAGATTTTTGTGTACATCCTTCTTAACATAATTAGGCTCAGTGATGAAGTACCTATAGGAAAATATAATTTTATTTGAAACAGAATAAACGACCTAAGCCAAAACAAGAAACAACACAATAATTCCTTTCTCGCGGACACAAAAAGAAATACGCAAAAGCAGAATATATCCATTCTAATACGAACGGTATTGGCGTCTTCCGGACGTATCGCCCCCAAAGTGGGTGCGAATAAATCCCTGTGACAATCGTAACTCCCGGGAGGCTGGCTACATCGGGGTAACAAACTGCGCTTGTACCAAGTGCCTACAGCGACGGTTTTGCATCGGGAACAAACTCGCCCCCGCCCGATAAATTGAAATTGTCGGTACGCAATTCGCAAGGGGCGGACCATAAAAAAACAGGGACGTATGTACACCTGAATTTATTTGTGGCGGATCTAGTGAAGTATGTGTTTAGAAGATCGGAAAGTTTTTTATGGCTTTTTGAATAGTAATACACACCAACTGTATGATCAATTTTGTAGATATTTAATAACATACCTACCTATTGAGATCACTCAGAGTAAGTTAGTACATTATCTAGGTACCTACTGGTTGATCTATAAATGATGATCCATAATATCGCTAGACTAACACAATAACTGTATGGTCCTAACCATGGACCAGTTACTAAGGGGACTGGCCCTAAGCAAGTCGGCCGAGTGGTCGGCCTAGTACTAACATCGACATAAAACGAAGCGAGTAGTTCAACTATTTACCGGTAAATAGTAAAATGAAAATGAAAAAACAATGACCACGTTTTGTTTCTTACAAATATCTAATAATAAGGGCACCTCTTTCTTCAGTTTACTCTGTGGTCCTAACTAAGCAACGCTTCTACTATGGCTACCATACAATGGACTGAAAGCGATATCAGTGACACAATGTTCAACATTTGTCTCTGGCGGGACACGAATACGCAACCAACCGATGCAGAGAGCCGAACGGTCTACGCTCGAACCACTCCGCGCTAGGGACACGGAAAAGTACTCGATACCTTGTCCGGTCATTTGCACTTCAGTTTTTTTGATAACTGCAGTAAATATCCAATCTGCCTCATTTCTCAATATTACCTCAAGAGGCAGTGTGCAGCAGTGAGCAACCACACGTCAGTGACTACGGAGCCCCCGCATATGGGGTAGGTCTTCTCTCTAAGCGACACTTGCCAGGGCACGGCCGCTATCGATGTGTTGCGGCCGGATACTATGCGCCGAGTGGACCCTGAAACTAGAACTCATCTAAGCACGACTACGCTTAAGGGGCAAGTTATATGGAAAAATACCTATCGATCAATATCGATATAATCGAATCGAATTAGGGCAGTAGGTGTGTACAGATGGCTATTGATTTCGATGATAATTTGGGATGATAACTGGGGCCCTTTTATTTCAGATACGTGCGTTAGGTACCTATTAACTGAGTGCCTGAAGTAAGTTAGTTGTATTTACCTCGGCGAGTTGGTATTGTATCATTGTCACCTGAAAAAATAAATTTGATCAGAAATAATATAACAATGGTGACTCTTTACACTATCATGTTAGATTGCTGTGACGTTTGGAAGTGGTTGCATGATTTTTGACATTACTATCAGTTACTTCCCTTATCAGGAGGCTCGGTAGCGCCTCCTCCATGCTTGAGTCAAGCTAGTACCTATTGCACCTAGTTTTTCTATTAGCTTTCACACACATTCAGTAGGGGTAAAATCAATAAATAAAATAAATATCGTGGGACATTATTTTTACACACCGCTACCTGATCCCAAATTAAGCAGAGCTTGTACTATGCAAACCAGATAATTGATATTACTACAATCTACTTTTTGTTTGTAAACACCTTGGGACATACCTACAGACATGTTCATGCACACAAATGAATGTCCCAGGAAGGAATCGAACCTACGACCTGCAGTGTGATAGGCGGAATCTTACCAACCACGCCAAAGGCCAAATTGATCAAATTCCGGATTCATTCTAACATTCTTGTATTTCAAATAACTTCCTCACCAATAAGCTTCGAGAGCAGGCAGTTGTACAACACTTTGTACTGTTCCCTGACATGAGTCTGGTTCAAGAAGTCCAGGATATCCCCCTTGTGCATCTCGGCCTCCCCCGCCAATCCCGTGTAGTCCAGGTCTTTACCGGTACCTATAGGTTCCCTCTCATCGGGCAATGTCTCACAAACAACAAATATTGCTACCAACATAAACACTTTAAACATTGTAATGAATACAAAAATCACTTTATTTTAACGTCAAATTTGTTGTTTTCCTTTGCGTTTCATTTTGTTGTTTTTAATCATCATTTAATCATCTTTTAGGTAAAACACATTGATTGTGTTCTATACAGTATTGTAAGAATCGAAGTAATTGTTAGCAATATTTTCATAGTTCTTTTATAATTATTGCAAAAGCTATTAAATCAAATGGCCGTGAAATCGAGCAAGTTTATGGAGTGCATAAGTTACGAGTTATGCAATGAGACGGGAGACGACGCCTGTAGATAATTACTGACAACACTTGTGAACAAAACTTGTTGCTATTGAGTTCGGGAAGGCGTTTCGAAAACTTCGCTAACTATCTTTGAGAAGACGTTAATAGCGGGATAAGATTTTAAGGAAAATGATGGGAATGATTTATAGGGAAAGAAAGTATTAAATGCCTCTCATATATAAACAGGTACTTAAGTCAGTAGTCAGGTACAACTTGTTATAAAACATTATGAACAAGTTACAGGAAATGGCACCCTTTTAAAACATAAACAGATCTTTATCACGTCATAACTTGAAGCGCTAACGCAAATTTAAGGAGTTGGGGATTCCGAAGTTTTAAAACGTTCTGCCGGCCCTCGGGCGAGGGCACAACTTGCACCCTTCTTGTGTGGAACTTTGCTTAGAGGGCTGGTATTCTGACTTTCGGTCTTACATTTTCGGTTTCGGCGAACAATGTGACGTCTAAATTAAGTTTGTAGTGTATTGTAGTTACTCATTGGTGCTGTTGTTGATTCTGTTGATGTGATCCCATATTTTAGTGTTCGTAACGTATTTATGACGTACCTACCTTGGTATCTATTATACGTTTAGTTGTTGATAGTCGTGATTTCACAACAGAATTGGCATCACTATCTGCTAAGATTGCTCCAGGATTTTCGTTGTTGTGATATTAGAATAATTTTCAGTAATGTTACGTAAGTAACGAAATAAAAATACAATAGGGTATACTAATACTTTTAATGATATCAGCAATTTTTGCTTTTCGGCCTCGTCTATTCATAGTTTCGGCCACAATTTTTGTCCGTTACCCGCTGGACATCTGAACTTTGTCCAGGGATAATAACAGTTTAACACATTGTTTCAGGGACAGGCCCCTTTCGCTGCAAATAAAATGATTACACTGGAAGTTTCGAAGTGGGTCACAGCTAAGCCGAGCACTTTATTAAGTAACAACGGGGAGGGCTAGTTCAGAACTTCTGTTCTGACCAGTTCAATTCATTAGCCAGTTCTGCTTCTTACCTGCGTTTTTACACCTTTTTAGAACCTGGGCCACTATAGTATGTGAATCAGTTCGTTCAGTGAAACTGAAACAGCTTGTTATTTGTTTTGAATTAATTAATTGAGAGTGATCTAAGACCGGGGCCGCACTGGTAACGCGATTGCGATGCGATGGTGATGTCAAAATATCGCACATCCTAGATGATAATCAATCCCAAGCATCGTCACTTAAGCCAACTTTTTTATGATAAATTTTCTACTAGTACTACTTACAGTTCTGTGTAAATTAATGTGAATGAGTGAAAAACTCTTTGGAAATCGGTAAGAGTTACGTACGATGATCCTTCATTATTAAAAATAAATGTTCCAACCAATCCCCAAGTTTCCGCCTGAACACACCGTCGACGCAAATGAATCAACAATTCCACCCGCATTAATTAGATACACTCGCGACTCGCTTGAGGAACTCTTAACTTTGTTAGCAAACTTGCGGCTTCCGGCCGCCATCTCTGATAGTACCCCACACAGAATCCTATCGGGCTATATTCATGCCATATTGATTTCACCAAAAAAAGGTTGGTTTAGAAGGAATGGTGGCAGCATGAGGTCTGAGTACTTATTTTAAAGTGATGTAATGTAGCATTATTATAACAATAAAGGAAATGACATAATATGCTATGACCCTTATATTTCCTAAACTATTCTCCATAGGTACCCCAAGTAAGGTGTACCTACTGTTTCGTCAACAGCATTTTGTACTCAAAAGGGCTGAACCTATGGCGTATTCCTCTGGGCGTATTCCTCCTCAATGCGAAAGGAATTCGGGCGATAGTCTCACAACCCAAAATTAGAGTTTCTTATGTTTTAGTCGCCTTTCAGAAAGTCCACAAAAAAAATCTGATCCTAAAACTACCCATAGAAATACTAAAAGGTTGAGTTATTCTAACTGAGCTTTACGCTGTAAGCTTACAGCTTACTTCTACCTTTAAAGCTTACAGGCTAACTATTGTTCTTTCAGATTTAGTCAAACTATAGAACTAGGTACGATCTCAGCCACTCAGCGATGTACCAGCACTCGGGCGACAGAGGCGGCCACTAGCCAACCGAGTGGCCGGAGAAAGGGTCAAGTTGTTCTCAGCTAGTCTATGCGAGGTATTGTTGGCTGACCTGGGAGGCTGTGATTGAGAAATTGCAAATAGAGGTAGTGCCTACTATACGTTATTGCCGTCACAGGATGCGGATAGTATAAGGGTTTCAAATTGTCGTCTCAAACGAGAGATAGCTTTGAATTTGTCCAAAAATACTGTGGTAGCACAAAGACGGATAGTAACGTTTATTTTAAACTAGCTTTTGCCCGCGACTTCGTCCGCGTAGACTTCAAAATAAAAAAAAACCGGGCAAGTGACTTAAGACTTTTTAGTGCTAGTGCCCCTCCCCCTTCCACTTCCCCCTACCTTACGTCTTCCCCTTCCTCCCTCACCTACCCTATGCATACTAAGTTTCAAGTCAATCGGGTACAAACATATTTTTCTGCCGTACTTTTCTACCTTTAGTTTCCCCCTTTTGGGTGTTGATTTACGAAATGATTTTTTATGGGATCAAACTGAAGTAGTACCTACCATATTCAGCTCAGCTTATACCCCAATTATTTAAAATGAATAATCATAACCAATCTTGAGATATGGATGACTAAACATTCGCTGACCCCGCTCTCCCCTTTTCCTTCAAAATATTGAAAACGCCGAAACCCCAGTTTGATTATTTAAAATGAACAATCATAACCAATTTCGAGATATGGATGACTAAACATTCGCTGACCCCGCTCTCCCCTTTTCCTTCAAAATATTAAAAACGCTGAAACCCCAGTCTGATTATTTAAAATTAACAATCATAACCAATTTCGAGATATGGATGACTAAAAGTTCGCTGACCCCGCTCTCCCCTTTTCCTTCAAAATATTAAAAACGCTGAAACCCCAGTCTGATTATTTAAAATGAACAATCATAACCAATTTTGAGATATGGATGACTAAACATTCGCTGACCCCGCTCTCCCCTTTTCCTTCAAAATATTAAAAACGCTGAAACCCCAGTCTGATTATTTAAAATGAACAATCATAACCAATTTCGAGATATGGATGACTAAACATTCGCTGACCCCGCTCTCCCCTTTTCCTTCAAAATATTAAAAACGCTGAAACCCCATTCTGATTATTTAAAATGAACAATCATAACCAATTTCGAGATATGGATGACTAAAAATTCGCTGACCCCGCTCTCCCCTTTTCCTTCAAAATATTAAAAACGCCGAAACCCCAGTTTGATTATTTAAAATGAACGATCATAACCAATTTCGAGATATGGATGACTAAACATTCGCTGACCCCGCTCTCCCCTTTTCCTTCAAAATATTAAAAACGCTGAAACCCCAGTCTGATTATTTAAAATGAACAATCATAACCAATTTCGAGATATGGATGACTAAACATTCGCTGACCCCGCTCTCCCCTTTTCCTTCAAAATATTAAAAACGCTGAAACCCCAGTCTGATTATTTAAAATGAACAATCATAACCAATTTCGAGATATGGATGACTAAACATTCGCTGACCCCGCTCTCCCCTTTTCCTTCAAAATATTAAAAACGCTGAAACCCCAGTCTGATTATTTAAAATGAACAATCATAACCAATTTCGAGATATGGATGACTAAAAATTCGCTGACCCCGCTCTCCCCTTTTCCTTCAAAATATTAAAAACGCCGAACCCCCAGTTTGATTATTTAAAATGAACAATCATAACCAATTTCGAGATATGGATGACTAAACATTCGCTGACCCCGCTCTCCCCTTTTCCTTCAAAATATTAAAAACACTGAAACCCCAGTCTGATTATTTAAAATGAATAATCATAACCAATTTCGAGATATGGATGACTAAAAATTCACTGACCCCGCTCTCCCCTTTTCCTTCAAAATATTAAAAACGCCGAAACCCCAGTTTGATTATTTAAAATGAACAATCATAACCAATTTCGAGATATGGATGACTAAACATTCGCTGACCCCGCTCTCCCCTTTTCCTTCAAAATATTAAAAACGCTGAAACCCCAGTCTGATTATTTAAAATGAATAATCATAACCAATTTCCAGATATGGATGACTAAACATTCGCTGACCCCGCTCTCCCCTTTTCCTTCAAAATATTAAAAACTCTGAAACCCCAGTCTGATTATTTAAAATGAATAATCATAACCAATTTCGAGATATGGATGACTAAAAATTCGCTGACCCCGCTCTCCCCTTTTCCTTCAAAATATTAAAAACGCTGAAACCCCAGTCTCATCAATTCAAATAAGCAATCATAACCAATATCGAGATATGGATGACTTATTAAAACATCCCTTGACCCCGTTTTCCCCTTTCCCGTCAAAATAACAAAACTCGACCACCCCTATACAAACTTTCACTCCACATTTCACCCCTTAGGGGTTGAATTTCCAAAAACACGAAAGAAATCTAAACACAAACTTTCATTCCCCTATTTCATCCCCTTAGGGGTTGAATTTTCAAAAACCCTGAAATTACTCTTTTTTATTTTTGAAAAGACACCTAATCACCAATTTAAGTAAGTCTAACTTCAAAAATGACGGAATTTCCATACAAACTTTTATCCCCTATTTTACCCCCTTAGGGGTCGAATTATCAAAAACCCTGAAACCCATATTTTTTTATTTTTCAAAAGACACCTAATCAGCAATTTTCATAATTCTAACTTCAAAAATGACGAACTTCCATACAAACTTTCATCCCCTATTTTACCCCCTTAGGGGTTGAATTTCAAAAAACCCTTTCTTAGTACACCTCTACACATCAAGACAAACCCACCCTCCAAATTTGAAGTCTCTACGATCAGCGGTTTAGGCTGTGCGTTGTCTGTCAGTCAGTCAGTCAGTCAGGACTTTGATTCTTATATATTTAGACTAGCTTTTGCCCGCGACTTCGTCCGCGTAGACTTAAAAATAAAAAAAAACCGGGCAAGTGACTTAAGACTTTTTAGTGCGCCAGGGTTTTTTAAGACAGTATTTGCTTTTTTATAAAAATAATTTTATTTCATGATTTTTATTGGAGCCATACAAACTTTATCACGGTACCTAATTCGGTGAATGCGTGTTTTGGTAGGTAGGTATATAGAGCCAAAATCCCTAATCCCCCTCCCCTTCTCCACCCCTTTTCCTCCCCTCTCTTCCTTCTGCTCCCTCCCCCTCCATTTCCCTTTCCCTTTCCCCTCCCCCTTCCACATCCCCCTACCTTACGTCTTCCCCTTCCTCCCTCACCTACCCTATGCATACTAAGTTTCAAGTCAATCGGGTACAAACATATTTTTCTGCCGTACTTTTCTACCTTTAGTTTCCCCCTTTTGGGTGTTGATTTACGAAATGATTTTTTATGGGATCAAACTGAAGTAGTACCTACCATATTCAGCTCAGCTTATACCCCAATTATTTAAAATGAATAATCATAACCAATCTCGAGATATGGATGACTAAACATTCGCTGACCCCGCTCTCCCCTTTTCCTTCAAAATATTAAAAACGCTGAAATCCCAGTCTGATTATTTAAAATGAACAATCATAACCAATTTCGAGATATGGATGACTAAACATTCGCTGACCTCGCTCTCCCCTTTTCCTTCAAAATATTGAAAACGCCGAAACCCCAGTTTGATTATTTAAAATGAACAATCATAACCAATCTCGAGATATGGATGACTAAACATTCGCTGACCCCGCTCTCCCCTTTTCCTTCAAAATATTAAAAACGCTGAAACCCCAGTCTGATTATTTAAAATGAACAATCATAACCAATTTTGAGATATGGATGACTAAACATTCGCTGACCCCGCTCTCCCCTTTTCCTTCAAAATATTAAAAACGTTGAAACCCCAGTCTGATTATTTAAAATGAACAATCATAACCAATTTCGAGATATGGATGACTAAACATGCGCTGACCCCGCTCTCCCCTTTTCCTTCAAAATATTAAAGACGCTGAAACCCCAGTCTGATTATTTAAAATGAACAATCATAACCAATTTCGAGATATGGATGACTAAAAATTCGCTGACCCCGCTCTCCCCTTTTCCTTCAAAATATTAAAAACGCTGAAACCCCAGTCTGATTATTTAAAATGAACAATCATAACCAATTTCGAGATATGGATGACTAAACATTCGCTGACCCCGCTCTCCCCTTTTCCTTCAAAATATTAAAAACGCTGAAACCCCATTCTGATTATTTAAAATGAACAATCATAACCAATTTCGAGATATGGATGACTAAAAATTCGCTGACCCCGCTCTCCCCTTTTCCTTCAAAATATTAAAAACGCTGAAACCCCAGTCTGATTATTTAAAATGAACAATCATAACCAATCTCGAGATATGGATGACTAAACATTCGCTGACCCCGCTCTCCCCTTTTCCTTCAAAATATTAAACACGCTGAAACCCCAGTCTGATTATTTAAAATGAACAATCATAACCAATTTTGAGATATGGATGACTAAACATGCGCTGACCCCGCTCTCCCCTTTCTCGTCAAAATGATTAAAAATACGGAAACCCCAGTCTGATCAATTCAAATAAGCAATCATAACCAATATCGAGATATGGATGACTTATTAAAACATCCCTTGACCCCGTTTTCCCCTTTCCCGTCAAAATAACAAAACTCGACCACCCCTATACAAACTTTCACTCCACATTTCACCCCTTAGGGGTTGAATTTCCAAAAACACGAAAGAAATCTAAACACAAACTTTCATTCCCCTATTTTACCCCCTTAGGGGTTGAATTTTCAAAAACCCTGAAATTACTCTTTTTTATTTTTGAAAAGACACCTAATCACCAATTTAAGTAATTCTAACTTCAAAAATGACGGGACTTCCATACAAACTTTTATCCCCTATTTTACCCCCTTAGGGGTCGAATTTTCAAAAACCCTGAAACCCATATTTTTTTATTTTTCAAAAGACACCTAATCAGCAATTTTCATAATTCTAACTTCAAAAATGACGAACTTCCATACAAACTTTCATCCCTTATTTTACCCCCTTAGGGGTTGAATTTCAAAAAACCCTTTCTTAGTACACCTCTACACATCAAGACAAACCCACCCTCCAAATTTCAAGTCTCTACGATCAGCGGTTTAGGCTGTGCGTTGTCTGTCAGTCAGTCAGTCAGTCAGTCAGTCAGTCAATCAGGACTTTGATTCTTATATATTTAGATTATGAAGAAAATGAAACATTTGTCTAAAAATTGGTAATTTAAGTTCGGGTAATTCCCGAGACAGACATCGTTTCTATTAAATTTATCAGCGGGCGAAATCGTGAAATTGCTCAGCTTTTAAATTGTGCGCCCTCGCGTTTCTCCCTCAATTAGGTTTTACGATTCATTCTCATAATATCCCTAGCGTTTCTTTCTCTCCCAATAACTCTACATAAAAAGTAAGGATGTCCGTGTTCATTACGGTTTCCGGTGATTATATCGGAAACGTCCGGCACGTCGGACGACAGACCGGGCCGGACGAAAAAACGCTAACCTATCGATAATACTAAATGTAATCTGCTACCAAATGGAGTTTACTTACAATATAAAGCACTAAGAAAGCAGACAAATTATATTTTATCTCGGAAATTCAGGCGTCATGGTGTGCTATCGATTATTTGGGATCGGTGTCAATCTATCTTCTTAAAACTCTGCATACTTAGATTTGAGAATCACATCAGAATTCAACTTGGACACATTCTGACCAAAACAAATAAGTACTTACACTATTTACCTTGGTCAAGATTATACCTACTATAATTCCATAGGTTTTGTTTGAGGTATACTTCCCTTAAAAAACTTCTTCCCTAAAACACCTTTAAACTGTTTACCTATATTAGTGATGTGCCGAGTACGCTATTTATGGTACTCGAGTATTCTGGTACTCGTTAAAAAAAGAATCGAGTAAGTACTCGAGTCAGAGGACTCGGACAGGTACTCGAATACTTGTAATGAGTACTCGAGTACTTAATAGGACTCGAGTACTTTTGTATTATGTATTTTTAACCACTCAAACGTCCGAGCTTCACATTTAATTACTGCGTTCTACTTGCACTCGTGAAAATTGGAGAAAATGGCGAAAATTTTGGCGAGAGCCCCGAATTATAACGAATTTTCTAAAAAAACTACTACTGTTACAGCAAGTACTCGGAACCCGTATTCGAGTACCGGGTACTCGAGTTCTATAATCTGAGTACTCGAGTACCCGAGTACTTAGTAAGTACTCGAGTAAGTACTCGAGTCAGGCTGTACTCAGCACATCTCTAACCTATATCAGCATAAAATGTGTTGTTTATAATAATACGATAAAAATAAAAATTAGGGGTGTTAATAATGAAATCAGTTTTTACCCATCCGGGATAGGCGCGGGGATGATTTGATAAGCCGGGGCGAGCCCGGGGCGGGGCGGGGCGGGGGTAACCATCTTTATTCAATCCTGGCCACCTTTCAATTCGGGACTTCCGCGCGTGACCAGAATTTTGGTTACATCTTGTGGTTACCATGCTTAGCTTAAAGATTACATATGGTAGTCTTAAATTAAGTCGTCATAATTCAACGCCCAACACAATAAAAGAGTGGTGTTATTAGTACCCTAGACCTTATCTTTAGACCCTTTGTCTACTATAATGTGACATCATAATTTCAACCGATATGAACGCGGTTTATAATCAGTGAAATCCTTCTTTATCATGCATCGGGGATTCTGAAATGTTGTTGAAGTCTAAATACTAACTCCAAAATAAAAAGCTATGATGGACTTATCACAAATCAGTGCAAATACAATCCGTAATTACAAATCAGTTTGGTTCCTAAAAATCCTTTGTAAAACGATTGTAAATGATATTTTTTTTCCAACATAATTAAACATAATTATCATGTATTTTCTACAATTGCTCATTAGATGTGTCCATATGGCGCGCATGCTTCATCAGGCGCATGCCTCGCGCGAGCACTCAGTTTTGACGTCGGAACGCATAGACGTAATGTCATAATATGAGTGCTCGGGTGAGGCATGCGCGCCATATGGACACATCTATTCATATAGAATCATGACATATTATTTTGGGTTCCAAAAATAAGATCGAAGCTATGTCACCCTTTTCGTGAATGAGGTTGTTCAGATTTTACACAAGCTCGCAAAATACGTCAAAATGTGACGTGCAAACAATAATAATAAATAAGAATTTAGCCCTTTTAACGTCCCACTGCTGGGCACGGGCCTCCCGTCAATGCGAGGAGGATTCAGGCCATAATCCACCACGCTGGCCCAGTGCGGGTTGGTGGATGTGCAAACAATAATCACTATTAATTCTATAACGTCTCTCGTTTACCTACACATCGTTTAATTTAAATGGTGCAGCTTACATTGTCAAGCCGGATTATGATACTGGTAACGCTATCCGAAACGTAGCCAATAGATACGTCCAGAAGTGTCACATGCCGCGCGAGGAAAATTTTCCTCGCCAAGTTTGACTTGCCTCACGTGAGGCAAATGCGCGCCCTGCCTCACCTGAGCACTCACATTTGCCTCGCCTAGTTTGGCAGTCGTGAGACAGAACGATGTCAAACGTGTCAAACTGATTGATCGGGTATACCTTTCCCTGTCTAGAGTGTCAGTTGCCTCACCATTTGCCTCGCGCGGCATGCGACTGAGCCAAACGTCGTGCTTCGCGAGGCATGTGGGTGAGCAGCCTCGCGCGGCATGTGCATGTTGTAGACACGTCTATTTAAAAACAACATTAGGTACATAAAGCAATCCAACCTCTAAAAGGGGATTACACGAATCCAGTGCTCACAAAAGAAAAATTAACCTATTTCAGCCGTAGCAAGAACAAGAAGCGGGTATAAAGGCTTCGCGTGAAGTAAATTAATTACGGAAGGCTGGGGGGAGAAGGAGGGGGAGGGGGGTTAACTCATTAGTCCTCGACAAAAAAGCCCTACACTTATGCGGAGATAACGCGGGGAGATGTTGGCAGGTGTTGCCGGCGAGTTTCAGGACAATACGGGTTCACCCAAAGACATTACTAAAAGGGAAACACGTGGCTGTCCAAAATATGGTATCTTAAACGGAGACCATGGACACACTACGACTCAGTTGCTCGCGGAAAATAACGTTGCAAGCATATCGATATTGCTAATATGGCTCATCTTCCGGTGAATAATGCCCCTTATGTAGGTATTTATTACAATGAATTGTGGAATTGCAAGTGCGATAACGGATGAGTGTATTTCTTTTCATGTGGTGGTGTGCTGAGCTCCAGTTTTGTGATTGCAAGGTACCACATCTGCTTAAATGATACATCAGGTAAACCGGGTTTACCTGATTTCGGTAACGATGGGGGATGAATGTCAGCTTGAGAGATAAAGGAGAGAGTTTTTTTTATGTTTTGGAAATAATATTTACTGATTTCTATTATTTACAGTCTGATATTGGTACATATTTTTATGTGGATATTAGCCTTATTCCTATAGGTATTTATGCCAGTCACTTTGTTATGTTCGTAGTGTAGGTATTGTTTTGTTGATGTTGATGGATTCCATTGCAAAGTAGACGATATAAATAATTGCGGATACTCTTCTTTTAACTATACCTATAGACGGGCCCGTTAGCGTGGTTTGCGTGATAGCGCCTTTCACGCTGCAGGTCGTAGGTTCGATTCCTAATCGGGACATGCATTTGTGTGCATGAACATGTCTGTATGTCCCGAGTCTGGGTGTATATGTATATTAAGTATGTATTTACAAATAAAAAAGTAGTATATGGAGTAATATCAGTTATCTGGTTTCCATAGTACAAGCTCTGCTTAGTTTGGGATCAGGTAGCCGTGTGTAAAAAAATGTCCCAGGATATTATTATAACTCCCTTTCTTTTTAGATTAAATTCATGTCAGTTCTAATAAAGTTTAGCCGTTTCCCGAGTTGAGGGTCAACCCATAGCATCTTCGTTGGACATAATTCTAGATTCTAGCTTACTAGATTAACAGTGGTATGACTATGTTCCCTTTTGGCAGGTCTAGTCAGTGGTCTGTAAAAATGTTATCATTGTACGAACAACAATTATAACCAAATAAGAAAAAGACTGTCTATGATCGTGTAATATTCAGGAAACAAATCTGAGGATCTTCTGGCAGTGAAACTGGAGTTAAGGCCATGTTACCCAGCCCACAGATTTAAACCTTTGTAGGTAGTTCATTTAAAAGTTCCGTTCCGCCGTTTTGATGTTGGGAACTAATTAACTAAAATTGTGCAGTGTTATATTCGCATCGGAATCCTGGGTACCCCATTAATTATCCAGAGTTTGTAATTAAACAACAACTTTAACAACTTTTGATACCTGTCACAACTAGGAAATCCCACCTAATTTAATATAACAACGGAAACTAATTACAGTGCAAACTTCTTCATAATTTGTAGCCTTTTTCGTAATTTGTAACGGACGGACGACGGAGTTCAGACTACAGAGTTTTTGACAGAGTCAAAACGTTAAGACTTGGACTATAGTAGCGGCACGCCATGATGGCCGTTTTGACGTGTGGGAGGGTGGAGAAAATGAACCTTATTATAACGGAATAAGAATGCCAGTTTTGAAGTTTAAGAATGTCAAAAAATGAATGCGAAAATGTTTCTTATTCCGTTATAATAAGGTTCATCCTCTTCACCCTCCCAGATGACAAAACGGCCATCATAGCGTGCCGCCACTATAATATGACCAAAATATGACTGAAGTGTAGAGTATAACTGGAAACTCGAAGCACAAACTCATAACATGCTTTCACTGTCGTACTTATTTATGGAATATGTGCTGTGAGGGAGACGGAAGACGCTTGTTAACGTAACGCCACGTAAATAGATCGTTCTTGAGCCGCGAATGTCATAATTTGGCAAGTCATGCAATTTTAATTATGTTTTCAACACTTGTTTAAATAATTTAATCCCTCCCTATACAAACTCATATTATTCTGTTTAACTTTTCCAACTTTATTCACAACAATTATTTTACAAAATAATAATTAACAATAACAAAATACTTTTATGATTACAAATCGTGATTGCGTTACGAAAATCTGGGATTGTGTTGACATTATTGGTGCGTAACTAATGTCACCTTAGTTAGCGAAGTTGACAATGGAACAATCAACGAGCCCTTTGTATAAACCGTGTAAACATATCGGGAGCTCCCTGATAATCAAAGGCTCCGCCCTCATCTCGCATATTATAAAATAGTTATAAACTACACTGTAATCGCGTAACAATCGTAT
Organism: Drymonia ruficornis; assembly: GCA_947859195.1. NCBI lineage: Eukaryota > Metazoa > Arthropoda > Insecta > Lepidoptera > Notodontidae > Drymonia > Drymonia ruficornis. The sequence goes on along the minus strand of OX401910.1, from coordinate 793,954 downwards.
CGCCTTCGATAAAGCATGCCGTTATTGTCGTTTACGTTACGTTGCGATAGTCAGGGTTAATTTCATAAGTGCACTAGCAGCTAGACTGTATTGTTGTAATGATACGACACAGTATTCATTGAGATTTGATACTACACTTAAGAAAACGACTACAGTAGCGGCACGTTATGATGGCCGTTTTGACATGTAGAGGGGGAAGAGGATGAACCTTATTGCAACGGAATAAGATTCATTTTAGTATTCATTTTTTGACATTTCTTAATTTAAAAAATGTCATTCTTATTCCGTTATAATAAGGTTCATTTTTCCCTCCCCCCACATGTCAAAACGGCCATCATAGCGTGCCGCTACTGTACGTACAAAAATTGTGCTGAAGAGGCAGTTCTATTTGGTCCAATTTTACTTCGGTTCTCTTATGTTTAGGTACGTAAAACATTTATTATTACTACTGGTCATACATCAAATTCTAGGTCCATCCATCCCGCAAGTCTATTCACAAAACTAATAGCCTTCAGAGTATGTCACGGAACTTGTTTATCCCTCGGACCGCTAAACAAATTTCCCAGGCTTTACGAACTCCACTTACGAGTGTATACACAGAATAAATAATGTTCGGACGTAAAATACTGATCCTAACTTTGTGCACAGAAAAATAACAGTCTAGGCACGTCATGGCTTAAGATAAATAAAATTTCAGATCATTTAGTCAGGATAAAGATATGAAAACTTTTACTTACTTCAGATATAAACAAATAACGCTGTATGCCCAAAAGAGTTAGGTAAAGGGTCGTTGACCATGGGGGGGGCTTCATAATCATAGAGGTAGTAACAATGGTAGAGTAAATGCCATATGTCCTACATCTTAAGACGATACAAGAAAAAAATGAATTTTAGTTTCGGGGTGTGGCTAGCGTCGCGTGAGCTGCCGAAGGATATATCCCTCTCGCTTAGCTAGGACAGAACAGCTATGGAGTAGACTATAGTATAGTTATTTTTTGAAGGAACAATATTGTTTAATTCGTACAATTAAAATAATATGTCCCAGTGCACCTTTTAAAATAGATGAAATGGATGAAAATATTCAAATATATTTTTTTCGTTTTATATGGGATTTCTATGTTGTTTTTATTGCTGAAGACAAATTAAGTCAAAAGAAGACAAACGATACCTACAATATGCTGATAGATACGTATAACAATATTTCGATCGTATAATAGCCTATAACCAGCGGACGATCCAGACGCGTCCAACGATATCTCATTAGTCAAATTATTATGATATAAAAATAGTTTGGACGTTATACGGGAGCAGATGAACATACATACATATCGGTCAAAATCATAACCCTCCGCCCACCGTAGTCGGGTAAAAATGTACATACTCTGTGTCAGTGACTGACTGCCGGATAAGAGTATCTTTTTCATGTTTCGTAGGCAAAGGAATACTTTGGTACTTAACTTCGATGCCGATCATGAAGTCATCAGCGGTGTCATAATATTTTTTTTTACCATATTTAATTTATTTTTTAATTTAATTTTCAGTTTTTATTAATTTTATTGATTTAACCATGCATTTATTTTTTGTTTATCTTTTTATCTTTATTTTTTTATCTATCAAAATCACCCTTAGACTGGTTACCGCCACAGGTGACAAGAGGGCTGGGTCTTTCCTTGCTCAAAAAATTCGCTTGACAACAGGAACAGCTTGAATACAGGGAGGACATGCAGCCAGTATCCCACGCGGACGGTATTTGTTTAATTAGGGGTAGGTTTTTATTTTATTGTAATTTTAATTTATGTTATTATTATATTGTATTTTAATGATAAAACATGAAAAATAAAAATATTTTTATTTTTATTTTTAAAATTTAATTTTACTTTTATTTATTGTTTTATATTTATTGTGAAATTATAATAATTTTAATAATCAATATTGGACTATGTCTGAAACAAATACATTGAATTGAATAATTTAAATACAAAAATTATCACATTAACTCGTTAAATCACGGTTTACACCCGCTAGAACGAAAAAGATCCTAACATGGTAGGTAGGACCTGAGGGTTGGCCAGTTAATTACTTAAAATACACTATATTTATTTCAAGAAAACATTCATAAGATCTGAAGGCGTCGGACTCGCACATCTCACACTCGCACATCGGTTCCGTACCACCGTAGAATAAACAAATAGGGAGTTTTTACAGAAATGACACGAATAACTACGAAATGACAAGAGATGACACAAAATGACAAGAGATGACACAAAATGACAAGAGATGAAAAGAAATTACACAAGACAAGGAAAAGCAAACGAAAATCACGCTGCAGTGCAGGTCGTAGGTTCGATTCCTGCCCAGGACATGCATTTGTGTGCATGAACATGTCCGCATGTCCCGAGTCTACGTGTAATTAAGTGTATATTTAGTTTGTATTTACAAACAAAAAGTAGTATATGTAGTAATATCAGTTATCTGGTTTCCATAGTACAAGCTGTGCTTAGTTTGGGATCAGGTCAATGATTTATTAAGTTACACTAGATACGCAGTATACGGCGCCAAAGCGTGGCCACTTATTATATGTCTTCAAACCATGAACGTAATACCATTGAACGAGGACTGTGGACTACAAACTTTATTTTCCTTTCATTAATTCAAAAATAAACCTTATCTGACGGACTTAACGCCCACGATGCAGGCTTTATAAAAACCGGTCCCAGCCAGATACCTATAACTGCGCCTTCTTTCCCTTTCTAACAGTACAACCTTTCAACCCTTGTGTTGCCAGTTAATATTTATTCGATCACTTTAAATTTGGTACATTTTCATGATAATAATAATAAACAATAAAGTCGATTAATGAAATACCTATGGTAAAGTATAAGAATATCCTAAGATTAAAATTTCAAATATAAATAAATATCTGAAAATAAGTACTTACCTTCTTTAATAATTCGCTTGTAATTGTCAGTTCCGTGATGTCTATAGGAATCGTAGCAGAAATAAAATTAAACACTTGAAACACAGAACGTCAATTTGCGTGACACACGACATTTTCAGCGAATTTTAAATCTAGAGGATTGTGCTGAATTTTCTTATAAAAATGGGTAGAATATGCGTAATGGAAGGGTGTAAAAGCGAATATTATCCGAATTAAGGATTATCTTAACATAGGTAAGTGGGTAACTATGTTTTCCACGTTAAGTACATTTTAGATGTTCGGGTGACATAAATTTCGGTAGTAAAAAGGACTATAATATCAATCTTATTATGTGTCTGTGTTAACTGAGGAATATCGTCCACGGGAACTGTTTGCAGCGATAAAGTCGCGCTTTTCGTTGCCGCACGACTGCATCGCTACTTTTTGAAGTCGGTCGCATTTGCAACGCGCGACATACCACACGCTGGTAAAACGCGACGCTCACGCCGCGTTGTCACGGCTCGCCGGGCTCACACGCGGCGTTCGCGTCGTTCACACGCTCAAGGAACGCGCACGTCTAGGGCCAGATTAACCCTTTCAGGGCCCCTAGGCAATGCAACTCTCGGGGCCCCTTTCCTTTACCCTTTTGTTACTTTTTAATAGTACATTACTGCCACGGTCTGTAATGAGTGTGTTGCTGGGCGCTTTGTTGATGGCCGAAAGCGCAGCGCAGCGCAGCTCCAGGGCTCCACAGCGCGGTCAGCATTGCAACCCTTGATGGACAATATAAAATAAAGGCCGAGACCGATGGTTTGTCGATTGAAATTGTTTGAAATCGGGACTTCCCGATTACTCCTAAACAATAAAAAACAAAAAAAACAATTTTGTCTTTTTCAGATTACCTAAAACTACAGATCCCAGGCGTGTAAATTGGTTACAACGAATACCTATTGGCTACAGAAAAATTACCCAAAATTCCGTCATATGCAGCAAGCATTTTAAGCCGACAGATTATGTCCCTAATTTAACACAACGAGTTTTAAAAGAAAATGCCCTGCCCTCACTGTTCCTTTTCGTTAGCACAAAGGACAATGGGCAAAAATGGTCCAAATGTCCAACACTTCCGAGACCTACGTCACTCGATAGACCACTACATACTGAGTAACTTTTGCAAAGGCAGTTCAACAAAATAGGTTGTCAGTAAAAAATGAGTAGTTTAAAAGAATATTTTATTTTTTTTATTTCACACTTTGTGTTATGTCTTATACATTTTTTTCGAAAGGCAACAATATAAATTCACTTTCTAACATTAAATAAAAATAAACAAAGCTGTCAGAAAGCAAAAAATGCCGTGAAACATATTTTATTATTATTTTTGTTACATGATGATAAGTGAAAAAGTAAGGTAACGCATAGAAGGTACCTGCTTATTTATGTTATAGAAGCGCAACATCAGAAAATACGTAAGAATGCTGCTGTTGTTGTTGTTGTTCACTTTTCATCAGGTAACAAAAATAGTAATAAAATATTTTTCACGGCATTTTTGGCTTTCTGACAGCTTATTTTATTTTTATTTAATGTTAGTAAGAGTATTTGTATTGTTGCCTATCGAAAAAAATGTATAAACATAATAATAAGAGTGAAATCAAAAAAATATGTTTTTTAAACTACCCATATTTTTTTACTGACAGCTTATTTTGTTGATCTGTCTTTGTAAAAGTTACTCAGTATTTAGTGGCCTATCGGGTTACGTAGGTCTCGTCAGTGGTGTATATTTGGACCAAGTCCCATACAATTTTGCCCATTGTCCTTTAATTTTGTCTTATGGTCTAATTAGTGGGATATTCTTAGGGTACCGTACCTAATAAGGAAAAAAAACTAAACCCTAAATATGATCACTTTGTTGTCCTTCTGTCTGTCTCTATGTCCGTCTGTCACAACTTGCACAGCCCAAATCAAACATAACATGTTAACAGTAGTAGGTACCTTTTATAGCATAGAAAAAGAGTAAGTATAGGAAAGATAAGTATAGGAAAAACCATAGATATGGAGAGCCTAGACAACGTCCAAGCGTGTGAAGTGTCATGTTACTTTATATTACAAAGTGGCAAAATCTACGATCTTAAATACTATTTTGTAACTTCATTTAGGTTGCCAAGATACAGACAGGCACTCGTGTGGTTTGGCCACCGCAGACTAATTTATTGTACCTACACATGTTCTTAAGAAAATAAACATCCCTTTCCTTATTTTATTATTTTCCTTATTTTTATTATGATAATAATAATCTCGGAACAAAAGCACGTTTTCACTAGATGTCCATGGGGACGTTCTCAAAATTTCAAAATATTATGGTCACTCTTGTTTGCAAAGGAAACAACGTTCAGTATGGTATCTCGCTGTCGGCTTCACTTTTGCTGCCAAGTCCGCATTCCAGGTGTTAGAGACTTAAAACTTCCTTGCTTCAAACATATCCGACATCAGTTGCCAGCTTGACGTCAGTGAGCGCGAACATATTCGCAACGTACAAACAGTGGGGGGACAGTTCGAAGGCCAGCAATTTTGTACTGCGACAAATGCATTTCGCTACCAATACACAGAGTGTTGCCAGTATATTTAGTATTGGCTAGGTAGGCGAAATTAGATAATTTTAAAACACGTGATTTTGTAATGAATCTTTTTTTCTTTGAAAGTTTTTTTACTGTAATACTCTATTTTTGAGTAATTATGAGTTTAAAATTACTTTTTCAGTAGTTTTTGTCATGTAACTAAATATTACAGTAGTTTTTAATAATATATATGGTCACACTGATGCGACGTTGGATTTCGAAGTTTTGTTGGTTTCGGCATGTTGATTTTAAAAATTTCAATGTGTTGTGAATTAGTGCTTTTTATTATGTATTTCTTTGTTACTGGCGTCGAAGTTGAGTATTTACTCCTCCGCTGAGTGTATTTGTGAGACAGGACTCCTATTCCATCTAGAGAAAGAGACTCCCATATACTGTGTAACTGTGTACATAATTTTGAGACAGGACTCGTTATTTAGGAGAAAGTGACTCTGTTACCTTAGTTTTGTGTGTTATTTAAGAACTTAGGAGATATAACATATCCACAAAAGTGCAAGATGCCAAACAAAAAAACTCGTAGACTCGAACAAATTTGAAATGTTGACCGATACTCTATTTGAAAACTGGCAGACATTATAATTTATTTGTTGGATACATTTTATTCGCCGATTCTGAAACAGGCCCTTACAAATGTAAGTACTTAAAGATATTACACATAACTAAATTGGTTTGTCTTTATTTCAGTTGTAAAAAATGGGTTCAAGTTACTGGTAAAGAAGATCTTCTTTATTTGCCTATAGAAAAATTGAATACTATCAAACATATATGTGGTAAACATTTCAAAAATAAACACATGAACAAGAAAGGGAATAAGCTGAAGAAGTGTGCGGTGCCCAGCCTAGATCTGATGCAGTCTCCTTTGAGTGATGCCCAGATGTTGCAATTTCCTCTACATATATTCAAAAATCCTCAAGGTATTTTAACTACTTATGTACTAAAAAAATAATGTATTGCAAACCCACTGTTATAATGATTTTATTTTTATACCTATTTACTTATTATAAAATATTGTACCGATTAAATTTATCATAATGATTTCAGTTTCCGAACCTGAGAATATTGTTCCATCGACCAGCAAAGCATGCCAAGGACACAAGCCCACAAGTCACTCAAGAAATGAGGCAGTTGCGTTTGTTTCTACAGGTATGAGAGAGTGATTACTTATTTTAAATGTATGTGTTTATATGTAGAATAAAACTTTAACTTTTTATCTATCTTTGAAACCAACAACTAGTTAGTTTAAAAAAAAATATGTATTTTTCTAACCCGTAATAAATGCTGAAATATTATCATAATGATTTCAGTTTCCGTACCTGACAATATTGTTCCATCGACCAGTAAAGCGGGTCAAGGACACGAGCCCACAAGTTACTCCAGAAATGAGGCAGTTGCGTCTGTTTCTACAGGTATGAGAGAGTGATTACTTATTTTAAATGTATAGATATACAGTTGTGTTCAGCTAATTAGGGACACTACTAAAGAAGGCAAATTTTTCTTCAAGACCTTGTAGCATGTATAATCATAGGAGTCTTATGCTTGTGTTAATGTAGTCAATTGACTGCAGCTCATATATGGGCTGGCTCAACCGGGTTATTACCACCCTCTCACAGAAGATCGTCGTAAAGTAGCTATTACAGCTGCGTTTCGTACGTTGAGAGAGACAGCCAGAAGCCCATCATTAATTAATTCACCTCGAAATCTATAAAACTAACACCTATTTAGTTGTCAACTCTGGTGTGGTATAATACTCATTGGACTCATACTGTATAGCATTGTTACTCAGACGATATAAATTATTATTACACAACAGCCCAAAATATGAATGTATGTATGTATGGGAGATCCTCTAACATACTATAACTTATAAATGCATGTACAGGGGGATGTAAGGGGTATCGTTAGAATCCTTACATTATCCCGAGTAACATTGGCTTCTATTAATATATCTTTTATTTATTTCAGAGTTACCTGAAATGATACAAGTCAGAGCCAAAGGTGTTAAGAGAAGGATAATAGAAAATGAAGAAGGTAAAAAAATTCCCCCTTAAATTTATAGAAATTTATGAAATACAAATCGCATTTTGTTCCTATAAATGCTTTGTGTACAGCGGCTGTAGCCTAGGGGCGAACAGGTTGGGCTAGTAATCAGAAGGTCCCAGGTTCGATACCCGGTGGGGCATGCACCAACGGTTGAATTTTCATCTATGTGCATAATTTAGAGTTTGCTTACAGTGAGGGAAAACATCGTGAGGAAACCTACCTATCCCTTGGGATTAGGTCCTGTATACACGGCGACAAGGTTCACCACCTGTCACGTTGGGTTCTGACTATTTGGTTAAAAGTGGGCTTTGAGTTGGCTTAATACCTCCACAATGTGGTGGTGTTGGCCACTCAAGCCTCCGACTACCCCCGAATGGGGATAAAAGTCGTGATGAATATTTAATTTTTATTTCATTTCAAATGCTTCTGTAAAAGTTGCGTTGGTTAGTTTTCAGTTACAGAGGGTGTTTTAAAAGTCCGAAATAATATTAAAAATGCCTACCTGGAAACCTAGTGTGAAAGAGTGTTATATTTTATAATATGTTGTGTTTCAGAATCTTTAACGCCAAGAAAGAAAAAATTTGTGGAAAGGCTGGCGAGAATTAGTTACTAGTAGTAACTATTAGTGCACTTAGGTGCACACTCAATTCTTTGAGAAAAAGTGCTGTCATTTTTGACAAAATTCAATCACCGGTGCTGAAAGTGTATAAGAAATTAGTTTAATACAAATACCGTACAAATTAGGACACCCATACAAACTTCCACCCCTTATTTTATCCCCTTAGGGATGGAATTTTCCAAAATCCTTCCTATGCTCTTCTACGCTGTAAAAGGTACCTACCTACCTACTGTTTAAATTTCATGTTTGTAGGTATCACCAGCGGTTGTCCATTGTGAGGATTAACACAACATATATTATGTATTAACATTAAGCTACAATTTAAACGAACCTTTACGGATAGATTCTCTTGTATTAAAATAAATGACTCGTTTAATAAATATTAAATGATTTTTAACCCTTGTCTTTTATTATAATATACATACCTATGTATTGAATACGGATCACTACTATTCATCGATATCGGTAATATTTCAGTATGCGCAGCACTATTTTATCGATATCGATATTATATTTCTACCATAAGGCTCCGCACTATTCGATATGTCATTTTGACAGCTGATATTTTTTTGTGTGTCGAAATAATGCATCGGTTAGCTCGAAAAGCGTTGTATGGAGGTTCCGTCTCTTTCTTTACATCCTCTTTGCGTACAAATAAAATTTCCAAAATGGTGAAATGTAAGTTAAAAAGTGTATGTCGCGGTCCGAAAAGGACGATAAAGCAAATGGTGTTCCTTTTCACAAGTAAATTTGCTTGATTTTATTCAGGGTATCCAAAAACGCATTAAAAACGAAATAAATTTATCATAAATTGTTCTTGCAATCAGTGATGCCAGAAAACGATTTTAATTTTCCCACACTGTTGGGAGTTTAGTGAATGAAAGATGGAAAGACGACCGTATGTGCCAGTTAGTCAAAGTATTATTAATAATTTATATTATTTCTATATAATGAGTAATAATCATCATAAAATAGTCAGTACTAAGTGCAGTACTAGTTATAATGATTTCCTATTCGTTTTTCAGAGTACCTAAAGATCAAAAGCGTAGGGAGGAGTGGACACGCAATATACGACTTTTACGTAAAGCAACGGACTGGACCCCAGCTACAACAACCGTGATATGTTCTAAACATTTTTTAGATAGCGATAAGATTCAACCAAAAAATAACATCCTGTTCTTTTATGGCATCAATCGGTAAGATCAATCATAAGGACCAAATCTCTTTAACAAACATGGTAAATTAAATGAAAGGAAAGTGTCTTGGGATCAATAATAAATTACGTTTGAAATTTTATCAGGAAGTTCACACATATGGAGATGGAACAATAACGGTTTCACATGCTGCAAATCAAATTAAAATGTTTATTTTGTTTAGCCCTACGGGGGCACTTACAAATTATCATTTTACTTTTTTCCTTAAATTCTACCACCGGATCGGAAACGCGACCTTAACAGAGAAGATCCGGCAAGAAACTTGTCTTTTTTACATTGTTTTATTTATATCGCCCTTTATTTATTATAATACAATGTATTTTGGTAAACAATAGCTCCAGTGTGCTGCCCTCTGAAATAAGCAAGGCAAGACACGGTACACTTTGACATGACGCTGTTATGGAGACGAGTTACAACGACGGATAGCTTGTGCTTATTCCGTGTATTTATCGAATGAGCTCCTTTCTTCAAAGTTGTTGATTTCATTTCTGATACTCGGAAAGTAGTGTTTATTTGATCCGAGTAAGACTAATATCTTATTAAAAATGAGTTCAAGTGATTCTGAAATGTTGACCCCAGATTCTGTTAAAGACGAGGCAAATACAGTTATCGAAAATCTTTTGCCAGAAATTTCTAAGGAAAGATACTTAAATAATAATCCTCAAGATGAGAATATTTTCTTGTTTCATACTTTTTAGAGCGTGATTTTTCAGTAGTCAGGTTTTAGTTTTTAATTATGTATCGATTTCATTTGTAAATAGGTAGTCTTTAAATAAAATATTTACGTTAACACATCGAAATATTTATTCTTCCTTGCAGTGATCCTTGTCAATTTCTTTAAATCTAACATGATCTATTGAAAGTTTATCGGAATAACTTGAACAATAATAAAATTTCAATAGATCATGTTAGATCTAAAGAAATTAGTATCCAAATAATTCATTCATTAATTCATTCAATCTGGGATAAAAAATCTGAACCCTGGCCACACTGGCCGTTTTCCCATTGACAATGTCTTGTCTCTTTTTGACGCAATTAGTTTGACGGCAGAAGAAACGAAACAAACATAGTTTTCTTTGGCGTATGTATTGGTTGCCAAGCTACGTCTTTAAACTCGCGAGTAGCTACGTATTTATGAGAACTTTTTGTACGAGACTAGTACTCTAGTAGTATATAATCTCATTGGATCAGGTAGTCATGTGTAAAAGAATTTCCAAGGATATTTATTTATTTATCATAGGCGTCGGCGGACTGTAAATACTGTACTGTACCTGTAATGTGGCACGACCGTAATATTTTTTCGTAATATTTTTTAAAAAATCCTTCACAGGTCCGACGTCGAACAAGTCCGGGCGGACACTGACAATACAAAGTTAGAGAGAGACATGGTTAGTTCAAGCATCGACGTAATACCATTGAACATGACTGTGGACTACAAACTTTATTTTCCATTCATTTAATCAAGAATAATCCTTATGTGACGGACTTAACGCCCACGATGCACGCATTATAAAAACCGGTCCGAGCCAGATACCTATAACTGCGCCTTCTTTCCCTTTCTAACAGTACAACCTTTCATCCCTTGTGTTGCCAGTTAATATTTATTCGATCACCTTAAACTTGGTACATTTTCATGTTAAGAATAATAAACAATAAAGTCGATTAATGAAATACCTATGGTAAAGTATAAGAATATCCTAAGATTAAAATTTCAAATATAAATAAATATCTGGAAATAAGTACTTACCTTCTTTAATAATTCGCTTGTAATTGTCAGTTCCGTGATGTCTATAGGAATCGTAGCAGAAATAAAATTAAAAACTTGAAACACAGAACGTCAATTTGCGTGACACACGACATTTTCAGCTAATTTTAAATCTAGAGGATTGTGCTGAATTTTCTCATAAAAATGGGTAGAATATGCGTAATGGAAGGGTGTAAAAGCGAATATTATCCGAATTAAGGATTATCTTAACATAGGTAAGTGGGTAACTATGTTTTCCACGTTAAGTACATTTTAGATGTTCGGGTGACATAAATTTCGCTAGTAAAAAGGACTATAATATAAATCTTATTATGTGTCTGTGTTAACCGAGGAATATCGTCCACGGGAACTGTTTGCAGCGATAAAGTCGCGCTTTTCGTTGCCGCACGACTACATCGCTACTTTTTGAAGTCGGTCGCATTTGCAACGCGCGACAGACCACACGCTGGTAAAACGCGACGCTCACGCCGCGTTGTCACGGCTCGCCGGGCTCGCACACGGCGTTCGCGTCGTTCACACGCTCGAGGAACGCGCACGTCTAGGGCCAGATTAACCCTTTCAGACAATGTAATTCTCGGGGCCCCTTTCCTTTACCCTTTTGTTACTTTTTAATAGTACATTACTGCCACGGTCTGTAATGAGTGTGTTGCTGGGCGCGTTGTTGATGGCCGAAAGCGCGGCGCAGCGCAGCTCCAGGGCTCCACAGCGCGGTCAGCATTGCAACCCTTGATGGACAATATAAAATAAAGGCCGAGACCGATGGTTTGTCGATTGAAATTGTTTGAAATCGGGACGACTTTTGACTTTACACTTCCCGATAACTCCTAAGCAATAAAAAACAAAAAAACAATTTTGTCTTTTACAGATCCCAGGCGTGTAATTTGGTTACAACAAATACCTATTGGCTACAGAAAAATTACCAAAAATTCCGTCATATGCAGCAAGCATTTTAAGCCGACAGATTATGTCCCTAATTTAACACAAGGAGTTTTAAAAGAAAATGCCCTGCCCTCACTGTTCCTTTTCGTTAGCACAAAGGACAATGGGCAAAAATGGTCCAAATGTCCAACACTTCCGAGACCTACGTCACTCGATAGACCACTACATACTGAGTAACTTTTGCAAAGGCAGTTCAACAAAATAGGTTGTCAGTAAAAAATGAGTAGTTTAAAAGAATATTTTTATTTTTTTATTTCACACTTAGTGTTATGTCTTATACATTTTTTTCGAAAGGCAACAATATAAATACACTTTCTAACATTAAATAAAAATAAAAAAAGCTGTCAGAAAGCAAAAAATGCCGTGAAACATATTATATTATTATTATTGTTACCTGATGATAAGTGAAAAAGTAAAGTAACGCATAGAAGGTACCTGCTTATTTATTTTATAGAAGCGCAACATCAGAAAATACGTAAGAATGCTGCTGTTGTTGTTGTTGTTCACTTTTCATCAGGTAACAAAAATAATAATAAAATATTTTTCACGGCATTTTTTGCTTTCTGACAGCTTATTTTATTTTTATTTAATGTTAGTAAGAGTATTTGTATTGTTGCCTTTCGAAAAAAATGTATAAACATAATACTAAGGGTGAAATAAAAAAAAATAGTTTTTTAAACTACCCATATTTTTTTTACTGACAGCTTATTTTGTTGATCTGTCTTTGTAAAAGTTACTCAGTATTTAGTGGTCTATCGGGTTACGTCAGTGGTGTATATTTGGACCAAGTCCCATACAATTTTGCCCATTGTCCTTTAATTTTGTCTTATGGTCTAATTAGTTGGATATTCTTAGGGTACCGTACCTAATAAGGAAAAAAAACTAAACCCTAATATGATCACTTTGTTGTCCGTCTATCTGTCTCTATGTCCGTCTGTCACAACTTGCACAGCCCAAATCAAACATAACATGTTAACAGTAGTAGGTACCTTTTATAGCATAGAAAAAGAGTAAGTATAGGAAACATAAGTATAGGAAAAACCATAGATATGGAGAGCCTAGACAACGTCCAAGCGTGTGAAGTGTCATGTTACTTTATATTACAAAGTGGCAAAATCTACGATCTTAAATACTATTTTGTAACTTCATTTAGGTTGCCAAGATACAGACAGGCACTCGTGTGGTTTGGCCACCGCAGACTAATTTATTGTACCTACTCATGTTCTTAAGAAAATAAACATCCTTTTCCTTATTTTATTATTTTCCTATCATAACAATCTCGGAACAAAAGCACGTTTTCACTAGATGTCCATGGGGACGTTCTCAAAATTTCAAAATATTATGGTCACTCTTGTTGGCAAAGGAAACAACGTTCAGTATGGTATCTCGCTGTCGGCTTCACTTTTGCTGCCAAGTCCGCATTCCAGGTGTTAGAGACTTAAAACTTCCTTGAGTTCAAGTACTTAAAATGTGAGATGGCGATATTGTGCGCGCGCTCGGAAATAAACAACGTAAGCGCCAAACCACATTTTCTTGAATTAAAAAAAAACTACTTCATGAATTAAAATATGGTTGAAGGGTAGTTTAGATATCATTATTTGCTATGTTTTAGAAATAATTTCGTGATCTAAATCGTAAAAACATCGTGGTAGCAAGGAAAATTGTAAATAATTAGAGCTCATTTCATATTTTTTTTTTATCGAGAAAATTTCATCAAATCGTGATTTGGATTTAAAGATACTCAAGATAATATAGTCAAAAATCATACATCTAAATATAAGATTCCTAGTCCACATACTTACTTAAAGAAAAAGTAGAATAGAAAATCAACCAAATTTCGAACCCTCGTCTTAAGAAGCCTAGTCATCCTATATTTTCGCAACACATGAAGAACAATTTGTTTCTGAAAGTTAGCGACACAAAACAGTATAAAATTCAGAAATCCTACCTAATATATTGCTGAAGTTATAACATCAAGAGCGGTTGGAGCGCGGAGTAACAACACGGTAGAGACGCGAGTCTCGAGTGATGGTAATACTGGTTATCGAATCGATATCGTAATAAACAAGGCTTGTTTGGCGACTGGTCCGTTAGCGTGGTTGGCGCGGAGGCGACATTCACGCTGCAGGTCGTAGGTTCGATTCCTACCCGTGACATGCATTTGTGTGCATGAACATGTCTGTATGTCCGGAGTCTGGGTGTATATGTATATTAAGTATGTATTTACAAATAAAAAGTAGTATATGTAGTAATATCAGTTATCTGGTTTCCATAGTACAAGCTCTGCTTAGTTTGGGATCTGGTAGCCGTGTGTAAAAAATGTCCCAGGATATTATTATTGTGTTTAATGGTCGTTGCAATATAAGAGCCCACCTGTAATATAAAGTTGGGTCGGAGTTCTATAAAAGCGGCTTTTTTGAAAATGTGTTTAAACAAATGTACCTATTACGTTTCCACTGTTTTGCCTTCTGACTTAGCGCTAACACACACGGACTGCATTTTACAGTTTGGTTGCAGTTGACGGCACGCGACTGCACACAGACTGAATTTTGCAGTCGCTTCCGACTGCAAAATGCAGTCCATGTATGGCGTCGCTTATTTTTAATGAATAAGGGACCTGCAATAATCATTTGACCGAGCATCGCTCATAAACAACTAAACAGATTTTAACAAATTTTTTTACAAATGTGTGTTATGTTCTGGAATAACATAGGATACTTTTTATCCTTGAAAATTAAGCGGAAGACACCGCAGGTAGATGCTACTTGTTAATAACTACAGACATGATGAATATAACGATACAAATTCACCCAACTCTACTTCTTAAGGTAAATGTAGAGCGGACTCTTTGACAAATCCCGGACCTACCCCACGGGCCTGGAGTCTCTACAAGTTTCCTCACAAAAATGCTCCGCTGTAGTTTAGTCATAAATAAAGGGATTCACATTGTCTCGAAAGATAAATTCACTTGAAATGTCTTTAAATCGTACAGTTTTCTCTTCGCACTTACTAGTAGTAGAGAATCTTTGTTCCAATTGCAATGGACAGGTAAATTATTCCGAGTTGGGAAAAATCATGAGAAACTAATACTTCAATTCATGCCCAAGTCTGCTTCTACCGGAGGACGGGCATTCTTAGTTTTTAAATTGAAACACAAATCAAGTTTCGTCGGAAAGTTTTGACTTGATCCTAAAATATAATTATTGTATTTTTATAGTGGGTTATGGGGTCCAAATAACATCTTATGGACCCAAGTCAACCTCACCTGCCCGTGGTGCACCCTGCCGAACAACAAACGAGGCTCTGACGAACCGTCCACCAACTCGCACTGGACCAGCGCGGTCCAAACCCCCCTTTTATATGCAAAAAGGGGAGGCCTTTGCCCAGCAGTGGGAAACGAAATAGGCTATTAAAAAAATAAAAAACATAGTGGGTTAATACTAATCCTATACGTGGAAAACTTAATGTAAGTATTTGATTTTGCTTGTAATCATTGTAAAATAATGTCATTTGCTACAAATTCCTTTAACTTGGTTGAAAAGTACTCATTAATTGGCAATTAATTGGATGATTTATTTACGTCATTTTCAAATAAATCCGGTGCTCCCTGCACATTCATAACTTTATTCGTCCAATTAAGTTTTTTCCGGGATCAATTCGGGAGTCTGCCGGCTAAATAATCCTGATACATTGATGCGCCGCGATTTCCATGAATCCAATTCCATCGTATTCATACATAAATAATGCATTTATTTATGTATGAAACTAGCTGTGCCACGTGATTTCACTCGATATTGTCACAGATTTAATAAGAAGTTTTTAGGTTGGCAATAATATCCAAAGAAATTATACGTAGACTCGCCTTTTCTTTTAACTTTTAAAAATAATGTTTACTCATTTTTAGGGTTCCGGACCTCAAAATGACAAAAGGAAACCTTATTATCACTTTGTTTTCAGTCTGTCCTGTCCGTCTGTCAAGACGTGCACAGCGCAAAACGCTGGTGCTAGAGACATGAAATTTTAATAGTAGGTACCTTTTATAGCGTAAAAGAAGACCATAGGAGGACTGATGGACTTTGGAAAATTCTACCTCTAAAGGGGTAAAATAAAGGGTGAAAGTTTGTATGGCGGTTCCATTTTTCTGAAGCTAGATATGACAATTAAAATTTAGGCTACTCATTACAAATAAATACTATAACTTTCAGTGTGTTTTAAAATTCAATATCTAATGCGTTAGTACGGAACCCTCAGGGCACGAGTCCTACTCGTGATTGTCCAGTTTTTTAAACTTATTATCTAAGTTTTTACCTTGATAACCTAACCTGGATATAGCCACAGCCATTATAATAATAATAATAATCCATTTATTTTCAAGCACAGAATAACATTATAATATGGCCATTATAATATGTCCCTGCTAGCTCACAGCTGGGTAAAGGCCTCCATTTATCTTTTCCGATTCACATAAGTGAAGTGCATGTGTTTAGTTTTATATTCCTCTTTGTGTATGATGTTACGTGCCTGTGCGAAATATTTTTGCTTTCTTTTTTCCATTACTGTCAGTCCTGGGTATGAGTCATTTGCGGCGACGTTCTGTACGAAGAGTGTCATCGTCTCGTCATCGGTACGAGCACTAAAACATAGTTAATTTTATCCCAAGTTTAGTGAGCCTTTGCAAACCTATGAGCAAGATTTAGAACTGGCAGACATGTCTACCATTGTGTTATTACTAATGCATATACCCTGTCGTCTGTCTGTGAGGAGCGTTGACATGCCGTTTGAATATTCCGTGATGGGCGTATTCCAAATACGTATATACAGATTAGCGATACGGACCGTGGAGCAGATTTGGTAAAATTTATTTCAGAATTGGCATCCAAAATTCTAAAATGACTACCCTATTTCAATGTTATTTTGCCGGTGAGGTATTTAAACAGTTGCTATAGGACTTATCTCGGCTTTTATTTATAGGTAGTAGCTGTTTGGCTGAACGCGGAACGAGGGTGCAATAGATCTATAGATAGTTTAAAAGTGACTAAGGCGATTTCTGAACATGCCACATTGCCCCACAAGACATGCTTATCCTCTTATCGTTTAAGTATTTCAAAACTAGAAAATGAATATTCAAGTTCATCAGCTGATGCATCCAATTCCATTTACACTTCCCTTTGTGGTGACTGCTAGAATAGTAAACACAGCTAATTGCCTACGCCGGTACTCGCTATTAAATTATTGATGTTCTGTCGGGTAGACAGGGATCCAAGCAGAATGTATTAGCAACTGAATGTGGCCTATGTAGCGACTGTAGCCTAGGGGTGAACAGGTTGGGCTAGCAATCAGAAGGTCCCAGGTTCGATCCCCGGTGGGGCATGCATCAATGGATGAATTTTCATCTATGTGCATAATTTACAGTTCGCGGACGGTGAGGGAAAACATCGTGAGGAAACCTACCTATCCCTCGGGATTAGGTAATAGTCAGTTCCTGTATACACGGCGACAAGGTTCACCACCTGTCACGTTGGGTTCTGACTATCTGGTGAAACGTGGGCTTTGAGTTGGTTAATACCTCCACAATGTAGTGGTGTATGGCCACTCAAGTCTTTGACTACCCCCGAATGGGGATAAAAGTCGTGACGTTACATTGTGGCCTACATGTACGATGTAATAAGACATGGATATAATAAAAAAAATAGGCGGAATAATAACTACATTGGTAATAGGCACAGAAAAAGTTGGATATTATTATTATTGGTGGTAGAGTCAAGTTGTAGCCAATAGACAGCAGCTCATATACGTGCTGGCTCGACCGGGGTATTACCTTCTCACAGAAGATCGGTGTAAAGTACCTATTACAGCTGAGTTTCGTACGAAGAGTGAGAGAGCCAAAGCCCTCTTACCTTCCCTCTGTCCTACTCCCCTCCAGGTCGGCAACGTGCGAGCGATGCCTTTGGTATTGCAAGCATCTATAGAATACGATAATTGTTTAACATCAGGCGAGCCGTACGATTGTTTGCCACCATAGTCACATAAAAAAATAAACATCCGTTTAAACAAATCTAACAAGATATTAATAGCAGTGAGGGCAACATTCGCGGCGGGTAAACAATAAGCGTCAAAAATGTGGCGCTACATTTATGTTACGGGGCGGAGTGTACTGAAAGTACTGAAAGGAAGGGCGAAAAGTACCTACTGAATATTTTTCATGAACTTGGCCGCGCACATCCGCTTGCCGCGGGCCTCTGCAATCTTTATAAAGGGAACTCTGGTTACTTTTTAGGGTACAATTATTTGGTGCAGAAAAACTTATTGATGATGACTTTACATAACCTATTAGGTACTAAACATAATTCCCCGTTTTCGACATTTTACAATACAATTTGAAATTTGAGTTTTTGATCGACATCGATGGCGTGAACACAATGTAGAATAGTTTCAGTATACGCCTGAAGTAAACATTATTATTTTCGGAAAAATAAAAGCGATAGGGTAGAGTTTATTAGAAGTTTACAATGTAAAGTTTGTGGTTGGTACGGATACTTTACTGCTAAAGTTGTGTTCGTGCTTGGCTATTTTTTTCTGTTGTGTAATGCGCGTAACATTAAATACGAGTCCTTTGAGCCCGCGTCTGTTTAATAACAATTTGTTTTTCCGGATTTTGTTTTTGGGTCGTCGGTCGGCGGTACTCGCTACAAAGTAAATATAAAATCTTATGAGAATTACGAAATGAAAAACATAAAAGATGTAATTTTCAGATTTCGGTTTTTATATATCATTATCAGGCCACGTCAGGCCTTTCATCAGACGTAAATAAAAGCGAGTAATTTTCTGAGACTGATTTATTTTCTGGAAAAGTAAATGACTCCAAAGACCCCAACATGAATTTATCAACATTTATTGTATAAATAGGATACTTTGGGTATTATAAGGTGCTTTATGCAGATTATTTACATTAAAACAAACAATTAAACTATCCCAATTTCCAATATAACACAAATCAATAGTTGGCAGTCGGTGCCAGTCGCCGGCCGTGCTATACGGAATGCATTCGAGCCGATTTATGGCCGCGCCGTGATTCTGCTAAAACATAATTCGATTTGTACGTGCACATAATAAGTTCGCGAGCGAGCTGACTTTCGAAAATATGGCGCGATCGAGTGAGGATGTATGGGAAGTGTTCAACGTTTATTTAATGGATCCAAAGATTAATGTAGGCACTGAATGGGTGTCGGTCTAAGGCTGCCCTGTCTTCTAAAACGAAAAGGGTAGGTATATAATGGTATTAAATCTGTCGAAACTTGAGCGACTTTAGCCTAGGGGCGAACAAGTTGCGCTAGTTATTAGAAGGTCCCAGGTTCGATCCCCGGTGGGGCATGCACCAATGGATGAATTTTCATCTATGTGCATAATTTACAGTTCGCTTACGGTGAGGGAAAACATCGTGAGGAAACCTACCTACCCTCGGGATTAGGTAATAGTCAGTTCCTGTATACACGGCGACAAGGTTCACCACCTGTCACGTTGGGTTCTGACTATCTAGTGAAACGTGGGCTTTGAGTTGGCTTAATACCTCCACAATGTTGTGGTGTATGGCTACTCAAGCCTCTGACTACCCCCGAATGGGGATAAAAGTCGTGACGTTATACCGAAACTTGAACAAAACTAGTAGCTTGCAGATAGGGTAGAGTTGATGTTTAGAACCAATAACAATTACTGCTGTTCTTGCTGTCATTATGATTTCACTAGTCAATTATTGGCTCGAAACGAAAAAATACTAAGTTACAATATTTTCTAATATAACATCAATAACCTTCAATAAATCAAACGCGATTCCCAAAAGTCCGATCAGAAGTAGTAATTGAACAAAAGTATCGACAGGTCCCAACCGCTGCGGTCCCAACTCTAAGACTCGACGGCTAATGATTAAAGTTGACCATCAGATAGGCGAGAACAAGCGCGGTTTAATTAAAACACCCGAGATAAGCCCCCACTCGATACCAGAACCATTATAACTTCGCGACGTGGGATATATTGGTGGTTTGTGGTTGAACCATCCAGTTGCTGTGGAAACTAAACTTCATATTGAATTTGTTGGGACAGCACATATTTTATTTAGATGTGTGGTATCATCGGTATATTCATAAACCTGGGGTTACTCCGAAATACGTCTGTGAGGGATCGTCCGAAATACGGATTCGATTTACGATCAAAACAATGTCAAATCGTAGAGAAAAACTAAAGAAGAAATGTCAAATCACGACAATCCGTCAGCCGAAACGTTAGGTTCGTATTTCGGAGTAGGCCAGGTGACGCGATGTATATTACACACGTGTGTATACC
Source organism: Drymonia ruficornis (assembly GCA_947859195.1). NCBI lineage: Eukaryota > Metazoa > Arthropoda > Insecta > Lepidoptera > Notodontidae > Drymonia > Drymonia ruficornis. The sequence goes on along the minus strand of OX401910.1, from coordinate 773,496 downwards.
GAAAAACAGTATTGTATTGTGTCTGCTTATGATTAGAAGAAAATTGTTACAGTTTTACATATTGAATGAGTTAGAAAGTCAATGTTATGTAATAATTTATTTGTTGCATTGCTTGAGGTGCACTAAAACGCGCCAGAATATCTGTAACATGCTAAGTATTGTGAGGACGCTGCATCCAAAGAATACGTTAATAACTCCTCCCAGTTGAGCTAAAACATAGAAAAACAATAATTAAATTAATATCGGCCAACTAACACCAACTGTATAGCCTCAAACTTAGTAACGTTGGTAGCCAGGTATCCAGGTTGGTAGGTGGTAGGTTGGCAAGGGTATTAGGGGTGATCCCAATGACACCATCAGAGTAAATTACGAAAAGCTGGATACAAGCCTCTTTACATTCGCAACAACCGTCTCTATTTTGTGCTAACCCGATCTCTCCCGCGATGCTATGCATCCGACCCATCTTGCTCCTGGACGGCAAACACTTCTCCTATCCGCTCTAGGTTATACAACTCTATTATTATCTAAATCTTGCAGTCGTTAGTCTTTAGTCTACATAAAGCCTTGACGTAGAATATTTGTATGGCAAACTGTTAATTTTTCGTGTGACCGATAGTGTTCTTTAGGAAGACGCTTTCAACGAACTTATAACTAATGGTAGATTACGGAATTATAAGACAGAAGTAAGCTTGCTATTATTACCAAAAAGGTCAAAATAGCTATAATATGACCAGCGTTCCATAGTCTTCTTCAAACGTTTCTGGATAAATGTTCTCACTATAGTCACCTTGTTGAAGTCCAAGTCATTGCTGCGAAAAGTTATTTTTATTGAGACAATATATGACACAGAAAAATATTAAGATTACTTTTGTGATTACTCACTAGAATCCATCAATGGGAGTGTGTGTACTATTCACCAGTTCAAAACTGCTTGATCTCATGTATTCCGTCTCCACGTCGCATGTTTCTGGACACTTGCAAGAGGAACTACCAAAAGATACTGGAAGACAAGTAAGAACTTAGTTCCAAACTTTCTTAGTGTCATGACTAGTATGATGTTTATTGCACACTCCTCGTCTGGTGAACACGAAAGGCCAAAACGGGCAACAGTATTTTCTCAAATAAAATACAAGGCACAAGTAATCTTCCAGCGACATAATGTTCATTCGGGTTCGCTCATCAAGTCATAATTTGCACATTGATTTATCTTCAGTCACAGATTAGGTAAGTTACTCCGCTTGAAGTAAATAACAAAATGTAGAGTCCCACAAAGAGTGAAAATTGAGTTTCTTGCCGGCTCTCCTCAATAGAAGCAACATTACAAACCGGTGGTAATGCTAAAATGTTTATGTTAACGATTCATAAGTGTTACCCCTAGCTTACATGAATAAAAAAAATGACTTTGACCACAAGTTTATATAGCCCACTGAGAGCGTCGCTAGAGTCAATACAGAACTGTAAAAATAAGGTTTTTTCTATTGAACATTTTTGTTTATCTTTTGGCTACCGGGCTAGATAAGCTTGTGGCGTTTGCAGTAGTTACTCATAGCATGCTTGGCGCACAGGAGGCTGCGCGCGCGGCAGCGGGACGCACCGGGCGGCAGGGGGTGCGCGGCGCGCACGCACTGGCATCGCCGCAACGTGCTCGCTATCTCGCATTCCAGAATACAGTACCTTCTAAAGGCAATGAGAAGGGATGATTACTGATAAGGGAAACAAAACAGCGAGTTCCCCTTGGCAGTTTTTATACTAAGTATATTCTAGGTGTACTTTACAAAATACGTAGGTATACTACATTAGCTGGAGATATCTGGAGAGAGATGGTGCACAGGCTACACACAGGCACAGGCACAGGATGGCACAGGCTACACACCAAAATCACGTCACTTAGCCATGAGGATACAACAAAGAAGAAAAAACCTACATGCGTCTGTATCGTATCTTATGGGTATAAGCGTTCCACATCCTACAATCTTGGAATTCCTTTTAGGCAAAGTCTAATAGAGACAAAACAAGTTTAACTACTTATACCTCCATTGTGTGTGTGTTCTTACCTATTATACAAGGGAAAGTATTGCAACCTCTCTTCAGCCATTTTACATTTCCGTAACTTCGGGCTGAGTTCTTTAGCAAAATCAGTTATGCGGAAGCTTCGTGTGTAGTATGCCACCCACTGCTCGGAGCCTGGGTTCAAAGCAGTCCCGTTGAATGACGTGTCGACGAAGTGCTGACTGGGTTGGAGAGCTATCTGGAAGAAACATTAACAGTAGGAACGACGAGCACGTCGCAAGAAACAAGTGAATGCATGCAGTGAGGGACTCTTGTGTTTTAATCCCTGAGGAGCTTCCAGCATTAAATCTATTCTGACTGATCAATGGATCATCATCTGCCTTACCTTTTCCATTATCTGGGGTCGGCGCAGTATGTCTTATTCTTCCATTCATCGCGCTTTGCTGTCATACTTTCTACATAAAAAAAACTGTCACACAACAAACAGTCGTTTTTAAAAGCGACTGTAGCCTAGGGGCGAACACGTTGGGCTAGCAATCAGAAGGTCCCAGGTTCGATCCCCGGTGGGGCATGCACCAATGGATGAATTTTCATCAATGTGCATAATTTATAGTTCGCTTACGGTGAGGGAAAACATCGTGAGGAAACCTACCTATCCCTCGGGATTAGGTAATAGTCAGTTCCTGTATACACGGCGACAAGGTTCACCACCTGTCACGTTGGGTTCTGACTATCTGGTGAAACGTGGGCTTTGAGTTGGTTAATACCTCCACAATGTGGTGGTGTATGGCCACTCAAGCCTCTGACTACCCCCGAATGGGGATAAAAGTCGTGACGTTATTATTTATTATTATTTACTTTATACATCCACTCCAATCCCAGTCATATCACATTTTATAAAACCCATCCATCTTTTCTTGGGCATTCCACTCGCTTTGTATCCTTCCACATTAATATTCAGCACTCGTTTAGTCATATGCTTTTCATCATCATGACTGATCGCTGGATAGCATCTATAAATTAATTATTGGTAATAAAGTCTGCGAAACACATATTGAAGTATTTTTGTGATAAATCAATTCTGTTCAGTGCCTAAACATATTTTCTGCTACTTTATATTCCACAAAACAATTATCTGTAAGAAATACCAATAAATTCTCGTCTCTATGTCACTAAACAGTTTCAGATCATTAGCCAGCTTTATGATTTGCCCAAGGTCGGTAATCTGAATAAGTGAGTTATAGTTACCCATTTGTACGCGAGGTCGACGCTCAAAGGTTTCTGCTGGCTCTGGTTGACTGCCAACATCAGCCCGCTGGCGTAGCCAAATCGTTTCGTAAACCACATTCTTTTTTTCTCCTTAACATAAGTGCCATGATCTTTTATTTCTCTGTGGTGACAGAATTAATTAATTTAGTCTTAATACCTACTTCAGACATTGGATATTTTTTGAAACTTTTATAGAGCGCCGAATGCCTGGCGAAAGGACAGTTTAGTTTCAAGTTCATTGTGCCTTTTAGGATTAAGGAGGCCCAACAATATGGCTATCGGTTGTATGTTGCAATAAGTACTTGTAAATATGTGCATACCTTCGCAAAGATCTTCCATTAAAAACGCAGCAGAATCCATCCGCTGTGAATTCCATGTGAAATATTGATGCACAATTTTCAAACTCATTATTCCATCTGCACCTGTAGTGTTAAATTTATTAAATATAAAGGTATATTTAAAGGATATGAAATGTAATCAGGTCATACTTGATCAAAATCTCCTCGCAAGTCGCCGTCAGCTTCCTACTGACAGTTGCCACGTCCATTCCATTGAAATCCAACAGATGTTCGATCATCTCCAAATCCTTAACCCTGTATGGCATATCAGGCGCATAGAAGGCGGCTAGTTGGGGCAGCACCTCACGTATGTAGGTTGTGTTCAGCCCCGCGGGAAATTTACTGGAATTAACAACTTTGTAACGCATTCCGACTAAAAATTGCTAGTGTTCTGCGAATTGAAATTTTATGCAGTTCGTTGTATGACCTAAATGCAGAGTTGCCATTTATAAATATATTAAAAATAACTTTTACAGTTTATTGCAGTGCGACAATGAAATAACAGTATATCATAATATAAAATAATAATAATTTAGCCCTTTTAACGTCCCACTGCTGGGCACGGGCCTCCCTTCAATGCGAGGGGGATTCAGGTCATGATCCACCACGCTGGACAAGTGCGGGTTGGTGGATTTCATATGTCTAAAGACATGCAGGTTTCCTCACGGTGTTTTCCTTCACCGCAAGCAAGTGATAATCATATTAAAGTTATGATTCACACATAGATTTCGAAAAATCCAGAGGTGTGAGCCAGGGATCATAATATACTGTTATTTTTTATACGATATGGCCAAATTAACGCTCCTGTTCATTGAATAATATCTATATATCTAATTTTCCAGACAGTCGCGAGTATCGCTCGTTTTCTTGCGTCAGTGTGCCTTATATTTTGTAGGTCCAATGGTTGGCCAATGGCCATGTATTCAAAATTGGTCCACCGACCACCTTTTAAAATGTCTTTAAACCCAAAACTACGCTGAGCGTCCATGTAAGTCAAGCGTGCTGGCCGAGGGTGCTGGCTGGGTTTTTCGACCAATAGGATCGCTTCTTAACCTCAGCCCGCACAAGTGGACGGGGTCCAGCGGATAACTTAACAAAATTGGTCATAAAAAAAAGTTTTACACTTCAGAAACAAACTGATCCATCTTGTCTTCAGAAAACTCGATCTCCGGACAAACGATGACAGTTGGGAACTCGACGTAAGGATGCAGGCTCTCCACTTGTACGATGTATGTGGGGTTGTCTAGGTAGCGGGTGATGGTGAGGCACACCACGGTGAGCGCGGTGCCCAGGAGGAGCAGCATCGCCGGTACCCACCACCATCTGACATTATACAGGCAGTTTCAATAGTGCGAGATCATACTTTGGATCGGTATCGGGAATAGAGTTAAATGGTATAAATATTTTTTCATCACACCCATTCGAAAAACGTCAATTGCCTTTCAAGGCTAGCAGGTGCAAAATTCAATTTTGCTCCCACGGGAGTTTTTGTTTCTCCTTCCTGATTAGCTACGTCCAGAAGTGTCTCATGCCGCGCGAGGAAAATTTTCCTCGCCAAGTTTGAGTTGCCTCATGTGAGGCAAATGCGCGCCCTGCCTCACCGGAGCACTCACATTTGCCTCGCCTAGTTTGGCAGTCATTCGACAGAACGATGTCAAACGTGTCAAACTGATTGATCGGGTATACCTTTCCCTGTCTAGAGTGTCAGTTGCCTCGCCATTTGCCTCGCGCGGCATGCGACTGAGGCAAACGTCGTGCTTCGCGAGGCATGTGGGTGAGCAGCCTCGCGCGGCATGTGCAGATGGGCTATGGGCGGATAAGTAAAAAGACATAGTGCGATAGAGTTAAAATATATTATTAAAATAGAAAACGAGACATCGTTCATGTAGTGAAAAAACAAAGTGAAGATCATTGACAGGTTCCATAGAGTTTTAAAAAAACAACAGTAGACACGTCTATTGGTCAGCGTTCGTGTTTCTGAATTGAATGTGAAGAAAAATCGAACGCTTAATGTATGAAGAAGTACTGGCCGGTTAGGATTACGCGGCAACCAAAGAGAATGTAATGGCAACGCGCGCTGAACAAAAATTGTCATGTACATTTTTCTTTTAATTTCTTTTGTCTCGGTTTAGTAAGTTTAAGTTATTGCAAATAATAATGAAAAATGAGTTCGAGTAATGATATGATGATATATTTTTTGTTTGGATACTACATAATATTATGAGTTTCGAGTAGGTAGAGGTACACGTAGCTTTTTATTTTTCTCATAGGTAGTGATGAAAAATAGTATGTATCATTCGGGGCCAAAATATTTTGTCCTCGGGCGGCGTATATTGAATTCCTCGCAAAGCTCAGGATTCTACTTTAGAATCTTCGCTTTCCTCTGAATGCAAAATAACGCCGTCGCGGAACAAAATATCACTTTGGCCCCATATAACACAAATAACTAATTCAAGTTCGAACCCATTTTTCCATTGTGTTTTTCCTTAAATTTTTATGAATTGTAATATTTCAAGAACAAAGCAATATGTTAATAAAAAATCTTGATTATTCGTGGTTGCTACTCTTAAATGCAGTTTACACTGGTTTGCACAATATTTGATGTGTTCTAAGGTCGGCAATTTTTTAAACATTATGAACTAATTCTGATCAATCCATTCACAAAAAATGCATCGCTGGATATAATAAAATACGTATTGTTATCGATTTAATTTTGTAACTGCACGTTTGATACACAAACATTTCATTATAACCTTTACCCCCGATGCTTTATAAATTAATCGATTTCAAAATTACCTGGAGTCCTTATCAGTGAGCCTATTCGCGCCATGAAATTGCGATTCCCTTAGCAATTGTGAAGGGCCCATTTTTCACGAGAACCATTCGTCATAAGCTTTCAATGAGATATCGCGATGCTTTCACGGCACTTGGGCGCGCTATGCACGCGCTCCAAAGGGGTAAATTAATTTTATTAACTCCCCTACATTGAGTGAATCAATCATGTTGACAATGCGCTGATCGTATCGCCGCCAGTTCTTTTTTACTGTTAATAAGTTTTTTTTTATCGTTATGATTTATGCGTGTGGCTGCGGAGTTTTTGTGAGAGGTATTGGGGTAGACACGTAGGTATACGTAAGTATTGTATGTACACACTATGATTAAACTAATATTACGGTTTTTTTTTTCAATGTACAGTATTCGGTGATACGAAATTAAAAGAACAGACACCGTTATAGCATAGAGTAGCCGGAAGCTTCGGGTTTCGAAAATAGCATTCGAATTCAGCGAGGCCTTTAAACTGTCAAACATTCCCGAGCACATTAATGCAATGGAGCGTTGGGACCAGGGGCCGTCAGCATTTTGTTGGGTTTGTGTAATAAAAATTAATTGGTCCTTTCATGTTCTCAAATAATTGAATATTTATTTTTAATGCCTCAGCTACTTGTAGAATATTCAGGGATATAAAACGTCTGGTTTAAAACGGGAAATATTGGTATGTTTCTAATATTAAACAGGTTGCAATGCGTAATATTACACGTTAATTAGTTCACCTACTTAATATTCAAAGTAAGAAATAAGTAGTGCAACAGTTGGCGACCCCTGGCCTACGTCGTAAGTTGGTAACAGTGGCTCACGTCGCGTCGCTGCAAGTAAAGTTGAATAGAATATTCAATTAGTCCACAGTTTCTGGACGCATTTAGAGCGCAAATTGTTTGCAATATTTAAAACCATTGACGCACGGAAATAGCACCATTAAGCACGGTTATGAGGGATACATTTATGAAATAATACTTCAGTGAAGAATTAACTTGTGATATTTTCTGGTTATTGGACTATTGAGGGCGTAACTTCTAGCAATTCTACTGCAATTGAACTGTCTAATGCCGTGTGTCCACTGGCAAGAAAACTTGCACAAGTTTACTTGCGCAAGCGTTTTCCAATATGTAAACACTCACGCAAGTGGACTTCTGCGACTTGCCGATCTTGCTGCAAGTGCCACATGTACACGGTTGTGTAAAATTGCAGTCAGTGGAAACACGTCGGCAAGTGACTTCTGCAAGAAATTGCGGAAGTTACTTGCCAGTGGACACACGGAATAATAACGATACTTGGTAGTTTGAGACTTTTTGTATTGTTGTTCAATATAATATTTTCAAAGAAGTAGTATTTTATCTTCTAGACAACGTAGGTAGTTACTTTCCACCTGAAAAATTATTTAAATTTGCATTAAAAGCTTAGGTAGCTATCTAGAAAATTTGAAAAAAACCTATATTTTGTAAGTATAGAACCACTATTTAAGAGATGAAAGCATCTTAAAAGCACATAGAACGGCTAGACTGAACGTAATGCTTCGTTAATTTCTCCGCTACCGAAGCGAAATGTGTTGTTGTAACAATGAGCAAGCTTTTTATTTCCAAAGTGCGCAGATAGAAAATGGAGGAGGAAAAACAGCAATTCTGTTTGACGAGTATGGCCATCATTGGACATAATACGACTATTGTAACAGCTAAATACACATAAATACTGGCCGTTAAGAGGAGGGTTCGAAATTTGGTTGATTTTCTATTCTACTTTTTCTTTAAGTAAGTATGTGGACTAGGAATCTTATATTTAGATGTATGATTTTTGACTATATTATCTTGAGTATCTTTAAATCCAAATCACGATTTGATGAAATTTTCTCGATAAAAAAAATTTATGAAATGAGCTCTAATTATTTACAATTTTCCTTGCTACCACGATGTTTTTACGATTTAGATCACGAAATTATTTCTAAAACATAGCAAATAATGATATCTAAACTACCCTTCAACCATATTTTAATTCATGAAGTAGTTTTTTTTAAATTCAAGTAAATGTGGTTTGGCGCTTACGTTGTTTATTTCCGAGCGCGCGCACAATATCGCCATCTCACATTTTAAGTACTTGAACTAACCATGTCTCTCTCTAACTTTGTATTGTCAGTGTCCGCTCGGACTTGTTCGACGTAGGACCTGTGAAGGATTTTTTAAAAAATATTACGAAAAAATATTACGGTCGTGCCACATTACAGGTACAGTACAGTATTTACAGTCCGCCGACGCCTATGATAAATAAATAAATATCCTTGGAAATTCTTTTACACATGACTACCTGATCCCAAACTAAGCAGAGCTTGTGCTATGGAAACCAGATAACTGATATTACTACATATACTACTTTTTGTTTGTAAATACAAACTAAATATACACTTAATTACACCTAGACTCGGGACATGCGGACATGTTCATGCACACAAATGCATGTCCTGGGCAGGAATCGAACCTACGACCTGCACTGCAGCGTGATTTTCGTTTGCTTTTCCTTGTCTTGTGTAATTTCTTTTCATCTCTTGTCATTTTGTGTCATCTTTTGTCATTTTGTGTCATCTCTTGTCATTTCATAGTTATTCGTGTCATTTCTGTAAAAACTCCCTATTTCGCTTACTGTTATATACTTGCAGCATGGTCTTGGGCCGACAGTGGGAATACATTGCTTGTCAAAACAATGGAGTCGCTTTATTGCGTTTGTTGTAGGTATGGATGGGCAAGTAATAAATATATCATACATCAATAAATTATCGTAAAAAATAACATTACAGATATGGATAGGAAAATGTTTGTCCGTCCTATTCAATCTATTATATTATAAACGAAAGTAACTCTGTCTGTTACCTTTTCACGGCTAAACCGCTGAACCAATGTTGATGAATTTTGGTATGGAGATAGACTGGGTCTTGGCGGAGAACATAGGCTACTTTTTAGGGTTCCAAAGGGTGCTAACGGGACCCTATTACTAGGCCTACGCTGTCCGTCTGTCTGTCTGTCCGTCTGTCAGCGCGGGCTGTATCTCACGAACCGTAACAGGTAGAGAGTTGAAATTTTCACTGAATGTGTATTTCTGTTGCCGGTGCAGAACAAATACTAAAAATATAAATATCAAGTCTCAAACTTGATATTTTTGATGTGTTTATTCTACGGTGGTACGGAACCCTTTATGTGCGAGTCCGACGCCTTCAGATCTTATGAATGTTTTCTTGAAATAAATATAGTGTATTTTAAGTAATTAACTGGCCAACCCTCAGGTCCTACCTACCATGTTAGGATCTTTTTCGTTCTAGCGGGTGTAAACCGTGATTTAACAAGTTAATGTGATAATTTTTGTATTTAAATTATTCAATTCAATGTATTTGTTTCAGACATAGTCCAATATTGATTATTAAAATTATTATAATTTCACTATAAATATAAAACAATAAATAAAAGTAAAATTAAATTTTAAAAAAATATATATTTATTTTTATTTTTCATGTTTTATCATTAAAATACAATATAATATAACATAAATTAAAATAAAATACAATAAAATAAAAACCTACCCCTAATTAAACAAATACCGTCCGCGTGGGATACTGGCTGCATGTCCTCCCTGTATTCAAGCTGTTCCTGTTGTCAAGCGAATTTTTTGAGCAAGGAAAGAGCCAGCCCTCTTGTCACCTGTGGCGGTAACCAGTCTAAGGGTGATTTTGATAGATAAAAAAATAAAGATAAAAAGATAAACAAAAAATAAATGCATGGTTAAATCAATAAAATTAATAAAAACTGAAAATTAAATTAAAATATAAATTAAATATGGTAAAAAAAAATATTATGACACCGCTGATGACTTCATGATCGGCATCGAAGTTAAGTACCAAAGTATTCCTTTGCCTACGAAACATGAAAAAGATACTCATATCCGGCAGTCAGTCACTGACACAGAGTATGTACATTTTTACCCGACTACGGTGGGCGGAGGGTTATGATTTTGACCGATATGTATGTATGTTCATCTGCTCCCGTATAACGTCCAAACTATTTTTATATCATAATAATTTGACTAATGAGATATCGTTGGACGCGTCTGGATCGTCCGCTGGTTATAGGCTATTATACGATCGAAATATTGTTATACGTATCTATCAGCATATTGTAGGTATCGTTTGTCTTCTTTTGACTTACTTTGTCTTCAGCAATAAAAACAACATAGAAATTAAATTATTTTTTTCAAATACACTCGACATAAAAATCCCATATAAAACGAAAAAAATATATTTGAATATTTTCATCAATTTCATCTATTTTAAAAGGTGCACTGGGACATATTATTTTAATTGTACGAATTAAACAATATTGTTCCTTCAAAAAATAACTATACTATAGTCTACTCCATAGCTGTTCTGTCCTAGCTAAGCGAGAGGGATATATCCTTCGGCAGCTCACGCGACGCTAGCCACACCCCGAAACTAAAATTCATTTTTTTCTTGTATCGTCTTAATATTTACGACGGCACCCGAACCGACTCTTGATAAAACGATAAACCTGCGAGCAAGCAAGACGACACTACTTCCTTCTCCATCGTTTCTTTACCTAATGCGCGTTTCATCGCTCACGGGTCATTTTGTTACTGGCATTAAAGTGCAGCGGACCTCGATATAAAATTCATTTTTATGTGATTTTTATATGGATTGTTGTGTTTTATGAGTAATGATACAATTTATTTTTATAGGATTGTTTCATTACGAAAAGTGTAAAAATGTGACACTTTTATTAATATTTCGTAATAGCAGTGGTACCTTATGTACTATGTATGTCTTTATCTTTTTAAATATAACTAAGAGGCTGTCGCATACATCCTGATTAGCAGTGATTGGCTAACAATAGGCAACATTGAGACCTTACCTTCTGGAACTTACAGAGATTGGTTTATCCATCTCCCCGTAACGAATAAATCTCACTCTAACGCTGAACATATATTTTCATAAGCCTAAGGAGTCTCATAAAACGCCTCGGGCTTCGCTATCGAATCTAATATTTATGTGGGGGTCGCGTTGTCGCCTGTGTTCGTATTTCTTTATTTTATTTCCCATGCGAGTGCGGTACACGGTCGTATCTCTTGATAAAAACGCTACAATAACTGCGAATGCAGATAAGCGCTGTAATCGGTGCTTAGTAAGCGCTTACTATTCTTTTTTGCGATTGGAATATGTAGGATATAAAGAGAAAACAACAAATAGATGAGTTTAATTTTGTTTTTTTTTTTAGTGTAGGGCATGGTAAATCAAAACTCTTTCTTTATAAATAATCATTTCGAATGAAGGACTAGGTGTTAAAACGGTATGGAACACGCGTCGCGACCTTCAATAGAACGCCGTTTTCACGGGACCCATTGTCGACGTAATTAATTATATCCGCTGCGATTGTATCGGTGGAACGATTTGTAGCCAAGTTGGAGGGGAGGTGGAAATCATTTCTGTATCTTGAATAGCCAATAATGTCGCCAGTTTGCTTGCTAGACCTACAAACTTTTACTGTCTGCGTACTTACTTCTAGTGGTACAGTGATCACCACCAGAATGCGCTAGGCTTGTCAGTCTTGTACCAACACTCAGCTGCCGGCTGCCGCTGATTCCAAGGTGTATTAGGAATTCGTCGCTTCAATACATTGGGAGCGACGATATACCAAGGGTGGATACCAATCGACGCATGTTTGGTCGTCAAGAGCTTTTTACATGTCACCGAAGTCTAGTAGCTGTGTTTTCTCCAATGATGTTGGATACGGGTCCAAGTTTTTGGTCGCCGAGTTCTTTCTCACTATCCTGTTTCGATCTTGTCATTGGATTGAGACTGTTTAGATTATTCCATAGATCTTTCTTTAAGCCTACTCTTCTCTCTAGGTTAAATTAGAGTCCACCTATTAATTTCCTTTCTAAATGTCTGATAAAATTAATAAAGTGATGGCAAACTTATTCATATTTAATACTTTTTCAATATCTTTCTCTATTCTAGAATAGTATAGGGTTGGGACTAGGGGGTCGAAAAACCGAAACACGGAAACAAATCGCTACACTAGGTTTTCACGGCGGTCCCATTGTCCGGGTAATTAATTGTATCCGTCGAGATGCTATCGGCGGAACGATTTGTAGCCACGCAGGGTTGCCACGCGTTTGATTGTGAGAATATAATGACAAATTGACTTTACGCATTACTAATGAGAAATGTAGATTTGAATAATAGATTGTAGTAATTTCTATTGTTTTTATGCTATTCAAATTACTTGATAGTAAAGAATAGGTAGTACAACGATATTTGAAGTAATTTATTTACTAATTTTAAGTGTAAAAAGTAACATTTTTCTGACACCACTGATGCCTGACTCCAGCTTTTCTAGCCTCGATCTTTTGAGCTTACCCAATGAATCAAGGAAAAAAGGGTTCGACCATTCGTTAGTCGTTCAAGCGTCATTAGTTTAAACGTAGTACTTCACTCTAAACTAGTACGTATGGACTATGTATAGTATGGATGCTATATTTTATTTATGTATTAGAACCTAGTTAAACAATACCTGTTTCATCTTACCTCATTCATTCTGTTTTATTGTACCTGTGTTTGTTGTTCTAATCTTAACCGCAACAAAGCTACCCAAATCACAAACGAGCATTACATGCCCTCATCAAGCATTCCGTGTGACAGCCCTATGCAGGTGCAGAGCGCATTAGTAGTGACTAATGTACTCGTCGCGTGTTCGCGACGCACAACCCTGCGCTGCGCTGAAAGATTGCGTGATAATAATTGTCTTTGACCTTGGACTTGGCTACCGGAAAATATTCAGCAGAATTGTCGTGTACGGACATGATGAATAGACTCATTATTTATGAGCTATATTTTGTATGAAAATTTTAATCACGATATTGAAAATACGTAGAAAAATAATTTCACGACGGATTGATGAAGTAGTTTGAGCGTAGGCTACTCAGTTCATTATATTCGATGGTAGCAGATTTGATTCCCATGCATCGGGGCAAATTGCAGAAATTGTATTTTCGTAATTTGTTTTAGTTTTTGAGAATATTTTTGGAAACATGTCGACTGCCAAAATTGTACAATAAAAAATTCCCGATGATAATATTAGAGACCAGTGGTTGTCCACTGGTTAGAAATCAGCAGATTTGGAGCCGGTCTGGTTGTTACTGGGATCGCCCCGAATCTATTGTTAATTCAATTAATCGTCTCCACCATGGTTCCACAGAATGTATCCTTGTAATCAAATCAAAAATCAATTTCCTTCGCTTCATCAAACTGTCGGCACTGGTATCTCAACATAATTCGATAACGTAGGTGTAATATAATAAATAATAACATCTGGGACAGTACTCGCTAGTAGTCAATATGGTGGTGTGGACGTATCCTCCCCTCTCACAATTAGGGATCCGCTAAGTCGCCAATGACTCAGTGCTTTGGTTGTTAAGCAGTTTGATTGATGGTATGGGAGCGGTTTTTATAAAAAGTTGAACGATTTTTTTCGTAATTATTTTTTCTTCAGCCTGTATTTTTAGGCAGCTGGGTAATAGGGTTATTACACCTTCCTACATTTAGTTTAGCAAGTTAGAATCCTAAATAATCAGAAGCTTTCGAAATTAGGTTCTAAATTTAGTGACTAAATTTAGGAAGGTGTAATAAGCTCTTTATAGTCTTCCTTTCCTCTTCTCCCATTTTATGTCTATGGTAATCGGATGGTAGCTTTAACATATATCGTTTTATAATGTGTGCAGATCTGAAGTGATATAATTAATTGTCCTATTTTTTAGGTGTTTTATGTTTACTATGATCCATAGTCTAGTCTGTGGTCTAATAGGTAGTAGTACCGACTAATTCTGTTTTCTCCAAGTTATGACTGAACTAAATTTAATATGCCTAGAAATATTGCTGACTTGCTTACTTATAAGTTACGACCATAGATGTACAAGTACGTTAAAATAAACTCTTGGTTACGACCATTAGAAGGATATAATTGTTTGGTTATTATGTAAATTATGCCAGTACAGTTAAGGCTATTATAGGCCAAACATGTTTTTAAACAATTTAAATACATTCTCAATTTCGCACTCGAATGAACAGGGTGTTTGTAAAATTGCTAACATTTTCCGATTTCACAGTCTGCTGGTTTTGTATTACATTATTTTCTTAAATATATGAAGAGACGGCCAAAGCTAGTAGCAGAAAATGCAACAAGTACTTATGCAAAATTGCAGACTAAGATCCCCAACATAATTGAAAACTTAGAACTGTCGTCCTCGTCTAAGTATTATTCATATTTATTTTATAAACACCGCTCTCATTTTGAGTTGCGTTAGATATTCGGCGGTATGAGTCATATTGCGTTTATCAGTCAGCCATGAAACCAAATCGCCGTTTTGAAATCCGTTAGGAACCGGATATCGCTTGTAACTCGCACTAGTCTGTGGTTCCCTAGCTGACGTCGGCAACACTTATTGGATACTCGCACCGTTATTACGACTATTAGTGGCCGTTTCGGCGTAGTACGTGCGTTATAACTTAGTAGGACATAGCCAACTTGACAGCGCGGGTTTAGTAATCAACGTTGTTAATTAAGTGAACTAGATGATTGCTAATTAGTTTTATGTTTCACAGACCTACGTTATCTACTAACGGAAATAGAATAGTCCAGTAGTGGTAATGTTGCTGAATTTCCCACGAGACATGTTTGCGAAATTATCTGACATACGATCCTTGTCCCCCTTCATGTGAACCGTGTTTTAAAAGCTCGTTAAGCTAGCAGTCCCGGTTAACAAACATCAATGACGAGTGACAGTAAGTATATAGTAAAAAGCCTGAAAAACGTGAAATCTCTTGGTTCTCGAAGGGCGCACATACGGCCTAGTCAACTTTAAAATAAGAAAAGTGCCATACACAAGTGTCAGTACATTTGTCAGTAAATATATAACACGATTGTACACAATTTTATAAAGAAAATTCAATATTCTTTCAAAACAAGCAAATAAATGAATGTACAGCAGTTTCAGTTCAAGTCGATCTAACTCAGCGGCACAAAGAGCTATTTTAACTAGAAATTGAATTCGAAAACTGGTTTAAAAATCTATTGTGTCTTAGCCTGTCGATACACGCGACTGCTTGTAGCTGCCCATCTCGACCGCTTGAAGCAGACGCTGCACGGCGAACAGCAGTTTCAGTACAAAATTGCCATTTACCATACACGGACTGCTCAAGCAGTCGGCGAGCGGTCGATGCGTATTTCCAAAATATAACTTATGGCTTTTGCCCGCGACTTCGTCCGCGTAGAATTTCAATTTAAAAGAATGGATCCCGGATCCCGGACCCCATTTCCCGGATCCCGTCTTCCTGATCCCGTATTCCGGAAATCCCGTATCATGGTTCCCGGATACCGTAACTCGTTTTCAGGCTCCTGGATCCCGTATCCCGACTCCCGTATCCCGGACCCCGTATCTCTGATCTCAGATCTCGTATACCTTATCCCGGATCCCGGAACCCGTATCTCGGATTCCGTTTCCCGCATCCCGTATGGCTAATCCCGAATCCATTTCCCGCATCCCGTATCCTGACTGCCGTATACCTGATCCTAGATCCCGTTAGGTTAGGGTTAGGTTCGAAGGTTACGACGTGGGTTACGTGTTAGGTTACTGGTGACCCTAAATGCAAGGGGCTCCGTCGACCTTGTGATGGAGTAATATGGCTGATAAGTGAATGTACCTACTTATTCTGTGTTGACTTGTTGGCTTACTCCAACCTGTAACCGATCATAACTTTATGGAGCGCTGACATTATAATTTGTAAATACGCCGCTCTCTGACAGGTCGTTTCCACGAACGTAAATGAATACT
This sequence comes from Drymonia ruficornis, assembly GCA_947859195.1. Classification (NCBI taxonomy): domain Eukaryota; kingdom Metazoa; phylum Arthropoda; class Insecta; order Lepidoptera; family Notodontidae; genus Drymonia; species Drymonia ruficornis. Next base: position 757,162 of record OX401910.1, on the reverse strand, counting down.
GGACAGCTTACTGCAGCACAAAAAACGAGCCGAGTGAGAGGGGCCCATAGTGGTACAGTGTCCCTCTACTAGGGTGTCCACGCAATAATAAAATTTTAACGTACTTATTGTATTATATAGGTACATGAGTAACGCACATGATTGATATTTTATAACTCTAACGGAGGTTTCTCTATGCCTGTCGAAGATATAAAAGAAAGTACCTTATTACTATGTTTCATCTTCGCGTTGGTAGCCACTCTACAAGTAAAATAAACATTTCAAACAATGGATAAATAAATAAATATCTCCAGACAATACATCAACTATTAGGTCCCAAACTAAGCAACGCTTGTACCTACTATAAATACCGTCCAATGGACTGGAAGCTATCCCAGACCAGAGCAAATTACGAAAAGGCTATTTCCAAAATTTTCCCCGACGGGAATCGAAACCTCAACCAATCGGTGCAATGAGCCCAGCGGCCTACGGTCAAACCACTGCGGCAAACTGATGACAAAGTCATGTGGTTTTATGGCCACCCTAGCTGAGCATTATTACCAATGTTACCATCTAAAGATAAAAAAAATCCGATCTTTTACAAAATATAAATAATATTCAATATTACATGCTATAAAAAATATATGACTACAAATTAAAAATGATCATTATGAATCCAACATGTTTCGACGAAACAATAGTCACGACACGATTAATAATAAATTAATTTATTTGGTTGATTAAAAAACTACCAATCACTACCCAACGATAATATTATTTTGGCATGGCACCTAGGAGTGAGAGGGACACGGTCCCAACTGGGGCCTCTCGCTCGATTCGTTTATCTGTCTAAGAATTGTCATAATAGACCTTAAGGCAGGAGAATAAAGTTGAATTTCTTAATTTCTTCTTAACCAAAAACTCAAGTCATCAATCCTTCATTATACATCCGTGGTCGCTTCAGATCAAATCCCCAATGTTGCCAGGTGACCATGTGAATTGTTCCCAACTTTTTTCGAAATCCCTCCAAAGATTCGTTTTTGGAAAAAAAATAAAAATGGTTTTGCTCATTTAGGAGAAATACAAAATCAAAAATACTCTCTTAATTTTTATATAAGTTCAACTACATATTTATTTCAAGTCCGCATTCTTAGTAACGAGGAACCGTACTAGATGTCGCTAAGTCGCTAGGGCAGAGATTCCCAAACTATTTTGGCAAGACGCCCCTTTTCCTAAATGAACTCAACAAAAAAACTGTGTGATTCAGTCATTCTTATAACAAGTTGGTATACTTAATAGTTACAACTTATACGGTATCTTGAAAGTTTCAAATAAGAACTTGTGTTAATTAATAGGGGTCGATTTTTAGACGTCGTCGACCCCCAAAATCAGTTTTCGTTTATGTCGATATGTAACCAATATCGACCACTTTGGGAATCCCTACGCTAGGGCAACTAAATATGATTGTTTAGATTGGGTTACCCCTAAAAATATAACGCCCCTAAAAAAATCCCATCCCACTTATTTACCCCCTAAATTTGACTCCTTTAAAATTAGTAAAAACTATTTAGGAGGTTTTTTTTCTAAAAGTGAATTTTCGGGGGAGTTCGAATAAAATTGGTGGGAAATTCACATGGTCATCAGCTGGCCATACCGGTATTATATAGAATGCAACGCGCAGGCGTGCGGACCGCTACAAGCAGTTCGTGTATGGTAAATGGAAATTTTGTATTGAAACTGCTACTCGCCGTGCAGCGGCAGCTTCTAGCGGTCGAGATGAACTGCTACAAGCAGTCCGTGTATTGCCGCGCTTAGACACGACAGACTCAACTAAATGGAAAACTATTTCTGTGGGTATTCAGACGACCCTTTTGAATTATTTTTTACCCGACTACGGCGGAGGGTTATGATTTTGACCGGTATGTATGTATGTATGTATGTATGTATGTATGTATGTATGTATGTATGTATGTATGTATGTATGTGCATCTGTTCCCACCTAACTTCCAAACGACTTGTCGTAATTTGACAAATGAGGTATCGTTAGAAGCGGCTTAATGGCGCGCTGGTTATAGGCTATGTGACGTCACATAAAATTGCATATGGCGCCCTCTAGAGGACATAATGTCATGAAATAAAAAAAAACATTTTTTAATGAAACCGTGTGGGGTATCAAATGAAAGAGCTTGATGAGCACATTACAAAAATATATATATTATTACCTATAACTCCAAAATAATTAAATAAAAAGTAATTTTAAAAACTAAAACCCGACTACTGAAAAATCGCGCTCTAAAAAGTATGAAACAAGAAATATTCTCATCTAGAGGATAGCCGTGGTCCGTGTTCATATGCTATTTGGCCCTAAAGGACCTACACGGACCACGGCTATCCTCTAGATGAGAATATTTCTTGTTTCATACTTTTTAGAGCGCGATTTTTCAGTAGTCGGGTTTTATTAATAGTTGTGTGGACTTTGCTTGTCAAACTAAAACCTAAGAAAATACAGATTTGTTTCTTGGAAACAGCCTGTTATCTTATAGTCATTGCGAAATCATGCTATAACTGTCTAGAACCAGTAGCGTGAGCGGGATGACACGTTCGTTAGCTTACCAATACCACATGAATAGGTATATGAAATATACATCTCTACATCTTTCTGAATTCTTTCACATGAAGGTATTTTTAAAATCGGATAGTGATATAAATATAATATGTACTTACGAAGTGTGGCAACCTCCTCTCACGTTAAAATTCCCAATTCCATCTGAACGAATTCGCGTGTAAAAGCCCACTGCATAATAAATTATGCACGTATACGCCGTTAGAGGGCGGTGGCGGGGCCGGCATCAGTCACACGTCGACCCAACTCAGCCGGATCCGCGCTCACATCCGCAATCCGGAGATCCGGACACTGGGATATTTCGCGACACACGGACGCCGGAATTTGCGGTTGCTACGCTATTGCCTTTGTCAAAGAAGGTTAATTGCTGGCTGTTGATAGTTCATTTGTTTCATTGTTAATTAGGATTATTAGGGCCTTGTTAGCGGGATGACACAAATCTTTGTTTTGTGTAGACAAAGGCAGGAAATAAGATTTGATCATCATTGTTAGTTTTAAACGACAATAGAATTAATATCTAGTTTCTATACTGGGCTCCAAAGAAATTCTGAGAATTTATAATAAATAAGTATTATAAGTACCTATTGTATTTGATTATCCAAAATTAAAAGTAGATGATAATATATGTTTATTGGCCGAATACTCAAAGGCTGCTTAAATATTTAAGTCCCAGTTAGCAGTTTGAGACGTCGTTAACTGTCATTTTTTGTATGGCGCGTCAAAGTTAAGCAGCTCTCAAATTTAAGTGGCGTACGAGTATTCGGCCTTAAGTCCTTTACAGTGCATATTCGCAGGAGTAACTCGGTCCATTATAAAAAGTAGATTATGTAAATGCCATCTATGGCTGTACTAGTGTACACGTTATCTTCTACACAAACAGGCGTATGTACGTATACTGCAAACGCGAAAAAATACATGAAAAGGAAAAAACGGCAGTTGGTTATCAGGCGAGCCGTCTGATCCACCGTTTAGCAGATAAACTCCAGTATTGCCGGCACCACGCGGCTGCTCCACTAATCTTCTTATCAAGAGATGGGAGCCTCCCGTGGAGTCTTTAGTTGCGTCGTTTGGGTGTAATTTTGGGGAAGATAGGGTAAAATATGTATTTAGAAATGTTATCCCGCTCATATTTAATGTAAATAATATCAATGGTTACTACCATGTTATACTTTTTATACGGGGTGGAAGATACACGGAAATGAAGTAACATTTATTTCATAAGTATATTTTTACGAAAACTGTATCGCTGTTTCTTTTCAGAAGGGCTAGACAAGTGGCTGACGTCTACAAGCGTTCCGTTCTAATCGCTACGCTTCATGTATGGAAATGACATAAGTCACGTGATCTACATAGCAACTTGTTGTTGATCTACATAGCAACGTTTGACATTTCCATACATTGTGAAGTCTATTCTATTCTATTCGATGAGCGTTCATGCCACTTGTCTAGGGGGCCTGTACCGCGTACTTGTGTTTTGTTTTTTATGTAAATTTATTAAATTCATTTAAATTCAATATCTTCCATATTGGTACTTCCATACATCGTTCATTGCTCCCTGTGTATCAATTATCACATTTTGTATGATCTTCCCATCGCCTTGTCATCGCAGTTTTCATTCACCGCGTATTTCGAGATTTCGAGATTCACACTGGAGGCCAATAGGCTTCAATTAGTATCGAGAGACGATTCATTAAACCAAGCGCGATTTTCATTCAAAAGCCACCCTCTCTTCAAAACGGACGGCGGTAATTGCTGAATCCATTGAATGTTCAATGATGTTGTTTGTAATAGCAATCAGCAATAATTATTAAACAGTTGATTTAATTTAAACAAATGTGTCGTTAAACAATTTGGAAGCAGTTGAACGTTTGAATGTTATATAAGACGTAGAGTTAGTGATGGGATGTTCCCGAGAACATTCTCACCCTTGGAAACTTCCTCGTGAGAATTTTTGAGAATCTTATATTTTGGGTGACGTTATCCTAACTTTCAATCTTAAAAACAATTAAAACCACCATACTCGCATGTTTAATGAGGTTTATGCCAAGTTTAACATGCTTCAGAAGATAAATTCTCGAAAATTCTCACGAGTAAGTTTCCGAGGGTGAGAATGTTCTCGAGAACATCCCATCACTACGTAGAGTTAATCCTTTACTGTGATGTTGGCTTCTATATCGCATTACAATTATAACTTGACTGGTTTTAAGCGGAAAGTTAGGACTCTCCTCTTCTCTGCATTCATATAAAACAGTGATTTAGGGCCACCGCAGACATGCTACTTTTTGCATCGGCGATCGGCGATTTTACGACTGCATCGCGTTTCGGCGACTCTCTGCTGTCGGACGCAGCGACTGCTCCGATGCTAAAAGCGACTACATCGCCGATCACCGATGCAAAAAGTAGCATGTTTGCGGTGTCCCTTAGGGATGTAGCAATTCAGATGAGTATTTTTGAAATCTTTATGTTCATGTGTTACAAGGTGAGTATTCTTAAACGCGTGTTAAACAGCAGCAAAAGTAAGTATGCACAACCACTTCAAAAACATCTCCAGTATCTTCAGGGTATAAAATTAGTGAAATACTGATGTCAATAGCACCAGTAAATAATCAGTCGCGAATGACAGTCGTAAAAGGCAACGGCCCAAATGCCGAATTAACGGACCCCGCAGTCTTCTGCACAAAGGACAGGTAGGTGGTAATGAAACCTGTTCAGTTTGGGACTAGAGTTATGTAGCTCAGTCTACCACGCTCTACCATGAGCTTTAAGAGTGTTTTAAGTCCTCTACACTAACATCTTTAAGTATTTGAATGGAAAATTGGACAGCACCGCTTACGGCCACCCGAGAAATCAATAATCTGCTGTTCAAATATGTTACGTAGACGCTATTTGACCCTGCCAACTGTCTAAGAATATATGATAAGGTCAGAAAAGGCTTCTGGTGACGACTGAGTTTTTTTTTACAGATTTTTGAATGCTCACAGAAGGAAACGTCCAAAGAAAACAGGAATGGATTGTGTGACAGAACATGACCTAGGTGTGACTAGCGAGATGATTGCTATGCGATAAGAGTGGATGAAAAAGACATGTGCATAAGCATAATACATGTTCTAGAACATAGTTTTTAATCATATTAGCCTCTCGAAAGTAATCTCTCGGAACCCCTTTGACCGCCGCAGCATAGCATCAAAGTTTTACAAACATTATTCATAAAAAGTAGGCATCCTTTTAATTTTAAACTTTCGCCATCCAATTACCGAAGCGGAGCACCCAAAGTAAACACCATCGGTAAATATTACCATACGCTGCATCAGCGCATACGCCCTCGCCGCCGCGCCGTACCGCACCGCGTTGCGCCCGCCGCGTTTCAGCCAGAATTCACCGCTGATATCAATTATCATCACGGCTACGTATAAATTAACCTCGCGGTTACATTTAAAGGGTAGAACGACCGATGCGTCTTGATAATTGTTTTGAAATTCCTCGTAAGGATGCAGACTCGACAACAACTTGTGCGTTAAGTCATGTACGTGACATGTTACAGGCCCACTATGATAGCTTGCAGCAAGCTTTACTTTTTTTATAGGACTAATGTGGCAAATAAGCGCACGGACCGCCTGATGTTAAACAGTTACCGTAGCCTGTAGTTTACGAGTAGTTTCAGTGCATGCTCTGATTGGATTTATGTAGGATCGATTGATCGTTACTCGACAGGCACCAAATCATGTGGATTTTAGAGCTACGGTTATGCAAGACATCTACAAAGTATCAAGATCGCATCTGTGTATATACCCGGGCGTTTTATACAGTATCCGGGCGGACCGGTTTAGCGGGCGCTCCGCGGTCAGGTGAATATTCATGAGATTAACCGCGCTTTGCGGCGGCTGCCGGACGCTGGCCGCTGGCCGCTAGCCGCTGGCCGCTGGCCGTTGGCCGCTCGCGGACATCCCTGAAACAATATTGTCATTTTTACTGGCCATACATTATTTGTTACCGGTTAATCTGTAATTATGTTTGGTTTTAAAAAAAGGTGCTTAACTTCTGTGAGATTCTTTGCCAATTTTTTACATTATTCAGGGAACTAAGTACGCCATCAAATCTAATTAAAACTAAACTTACATACATACATACATACATATAATCACGCCTGTTTCCCGTAGGGGTAGGCAGAGACCACTTCTTTCCACTTGCTACGATCCTTACATACTTGTTTCGCTTCGTCCACTTTCATTATTCCCTTCATACATGCTCTTCGGTTTAGGTTACTCTTGACCTGGCCTTTTTTCAAGACGTCTCAAACGTTTCAAAACTAAACTTAAACTAACTTAGATTTGGCGGCGTGAAAAACTATGACGAAACATCTGACAGACCTCTGCCAAAAGATCTAGTAACTCCATAGATGTCGCATTTCGTCGGCACTGCATGCCAGTAGATAGTAAGTTACTAGCAAGTAGGTGCACAGTGCACTCGATATACTGTGATAAGGGCTCGTTGGTTTCGTAAAAATGTGCACGAAATCGTTATTTACTACAGAGTCGTTATTTACTGAGAACGGCTTTCTTTAACAAGAACAAGACAATCTTATCTGGCCATTACTTTAAATGCACTGCTTGGTGAAGGCCTCCTCTATTTACGTAATTGATGTGCAGTATGAGAATGGGTTTAGGTAGGTATCAAGAACACATGATTCTTAGATATCGACCTCTTGGTCTCACGACCAAATGGCTGCGGGTTTGATTCCCGTAGGGGTAAATTTTTAATAATGTTGAAAATATGTCGGTGTTGCCAACACGGCTCATCTTCTGGTAAATAACACGCATAAAAATGCCTTGAAGTTGATTGTCGGATTGTGAGTGCGATAACAGATGTGTAAATTTCGTTGTGTTTCGTTTTCGTTGTTTTCGTTCGTGGTGCGTTGAGCACAAGTTTCGTGATTGCGATATATGAAAGGCACACTAAAATAATACATCAATCGAACATACCCAGAACTTATTAGAAAGGTAATCTCAGATGTGTCTTCTTTCTATTCGAGTACTGGAAATAAAAAGAGGAACAAGGGTCCTAATGGGCACGTCAGCCGGCCGCCCGCCCGCCTCGTCGCTTCCGTCGGCGACCCGGCCGGATCGGCCTTTTAGTCACAGCATCTTATACGTATGTACCCAATGGTAGTTGGATGTAGGAGACATGATCATTCATTCTGTGCATGTAGTGATGGTTTGATTTGTGAAATAATGTTGACAAATATTAATTAGTTCTACAGCCTTTTTGCAATCAAGTATAACCAGCTCACGCGTTTAGGTCCTATTATTATGACGACTACTTGCGCTGTGGTGCGAGCGTAGGTCGTTCGGCTCACTGCATCGGGTGGTTGTGGGTTCATTTCCCGCCACCGGCAAATTTCAGAAACGGTATTTTCGTAACTTGCCCTGGTCTGTGTGTCGCTGGGATTGCCCCCAGCGCACGGTACTCATAGTACAACCTTTGCTTAGTTTGGGACCATACAGTGTGTGTTTGTCTGGCGAGATATATTCGTCTAATTACTATTCGTAATTCTTTAAAAATTATGTTCCATCAGTTGTAACAATCTTGTCTCTGTTATTTTTTTCTACCGCTTTGTAACGGGGGAAGTAGATTACCTTCTTCGAACTCCTCCTATTCTTTCTTTTCATTAAATTCATGTGGGTTCCAAGACAACTTAGTTTTTCCCCGGATCACGTCGAGGTTCTAACCTCGGCATTATCGTTGGAAACAATTGTCCATCCTGGCTTACAGAAGTCACAGTGGTTTATAATCTCTCCTCACTCTTCGGCAGAAAGATTTGGCTTTCATTATGGACCTTTTGAACTGGACTGTTTGATGAGATGCCTCGGGGATCTAATCCTGGTTGATTTTCAAGCATAAAGACTCTTCCTTGCATCGCTTAATGAATACGTACCTACCCACATTCAATTCCTCAATCTCTACATCTCTCATAACACGCTAGTTACAAAGTAAACGGAATCGAAGCGAGCGGAAGTTCCCAGTTTAACTTGTTGTATACTACGTCCAATCCTATTTACATGCATTACGTATGCAGATTAGTTGCCAACTTGCACACAAGTCAAAGAAAAACTCCGCTCCGGGCGGCCTAAAGTACCGAACAAAATTCTAATGAACAACTGGGTTTATTCAGTTTGCAACGCGAGGCATGTTGCCTACGTGGACTTGCAATGTTGTTACATAATATTGGAAAGAAATTTTGTAGAGACAAGTTACTTTAAATTTCGACGGGCCCGTTAGCGTGGTTGGCGCGGAGGCGCCTTTCACGCTGCAGGTCGTAGGTTCGATTCCTACCCGGGACATGCATTTGTGTGCATGAACATGTCTGTATGTCCCGAGTCTGGGGTGTATATGTATATTAAGTATGTATTTACAAATAAAAAAGTAGTATATGTAGTAATATCAGTTATCTGGTTTCCATAGTACAAGCTCTGCTTAGTTTGGGATCAGGTAACCGTGTGTACAAAAATGTCCCAGGATATTGTTATTTCAATAAAAAGAAACCAAAAATAGAACTTTCTATATTCTTACAGCACTTGAGATCTTACATTAAATACTTGATATGAGTTGAAAGGATAACCATAACAGAACCACAGACGAAACTATGAGTATTTTCTTACTCAATCAATTCTCTTATGGTACCTCAAAGTGCATGGTGAGTAAAATGTATATCTACGATTTCTTGTTAGGAGGATGGTCACTAGGATTGCACAATTTTCACATCTTCTTTGATGATGTAATCCAACACTGTCCCCTCATATCAGAATCCCATCAGTGTCCGGTTGCCAAGCGCGGTAATCCTGCAGTGTCGCGGGCAGCGTAGCGGCGTAGTAGTGTAGCATGGCGTAGCGCGACGTAGCCCATTAGCCGGTAATCTCTTATCATATGAGATTAGTGAGATTATTGATGACAGAGATAATTGATTTAACTTAACTTAACTTAACTTAAGCTCATAACTTCAATCAAATACATTACAGAAAAAGAATACCCTCATATTCATAGAAAGTCGTGATCGACTTGCAGTGGAATTACAAATGACATTTGTTCCTAAAAATGCTTTGCAAAACCATTGTAAACTGGCTAAAATCTCTATGAATTTGGAGGTATGTATATTTTTTTCTCCGGCTAGAGAAAATGGTGCCAGATCTCACGGAAAAAAATGCACTGAGAGCTCTAATCTATTCTAATAATATAAGCAGTAGTTTTCAAACGAAGCTATGACATAAAGATATCTCTACATACATGATTATTAATATAGTTCCACAATTCCTAATATAAAAACGTCCGGGCATCTGGTCCTGGCCCGAGGCGACCGATCCCCGAGTACAGGCTGAAATTAAACATTCCTCCGGCCGATGTTTTAATCCTGGCTTACACGCTCCATGGAAACAACCATGGCGTGTTTACCCGATTATGGGAAGCTGAAATGGTGATTGGAGATGTTGTTTCTTTTATAGCATACTTTGTCGTTATGGGAAATCTTTTATCTTTTACATGAGAGTTAGATAGGAGTCAGTAGTTTTTGAAATGTATCAAAATTCTAAGTGTTCAAAATTCGAAGCCCTCCTGGGGCTGTTATTACAAACCCGTTGCGAGAGCAATAATCCGTTTCGTTCGAACTTTGAATTTAGAATTTCGATACACTTCCGTAGTCAATATCACGATCGACACAGATAGTCTAGATTTGCAATAGCCCCTAGGTTTCAAATTATATTTTTAATCACGTAACATAGGAACACGTAACCTTGTATTTGCAGGGCAGATGAACACATTACTTACCTCCACACACTCGCTACAGCACCTACACAAGGCGTACGTGGGTCACGGCTCGGGCCAAATTGCCGGCATTTATAACGCGGGTCACTACATAATGTTTTTTTCATTTAAAACGCCTCGTAGGGACCTTACGTCGGACACATACGGAAGGGACGCGGTGTAAGCGCTGAATAATGAATATCATATACCTACTTATATAACATTAAAGAGTTGACTTTTTAACTAAAGAAAACATCATAACGCTTGTATTACTGCAGGTATGTATAGGTAGGTAGGTATGTATATGTAAACATTCTGTATTTCTGTATTCATGTATGTATATGTATACATACACATTATACCGACGGAATGAGTTCCTAGTGTTGTAGATTGCAATATATTTAGATTATCTCTTAAGGTACGAGTTCGTAGCAAGCGGCAGACAGCAGACGTCAGTCGGTCTCATACAAATTGTGGCGATGACATTTGCCGTGACGGCAGACGGCATTACAATTTGTATGAGACCGACTGACATCTGCCGTCTGCCGCATTCGTCGGAATCGTACCTTAACGCTGTTATGTTTTAAGACTTGGGTGTACAAGTATTTTGTATAGCGTCAATTTGTTCTGAAATAAATGAAAATAGATATGATATCTGAAACAAATAGTCATTTTTAGACTGTAACTCTACTGGGCTCTAAGTCGCTTAGCCATTGTGACGCCACTGTGGCGTTTTGATATAGTAATCGACCCTCTGATTGGTTGGTTGATTCTGACTGACCAATCAGAAGCCGATCAATCAGTCGGTCGGACGGACAGGGCCCTGTGTTTTGTCAAAAAGACAACATAGTGGAAACTGCCCCCCTAGACAAGTCGCTTCGTCTACAAGCGTTCCTACAAATCGCTACGCTTCAATGTATGGAAATGACATTACAAGTCGATAAGTAGATCACGTGACTTATGTCATTTTCATACATGCAGCTTAGCGATTTGAGTCACTTGTCACTTGTCTAGGGGGGCAGATATTCAGCTTTTAACACAACTGAAGCCGACGAGCGTTCTGCTGTATTTCAATATCAATCTGAAATTCTCTGTATACCTTCATGTTTATCATTTGAATTGAAAGGTAAAGTTTATCTGTTATGTTTGCTGAGAAGTTATGTACTGGCTTGGAAGGTAAATATGAATATTTTGGAGATTGCCGCAATATTAATTAGTATTTCCATATGATGTAATGTGTACCTCGATGTGGTTAAATATTTATTTAGTTGTAACATGATGACATGTACCTCAACGGCGATAAACTTTAACTAACATAGGTACTTTAATTTAATAGAACTTGTTTCTATAATATGTATATAAAAGAGTTTATAAAGAAATATATAATAATAATAATTTAGCCCTTTTAACGTCCCACTGCTAGGCACGGGTCTCCCCTCAATGCGAGGGGGATTCAGGCCATAATCCACCACGGTGGCCCAGTGTGAGTTGGTGGATTTCACATGTCTAAAGACATGCAGGTTTCCTCACGATGTTTTCCTTCACCGTAAGCAAGTGATAATCATATTAAAGTTATGATACACACACCGATTTCTAAAAATCCAGAGATGTGAGCCAGCGTTTGAACCCAGGACCTTAATAATAATAATAATAATAATAAATCGTTTATTTCGGAAAGATCCATATTAAGGTAGCACAAAACAAACTAAATATATAAAAGGTTATAAGGGACGTGCGACAGCTACGTGCGCTCTCGTCCAGTGCTTCATGAGAGCACTGTCCGCGTCCATTAACCAATCGGCTACCACTGCTACCTATAAAGAAATCAAGCACAAAATAACATTCATTAACGGTTACAGGAACCGTTTTTATAAGGCAGTTTATACACGAGCGGCTTTTAAATGTGCTGAGCAACTCGGCCTCATACATGTGCCTCTCTTTGAACAAAATCTTGTGTTGGATGGATTTATTGGACGGCGGACACCTTGAATTTTCTGCCTTTTTGAACATGGATTGGATGAAAAGCTTCAGGATAAATTTTAAAGAGTACTAGTTGATGTGTTCGGAAATCACAAAAAATAAGGAGTGAGCTTAGTTATTTTTATATAGGACTGCGGTGGCAAAAAAGCGTACGGCCCGCCTGATGTTAAGCAGTTACCGTAGCCTATAGATGCTTGAAATACCATAGGCATAAGATGTAAGGCATAGCTTTCAGCAAAACCAAACCCAAAGGAGGTTTGACGCGCTGTCTATAAAGCTCCAATTAAAAAATCAGGGTACAACGCCAACCTTATCCAATTGTAACAAAAAATATTATCGGACGCCACGCAAAGATCTTAACCCCTTAAGTTTATCAAACATCTCCTTTCTTACTTCCCTGGTTTCCCTCCCGCATGAAAAACAAACTTTCAATAAAGTAACCATTACAATCGCACTGTAACAGCTGTATATTGCGTAAAACACCCATTACAGCGATGAGAAAATTAAAAATGAATTCAAAACACCCGCAATGTCACATTTACGGGGGCATTAAATACCCTCAACGGCCTCCAACAAGTTTTGATAGAAAAAGTTGGGCAGAGGGGCCAAGTGATAAACACAATTAAGCGGCCCTCACTCGATTGGGATGAAACTTTTGGAACTCTCAACACCTAGCCCCCTCCCTCTCTTTTGGTAATCACATGATATTAATGTATTCGATAGATGCTCCTCTTCTTCTTCTTTTTATGGTATGGCAATGGCAGCTGGCCAATCAGGTGTGGCCATGGACCATGGATGTTACTAAGGGGACTGGCCCTAAGCAAGTCGGCCGAGTGGTCGGCCTAGTACTAACATCGACATAAAACGAAGCGAGTAGTTCAACTATTTACCGGTAAATAGTAAAATGAAAATGAAAAAACAATGACCACGTTTTCATACAAATATCTAATAAGGGCACCTCTTTCTTTAGTCTTTACTCTGTGGGTTTGGCCGTCCGAAGAAAGTCCGAAGAAAGGCCTCTGACTTCGATTGCTGCCTAGATAACAACGGCCCAGACTGACTTTTTACGTGCTCTCCGAAGCACGGAGACGCTCAGCTCAAATGCCACTAAATGGTCACCCATCTCTGACTGACCTTGCCACGCTGCGCTTAACCGCTGATCTTTTCCGATCCGTGATTGCAGCTGGCTGTGAACATCATTCGATATTCGAATATTAAATTATTTATTATAAGAAACAATTTCCCCGCATTTAAAATACATTTTTCAGGACTTATTTTTATCTGCGGAACGAATAACTCACTTGGTACTTTAGCGCATTTTAGTCTAAGGCGAAAATAAAACTAAAAATGTTACGCAACAAACTTTTATTAACGGTTGGTGCGCGAGCGGCGAGCCTGACTTTTGTTTCTGAAACGTAGTTCTGTTCCCTAACTAAGAGTTTCTTCAGTCCGTTCTCACTAGCAGCTGAAATAGTTTCAAGGTTCGTATTTCCGAATGCCTTCTTCTTTGCTTAAATAGGGATACATAGTTTGATCAAATGCAGAATCCCATTTTATTTCACGAATTATATATCATCAATAATATGCGACTATTCAAGTCTGATACTAGTTTAAAAAAAATGTCGGATTCCGGTAAGATGTAAATTCTTTCAATTTTTTTAAGCAGTCTAGAACTTAACACCTACCTACTTCTTTTGATTTCGCAGAACAAATATTTCCAGGGGCCTTACCACCACCTCTTATAGCAGTTTTGTTTTAACGTTTCAGCGGCCATTTGCGGCAATGACGTTTCTTATTGTCATGACAATAAGGTACGTCATTGCACAAAAAGTCGCTGAATCGTTAAAACGTTCCTATAATTGAATCGCGATAAGAGGTCGTGGTAAGCCCCCAGGTAACAGATATGAAACAATAGAGATAAAAGCTCACAAATTCTGAAACCATTTCAATAATTATTTCGATGTACATTTTCGAGTACAGAATAAACTCACGTTTGGGGTTCAATTCCGACTCTGTTCTACTCGCTGCGCTGAACATTAAAGTTTTGTTTAAAAACTTGCACTGTATTGCTGCAAAACATTAATAAATAAGATTTAAGCGTCGTGTGGATGTAGGAAGCGTGGAAAATGACTTTATTATTTAAGGCTGTGGCTACGTTAACTGTTTGAGAAAATAGCGTTACCATTTTCATGAAACGTTAGACGATCTTTGTAAGCGGATGTGGATTGTCAGATTAACTATGACTTGTGGTTTTTACTGATATAGATTCCTCTGAAGTGGGTGTTATACAAGCGATTAATAAGAAGTTATCACGAAGTTGAAGCCCACCCCCCCTCCCCCTCCCTCCATCCGACTCCCCTTCAGGTCGGCAATGTGCGAGCAATGCCTTTGGTATTGCAAGCATCTATAGCCTACGGTAACTGCTTAACATCAGGCGGGCCGTACGCTTTTTTGCCACCGCAGTCCAATAAAAAAAAAGTTTGTCTTTATAATTTTATCCTGGCCAAAGCATAAGAACGTTCAAAATTAAGCTTAACGTTAGGTCTAGTCTGCGGAGGCCCTATGTGAAGCTCTATCTGTTTGGAAATTGAAAACGTCTTTACCGAGCACAATCTGAGTTATCCTCTGGATGCTCATTACAAGTTAGACCATTCAACAAGTTATACCGAGAATATATTCTCCGTCGCGACGGTAGGTATTCGGTCATCTAGTCCTCAAACGTGTGGATGGTGGAGTGGGCCCGTCTGCTCGGAGCCACTTCACTAACTCCATTGGAACCGCATCTGGTACCTATTTCTATGTAAATGACGCGAAGCATGCGAAACTGAACGGATGTGTATTGAACCTGAATTTCATAAATTAGTTTCGAGAATTTAATACTAGTGCTCTGACTACTTGTAATTGCTTTCGAAACTCCGTTTGAGGGCATAATTCGTTACACTTTAGAATATCATATGCATGAAAATCTAATATAAGGACAATTTTGCTTGTGCATTTGTAATTAAAGACGTTACATGTACGTTGCAAAATGTAGGCTAAACGACTTACTTCTGTAATAATGTATGTGCTATGAAGGGCCGTAAGATCAATGGTAGTTGATCAATCATTCGTTATGAACGACGGGAGATGAAACTCTCTCCTTGTTTTAAACTACAATTGATATTACGGCCCCAAGTGTGATATTGTATTTGTGATTTCTTTACGCCTATTACACAATAATTCTTCTACCTCACCTAAATTACTTCCACAGACTCGGGGTCTTCCAGACCCGTATTTGGTAGCGGATAACAAAGGGGTTTTGTTTGACACAGGGGCGCGACGACAAAAGCCGCAAGCACCATCGAGTGTCGGACGCAGGCGCCCCTCACGGAGCCCGAGTTACCTACGAGGTACGCCGATGTTAATTAATTACCACGCCTCCTCCCTTTGTAGGGTTAGCAGATATCATTCCGTAACCGCAAGACTCAATAGTGTTTGATTTCACTTTTTTCTTTCGATAACCATAA
Organism: Drymonia ruficornis; assembly: GCA_947859195.1. Classification (NCBI taxonomy): domain Eukaryota; kingdom Metazoa; phylum Arthropoda; class Insecta; order Lepidoptera; family Notodontidae; genus Drymonia; species Drymonia ruficornis. The sequence goes on along the minus strand of OX401910.1, from coordinate 741,283 downwards.
GTGCAGAATAGGAATCTTTTTAGTAATGTGAAATCTTTGGTAAAAAACATATTTGACTCTACATTAATGCATTTCCTATACAGAAGAAGAATTATTTTACATTAAAATCAGCTAGGTATATCAGAACAAAAGAGATATATAGTGGCATCGAGTGTCCGAGCGCTCTCGGGAATATGCAGAGGCTCTCCATGCGGTAGAGACCTGTGCATGTTAATTAATTAGTAGAGTTCAATTTGTATATTATAATTACTTGTAGGGGTAGTAGGAATGTATATGAAATGTGTTTTTGTAGATTTTATATTATGTTGCTTACCAAATACCAAACAAAAAAGATCAATATCGTGGAGCTACAGAATATTTGTTAATATATGAAGAAAAAAAAAAACCGGAATAAAAAATATTAAATAGGTCCCTTACAGCTCTAATTCAGACACAATTTTGTCTGGCGCATTCATCATAACTTATCCAGCTCCATCTTCTACAAATGTAACTGTAAAATACCGAGGATCTAGCCCAATAAATTCTCGGCTGAATAATTTTCTCCGCTTGAGACTACAACTTAGCTTTAAAAATCTAGACGCGCTCGCAAGCTAGGTCTTAAATCTTAAACAGGACACTTATGCCATTAGCGCCGGCAGCGGCGGCAGGCTCACGGCTCATTATACCCATGCTCGGAGGTATGAGGCGACGATTTTCCACATATAAGAACCTCTTCGCGACAATGCCACCATGCTTAAGAAGTACATTTTTGGGAATAAGCAAATGGGAAATTCGGTAAATGTGACAGATTTGGTATGTATCGTATGTCATCGTAGAAGTCGTCTTTCTTCCGCGACTCGCCAAGGGTGAAATTTCGGCCTCTTTGTGAGACAGCACTGTAGATTTGGCTTATAGGAGTAACAGTGGTGGAAGTGTGTAAGAGCCTAGTCCCCACATAGTGAAGACTCACCAAATATTTTGAAAAAGGTGGATTTTTAAAACCTATCCAATCTTTTACATGCCTTTTACTAACTATTCGAGGATTACTGTCGTGGTGGTGTAGACAATATCTCATACAGCTTGGAATAGCTAGTGACCCTACTACTGGTAGTGCGGTAAGGGTATGCGCGCACTCGCGTAGTGTCAAGTGTGGCTTGTTAGGCGAGCCAGTTGAACTAGGCGACTTGTGGGCGCCGCCGTTTACAATGTATAGGTATAGTTGACGCGTCTTTAATGTGAGGAATTCTTTTCACACTCATATGTACGTAGCAAAACTGAAAAAAACTAGGATAGAAGGCATAAGGTACTTATAGGTATAGCCGCGAGAGTCGGTACGACATTTGATGCTTGACAGAATGAGACAGACCTATACAAGGGAATATGACAAGACACATTAATTCATTAATGTTAATTCTGTTTTCGTCAATCACGACTAAACTAAATTAGACACATTTAAAATTATTATCTTTCTATTACGTGACGACCATTAGAAACGTTCCCATAAAATGTACCTATTGCCAATCTTAATGGTCCTGTAGTTAGTCTAGTTTAGTATTGTGCCAACATAATCGGCACCATTATCTGCGATTCTTCGTATGTCTCCCTCTGTCAGATATCAGACCATGACATCTGAGAATAGTTTACCGAGTTCCTAATAAACTACCCTACCCTTTATGTGCTTTTACGAGTTAAAATTGCAGTTTGGCAATAGGTCATAATTTATTTATCATAATTAGTTTCCTTTGTTCCTAAAAAACTGGCGTGTCAAGAAAACAGATAGTGGTCAAAGTCTAAAAATAATTAAAATAATATTCATTGTAGTTTGGTCATTCAATAAGAACGTGGCATACAAAACTTGCTTTCCTAAAAACTTCAGTACCTACACTACGAAATTTCATAAGGCACCCACCCCCCACAAAAAATAACGCGGAACAAGTGCTAGGGAAAGTTTCCAAAAATGGCCATCTGCGCAGCGGATTCAATTGCGAATATTCGGCGGCCATCTTGGTGTTTTGTTTGCAGCAATCCCTGTCCACACGCCGTTATGAAATTTTTCATTAAGCCCAGTGTCAACTGGCGATGCCTTTACTGTTTCTCCCGTTTTAGGGTGGGGTGGCAGTGACGGTGGGAGTAGGCGACGAAATGATGTATTTATATCTACATATTGAGTAAATACTAACGGCTTTTTACTTTTACTAAGGACTGTAGTGTACTTGTTAAAAAAATCACTATATCGTTATTGGGTTAGACGCGGTTCAATAAATGCGTCTATAAGAGGCGAACGGCGCGCCTGAGCAGTCAATTTTGACATCGAAACGCATAGATATATAATGTCACAACTAAGGGTTCGGTCGCGGTTGTTCGCCAAATGCATCTCGTTCGGGGTGTAAAAATTACGTGAGATAGACACAATATGTTGTCGGGCTTGCGTATTTTCACTTTTACGTTAGCATAATATTGACAAAAATTGCATTTACTAAAGTCGTCAATCAATGCATCTAAATGAAAAGGTTGCTAAAATTCAAGGTAAACGCTGAAAAAAGAATTACTCACCTGTTTATGTTGATTTTCACAGCCTCATAGTAGTTCTCTTAAAATAAGAATGAATGCACATTACCTATAGCGCATCGCTCTCACTGACGCCCCACCATTAATATCGTTAGCGGGAGTTTTCATTAGCACGCCGTTCGCGCACCGTTTAGTGCCCGTTACGCTTTATAGTGGACGACAGGCTTTACTCTTATTATTTTTCGTGGAGCAACGGGATTGGATGTAATTCTCGATTTTTATATCACGCCGCGTGGCGCGGGTTGTAGCGCAGATAATCATCTCTATGAGGATTATTTCATAATTGTGTAAAAGAATATAAATTGTGTTAATTTAAATGAAGTTTGAATTAATTCTGTTGAGCTGGGTTTCAATATTGGACAATTCAAGTTGACAAAGAAGTGTTCAGAGAAGATCCAAATAAAACTCAGTTTCGTAACAATTCAGTCCGTAACTTGGGTTAGATTGATATCAAATCGATCGTATAATGATTAGATTAATGAAACAGATTACTTACGATTGCTTCTGCATTGGTTTAATGGGCCTATAAATACATATTATGCAACACCTAATACACTTTTGCCCAAGATAGCAGCTAAAATGATCATCTATTCCAAGTTTATATCTTAGAGAGGTATTAATATTTTAACCGCAATAAATATATTTAACGTCAGTTAAGGCGCAATATAGTGTTGGCCCGAGTGCGCGGACATCGGCGACCGGAATCCCAGTGCCGGCAGTAAATCCCGTCATTGAATACATACGCGAGACAGCGGCCCAACTCTAATTATCGTTAAGCACCGCCCCGGAGACTCGATCGTAAACCGAGCCCAGTTTATAGCGCCGTTGAGACTTCTTGTATTTGCACTGGTAGAGTGAAGCACGATACAAATACTCACAAATAACGTTATAAAGTGTTCTCTGACTAGATCGCAATCAGCTTAATATACCTACGAGAAGTTAGGCTAGTTCAGTAAAATAAAATGAGCATTGAATTACATTTGATTTCTTGTGCTTCGGAGAGCACTTTATGCTTGGATACTCTTACTAGGTGCTTACTAGGTATCTAGCCGGGTTCTACATAAAATATGGATAAATTTAAACAATCTGAACAGATCGGAAGACTAGGAAATGTGTAGGTGTGGCTAATACATACATGTAAAAAATGTAACGTCACGACTTTTATCCCCATTAGGGGGTAGTCAGAGGCTTGAGTGACCATACACCACCACATTGTGGAGGTATTAACCAACTCAAAGCCTACGTTTCACCAGATAGTCAGGACCCAACGTGACAGTTGGTGAACCATACATACATAAACTTAATATTGGTAGGTATACTTTTCAATAAAGTTGCAGTGCAATTTCTATAAGAAATGTAAACAAAATTATTCTCTCGCATCTCTGATCCTCCTTCATTTTTTGCGAAAATAAGGAAGCAATCATCCTTTCAATTCCTTAATAACATTTCAATAAACCCGTCTCACAGTGACACAGTGACCTTAGTTACCGCCCGTCAGCTGACATCCCGTTTCGGTCTTAGTTAGCGCCTGCGCGGTCCCGTACTCTGATGCGGGATGTTACATACGATCCCATCCCTATTTATTCTGCAGTACGCGTTTGGAACTCAGGGGGGGTAGGCGCTCCGCGTCTCCGCGCCTCATACGACGTAATTTCGAATCGTGCCAATACTTTAACTCGGTGTGTATGATGTGTATGAATAATGTTACGTATTACTAAGTGGACTTAGTTCTAATTGTATGGAAGATGTAGTTTGTAAGGTACGTATTAAATTTTTTATTGCGCTGTAATATTTAATGTGGCAATTGTATTGCTCAATTAACTACCCTCAAACGGTTTACTGATTGTAATGAGTTTCGTTATTGTTCGAGTATGGTTTTTTTTAGTATGGTCCGTGGTGGTTGAGACTTTTATTTATTTTGTATAACCTTTTATTTATATGTATGTGACATTGGCTATTAGTACCTAAGCAAGGCAGTTTAAGTTTCTGGGGGCTTACCACCACCTCTTATAGCAGTTTTGTTTTAACATTTCAGATACTTTTTGTGCAATGACGTTTCTTATTGTCATGACATTAAGGTACGTCATTGCACAAAAAGTCGCTGAAACGTTAAAACGTTCCTGTAATTGAATCCCAATAAGAGTTCGTGGTAAGCCCCCAGATTGCGGAATCTTAGGTAGAGGGTACAGTTACCGATAAGCCTTAGGGAAATTATAATTTCGGCATTTGATTAGTTTTGATGTTTGAATGGTTTTGTTTGGTTTCAATAGTAATCATTCTTATCTAGATTTTGTCCGCTGGTACTGATAAATTAATCAACTTTTTTTATATCGCTAAAATGGCAAACAAACGAACGGCTCGCCTGATGTTAAGCAGTTACCGTAGCCTATAGATGATTGCAATACCAATGACATCGCTCTCACAGAGGGAGGAGAAGGGGGGCTGGTTGTGCTTCCGGCTCTCGCAGTCATCGTACGAAACGCAGCTGTAATAGCTACTTTACGCCGATCTTCTGTGACAGGGTGGTACTACGTCGGTCGAGCCAGCTCGTATATGAGCTGCAGTCATTTGGCTACAGCTTGGCTCTACCAACATTGACAGATTTTATTGGGAGTTGGAACTTGAACCCCCGTCGGGGTTTGTGGTGGTCCAAGTTAATCCTGTAAGCCAGGATCTGCAGTATTGTCTAACGAACACGCCAAAGTATGACCCTTGGTAGAAAGCTACGTAGTCTTGGAAGCCGCAACAAATTTAGTCGAAAGAAAAAAGTATGATAGCGGTTCAACATTGGTTTTGTATTTATCATTATACAGGGTGGTGACGACATCATGACAATAATTGAAACCACATACTGCGTATCACATTAGTAGTTCGTACATTAAATATTATTAAATTATATTCAAAGGTACTGCCAAGGGATTGCTTTTTTATTTAGACTATTTTAACTTTACGCCGACAAAGATACCGCTAAAAACACCGACACCGAAGCGATGTTGCCACGCTTGTATTTACAGGTCAGTCTATGAGGTCGGTAGACGTTTTTAAAGGATGTTGTGTTTCGTTTAGGCTATTTCCGCATTTAATTTGTTTGAAAATTTCTAATTTTGGACTTTGATGTAAACCTAATTTTATAATTTTAATGTGTTGTGATTGACTAGGAGAGATCGTGTTTTAATTTATTGTCACTATGTCGTCACCACCCTGTATAGCTGGTATCTTATGGAGTAATATCATTATCATTACTACTAGCTTTTCGCCCGCGACTTAGTCCGCACAAAATTTATACTAAAAAGCTATAAGGAACCAATTTTCATAATTCTAACTTCAGAAATTACCAACTTCCATACAAACTTTTATCCCTTATTTCACCCTTTCATGTCTAATTTTCGCTGCAAAAAGTAGGCTCTGTTCTGTTCTAAGGTTCTATCTATCTGCATGCCAAAATTCATCAAAATTGGTGTAGCGCGGTTTAGTCGTGAAAGCGTAAAAGATAGATAGACAGAGTTACTTTTGCATTTTTTTTTGTTTTGTTAGCCTATAGGGCTGTCCCACTCCTGGGCAAAGGCCTCCCCTTTTTCCTTCCTCACCACTCTGTCCATGGCAATTTCCGGCCACGTCTTTCCCATAAAAGTGTCCAGGTCATCTCGCCACCTTCTCCTGGGTCGACCCTGACGGTGATGGCCATTGGCAGGCATCCAGCTGGTGCTGATATTAGCCCACCTTCGCGGGTCCATGCGTGCGTTTATTATATTAACTAGCTGTGCCCGCGACTCCGTCCGCGTCCAGTCGGTGAAGCCCTTAAATATAATTTTGTCTATCGTCTAATCTGTATTACGTCAGTCTGCATCAGTCTGAGTTCGTCTGTCCGTGGCTGTCTATCTGTACCAGTCTATACCAGTAAGGTGGTAGAGTCTGACCAGTAAGGTGGAGATCGGCATTCAAGTAGCTAATTTACCTTCGTTTCGTATGATGAGGGAGAGAGCCAGAAGCGCAACCCAGCCACCTCCCCGTCCCCTCCCACTAACCCCACTCCCCTTCAGGTTGGAAACGTGCTACCGATGCCTATGGTTGCAAGCATCTATAGGGTACGGTAACTGCTTAACAACAGGTGGGCCGTACGCTTGCCTGGCGCCTTAGTTGTATAACAAAAGTTTGACTTTATTTGTCTGTGTGTATCAGTTTAGCTGTAAGTATCTGTCTGTCTGAATCGGTCTGTCTGTAATCTATCGGTAGGTGAGTATCTCTGTCTGTACCAGTCTATCTGTATCCGTCTATCTATATCTGTAGTTACTCACAGTATCACGACTGAGCGGTTGGACTCCAGAGCTCAATGTTTAAGTTTGTACTTGATACCCATGTTCCTTATTTAAAATGAGTGAGTGCCCCAGACTCACGGCTTAGGTAAGAGTCACTTCGCAACATCGTGCTTAAAAAGTTAGAGACCGGAGTTTATCGTCTAAGTCAATAGTCAAAGCGTTTATTTTGTTTAGGCCTAGGAGGGCACTTATAAGTAGTCATTTTACATGTTTTCCTTATATTCTAGCGCCGGATCGGAAACGCGACCTCGCCTGAGAAGTTTCTACTTGATACCCACATTGCCAATTCAAAGTTAGCAGGTCCTCCAGATTTATGTTTTAAGCAGGCAGTTACCCAGCAGCATCATTCCTGAGGGGTTGGAGTTCAGAGTTCAATATCTATATTTCTATTACTACTTAATTCAAAATCAGCAGGTCCTCTAGACTTACTTCTTAGGTAGGTAGCTGCCCTACGGCATTAGTACTGTGGAGATGAATTCCAGAGTTAACGTCTAAGATTCCGCGTGATACAAAGACTCGCTTAATGTTTTTTATACGTAATTAGGAATAAAAAAACTAAATTTCTTGAAGCAAGGAAGATATTAAATTTTGACATGTGGTGCAAGGCAGGTATTGTCTGATTTTAAGTATAGCGACATCTAGTTAAGAAAAACGAAACTTAAGCTTGTAGAACGCAGCAATAAAATATTTATTATTATTATTAAAATTAAGATTATCTATTCCAAATAGTGTCGGATCACGCACCACGTAGGGCTCCGTAGGGCTCCGCTCTAAATAGACGTATTTCAATAACTAAAACTTATTTTTTGCTAGAATTTCTGTGTGGTCATAAAAAATTACAACCTAATATTTTAGAAAAAAATATCCTAGATGTTAAGTTGGACTATTAGTCATATCCATGCCAAATTTCATTGAAATCAATCCATTGGATTCGAAGTTGTGCGTGTTCGAATATTTAGGTAGTTTTTGAATGTTTTGTGGCAACCCTAAACTTTACCGAAAAAAAAAATATGCTAGATGTTAAGTTAGACTATAAGTCATATCCATGCCAAATTTCATTGAAATAAATCCGGTGGATTCAAAGTTGTGCTCTTTCAAACATTTAGAATTTTTAAGTAGTTTTTTGAATTTTCTGTGGCAACCCTAAACATTTTCGAAAATAAAAGTATCCTAGATGTTAAGTTAGACTATTAGTCATATCCATGCCAAATTTCATTGAAATCCATCCGGTGGATTCGAAGTTGTGCTCTTTCGAAAATCTGAGCAAACATACAAACATACAAACATACACACAGACAAAAATTCTAAAAATGATAAAAATGAATTCTGCTGGTCCATCTAAGTCCCCCCCACTATTTTTTTTCCAAATATTTCGAATGTACAGACGCGACCAATTTTACATTCTTATTATATGTATAGATAATAATAATAATATCCTGGGACATTTTTTACACACGGCTACCTGATCCCAAACTAAGCAAAGCTTGTATTAAGGAAACCAGATAACTGATATTACTACATATACTACTTTTTATTTGTAAATACATACTTAATATACATATACACCCAGACTCGGGACATACAGGCATGTTCACGCACACAAATGCATGTCCCGGGTAGGAATCGAACCTACGACCTGCAGCGTGAAAGGCACCTCCGTGCCAACCACGCTAACGGGCCCGTAGTATAGATTATTCCGATCAAGCAGTCAGTTTGTCATAATCAGTCATTTTGGTGTTCCTCTCTCCTTGTAAACTTAATATTGTGTCAACCAGTGCCAGTGTGACACCGGCAGGTACGCAGCATAATTTTCATTAGACATAAATTAGACAAGGCGTAGCGGAACCACAATTTCAGCGAGGTATGCGGCCCGTTAAATAGTTTCAGTGTTAGTTTAGTTTAGACGTAACTTATTTAGCGGAAGTTAGGGAGGAAGTTAAAGGACAGGGAAAGGCACCGTATAAATAATGCTACGTAGTGTAAAGGGTTTTAGAAAGTATTTCGAAATGTGGTTAGAAGGTTCAGCTGTAGTCATGCTAGCGTTAGATGACGTTTTTATGATTAGGAACTAATAATGTGAATTATTAATAGCAGCATTAATAGAAGCATTTATTTATAGTATGGTCCTCCTACCAAGTTAAATGCTGTGCTAGGAGGAAAGAGGACCGAATTTGGAACGTTTCAAATATGAAGGCCCCTCTAATGGTCGTGCTATTGACGCTTACAAAGCATTATAGGTTTCATAATACAACCCATCTTGTAGGTACTTTCAGAGTTTTGTTTCTTCAATTTTCATGTTTATAAATATGTATTAATATATCATAGAAATAAAGGGAAGAGTAAAACATCTTCCGTTTACAGGTAGCAAGAAATTCTATTTCCAAAATTCCATATTCTAGAATCACCCGCAACTTGGACCTCTCTACGACACACACACACACCCTAATGAACACACAGACACCTTATCAGGGTTGAATTCACTGGGGGGTCCAAATTAACACGTCATTAGCCGCACCCTTTTTCCTAACAGCCTATTGCGGCCTGCCTCGAGACATTACCAAGATCGAGTAAATTACTCAATTTTTGTCCGAGCACCGTTTAGTAGATTGCTGAGTGTGGTGCGCAGATAACGGGCGCTCTATGAAGGGAGAGGTCGGTAATGATGGGCTGATCATTTGGTAGGTTATTAGAAAACTGATAAATGTGTAATATGGAGTTAGTTGGAGCGAACAGGAATAATATTAGTTTCCAGAAAATTCATACAAAATAATATAGGACCTACACTATTTTCATAAGTTTGCGTATTAAACAGAATATGTAACTGTATAACCGAAAGAAAATTGAGATTCTGCTCCCCAGCAATAAAAGATACCTTGTAATTTGCATAAACATTCTGTCGGCGTCGCTTAATGCATGAAGATTCTTTTCATTAACATAATATAGTATTTGTACGGATCCGTTCGTGCTTTTGAATACATTAGGCGGCTTCTGGGGATAACTATCTTAGTTAGCGGGCGGGTTTGGTTCCAATTGAGCAGCGGTTGGTATTGAATGATATGGAATATCCTGTTGCGAATCTTAAAGCGTAGGGTCAGGTATCCATGTACTTTGAGACATTCAGATATTTTATGTCCCTCTCAGTATAATGTTTGATATAGAAAATGATATCATTCGTTCAGCAAAAATAATCCTCACATCTCCTAATTAGATTGTTGTGCCTACTTTTATACTAAATATTTAAGTAGGTATGTATTTTCGGTTATAGATTAAAGGTTGGCACTCATCTATCAACTCGGCACCCGACCAGCACCGCCTCGTCGGTCGGCATCTACTAACTGAACCGGAAAAAGTGGACCACGCGGCGTTCACTCGTTGACCACGCGCGGTCCACTGGTTGATCACGTGACGTTTATGGTGTAAAAGCAGCGTCCGCCCGCGGACCACCTGTCGACAACGAGTGGACGCCGAGCGGCGAGGCGGTGCTGGTCGGGTGCCGAGTTGATAGATGAGTGCCAACCTTAAGTTTCTATTGATTTAAATATATTTTGTTGTTATTCGATTGTCGATCTACATTCCATAAGAACATTAGGACCTGGCTGAGAGTACAAATCATTCAGGAGACAGGACTCTCTATGGTCATGTAGAGTAGCAATTATCCAGATATATTTCCTTCCATAAACCTGATTGCTACTAAAACAACTTTAGTATCTATAAAACTTATCGATTGCCACTACAATACTGCTAAAGTAAGAATAGACGTATTTTTTTATTCCTCAGAGCTTTTATAGTCACTTTGTTTACGCTTAGCTAAGTAATAGGTATGTGAAAGGTTCACATGGTCGGGTTTCATCGCAAATGGAATATGGAAAGAGTTTAATAAGTGAATAGAATGGATTTCTTTTTTTATCAGAAAATGTTGTGGATAGTGTAGAATTGTTTTACGTATGTTTGCGGGCAATCCTATGTATTAAATGGCATAAAATATATTGATAGTGTAATTATTATTCGAATGAAAAGTATAGAGGTCGTGGATACTCGTGGAGTTCATTTTTGCTACACGGTTTGGCAAGCATCAGTAGCCGCTTTACTGTCACCTCTTATTGCAACTCAATTGCAGACCTAAAATGAATTGCTGGCATAGATATATTAGTATGGCGGAGTGTATGGCTGAGAGGTTTCAAAGACGTTTAAAGTACATAAGCAATGTGAGATATACATTAATAAAATACAATAGGGGAAAATCCATTCTTATTACTTATTGTATTACAGACTGGCAGACAGACAAAAAAATAAAAATGGTGTTTCTGTTATTAGTAATTTAGTAAAAAGCTGTTATTTTGATATTACAAACAAACACTTAAATTTTATTTATTTGTATAGTTTACAAACAGATACTTCAATTTCATTTATTTGTATAGATATGATGATGCTTATCCCCTATTCTAAACTAGTAGTACGAGATACGCTTAAGGACGACCTTCACCCATCGACTTACCGGAGCAACCCTAGATTTTATCAAATAAAATATGTTTCTTAATATATACCAACTAGCTTTTGCCCGCGACTTCATCCGCGTAGACTTCAAAATAAAAAAAAACCGGGCAAGTGACTTAAGACTTTTTAGTACTTTTTAGTGCGCCAGGGTTTTTTAAGTCAGTATTTGCTTTTTTATAAAAATAATTTTATTTCACGATTTTTATTGGAGCCATACAAACTTTATCTCGGTACCTAATTCGGTGAATGCGTGTTTTGGTAGGTAGGTATATAGAGCCAAAATCCCAAATCCCCCTCCCCTTCTCCACCCCTTTTCCTCCCCACTCTTCCTTCTGCTCCCTCCCCCTCCATTTCCCTTTCCCTTTCCCCTCCCCCTTCCACTTCCCCTACCTTACGTCTTCCCCTTCCTCCCTCACCTACCCTATGCATACTAAGTTTCAAGTCAATCGGGTACAAACATATTTTTCTGCCGTACTTTTCTACCTTTAGTTTCCCCCTTTTGGGTGTTGATTTCCGAAATGATTTTTTATGGGATCAAACTGAAGTAGTACCTACCATATTCAGCTCGGCTTATACCCCAATTATTTAAAATGAATAATCATAACCAATCTCGAGATATGGATGACTAAACATTCGCAGACCCCGGTCTCCCCTTTTCCTTCAAAATATTAAAAACGCTGATACCCCAGTCTGATTATTTAAAATGAACAATCATAACCAATTTCGAGATATGGATGACTAAACATTCGCTGACCCCGCTCTCCCCTTTTCCTTCAAAATATTGAAAACGCCGAAACCCCAGTTTGATTATTTAAAATGAACAATCATAACCAATTTCGAGATATGGATGACTAAACATTCGCTGACCCCGCTCTCCCCTTTTCCTTCAAAATATTAAAAACGCTGAAACCCCAGTCTGATTATTTAAAATGAACAATCATAACCAATTTCGAGATATGGATGACTAAAAATTCGCTGACCCCGCTCTCCCCTTTTCCTTCAAAATATTAAAAACGCTGAAACCCCAGTCTGATTATTTAAAATGGACAATCATAACCAATTTCGAGATATGGATGACTAAACATTCGCTGACCCCGCTCTCCCCTTTTCCTTCAAAATATTAAAAACGCTGAAACCCCAGTCTGATTATTTAAAATGAACAATCATAACCAATCTCGAGATATGGATGACTAAACATTCGCTGACCCCGCTCTCCCCTTTTCCTTCAAAATATTAAAAACGCTGAAACCCCAGTCTGATTATTTAAAATGAACAATCATAACCAATTTTGAGATATGGATGACTAAACATTCGCTGACCCCGCTCTCCCCTTTTCCTTCAAAATATTAAAAACGCTGAAACCGCAGTCTGATTATTTAAAATGAACAATCATAACCAATTTCGAGATATGGATGACTAAACATTCGCTGACCCCGCTCTCCCCTTTTCCTTCAAAATATTAAAAACGCTGAAACCCCAGTCAGATTATTTAAAATGAACAATCATAACCAATTTCGAGATATGGATGACTAAAAATTCGCTGACCCCGCTCTCCCCTTTTCCTTCAAAATATTAAAAACGCTGAAACCCCAGTCTGATTATTTAAAATGAACAATCATAACCAATCTCGAGATATGGATGACTAAACATTCGCTGACCCCGCTCTCCCCTTTTCCTTCAAAATATTAAAAACGCTGAAACCCCAGTCTGATTATTTAAAATGAACAATCATAACCAATTTTGAGATATGGATGACTAAACAAGCGCTGACCCCGCTCTCCCCTTTCTCGTCAAAATGATTAAAAATACGGAAACCCCAGTCTGATCAATTCAAATAAGCAATCATAACCAATATCGAGATATGGATGACTTATTAAAACATCCCTTGACCCCGTTTTCCCCTTTCCCGTCAAAATAACAAAACTCGACCACCCCTATACAAACTTTCACTCCACATTTCACCCCTTAGGGGTTGAATTTCCAAAAACACGAAAGAAATCTAAACACAAACTTTCATTCCCCTATTTTACCCCCTTAGGGGTTGAATTTTCAAAAACCCTGAAACCCATATTTTTTTATTTTTCAAAAGACACCTAATCAGCAATTTTCATAATTCTAACTTCAAAAATGACGAACTTCCATACAAACTTTCATCCCTTATTTTACCCCCTTAGGGGTTGAATTTCAAAAAACCCTTTCTTAGTACACCTCTACACATCAAGACAAACCCACCCTCCAAATTTCAAGTCTCTACGATCAGCGGTTTAGGCTGTGCGTTGTCTGTCAGTCAGTCAGTCAGTCAGTCAGTCAGTCAGTCAGTCAGTCAGTCAATCAGGACTTTGATTCTTATATATTTAGATAGGGTTGCCGTAAAAAAATATGGTCATGGCTATGATTAATTAAAATTATAAAAACCATTTTTTTTAAACAATTTTCACTGATTTGCTTGCCAAATGAAAATTATATCAAAATGAAGGCAATTTTATTGTGAATACAGTGTATAGTGTTGCTTGCGATCTAGTCAAGAATAACGGTAGCCAGGCTTTGAAATTAAATATTTTAAATTTAAAAATTGATTGACAGAGAAGCTTTGCGCATCCGAGTACTATTTTATGCGATAGAGGAGGATGCAGTAAACAGATGCGCGCGACGAAGCCGTGCATGCTTTTAGCATTTTGCTTTTTTTATTTTTTATCCTTGACCATATTCTTTATGGCCGCCCTATTGGTATATGTTCAGACACATATGTTATTTGATAAAATCCAGTGTTGATCCGGTAAGTCGATTGATGAAGGTCGCTCTTCAGTGTATCTTAGACCATAGGCTTAGCCTTGACTTTTAGAAGGTAACCTATATTCTAAGACATAAGTAATCCATTGCAGGGAATAGTCATTCCGTTGCTATTTAATATTCCATCCTTAAGCCTAATTCCCAAGACTTACCGCCAAAGTAGGCAGACCTAGTTATAAACTAAGACCTTTGTCTGCCGGCTCCAATCCCTTGGCTAAACAATGCCGCGGCCCAGGCCGGCCCAGACGCTTATATCTAAGGTCGCTATTGTCGAGCCAGATAATTATTTAGCTTTAATTTGGAGTGGTCTAACGAGTTTACTTTAATTCTGTGTAATGAAATTTCTCCTTAATGAAATTCTGGTGTTTCATTGAATAAGTATTTATGAAGGTGCTGAGATATTCTGCAATGGTATTGGTGGTTCTTTGATACATAAACTATGGTTAAACTTGAATCAAATGTGCTAATTATAATGAGTTGTCAAATTAAAAATGGAAAGATTTTAGTATGGCTCTGTTTCAGATAAAGACATAAAAATACCTAGCTACTTAAGTACTTGGTTGTGTTTATCAGAGGGAATTGATTTATATTGAAGACACCTCTCAACGAAACAATAGGAAAGCCGTAAAAAAGTTCCGAAAATATCCTCAACTTGGCCGACTCTTCGAAACTCCGATTTAGTACTGAAGTCACGTTGATTTATTTCGTTCGCAACTTGATTTTTTACTTATAAACATTAAACTGAATTTACAACTTCGCAACGACCAAACAAGCCGTACCAGAGGAAATAAGATCTGGATTGAAAAAAAACAATCATATTTCGTATTCCTTTATAAACTCGACTGAACTTTGTAGAGATTCATTTACGAAACGCTTCTGAATTACTCCCCCCATGGCCTCCCCTAGTTCGCTTTGAATTATTCTTGTCAAGAATACAAGGCCTACACAAATTTGTACAATCTCAAAGGAGCACTCGAATCGGGCCCGCGAACGGCGAAAGTGGCAGTCAAACAATAACAACCGGACATTATTCTAAACGGCTGGTGTCGTTAAATAATTCAGTAACGCTTAAACATTTAATGCGGGGCGGGTGCTACCTTGGAGGGTGACAATCCGATTACAATGTTTGCGGACCCGCTGGCCGGGACGAGTATCGGCAAGACTTACGGTCCCTGTTTATCTCAACTTGGTGCGTTTGCATGGGGAGATCTTTTCCGGCAAATAAACAGGTGATTTGTTACGACTGTATTTGCTTAGAGTTTCGCGAATTGGTGTTGTTTTGCAAGTCGCAAGAGAACATTTCCGATGTTTAACATTGTTTTCGTACATATTAGATTGGGGACGGAAAGAAAACAGTTTGGTTAATCGTATATCTTGTTGAATGAGTCATAGAAATGGATCGTGCAAAAGGGTTAATGGTGCATGCAAATGAAAACAAACTAAAAACATTTGTTTCTTGTAGCTCTAGCTACCCTACCCAATTAGAATTTTGCACCACAAAATCATGGAAACGATGTCCGAAATTTACTTGAAGTTTTTACAACAAGATATTGAATGCCCCCGCTTGTGGCATGAAGCCACCAAAATCATCGATCATTGATCACCTTTTTATAGAGAGACAAATTACTATAACATTTTGAATGGCAATCCCATTTTTATGGACTTACCAAAATGTCACAAACAAAACGTCTTAACCTTTAGACGAGTAGGGTCGGCTCGGTCATCGGCGCGTATTCGATTAGCGCGCACCGCCGCTGGGATTTGCACCGTCCTTGATAGTTGGACGTTCCGCCAAAGGTCGGATACACGATAGTTTATGTAACATGGGAAACGACGCATGTCTCTGATGGGTTAAAGAGCGTAATCATATTTTTATGCGACATGTTGGATCGTTAATTCGTTAAGGGCTAAGGGCTAGGGGTTAAGGGGTTAAGGGTTGACTGAAGCTTGGTATGTACACTCAGGAAAAGGGGGCGTCCATAAATTACGTGGGGTGATTTTTGAGTTTTTTCGACCCCCCCTCCCCCCTCGGTGAGATTTCGTGAGATTTTGCTCGATCCCCTCCCTCCCCCTCTAATCTCACGTGAGATTTTTCAAAAGCTACTACTACTACTAGCTTTTTACTTTTATTCTAGAGGAGAAACATATTTTAGGTACTTAATTTAACAAAAAAATGTTAAAGTGAAGTTTAGTTTAGTTTAAAAAAAACTTAATTTAACCCGGTTTTCTTGTAATTTTACACTGTTTCTTGCGGTAAAAAAAATTACGTGAGATTTGCCGATACCCCCCTTCTCCCCACGTGAGATTTGGTGAGATTTTGCTCGACCCCCTCCCCCCATAAATACCTCACGTAATTTATGGACGCCCCCAAAATAGTAAAAATATTTTTTCTGTGCTTTTATTAGAATGTTAAATAATTAACTTAAGACTCATAGCCGCATAAAAGCAGGTCATAGCCTAGTTGCTAGTTTGCTACTAAACGTAGTTTACATCCAAAATCCCATGAAATCGATCTTAACTTACGTTACCAGAGACAAATTTCGGAAACGGCCTTTTCGTACTTTGCCCTTGTCTGATTGCCCATTGTCAATTTTACGGTAGCCATAGTACAAGCGTTGCTCAGTTTGGGCCCATACAGTTGCTGTGTGTCTGGCAATTTGACGGGCCCGTTAGCGTGGTTGGCGCGGAGGCGACATTCACGCTGCAGGTCGTAGGTTCGATTCCTACCCGGGACATGCATTTCTGTGCATGAACATGTCTGTATGTCCCGAGTCTGGGTGTATATGTATATTAAGTATGTATTTACAAATAAAAAGTAGTATATGTAGTAATATCAGTTATCTGGTTTCCATAGTACAAGCTCTGCTTAGTTTGGGATCAGGTAGCCGTGTGTAAAAAATGTCCCAGGATATTATGTTATTATATTTTTTATTATTATTTATTTACTTATATAATTTTATTATTTGTGTTTCATTAGCTCAATTAATATCCGTCCCAATAGTACCTAGGTAATTACAGATTGCCACAAAACATTAATTCCTTCCTTTACGCACCACTAAAATGTTACGATGCTCTTATTTGTATTGTTGGCAATACAAAATACACAATTACAGAGCGCCTATAAAACCTTTTGTTTCTCGTCTTTAATTATTTTGATGCTGAATTATTATGATTCTACTTATTCTTTCTTATGAAGATTGATGAATTCCTTCTTATAATGTTGATATTTTTTAACTTTTACTAGCTACTAAACTTCTTCTTTTCGGTCCCTTTTTATGGTGTTCAGATTTTACCGACTACATACTAAAAACAACCTATGGTAAAAATACTTACTTAAAAAAAAGTGACTACAATAGTCAATTCAAAATCCTCTTCCATGTTTACATTCTAAATTTAAAGAATTGTTGGTCAACAGATCATGTCACCTTTAAGGCCGAGTTCACCAACACACTAACGGACCGTTAGACCCGTAACTGATTGTTTGATGTACGGGTAACTGACGTTTTATTTTCTAACGGTCGGTTAGAATTATTGGTGGACTCCAACCTGAGTAGAACACAAAGGTATTTTAATTAGATCCCAGTCTGCAATAAAGTCTTATAAAGGTACAGACCTCAGTAGAGATGAATGAACATAATCATAACTCATAAACCTTAGCAATTCGTCACCCCTCTGACAGTTATAACTTGTCTATGATTAAACAGCTGTCAACCGCTAACACACAATACACGCGGTTAATTACTACGGCTCTATGGCTCATAAACGAAGGACTAGGGCCAGTCGTGTTCTCCCGCTATTTTGTAGGTATAAACTAAACTTTAACTAACTGTATTCACATCCTTGTAAAAGCAAGATATAAATATTTTCAGTTTTTTTTGCGGATTTCAATTGATTCAGGGGCATGTTTACCAACCAACCGATTGATTACAGTATAATACTGGTAACAGACGTTTATTGCTCTAAAGGCCTGTTGTGTTGTTGGTGAACCACGTTTTAAACAGGTTTTGTTTTTATTTATGTACTTTTACAGCATATTGCTGTTTAATATACCTGGTCTATATACTTAATTTTCATTATTTCTTTTTTAAATTGTTTCCACCTATCATGTTTTATTTTGTTGTTGTTCATTTTTAACCCCCGACGAAAAACGAGGGGTGTTATAAGTTTGACGTGTGTATCTGTGTATCTGTGTATCTGTGTATCTGTGGATCTGTGGATCTGTGTGTCTGTCTGTGGCATCATAGCGTCTGAACGGATGGACCGATTTGGATTTAGTTTTTTTTGTTTGAAAGGTGAGTTAATCGAGAGTGTTCTTAGCTATGTTTCAAGAAAATCTGCTCAGCCGTTTAAAGACCATCAGCTCTTTTCTAGTTAATGAAAAGATATAAACAACTTCCGCAGGTCTGATCAATACGAAATTTGAAATCCTGTCACTTGTCAATGATATTACAAATTATGACAACCTTGACCTGATGCGCAGGCATCATCAGAACAACTCCTCAACGGTGTACGGCATCTACCTTGTGTTTGGGCTCATACGATGCGTTTTGACGAGCACATGCTAATACAAGCTGGGCAGTTAGAACACCAGTAATATAAGTTTAAAAAGTTTGAAATAAAAATTAAATTTAAAATTTAAAAAACCCCCGACAAAAAAACATCCTCTAAAAAGAAAAAAATAATATCTGAATATTTTCACCCAAGCGTCGTTGCGTCGGGGGACCGCTAAGTAGGTAAATTACATTTAGTAACCTATAGATTATAATCCTGACCGACGTACTTAGCGGTCCCCCGACGCAACGACGCTTGGGTGAAAATATTCAGATATTATTTTTTTCTTTTTAGAGGATGTTTTTTTGTCGGGGGTTTTTTATACATTAGTAGATTAGTAGAATATAATTTTTAACTGTTTACTTGTACATGCGGTGTTTACCTATAAGTAACTGTTGCACTTGTGCCTAATTACTTATTGTTATTTATGGTGTCTTTATGGTGTAAACAGTTGTTGGTACACCTAATAAAATAAAATAAAATAAAATAAACCCCACCCTCAGTTTATTGTGGGTTGAAATGAATGAATTCAAAATGCTGTGCAAGTGCTATAACGTCGGCCATACGACAATATGTCACTAGAAAGAAGTAGACCGCAATATGATAAAAAACCTGTCGTCCATTAAATTAAGTATGCAAAGCGGAGAGCGGACCCACTCCGTGCCCCTTTGAAGTTCCACCCTCCCCCATCCCCCTTTATTGTGATGTCACTCTCATAATATTGCGTAGAAGAATATTTTGCTGGAAAATGTGAAATATGTAACCTATAAATATGTAGAAAGACTACTTGGCGCAGTGGTCCGAGCGTAATCTGCTTGACTTAGTATCGGATTGTCACTGGTTTGATCCCGCCAGATGCAAATTACGGAAACGGCCTTTTCGTAATTTGCCCTAGTCTGTCACTGGGATCACTCCCCAGGTCATTGCACGGTTCCCATAGTAGAAGTGTTACTTAGTGCTATATCGCACGAGGACACCTGTGGTAGTGCAACCAGTCGCTCTACTAACAAAATGTATAGAGCTGTATGGAGGGTATCGCACCAGGGGGCTTACCACGACCTCTTATCGCGATTCAATTATAGGAACGTTTTAACGTTTCAGCGACTTTTTTCACAAAACAAAAAGTCACTGAAACGTTAAAACAAAACTGCTATAAGAGGTGGTGGTAGGGCCCCTGGTGTTCGCTTGGTAGCGCTACAAATTCGGTGTCGGCTATCGTATCACCCGCTGGCGATGTCGCACTTAGTTTGGCCCATACATTGGAATTTATTTATTTTATTTACACCTCGTTTCTAAGTTTGACTAGTAACTACTTGAATATTCTTGAAGTGGCAGAACTACTCATCAGAATGATACCCATTGTCTCATTGCTCCTGTAATTTAATTACAATGGCAATCGTTCGCATAAATCAAAGGCGAGTGGGTTTATTGCCTGAGATTAATTTCGGAGGTGACGTAATG
This sequence comes from Drymonia ruficornis, assembly GCA_947859195.1. Taxonomy (NCBI): domain Eukaryota; kingdom Metazoa; phylum Arthropoda; class Insecta; order Lepidoptera; family Notodontidae; genus Drymonia; species Drymonia ruficornis. The sequence continues at coordinate 721,124 of OX401910.1, read as the reverse complement.
AAATTCCACAGTGTCACCCCATGGAGACGGCAGATTATTAATATTGTTATAATTGTAGATAAGGGTTTATCACAGCATTTCAGACGAACTACTCCATAAAATAGTTATTAGGGCCTCCGCAGACTTGCTACTTATAGCATCGGCGACCGGCGATTTTGTGACGTATCGATGCTGCGTCGCGTTTCTTCGAGCGAGACGCAGCATCAAAATCGCCGATCGCCGATGCTAAAAGTAGCAAGTCTGCGGTGGCCCTTAGTTACCCATCTCTTCTTGTGAGAGCAAGTGAGATAAAAGGGACCAATAAGATCGCTACAAAGTCTCGCTCACCGTACTGTAGAAACTTTATGAACGGGAAACTGGCATGCATTCCTTTACAAATAAGGTTCTCTATCCAAATGGCAAACACAATTAATCATATTAGGATAACTCTTAGCCCATGCGTCCACGGCGCTACTCGCTAATTAAATAAATTACTAACTAATTAGTAACGCTAGTCGTGTGTACTCAAAAGGAACGCAAGTCTCCAAGCTCTATACGAGAAAAATACACATAACTCAAGACCGCAGTGCAGAAAAGCTTCTCGAAACCAGACGCGCGACCCGCACGATCGCGAGTCGCGCGATGCTAATCACTAATTAATTACTAAAGAGTTTACTTTGAGTAGGGTCGTGTACAAGCCGCCGTAGAAATAAAAGTAGTGAGAAATAATACTAGTGCTACTCTATTTTTGGAACTAATCGGAAATTTAAGTTAGTAACCAGTTTTATTTGAGTAGTGCCGTAAAGGAATGGATATATTTGAATCTTATTCTTGAATAGTAGCCTGTAGTAAGTAGATAATCCTCCTAAAACTTGTATACCTTTCCCTCCTTCTCCGATCGCGATAGAATATTGACCATAACTGCCTTATGAATTGAAATTCTCCCGTATTATGTGGGTGTATGGGCCGCGGGGCGTCTCCGCAAATAAAGTGCACGGTTTTATTGTTAGTGGAGGTGCCGCGTTTGAACTGACGCGAGTGGACTTGGTCAATTTGTAAGAGACCGGCTAAACACTAATCATATAAGCAATTAGAATTAGGGCCAGTGAATGTTTCAGAATAGTCGGATATGGACTGTCAAAACGCCATATTTATTTGGCAAGTGTTTTATTTTGTCCATGTATCTGATTCCTTTAATATTTATCACTTTAGTAGTAATTGCTCGCTGGTGAGTAAATCATTTATGTGATCAGTAGTATTATAGGTACCTAGGTACTATGTTGTACATTATAATATAAGAAGGAGGTTTACTATTATGACTAGAATGAAAAGTTTATCTCAAGGCACTCACTAAACGAGGCTTCCGCCCAAATACACTTCCTTGTGTAGGTAGCAGAAAAGCTTAGTGGTTTAAAAGCTCTCAGAAGATCCACTCATTTTATTAAAGCAAGATATATTTCCATAAATGCTATGGAATTTTCTGGAATAATGTTTTGCGAAGGCGGGTGTTTGATATTGAATAGAGAACTTTCGATGTAATAATGTTACACACTACTGCAACGATTCGCGTACGTATTATAAACATAAGTGTGTTAAACCTACCTATCCCTCGGGATTAGGTAATAGTCAGTTCCTGTATACACGGCGACAAGGTTCACCACCTGTCACGTTGGGTTCTGACTATCTAGTGAAACGTGGGCTTTGTGTTGGTTAATACCTCCACAATGTGGTGGTGTATGGTTACTCAAGCCTCTGACTACCCCCGAACGGGGATGAAAGTCGTGACGTTGCATTTTATGTGTTAATAAATGTAATTCGTAAAGTGTTGTCTTCACGTTTGCTTGGTTTGTTGTGTTGTGCTTGGCTTGGCAAGTGTGTGCTTGGCTCAGTGGCAAAAATGCTTGCTATTTGCTAGCAGTCATTTGGCCAACAACATGCCAACTGCCAAGAATTTGCGATTTACAATGAAGCATTCAGAAAGATAATAATAGAGACCAGAGGTTTTGTGACAATTGTTAAGTGACTCGAGACCCAGGTACCTACAATTCACCGACTTAACGCTCTACAATAATCGTACAGAATTGCCCAGAAATATTGGCCCCCCAGAATCATTGTAATAATATAAGTTGTACTTAATCCTCACACTTCGTAAAATACCCCGCGTCCAAATTGAATGTGGTCACATTATGGCGCTGTAACCGTTACTTTGGCTGAGGTACGTTAAAACGTAGATACTAAGCCGAAATAGGGATGGGTCGTTGGGATGGACCGAATTGAATGCGGAAATTTTCTTGGCGATGTAGAATTAGTGAATTCGTTTTTAGGGTTCCGTACCCAAAGGGTGCCAAAGGACCCTATTACTAAGCCTACGCTGTCCGTCTGTCCGTCTGTCAGCGGGCTGTATCTCACAAACCGTAATAGGTAGAGAGTTGAAATTTTCACAGAATGTGTATTTCTATTGCCGCTACAACAAAAAATACTAAAAATGAAATAAAATTTAAAAATAAAGGGGGCCCCCATACAAAAATATTTTAAACTTATTTGTCTTATGGTCGGTTTCCATACAAAATACTTCAACGTGTGACTCTAAATATCACCATTTTGGGGATGTTAATATTCTACGGTGGTACAGAACCCTTTAAGTGCGAGTCCAACACGCACTTGGCCGGTTTTTATCGATCAGATTTCAAAATAATGGGTAGCCCAGAGGAACATTCGAAAGTTTTTGTTATTTTCGTAGTAAATTCAAGAAAGAGTTTCTTCGAAAGTATTTAGAAGTTCAAATGGCTGATATCTATACTAAGAATTTTACTGTAACTAGTTGAAAAATGTAGAAGCATTTGTAAAGTTGTTATAGACGTATTAATAAAACTAAGCGAGATTAATCAAGTAATTCGTATTCAATTTGTCAAGATGGTATGAAAACCAATATAGCATTTGAAACTCCTTTACCCAAGAACACTGTGCGAAGATGAAAGTTTTTTCTCCAAAATATAATACAACCGAAGTCGACACTCGTCGTTTCCCATCACTAGACACTAAAACTTTGTCACCATTACCGCGGCCCTATAAAATTCTACGGTCCCATGCCACACGAGTTTCATCTACGTGTTGCTCCGTGCTCTGTTAATCTGGCGAAATCTCACAATTTATCCCGTTGTTTTGTACGTAGCATTGCGGGAAAACAAACAATAAAAAAATATGAACGTGGCTTTGATTTTTAAGCTCGTTTTGCAATAAAACAAATTGAACGTATTGTCGAAGCCAGTTGCCAAAATTGTGTGAATAAATTCGTGTACTGGTTTAAATAAAGTCTCACCCTCAAAATAGAAAGTTATGATGGACTACACGGCATTACAAATCATTTCTGTTCCTAAAAATGCTTTGTAAAACCATTGTAAACTGACTAACAATCTGCATAAATTTGGCGGTATGGATTTGGCTAATGGTATCGCTAATCCTATTTGTAACCGACTTCAAAAAGGAGGAGGTTCACAATTCGACTGTATGTTTTTTAAGTTATGCCAAATCAGCTATTCATTATAAAACCCACTCCAAAGTCGACATAGAGCTAACTGTAATTTAGAAACCTACTTTATACAGATATAGTACGTTAGTACCATATTTGCGACGGAACATGATTCGGTTGTCAAGATCGCGTACGGTGCTTAAAGATTCCATTTCCTTAGTATTTTTATAGTCTCCGTAACCACAACAAAACTAACATCGCCGTGATCAATCGGCGAGAATGAATAGTCTATTTTGTGTAACAGAAAGCTCTATTCGTTACAGTGGCAGCCAAATGGATTGGTCGCATCGACCCGCAGCCGTGAGATATCGACGTGTCCCGCTGATTCTGTCTCGTGCCACATTATGTGTAACGAGCTGGCTAGGAGGAGCTAGGCTAGCGAGGCACGCTGTGTAGGGCTTACGATGTGATCAATAGTTTTAAACAATCTCTAAAGAGTGAAAAAGTAAAAGTTTTTCATGATCTAGTAGTAGGTACTTTGGCAAGTAAATTTTGGACCTATCTCTCAATAACGTCACGACTTTTATCCCCATTCGGGGGTAGTCAGAGGCTTGAGTGGCCATACACCACCACATTGTGGTGGTATTAAGTCAACTCAAAGCCCACCACGTTTCACCAGATAGTCAGAACCCAACGTGACAGGTGGTGAACCTTGTCGCCGTGTATACAGAAACTGACTATTACCTTATCCCGAGGGATGGGATCTCGCAATAAGACGATAGCATATGTTTTTACAAAGATAAAATAATAAAGCACAGCCTTGCCCCAATTTATATTAGTCTAAAGTTATTTGCAAAATATTTTACTGCCTATACCGACCTATTTTATTTAGCAACGAACGTGACAACACTACGTATTACCCGAAATTTCATTGCTCACAAATAAACACACGCGTACCCGTGTCGTTGTTTGCAACTTAATAAAGAAATTTCATATAATGCGAGTGACTTATGAGAACATGTAAGATTTATCTCTCCTAGAAATGGGGTTGAATAAATGATGGCTTGTTACGTGTGCTGGTGAGGGCTCCCCGGCTTCTCGGCTCCCTGGGGACCCCACAGTTTGTCTGGAAATTAGATATTTACCAAAACTCGGTATAGCCTAGGTATTTTACCAAAACAATTGTAGGTGTTTACCAATTTCATCGCCAAATCATCTTAGTAGGTAATTTCCAATTTGATATTTTAAGAACTTATTGGCAGTTGGTCTTTGAAGTTTTATTTCATTAACATAGTGAAACTCAGATTAAATAAATTAACTAGCACAAAAATTACATTTATAAGCAGTAGCTACATTCCCTGAACAAATTGACACAAGTCGTATTTAATCACGAGAATGAGCATCATACATTCACGTTAATTATAAAGGCGGAGGGAAATATCTAACATCATTCAGGCCTTTATGTTTTATTGTAGTAAGAATATTAGCATAGAATATTATTTTATTGTAGTATTGAAGCGACTGTAGCCTAGGGGTGAACAGGTTGGGCTAGCAATCACAAGGTCCCAGGTTCGATCCCCGGTGGGGCATGCACCAATGGATGAATTTTGTGCATAATTTACAGTACGCTGACGGTGAGGGAAAACATCGTAAGGAAACCTACCTATCCCTCGGGATTAGGTAATAGTCAGTTCCTGTATACACGGCGACAAGGTTCACCACCTGTCACGTTGGGTTCTGACTATCTGGTGAAACGTGGGCTTTGAGTTGGTTAATACCTCCACAATGTGGTGGTGTATGGCCACTCAAGCCTCTGACTACCCCCGAATGGGGATAAAAGTCGTGATATGTAGTAAGAATCTTCTCAGGAAGAGATTCAAATGATCTTTCAGCGCTAGCGTAGGTTGTGTTCTCATGTCTTTCAAAACTAAGAGCTCCGAAGCATGGAGTTTTTTTATATCCAGTCTAACACACCAACTATATGGGCCAAAACTAAGCAACTACCATACAATGGACTGGAGGAGATCCCAGTGACACCCAGACCGGGGCAAAGTATGATAAGGCCAAAAGGCGTTTTCGAAATTTGCCTCTGCCGGGAATCGAACCTGCAACCACCCGATGCTGTGAGCTAAACGGCCTACGCTCGAACCACGGCGCCAAGCGGTCGTCGGCTCCCACGATTCTTTCCTTTAACGTCAACACAGAATATGATCGGTTAATTGCCCTTCCTTTTCACAAGAAAAATGTTCTACCGACATAGCTATCACTACACATCAGGAATATCTAATGTACCAGCCAGCCATCGGACCCTCCAGATCTGCCAATAACGGTCCACCGCGGGAAATGAACCCCGCACACACTCGACTGACTTTCGCTGTTATTTCCCTATTTTTAACGGATAAGTGAATAATCAGGTATAATCAAAGCGAGTGCTCTTCCAGCTAAGCAAAAAGACTTCGCTTTTGATTTTACACTTGATTTCACTTGAATGCCAAAGAAATTGTAGAGGACTTTGCCTAGATTTTTTCTGTTAAAAGGTACTCGATTGCTTTGTGTGTGGTTCTGTATTTGTTGTTTGAAGATGAAAGCAGGATAGTCTTGGCTATTATTGCACTGGTTCTGTAGGATTTTTAAATCTAAACGCGTACGGCCCGCCTGATGTTAAGTAGTAACCTATAAGTGCTTGCAAAAGGCATCACTCGCACGCTGCCGGCCTGAGGTTGTGCTTTTGGCTCTCTCACTCATTGTGTGACACGTTGCTAATATAGGTACTTAACGCTGATCTTCTGTAGAAGGATGGCACTACCCCGGTCCAGTCAACTCGTATTTGAGCTACAGTCAATTGCGTACAGCTTGTCTCTACCACCATAGCATTCTTGCCCATATAGAGTATTTTTGACTTCGACTGGCATACACTTCCACCGCATTGTGATATACGCACTCATAAGTCAAGTCAAGTCCCGAAAATAAGCTGCTTGCGAAATAGCAACATCCCGAAGATTTCTTCTTTCATGAACCTTCATGACTCTCCTTTTGAATGTACCTCTTGACTTCTCCAAAACAAAACCCGCCCCATAAATCAATTTTCCAACTCCATTTTCTTCTAACAAATTACGAGAAAAAGCAGTCAATCTATCTTATTTATTAATACATTTCACAAGATAATGGATATTGGCCTCGACCGGCGGCTCCTCTGGGCTTACTGTTTGATATTAATGATACCAGCGATAATATGACACTCAATATGTTTACTAAACACATTACTATTGATCTTGTGATGCGGAAGTGTGAGATGACAGGTGAGGACGGTGAGTTATAATCCTCACACTAATGGAAATGTCGAGATTACAGGAACTGATTTCTCGTAAGAAGTTTATAAATAAGCTTGAAAGCTCGTGAGCTTAGTTGGTCATATAGCTGCCTGACAAGTGATGAAAAGTAGGGCATAATGTTTTCAAAGTAATGTTTTATGGATTGATTTGAGCGCTAAGGGAAAATATCGACCAAATAAATATATCAAATAAATCTGTATATCCAGAAATCGTGTCCTAATGACTCTGTTGTCATGTTCTAGCGCTGTGACAGACACTAATGGTCAAACACTCGACACTCGTCAGAATAACGATACTATCTTCGTCCGTATATTTCCAGTAAATTATAGATGTTGACAATTTACTTGCGACACAACGAAATACCTGACGTAAAGAGAGTTGATGTATCTGAAGCAGTATTATTTTAGCAGATGAATACCTAATAAAACAAAAATTGTGCTCAGCACACCACTACATACAGCAAAATTCACACGTTGTCGCACACGCAATTTGATAATTCACTTATTACATAAGAAGACATTATTTGCCAGAAGATGAACGGTATAGGCAATACCGACATGTTTTCAAGATTATTTTCCGCGAGCGACTGAATCGTACTGTGTCCATGGACTCCGTTCAGTAGGACCGACTATTTTGGACAGTCACGTGTGTATGTCTCTGATATAAAGGTATTTTATGACTTAGTTACAAAAGACTATCATGGACTCGCCCCAAATATATGTCTTACACGAATCCCAACATTCGCCAGCCAGACGTAGGACCTCACTCCAATTATCTTTACAATATTCAAACGTGACATTTTACTTCAACTTCTTCAACGCAATATCCTTCAACCCAATATCCTTCAACCCTTGTATCATTTGGATCAACAAAAAGGGATTCCTCGAAATGGTATTCAATCTATCCACGAAATCAAATCGTTCCCCACTGATCCTCGAGAATTTGACCGAGCGTTCGTAAAACACAATATTGAGCCGCAAGAATGACAAGCGTAACTTAACCGCCCCCAAAAAAGGGTGGGGGTGTACCAAATGATGCGTGAACCATCCCGGATCGACTACTAACCGATGACGTATGAAGTTTTTTGGATCTTCAGTCAGTACTTCGGCAAGGTGACTGAAATGGCGGGTAGTTTCACGTTTTTTGAACAATCATCGCGCTCGTTAGGGGTTGATTTTCTTTTTGTTTGATTGAGTTGCCGCTCGCGATGAGTTACTACGGAATGGTGTTTAATTTTGCTTCTCGCCGGTATTTCATTATAATTGGGAATAAACTGTAGGTGCTTAATTTTTTACACTTTAAATGCATACTTGGATTTACTTCTTGGCGAAATTTGTACAATAATATCACAAAGTGTGTTTTCAAGGTGGTAGAGCCAAGCTGTAGCCAAGTGACTGCAGCTCATAAACGGGCTGGCTCGACCGGGGTAGTACCACCCTCTCACAGAAGATCGGCGTAAAGCAGCTATTACAGATGCGTTTCGTACGATGAGTGAGAGAGCCGAAAGCCCATCCCCCCTCCCCCTCCCTCCATCCCACTCCCCTTCAGGTCGGCAATGTGCGAGCAATGCCTTTGGTATTGTAAGCATCTATAGGCTACGGTAACTGCTTAACATCAGGCGGGCCGTAAGTTTTTTCCAACGCAGTTCTATACAAAAAAAAAGATAAAAAAAAAGATAAATAATGGGTATCTAGTTTGGTTTTAACTTTCTAAATTAAAATTACTAAAAGCTAACTTTTATACCATTTCTGAACCTCGAATTTTCTAAATGGTAGAAATGTATTTTTAATCCCGACCTCCGGGTGATCTGCAATATTGCTGACGTCAGCAAAATTCTCGCAAGGGTCGATTGTACCCGTAATGCGATTCCGAGACACCGAGCCGTCAATCGATTTGACTCGTGACGCGGCGATCCTTAGTGATCGATTCCGAAAATAAAAGGAAACCAACTACCGCCATTTTTGTTGCTGGGTGGAAATGGGGCCAGTTGGGGCGTGATGTTTTTGTGAAGCAATAACAATAGCGTATTTGTAAAAGAGCCACTCCTAAAAAAAATCCTACGGCCGATTTCGCAACCAAGTTTCGCAACCAGTTGCAATACAGGAATTAATATGTCCACAACTGGTTGCGATAGAGGCATTGAGCTTATTTGTTCGCAACTAAAAACTCTTCGGGTTTAATCAAATTAATGTACCTAATAAATAAATAGATAGTGATATATCCAATTATGGACTCAGGCATTCTTAGTTATAGTCCAGGATGTTATCCTTTTGGCGTGAACGGCGGGATCAGATTAATCTGTCCCAAATCACTTCCGTCACTATGCAAATTCTAATCTACACACGGTCCCTTCAACCTTCACTTCCCTTGCCATAACACCCTCCAGCTATTAGGTACCTGGCCCTTTTCAATAGCTTTCTTTATCTCCGTCCCTACCCGGTTACCCAGTTTTACGGGGCACCCATTAACCGGTTAATAACTCATTGATCCCGGTTGAGTTATGGCAGACGGTTTACTGCTTTCCAGAATATTCTCTATTATATACGGAAGGTACGGAATTAATCGGTTATTATGTTTGCTTAATTGATTGTTTTAGATTGCGGGTGGACTGGGGAGGCTCTTGGTGACAGCCGTAGTTCACTGTGATGAATGAAATTGAATTAAGATTCTGGATTTTCGAATAGTTAAATGGGAAATAGTATCGTGTTATTTGGTGATTGGTGGACCGTTGGGTAATTGGTGTACCAACTTACCACCCTTGGTAAGATTTAGTGGTTAATTGGTCATAAGCAATTCTTATGGATAAGTATGGTGATATTAATTTTTTTCTCATTTGCGTGTTTCTTGTTTCTACATACCTACCTAGTGTAATCATATATTTGCCTAATTACGATCGTGAAATCTATCCGTCCGTTCCGCATTTATTTTGTCGAGCGTAAATTCTATTTGCTCGGACATTAGTATCGGGAACCGGACTCTTAGGGCTGTGCGCTTTGACTCGGTACTAAAGGACACGTGCTGAAATAAAACTTACCAGTACTGATTTATCGGGAATTCGGGACTGCGTTTATGTCACTTTGGGTGAGAAAGAAATCTCCGTCTGAAGGCATTTAGTTACTATGGACAGGTTATCTGAATATGTTTCTTTATGTTAGTTGACCTGCCCCGATCGGTACCGATGATGTACTTACCAAGAGTCGGAACTGGAAATCTTCTACTTTATGAAAGCGAACTTAGGTTTACGTTTTGCCATTATTGTTATAATGATACAAATATATATTTTGTACCAACGTTTTTAGTCTCTCTATTTTTCATTCTGTGTCAATTCTCATAAACTTGTAATTAAATTTGTATTCAGATTCCAAGACAAAATAGGTGCGTGAGTAGACTGAACTATTCCAAGTGTCAACCCTGTTCGAACACATAGTACACATGTATAGGGCCGGCAGTAACGGGAGCGTATGCCCGCATCATTTGTCAATCTCTGGTGGCCGCGGGCGCGGGCTCGCAGCCCTGCCTCCCTTCCTGATTAATTCGCATCACTTTAGTTTCGCTGTTCATTCTGTTGGGGTGGGGAGTTAAATGTATTTGTGTCATCATCCACAGTTGAAATCAGTCCTTTAAAACGACAAAACTTCAGAGGTACTTTTGAAAAATATGTCGAACCTATTGTAATAACGGTGTTGTATCTTTTATGTCTTATTATCATTCTCATGAAATTTAAGAGCTTTCAGTAAAATTGTACCCAATCTAAATTCCGTTATTAAAGTCCTCAAGAAATTCAATAATGGTCTAGAAAGAAATAGGTATTCCATTCTTACGCCTGTACTATAAAATTTCAAAGACGGCTTAGAATTTCTCACAGACAAAGGGATCAGACGTTATTTATCTTTTAACTAAGCTGCCCTCCGTTTCTTGTCTATTCAAGTAGGTAACATAGAAAATTCCTTGTAATTCTTACACAAAACACTTTGTCGCTTTCTCACGTTGTAGACTACTTTATCAAGAGGTTGTGCAACTTATTGAAGGTCATTCGTCTGACCGTTTTTCGTATGACCTTCGTGGCAATATTTTTTTCAATTAAGATAAATCAATTAAAGAAGTAAGAAAGCTGCTTTGCTGAAGTGGGGCTGGGCGGGCCACCTGTGCCTTATGGATGAAACCAGATGGGCCAAAAAATGCAGAGGATGGATACCGGATAACGGACGTCGCCGTCGTGGTCGACCCAGAAAAAGATGGCGTGATGACCTCGACTATTATCCGGAGGGATGGATGGAAGCGCCCTCAAATAGAGACCTGTGGAGTGTATTGGGGGAGACCTTTGCCCAGCAGTGGGACAGTAAAGGTTAAAAAATAAATATAAATCAATTAGTTAGATATAATTATGACCTGAAGGTGCTGCTTACCTACATTAATCGTTTCACACAAAAAATGGCTTGTCCTGGGGATAACATCTTAATGATATGGTAATGCCAGTAGTCGTCAGAAGATAAGACTGATAATACGGCGTTGCTCGAAATATTTCAGAGTTTTGCCTACATAGAGTGCTCTATCAGTGTAACTATTCTTGTCACTAATAATTTCGTAGTTTCGTTAATAAAGTGGCAACTCAGCTTAGCGAGAGCGCTTGTTTCTGTTTCGGTATGAGCTAATTCGTCTCTGCCGCGACGAGCGCTGCGAGCGTCGCGTTGTCGCTTTATTGCACACATTCTGCGTCGTCAGAAAAATTGGTTTAGGTACAAGTTTATGAGTTCAGAACGTACATAGAAGGATGTAATAATTTAGCAGATAATAAGAACTCGCGGCTTAGTTATTGGGCCAATAAATCCGAAGGCATAAAGCCTACCTACCAGACGCGGCATGCGTCTCTTCTGAACTCTGCTATTTGTACCTAGAAAATTTTGAGGCTATAAAAATGAAGTTCATCACTTTTTGTAAAATGATCCACAAACGAAGCTATCAAACGTGGAACAAACAAGCAAATGGAGAGAACAGCAGTTAACACTATTAATGACACGATTCAAACGATGTCGGTGTATAGACATTGCGGCGGTCAGTGCTGGTTCTAATTGCGAACACTGTATACACAGGGTTGACAGTTCTTTGGAGCTTTGTAAAAGAAACAGGTATGTCATCATCATAATGTATTTAATAATATCATAATAATATTACCTGTGAATATTACAGTGGCCCTCCCACTGTTGGACGTTTTTAGGGCCTCCGCAGACAAGCTACTTTTAGCATCGGCGATCGGCGATTTTGATGCTGCGTCCCGCTCGATCGCGCTCGAAGAAACGCGACGCAGCATCGATACGTCACAAAATCGCCGGTCGCCGATGCTAAAAGTAGCTAGTCTGCGGAGGCCCTAAAATCGATCGACGTATCGATGCTGCGTCGCGTTTCTTCGAGCGCGATCGAGCGGGACGCAGCATCAAAATCGCCGATCGCCGATGCTAAAAGTAGCTTGTCTGCGGAGGCCCTAAAAACGTCCAACAGTGGGAGGGCCACTGTAATATTCACAGGTAATATTATTATGATATCTATCTATACATATAATAAGAATGTAAAATTGGTCGCGTCTGTACATTCGAAATATTTGGACAAAAAATAGTGGGGGGGACTTAGATTGACCAGCAGAATTCATTTTTATCATTTTTAGAATTTTTGTCTGTGGGTATGTTTGTATGTTTGTATGTTTGTATGTTTGTATGTTTGCTCAGATTTTCGAAAGAGCACAACTTCGAATCCACCGGATGGATTTCAATGAAATTTAGCATGGATATGACTAATAGTCTAACTTAACATCTAGGATACTTTTTTTTTCGAAAATGTTTAGGGTTGCCACAGAAAATTCAAAAAACTACTTAAAAATTCTAAATGTTTGAAAGAGCACAACTTTGAATCCACCGGATTAATTTCAATGAAATTTGGCATGGATATGACTAATAGTCTAACTTAACATCTAGCATATTTTTTTTTTCGGTAAAGTTTAGGGTTGCCACATAACATTAAAAAACTACCTAAATATTCGAACACGCACAACTTCGAATCCAGTGGATTGATTTCAATGAAATTTGGCATGGATATGACTAATAGTCCAACTTAACATCTAAGATATTTTTTTATAAAATATTAGATTGTAAATATTTATGACCACACGGAAATTCTAGCCAACAATAAGTTTTAGTTATTGAAATACGTCTATTTAGAGCGGAGCCCTACGGAGCCCTACGTTGTGTGTGATCCGACACTATTTGGAATACATAATCTTAATTTTAATAATAATAATAAATATTTTATTGCTGCGTTCTACCATCTTAAGTTTCGTTTTTCTTAACTAGATGTCGCTATACTTAAAATCAGACAATACCTGCCTTGCACCACATGTCAAAATTTAATATCTTCCTTGCTTCAAGAAATTTAGTTTTTTTATTCCTAATTACGTATAAAAAATATTAAGCGGGTCTTTGTATCACGCGGAATCTTAGACGTTAACTCTGGAATTCATCTACACAGTACTAATGCCATAGGGAAGCTACCTACCTAAGAAGTAAGTCTAGAGGACCTGCTCATTTTGAATTAAGTAGTAATAGAAACACAGACATTGAACTCTGAACTCCAACCCCTCAGGAATGATGCTGCTGGGTAACTGCCTGCTTAAACCATAAATCTGGAGGACCTGCTAACTTTGAATTAGCAATGTGGGTATCAAGTAGAAACTTCTCAGGCGAGGTCGCGTTTTCGATCCGGCGCTAGAATTTAAGGAAAACATGTAAAATGACTACTTGTAAGTGCCCTCCTAGGCCTAAACATAATAAACGCTTTGACTATTGACTTAGACGATAAACTCCGGACTCTAACTTTTTAAGCACGATGTTGCGCAGTGACTCTTACCTAAGCCGTGAGTCTGGAGCACTCACTCACTGGCTGGGTTGCGCTTCCGGCTCTCTCCCTCATCATACGAAACGAAGGTAAATTAGCTCCTTGAATGCCGATCTCCACCTTACTGGTCAGACTCTACCACCTTACTGGTATAGACTGGTACAGATAGACAGCCACGGACAGACGAACTCAGACTGATGCAGACTGACGTAATACAGATTAGACGATAGACAAAATTATATTTAAGGGCTTCACCGACTGGACGCGGACGGAGTCGCGGGCACAGCTAGTTATTAAATAAGGCCCTTAGATAAGGATTGTTATATGTCATTAGATCATAAGAGCGCTATTGAAATGCGCTTAAAAATATTGGTAAAGACTTCTTTGACGTTTGACTGATAAAAAAACCCTCAGAAAACATACAAACACCTACTAATGACAGGATTAAACGAACTTACCTTAAGTGAAGTTCAATCCTTATTATATGAAGTAATTCATCCGATATAACTATGTAGTTTCGGCTTTATGCACTACGCGACCCTTTAGAGAAAAAAGAGAAAAAATTAAGACAGCTCCTGTCAACCCTTTTACCAACTGTCATTATTTTAGAGCAACAACATTAATAATATGGGTGAATAAGGCATAATACGTATGGCTTATCGAGGCGGGTGGGATGTTCTTATATCGGATGAATTACTTCATATAATAAGGATTGAACTTCACTTAAGGTAAGTTCGTTTAATCCTGTCATTATATTCGTAATTCATCCGATATAACTATGTAGATGTTCAGAGAAGAACCCTAGTGAATCAACTTAAATCCGACAAAGGAACCCTAAACATAGCAACTGCTGCTGTCAATCATATTTTCCAAAACATAACGAAAGATACATTGTACCCCATTTATAACCCTAATTTATAAGAATAAAAACTATACGTATACTATATCCTAAAAATCTCATATTACACAAGTACCTAGTAGTTTGTACTAATTAAACCTGCTCTGGCAAGAAAAACTTAATTAGAATAATTACGTTATCGTTTCAAAGTATTCTGCAAATAACCTAGACGTCTTGTTCCCCTAGAACGCACATGAGGTACCAGCGTGATAGGTTGAATGTAGAGAGGAGCTAAATATCAATGCAAATTTTAGGCATTACTTGTCCACTTGCGAAGAACTAACTGACGAAAAGGTGACGAAACTATCACCATCAGCTTTCGTGGTCACCCTACGTTGGTTATCAAATTCCCGGTCTTGTCCCGAAAAATTCATAGTCACCCTACTTGGTGACGGACACTGATAAGCTAATATACCTATATACTTATTGACCGACATGTGACTGCAGTGGTCTCTTAAAAGTTACACACAGGAAGTCTAAAGAGCAATTATTACCTAATCTTAATTACCTATTTAGTTCTCTCAATACACACCAAAAAAGTTTTCACAAGACAAACGATTAATGTAAAAATCCTAATAATAATACTGGCTGGGATCTATAACGTGCTGATGTCTAAAAAATATAAGTAAAAACTATTTCAACATTAGATGGTGTAAGTTTAATGTTAATCTTAATAAATTATTGGTCTGAACCTATGACCAGTAGCTAACACTAGAAGAGTTACTGTCTTCTTGGTAAGAATTTCTTAATCATAATCACTTAAGGGATACCAACGTTTAAGATATATATATAAAAATACTATAGCAGGGCCCCAAACACTACCTCTAATATACTTCAGTGTCTTAAGATGAATCTTGTTAACTCTTTTAGACCATATTCTACTCTATCATCTGTACCTAAATGACTTCCCACAATAAAGGAAAAAGCTAAGCGATTTAATGTCTAATATAAAACACGCTTATGAAAGATAGAAGTCAAAAAGGCTTATTCTTAGAGATAGGGGCACCAGTACCACATCTATTAACATTCTTAGTTCTTGCAAAATGTCCACCACTGCAGAAAGAAGCCATTAAGTATCTTGTGTTAAGTGTCTTGTGATGATGAAGCAAACAAAATTTATATTGTGTAATCCGAAATCAATTTTGGCTTTAGTAGGTACCACCCGGATAATACACACGCTCCCAGGGTTAATCTTGCCCTCAGTAGTATATGTGGATCTCTGAAAAGTCAAAAAATTATCTGAAGGTTCAAACAATATTGTGATATCACCATAGGCTTCAGTACTATAATTAGGCAGGCCAAAAAAGGCAAACCACCATACCGGAGGTTTTCACTGAGTTGTTCAGTCAGTCAGTCTTTTGAAGCACTCTGAACAGTAGGTAAGCAGAATTATGAGGGGTACAAAAAAGAAACTCGGACCATCCGACTGTAAATGCGTCAATATTCCCAGCTTCAGAGCATCACATTGCCCATTCAAACGCGAAGCACATAGGTAGATCTTTATCTGGGTTACCTTGCAATGACGCTATCTTAATTAAGCCACAGGAAAGTTCCCATTTCGAAAATTTATTCAAAACGCAAGATTCAAAATTTACATCCTTATTAGGTACCCCTAGATAATATAATAAGAAGCAAACACCCATAATCCCTGAGTATCATACCACTACCAGATGATCTCGCAAATTTAAGCCTTATGAAGAACATTTTAATTAAAAGAAAACTGCTAACCAAATAACTACCTAGTTCTGAATAATTATAAACTATTACTTCATTTGACCAAAAAACTCCTAACTCCCCTAGATGCATAGGAAAATATCTCTCATTTAAAAGAATACTGTTATGTTTCTCCCACAACTCCTTACTAACAATAGGTACTTCAACCAAAAATACAGATTTAAATAATCATTATAATGTCTTCATAATTAGGTAGCCTTCAATCCCTCAAGGGCCAAAAACTTCTCATTCTAAAATCCTTATGTACTTATACAAAACCATAAGCTTGTACAGATATACCGCCATTGAATAACCAAATAACTTAGCAAAGTTTTCTAATAATAAATAATAATTTTTCATATAATGTTTTAACTTCATTTCGAGCTCAATTTGGACTCATAGTAATTTACGTAATAATCGTAAATGGTGATGATGGCTAATAGTAGGACTATCTCTTCCTAGAGACTGATATACCGAGTCAAGAAACTTTCCTTGTTTGTTTTAAATATTAATTTAACCTTGAGGAATTAAGACAAATCTTCTCTCTATTAACAATAACGCCTAAGCACTCAAAAAACCTTACTACAAACTGAGTATCACTATTGCACTATACATAACAGACTCACAAACATTATTGTATCATCTAATACAATATGTATTACTGCACTGTGTTTACTGTATTACCAAATACAAATACAAAATACAAATTGCTTATTGCATAATTGTACAAAAGGTAAGCAGTTACCCCTGAATTACTAACTATAGTTAGCATGAGCAGATAATAAAATTATGCATTCTTAAAATTCTATTGTAAACATATACTCATTCTTGGATAGTAATTTACACAAGGTCTGAATACCATGAAATATGAAATCAGGTAATTTTAAAAACTTATCAGAACATATAAGATTCAGTATGAAGTGAACCAACAGGTATTATCACTCCTAGGCATTGTGAAAATACATGGCATAAATTGATCTGAAACTGGATTATAATTTGAAATTAGGCATGTGCATCAAGTCTTTAAAAATTAATGATATCTTTTTCTTAGTCTTGAAATGGTAGAAATCTAATGTAAAGCGGTAAGCTAATATTATCCAAAATAAAATCATAGGAACTTGTATTAATTGCTTTTCATAATTATAAACAGCACTTAGTCTCCCTGCAAATTGTACTACCTTTACGGGTACGTGGCTCAACCTCGTGTTGCCAACGGCGACACCATAGTTGAGGCTGCCTCAGAAGTAGCCGCACTGAAATGCACTGCGGGTAATATGCTCCCTGAACGGGGCGGGGCCTTTTATATATTGAGTTTGAAACTGTGGCCGGGGAGGCTGCCAGTCTTTTAACCCTCCTGGAAGCTAATGCTGAGCTATGATGTAGCTTCCTTCCTAATGGTGACATACAGTCTCATCCAAATTGGAAAATAACCAACTTGAGTGTTAATTATCCATAGGATATAGATATAAGTGCTTGTCCAACTTGATAAGGTTCTTCCTTACAGCTGTATAAGAGTGGTATAAACATTGTTGTTCAATATTTTAATAACTTACTTATTTATTTATAATAATGATAATATATCCTTATTATTTGATAGTTATTTGAGTATTATCCATCATAATCTTTCATAAGGACAGATTCAACAGCGAAAAATATTATCAATAACTAACCCCATTCCAACCTATATTTGATCTATGAGGCTATCTATAAGCCTACATTAAATTATTTATAAGTGCACATCCAAATGTAACCTTGGAGCCTCCAACATGATGGAGTTCTCCGGATCTTTATTACTTATAAAATATGTATTCACTTTCAACCTGCTATAATATAAACACTTTTTTAAAACACAGTAATATAGTGAAATGCAATGGCTCTTATTAATACACATCACTTGTTGAATTCAAGGCTTCCAACCACTCTCCGGTCAAGCATGATATTTATATTTTCTTCTGAAACTCAGAATGCCTAAGAAGGTAAGTGATAAGGTACAAGTTAAAGGGAACACTATGTGCAAAGGGCTTGTATGATAGTGGGTAGCACTGACTTCCTCATCGAGAACCTCCCACACTTTAAGAGTCCATGACATGACCCACTCTGTCTTCCAATAATAATTGTAAGAGTTAACATAGGGAAAACTCAGTCTATTTATTATCTATTTTATCTATACCCATACAATAGTATAAGTACTTGTAGTGATTATTCACGAGAAAATCAAGTTGTGACAAGAATATTTTCAGCCATGATGTCTTGCTACTTGTAAAATAAAGATAAAAACTTCCCACCGGAAAGCTGCAATATCCACGATAATTGCAGTAGCTAGGTGATTGTAAAATATAGGCACATAAAACATTCCCACGGAATGATGCATAGTCGTCACACGAAAATGCAGCAGGTAAATCACCAAATACATCCTTTTCAACGAAAAGGTACATAGATACTTGATCGCCATGCGATTTTCCCATTGCCATTAAGAATTCCATCCTACGGAGGAATTTAGTCGCCACGCGACACTACAGGTTAAGTTAAATAAGACTTTGTATCCTTTCCAGCGGAATCGATAGGTACATTAGGTAAAATCATATTACTCTATGAGTATCAACAAATAACTTAACTGAGAAAATTTGCAAACTGCAACAAATGTCAGATTCACAATTTTCCGAAATTGATTCAGTAGGTACCTTTCTAAAACGTTTAAATACGTTTTACTTCCTTTAGATTCGTCCTTGCTACTTCCTGACTTACGTTTCGTCATGATTATAATATAAATCACTATATAATCACTAAATTACCGATAAAAATGATCTAAACAAACATCGCGTGTTAACGCGCAAAAACCGAAATGACAGTTGGTAAAAGGGTTGACAGGAGCTGTCTTAATTTTTTCTCTTTTTTCTCTAAAGGGTCGCGTAGTGCATAAAGCCGAAACTACATAGTTATATCGGATGAATTACGAATATAATTGATAATATAAATTTCAAATTTATCCAAGTCGTAACAAGAATAGGCTTGCTCTCTAAGTTACAACAGCTTAAGTTAATATTTATAAAGACGTAAGAAACTATGTTCTGAAATGTTGGCCGACCAGCGAGGTCGCCGTTCTTGCAATTAACGTGCCAGAAACTTAGAGCTCAAGTGTTCTAGCTAAAGTTGGAGTTAAAGTTATGTGTTCTTAGGACTTTATTTATGGAGCTCTATTTGTAATACCAATTTCTGATAGAAGAAAAATCATGATGCAGCGAATACACTCACTAATTTGTAGTAATTTGAAAGGCTGTCCTGTCATACATAACTCTTTTGCTCATCTTGTAACTTATTTCATAAATAAACCAAAGTTCAAGAAACGATTTTAAAATCGCTTGAGAATTCGACACATGAAAATTTAATCAATTTACAAAACCTCAAAAACACCTTCAATCTTAGCATAACGCAACGAGCCAGCAAAGACCTAAATACCACAACATAAACTTCTAATTAGTGGGTCCAACGGACCCAACCCACCCCACGCGTGGAGCGGTCTAAATTCATCAGATGCCTGCCGGGGCAGCCCTAGCGGGGGTATTCGTGGGTATTTTGTGCCCGCCCCGGATTATTTTACCGGAATTTGCGACCGGTAAATGTGACGGGATTTTAGTGCATGCATTTGGACATTTTCGGGTTGAAGTTACGGTCCGGAATACCGCGCTGGAGGCGTGTAGTCACTGGAATTGTTTGTTTACCTTCGTTTTGGTGGAGATGGGGAGGAAAATTTTGAATTCAAATATAGGCTACCGTGTACCGTGTCCACTCTCCGATACACCAAGGCCTCACAAGTCATCCAGTTAGGTAAAGTTTTTGAAAATATGTCTTAGGTCTCCGCAAAGGTCCATCGACAATGTCTTCAAAACATTGAAGAGAGTAGTTACAATTGCGACCCAACCACTAAACCAGCATTATTACAGGTTTCATCATGAAGTTAACTGTATTATTTATACTAAACTATAATAGAATGCGGTCGTATAGAAACGCTATATTGCGATTGCCGCATTGCGCTCGACGCGTCCGGAAAATTCACGCTACAGTTTTACTAGCAACACTTCCAAGTACCGCTTAGTACTGAATTGTAGTGAATGGTCGCTGTACACTCGCGTTGGTCGCGATTATGACACACTTGTGGTAACATTGGTGGACTCTGCGGTTCCACTTAGGAGGTATAACGTCGATACAATATAATTATAATTTTTTGGGAGATAGGTACATCTCGTTTGGACTAACTTAACACTTAAATAATTGTTGTCACCCAACTGTAACA
Organism: Drymonia ruficornis; assembly: GCA_947859195.1. Lineage (NCBI taxonomy): Eukaryota > Metazoa > Arthropoda > Insecta > Lepidoptera > Notodontidae > Drymonia > Drymonia ruficornis. The sequence continues at coordinate 700,560 of OX401910.1, read as the reverse complement.
GACGAAGACTTAAACGTTACTCAAACGAACCACTTGGCTGTTTGAACTGTCAATTAGGTGCGTCTACATAATCCAAGTGGCGCGCGGCTGCTCGAGGCTGTCGATGCGGTCGCAATCAGTCATTTGTTGTATGGTGTTGGTCAAGTTCGGCGGTAAATTGCCTACATATTCTAAAATGTTAATTCCAATTTTCTACGTAGGTAGGTATATTGTTCGGGCCGTCCGAAAAACTTCAGCTCCCAATTTTCACCACTCCGAGGGTAATACGCCGCAAGCCCCTGCGTATAGTTCGCCGCGTTTGACGAGCTCATAAAATTTTTGTGCCTTCAAAAAAGTATTGAAAATCCTAGTTTCTGGGTTTATTCCGTTTTTATGATGTAGCGGATTGAGAGCGGGCGCGCACCTGTCCCCCGATGGTTTCCGCTTCGATTTTTTATGCAACAAAACCGAAGTAACGTTCCGGAATATTGGTTCGTTTTTTCACGTAATATGGAAGAAATGACGCCATAAATTGGTCAGCCGGGCTTTGGTTGTTGACAAAAAGAAGACAATAAATATGGAATTGTATCGATCAGCGGCGGTGTAGCATTTATCTGGAGAAATATGAATCTGGAGAATTTAGAAAGTTCGGATACCTTCACCAATTATTTACAATATCAAATTTCCAAAATAACTGCTCGGCAACTAATTCAAATTTTAATCCAACTATTCAATTCTCTTCAACTTTGAAGTGCTAATCAAATTTTCAGAAGCCACATTTAATTTTAGAGATACAATTTCTAAAAAATATTACGTCGTGAATATTTTATAAGGTTCGTCTGGAGTATAATATAATGATAATGTTACTTCAGTTTGAAACTTTCTCATTGTAACACTAACAATATTGAACATTGAATATTAATATCACACGCTTTTAAAGAATATCATCTGCTATATTATGATTTTTTTTAAATAGCCTTCAACAATATTGAAGTTAAAGTACACCTCAAGGTAATTGACAATATTAATGAACACATATTCCATAACTTTTCACAAACTCTGAAAAGTCTGGGAAAAATCTGACCACACAAAAGAATACGCACTTTCTAATAACTACACTATCTAATAACTAATATACACTAGACAATATTAAATCCTCTGACTTTTATTATTATTCTCATACCAGTCATGTCGGTTACATGAAAAACAATAATTGGCGACTATGTATCAGCCGGTCCGATCCGACCCTATGATCGTAGGTACAGCGCGGCCGAACACGACCGAATCAATTTGTCAAATTGCGACCAATTGTGGCCAATAAAGGATGCTGTAACGAGGTCTCGGACACGAGGGAGTATTCTGATGGGTCGGATCAGGATGGATTCCGTATTTAATGTCGGTCTTAAAATTAGGTGAATCGTATGAAAAATTTACAGAGCGTAAAATTGGTACTGCATAGACATATTAACTTATAAATTCCTTGATTTACTGTTAATCATATTTCTGCTTGTTAGTCAGTCAGAGACGTCGTTAACTGTTATATTTTGTGTTTGAGTTTGGGTTGCGTTCGATACTTAAGGTATCTTAAATTCCAGATGTACCCAGTTCCAGACAGATTAAATTTTATTTATAGTAGTCATCAATCTGTTCTTCTCATAATACATTTTATTTATTTGCCTAAGGCTATTTTTGGAATAAAATGTATATTCCCAGAATAATCCCGCAAGGAACGTGTACGCAACATTCGGCGCGCCAATAAAGTGACCAGAATTGGCCAACTTGTAAGTTCCACGGTTAAATGTCCCCTTATTGATAATCCTCGGGGTCCCGGGGCACGTTGATTATAAATAGATGGATTTAATTGTCCAAGTTTCTGGGTCCGGAGGGAATAGGCTTTTTGGGATCTGTAATCTAGTTAAATGGAGGTCGTACTGAATGGCGGTCGTTCGGATCTGGTTATTTTGATGTATTTATCGTGTATTATTTAATACGACTCTGTGCTCGCTCGGATTGTTGGATTAGCTACCATTTTTGTTTCAAATGTTAGCAGATTCATGAGAAATATGATTTTTAGGTGACTTATTTGTTTGTGGGTAGGTACTTAATTATTTTTGGACCACTCAGGTAGGTACGTTTTTCTTGTAGGACTAAGGTGGCAAACAAGCGCACGGCCCGCCTGATGTTAAGTAGTTACAGTAGCCTATAGATGCTTGCAATTATCGAAGGCATCGCTCGGACGTTTCTGACCTAAAGGGGAGAGAGACAGAGGGATGGGAAGGGAGATTGGGTGGGCTTCCGGCTCTCTTACTTATCGTACGAAACGTAGCTGTGATAGCTACTTTACGCCTATCTTCTGTAAGAATGGTACTTCCCCGGTCGATCAACTTGTATATGTACGGTCAATTGGCTACAGCTTGACTCTGCAACCAAAAGTAGAAGTGCCTTCATTTCAATTTGAATAAAATCAACTATGAGTGTATTGTGTAGATATGTTGTGCCTGCACTGCCCTGTCCTAGTATTTTTAATCAATAAATCCGAAAAAGCACCGTATTCAAGACGACACAGTCTTCAATCCCTGATTGTTGAGCTAAATTATATCGGCGCACCCGCTAGCGCCGCCACATCCCGGTATTGGTCGATGCTTCCTGTCTCAAACGGGCTGTGAATCCCGCGGGAGTGATTCCCGAATCCCGCTCGATCCCGGTGGCCGGGACATAATCCCGGGACGGGTCAGTTTGCCGGAAAATCGGCGAACAATGAGCAGAGCGCCACGATTTTGACTGTTGATGTTTGAACGTCGATGGCAAATAGATTTATGATTTTGAGAGGCTATTAAGTCTTTCAGTACTTGTGGAATGAGTAATGCTATTCTTATTCTTCTTATTCAGGTTGGCCACTAACCATCAGATAAGAAGAAGAAGTCATGCTATTAATTCACGCACATGTTACCTAAAATACTGAGCCTGATCTGAGGAGGCACGGAGCTATGCGACGGAATAAGGGCCTCCGCAGACGTGCTAGTTTTAGCATCGGCGACCGGCGATCTTGCGACTGTATCGATGCTGCGAGAACGAGCGAGAACGAGCGAGACGCAGCATCAAAATCGCCGATCACCTATGCCAAAAGTAGCATGTCTGCGGTGGCCCTAACACACTGTTATTAATTCTGTAGGTATCTACATAAACTCGACTAAACTAAAAGTATTAGGTACCGTCCTAGTCATGATCGTAATGTATAAGTTTTCTTATGTGACTGTGACTGGTGTCAAAAGCACCGTTGCAGGATGCCGACCTGCAGGGTAGCCGGACAGAGGAAGGGGAAGGGGAGGAGGGATGGGCCTCCAGCTCTGTCAATCATCGTACGAAAGGCTGCAATAGCTACTTTAGTGAGGGTGATAATACCCCGGTCGAGCCAGCCCGTATATGAGCTGCAATCAATTGGCTACAGCTTGGCTCTACCACCTAAAGGGCTCAAGTACACAGTAATATGTTTAGTTGGGTCATATTTAGTTCAGTCGCACTTTGTTGCCAACAGAATAGCAACAGCGTCGGTTAATTTTTCCATTCCTTCCACTCGACACCACCAAAACGACACCACCGGTGGTGTCGTATGGAATCTCTAGTCCATACGACACCACCCTAGTGATGTCCAGAAACGCGTGTTTTTGACAAACAGCTCCCAGTTCATTAAAATAAATAAATAAATATCAGACAACATCACATACATTGATCCGACCCCAAAGTTATTATTTCAAGTTATCTATAGTTAAACTATAATTAATAAAACAGAGTTTATGAAATAAATATAAACTAAACTAACTAAACTAACAGATAAATATAAACTTTATCAAATGACATACCTCATTAATGAAACTGCTTGAACTTAATTGGAGTTTTCATATCAACAACTTTGTATGTAGGTAACCTCACTAATTGTCGGTGGTGTCGTATGGACTAGAGATTCCATACGACACCACCGGTGGTGTTTTTTATAAGATTTTACTGAAATTAATAATATTATATCAAGAGTATCCGCAGGGAGGGCACGCGCGGGAAATGGCGGATTAATAATCTCGGAAACCGTACATTTAGGTTTTAGGGTACCGACCGGAAACACACGGTATTTGAAACCGTTTCAAAAATGTTCCTAATTTTTTTGTATCGTCGATAATGGTGTTGATTCTGTTGGCATATGACGAACTAAACTTGACTTAACTAACGGTATTATTATCCATCTCACGATCGTAATGTATGAGCAAGATAAGATTAGTGTTAGGGGCATCAAATAAGGTTTATTCGTAAGTAAAGTTAAATAATATTACATTTCGTCAGTGAAGTTCTAACAGTGTAACAGTTCTATAAGTAAAAACGTTAAATGCGAACTAAATATTACAGAACCCTCTCCGTATTTAGACTCGCACTTGGCCATATTTTTGCACAATATTAATTTTCGGTTTTTGCGGGAAAGCCTTTTAATATTTCGTATTAGGCTGGATTATTGTCAATTTCGATTTTGGCTTTAGGGGCTTAATGGAAAATGTCAGGTTAGGTTAGCTGATAATCATGTAACTTAAAAAAGTTTTTACACGTATTTTTTTATTACCCAGCTCACACGACTAACCGATCGCGTGTCGCGGGCACCTACGCATGTGCATCAAAACAAAAGAAAATCTTATGACTTTTTTTTGGGACATTCCACGGGTTAATAAGTAGAGTCACTAATGTTCATTATCATAGCTATAATAAGTACAATTAGTCCGGTAGAGTCCGACGGCTCCTCCGGGATAATGCAATCAGAGATGTTACTCACTGGCTAATTGATCGAGCTCTCCCCACTCGGCGAGGCTCTATCGATCTCTACATCCTCATAGGTGTAGGATAAAGTGCTTATCACGTAGAGTGAACGGATATTTTGTTTTGGTCCAGGAAAGCATAGGGGTTCTTCTGCAGTGTCGATATTTTCTGTTCCCTTATAAGTACATTAGTACTGTACATGCACAGGAAGTTCCAAAATTGCGTTATAATACTTCGTTGGGATGAGTATCAAAAAAAATACCGAAACACAACACACCGGAACACGAATAAAATTCCCGCCAATTTAAAAAACTTGTAATATCTCTAGTAATTACTAGCTTACTACTGCAACATTTAAAAAACTAAAAAAAAAACTAGAATTTTAGTGACTGCTACTCTACTACTAGTAAATACAGTTTTCCAGGCCAGTTGAGGCAGTTGCAGTTGAGTTGTTGGTCCTAAGGCTGCAATACGAAATATTATAATATGTAGTTGCGCATAAACTGTCTTCATATTCACAACGCAACTACATATTATCAGCTATTGTATGTTTTGGACTTTGAAACATCCCGTATTGTGAATATTATCTAGCAACCTAATTATTGATTTTACATTTATTAAAAATAAAAAGCTTCAATTCATTTTTTAGGGTTCCTTACCCAAAGGGTGCCAACGGTACCCTATTACTAAGCCTACGCTGTCCGTCCGTCCGTCTGTCTGTCTTTCAACGGGCTATATCTCACGAACCGTAATAGCTAGAGATTTGATATTTTCATAGAATGTGTGTTTCTGTTGCTGCTACAACAACAAATAGTAAAAATAAAATAAAAATTAAAAATAAAGACTTGATATTCTTGACGTTTCTATTCTACGGTGGTACGGAACCCTTTATGTGCGAGTCCGACACGCACTTGGCTGGTTTTTTTATTTTCATTTTAGCACATTAAAATATTCTTTAATTTAGTGTTTATTTCATAAAGCTAGGTCAGGTACTTTTGAAGATATTGAAGATTTTCTAACCGACCCTTTTTCTTTGCGGTCCAGTGTATTATATACAAGTCTATCCAGTCTTGCACTTGCCAATATAGGTGCCTATAGCTATAACGTATACGGTGATATAATATAGGTGTCAATTCTCGTAACTCAGGAGCTCTCACCAGTAACGCAGTTAAGTCACGTACAGAATGAGGTCAGCGCCCGTCTGCTCCTTTGACGAAAACATACCTATACTTGCTTGGGACTTTGCTACATAAGTGTTCATCCCCACACACACAAATTGTATTGCGTAGCTTGCACTAAGAAAATTATAACACAATTTGCAAGAAAAATCCTTCGGCCGCTTACGAAACCTTCGGTACGTAACCAGTAATTGCCAACAGGATAAGTTGTAGCGTAGCTTAAAGTATCGACTATAAGGAGCATTGTAAATAAATGACCCATAATGCAAGAAAACGTATATTATGCCGATTCTAGAATTTATTAATTTCTTAAGAACCCAAGATTAAAACATAGTGCTTCCCTTTTTTATACCTACCTTATGGTTTTCATAACTTTTATCTGAAAATGTTGTGTAGGTACGTAACGAATTAAGTCATTATAAATCCTATAGCTATTCTCAAAACATCCAATTTTATATCCCACATGAAAATCCTGTAAGTTATGAGACGCATTCATCCCATGCATATCGGAGCTATGAAATATCCAGCGGAACAATGCACCGCGGTCAGTAAACTCGTGTTTTACATCGCGGTAACGCAAATATTCACGTTTCGTGCCCACTGTATCAGAAACTCGTACGTCATGTGGGATGCGTTACAGAATATAGCGGAATGAATTATAACCTGAAGCGGAAGCAGTTAGATAACACAGTTTTTCATGCTCTGTTGGTTACAGATGATATTACATAATAATAGAGTAGACAACGGGTTTTATGTAATAGAATATCGGATTAAATTTACATTAATATTTAATAACTTCTCCATTAACGTCCTTCATAGCAGTCTCCCTTCAAGGCGATCGGGATGTTCCACGATGTTCAACCATGCTGAGATCAGAGGCCCTACTCTTTTACAAACGAAAACGAAATTTCGGACGAAATTCGTGTACGTTTCCCATCAATATTCCGACATTTCATACGAACGAAAATTGTTCGACGTTTACATTCGACGACGATGAAGACGTCAAATAATTTTCGTTCGTAAGAAATGTCGGAATCAATGAGAAACGTAGTAGGAATACGCAAATTTCGTCCGAAAATTCGTCTTCGTTTGTAAAATAGTAGGCCCTGAGTGCGTGTAACCGGCCATCAAACGGAGCCGGGAACTGGTTAGATTCTCCATATAGGCTGCATGATATTTTCCTACATAGTTTAACGATTAGTATTTATTAAATAGAGTCAAAATCGCTGCCCGCTCCGCTCGAACTTTGCACCTCGCAATAGCCAAACCGCTCGTCCGTAAACCGATATGAGACGAAGTTTGAATTGCAAAACTAAGCGAGGCCCGCACTGCATTTTATGCAACCACCTCCTTTGACGGCGATACTACATCGCCTTTTGCCTTTTGCCGTGCCAAACTTCCCCGATCGTTTTGTTACGAGAACTTTAAAAAGGTTTTATATAGAGCAGGATTGCTATGGAATAATATTAGTTTCTTTGTAGTGCAATGGACTCCTAAGTAATATTTCATTCCTTTTTGAAGTACCCAATTGAAGAAATTTTATCGAGATCGATCTGTAATCCTTTTCTGAAATGGATTGTTAGTTTTATGCATAGACACCTAGTATAGGGTGAAAGTTTTCAGATACCACATTAAGCACCGCCGTGTGCAGTCGCGTGCCGTCGACTGCAACCAACTGCAATAGAGCTGTCACTTCCGACTACAAAAATGCAGTCAGTGTACAGTCGCGTGCCGTCGACCGCAACCAACTGCAATAGAGCTGTCACTTCCGACTACAAAAATGCAGTCCGTGTGCAGTCGCGTGCCGTCGACTGCAACCAACTGCAATAGAGCTGTCACTTCCGACTACAAAAATGCAGTCCGTGTGCAGTCGCGTGCCGTCGACTGCAACCAAACTGCAAAATTGCAGTCCGTGTACGTTAGCGCTAAGAAGACGGATCTAATATAAATACACATCTACAAACTGTTGGCTAATAACGATGGATTAGTGTCCTACCGTCTATGTGCATGTGTCAGGATTTGTCGTGACATAAGCCGGACCAATGAGCATTCAGTACTCCGCACCAACCTTAGGTAAGTAATCCGCACCTTAGTGCGTCCTTAAGTGACTGAAAAGTTTAATACACCAGGTATTAGACATCTACAGGTTATGTGGTCGATGGTTTCATGCAAGTACTCACTATAGGTACCATGTTCTATCGCTATATCTCTCCAATTTGAAACTTTACTTATAGCAGATCAAATTTTCGTGGAATTGTGAAAAAATCTTGAAAGTTTTCACGAAAGGTCAACATTGCTTTTTACGGGTACCTGTTGTCATAATAAAACCTTTTGTGAGGGCTCTTGAAGCAATTTCGTATCGCGAAGTGGTTTATGTTATTTTTAAACCGACTTCAAAAAAGGAGGAGGTTTCTCAATTCGACCGTATATTTTTTTTTTTTTTTTATGTGTGTTCGCGGATAACTTCGTCGTTTATGAACCGATTTTGATGATTCTTTTTTTGTTGGAAAGGAGATTTTCCGGGGGTGGTACCATGATAAGGAAACCAGGATCTGATGATGGCATCCCAGAGAAATCGAGGGGAACCTTCGAAAATCGTAGGGGCGACTAGTGCGTTTGCAATTTTTTTCATTAAGTATTTTAAAGCACTACTATTTTATGAAGGTCTGGAGTCGATCTGATGATGGAGCCGAAAGACAGTCGAGGGAACTCCTCAACGATTTACAGCAATTACCTGGTGTTTGGGCTTGATTAATTTGTATTGATGAGAACTTTACACCTAGATGGGTTGTGACTGTCATTATGGGTCTGATGATGAAGACAAAGGACAGTCAAGGGAACTCCTCAACGTTTTACAGTAGCTACCTTGTGTTTGGACTTAATTCATTTCAATTGATGAGAACTTTACACCTAGATGGGTTGTGACTGTCATTAGGGATCTGATGATGAAGACGAACGACAGTCAAGGGAACTCCTCAACGTTTTACAGTAGCTACCTTGTGTTTGGGCTTGATTAATTAGTATTGATGAGAACTTTACACCTAGATGGGTTGTGACTGTCATTAGGGGTCTGATGATGGAGTCAAAAGACAGTCGAGAGAACTCCTCAACGATTTACAGCAATTACCTGATGTTTGGGCTTGATTAATTTGTATTGGAGAGAACTTTGCACCCATATGGGTTATAAGTGCCATTACAGGTCTAATGATGGAGACCATAGACAGTCGAGGGAATTCCTCAAAGATTTACAGCAGTTACCTTTTGTTGGGCTTACTTCATACGGTTCAATATGCCAAACTGTTCATTGGTATGGCGCCACTAAAAATCGTGAAATAAAATTATTTTTATAAAAAAAAAACCGACTTCAAAAAAACCTGGATCACTAAAAAGCCTGAAATAATATTCCTATTACCACCTCTGCCTACCCCTTTGGGAAAACCAGACGTGATGGTGTGTTATCGAGTATTTGGAGTCGGTGCCAATCTATCTTCTTACTTTTATAGTAGCTATACTTGGCATACCAAGATTGGCACCGACTCCAAATACTCGATAACACACCATCACGTCTGGTTTTCCCAAAGGGGTAGGCAGAGGTGGTAATAGGAATATTATTTCAGGCTTTTTAGTGATCCAGGTTTTTTTGAAGTCGGTTTTTTTTTTTTTTTTTATGATATCATCGCCATTTGGGATCAGATGAATTTTTCACGAACTTGATATTCACTGCTGCCTTTAAACTTAAAAAAAAAATCAATATCAGATAGTCTGACATTTCTTATAAAAATAACCCATGATCCATAGATTAATTTTAGTTTCCGCGGCGCTCCAACTAGATGGAGCATGCGGACTAATAAAATGCGGCAACTGATAATGCTCAAATTTTTGAGTACTTCAGTACATCTGACAGCAACCATTGTATGAAACTGACAGGCCGCGTCGAAAATAAGATGCCTCTGGAAATGATTTTTCTTAGTAGGGCGGTATCTAGTAAATCTATGCCATGATCACTTATCATCACAGTTGTACAAACAAAATAGACACTCATTTTTACGCCTTCTGCATCTAAAGAAAATTAACAAACATAAGCAAGCGGGTTAAACATCCAAATTTTCACTTAAGGTAGTTGAATGACTCCCCAGAGCCCCAATTCAGAATTAAATTCAATATAACAATAATTTTAATGCTATTGCCAAAACAGAAGCACTCTTGCTAAGAACTCTGCTGGAGAAAGTTCATTTACAATTATAATCGGTCCATTCAGGAATAATTGAATTGTTAAACGTTTATTTGAAAACATTATCAAAGTGATCCTTGAGTGCTAATCTATTTATTTTATCGCCACTTTGCATAGAATATGAAATTCGGTATACTCATAATAACCCTGTAACAATGGAAAAACTCTTATCTCATTTGAAGATAAGTAATCCCATCACAATAGTGACTCATAGACAAAATATTGTCCCGTCTGTCATCGTAGTACAAAGGTTTAGGGATATCAGAGAAAGCATCATTATCGGATCCAAACCGTTGACGACAGCGAAACGTTCAAAGGAGTTGTTAACCAGGACAATCCCGTGCGATATATTTCCTGCTTCCGGCCGGGACTATTGTTTATTGGCCTTGAGATAATCAAGGAGATATCTTCGTTTTTATTCTGGAACCCATCAGGAGTGGTTTGGAATTCCATAGATGCTTAAAATTGGATGTGGGCGCGATAACATGTTTACGAGATTCCATTTTGATATCGCCAGACAAAATAATCTATAATCACAAACATTATTATGGATTGTTAATACAATAAACTAAGGGCAATCGCAAATGAAGCTATTCAGTAACGCCGCAAACGGCCTATGTTCAGTCATCTATGCATAGCTTGAGCTCTCTTAATCACGGATGTCAATAATAATTATAAAAAAAAAAACCGACTTCAAAAAAACCTGGATCACTAAAAAGCCTGAAATAATATTCCTATTACCACCTCTGCCTACCCCTTTGGGAAAACCAGACGTGATGGTGTGTTATCGAGTATTTGGAGTCGGTGCCAATCTTGGTATGCCAAGTATAGCTACTATAAAAGTAAGAAGATAGATTGGCACCGACTCCAAATACTCGATAACACACCATCACGTCTGGTTTTCCCAAAGGGGTAGGCAGAGGTGGTAATAGGAATATTATTTCAGGCTTTTTAGTGATCCAGGTTTTTTTGAAGTCGGTTTTTTTTTTATAAAAATAATTTTATTTCACGATTTTTAGTGGCGCCATACCAATGAACAGTTTGGCATATTGAACCGTATGAAGTAAGCCCAACAAAAGGTAACTGCTGTAAATCTTTGAGGAATTCCCTCGACTGTCTATGGTCTCCATCATTAGACCTGTAATGGCACTTATAACCCATATGGGTGCAAAGTTCTCTCCAATACAAATTAATCAAGCCCAAACATCAGGTAATTGCTGTAAATCGTTGAGGAGTTCTCTCGACTGTCTTTTGACTCCATCATCAGACCCCTAATGACAGTCACAACCCATCTAGGTGTAAAGTTCTCATCAATACTAATTAATCAAGCCCAAACACAAGGTAGCTACTGTAAAACGTTGAGGAGTTCCCTTGACTGTCGTTCGTCTTCATCATCAGATCCCTAATGACAGTCACAACCCATCTAGGTGTAAAGTTCTCATCAATTGAAATGAATTAAGTCCAAACACAAGGTAGCTACTGTAAAACGTTGAGGAGTTCCCTTGACTGTCCTTTGTCTTCATCATCAGACCCATAATGACAGTCACAACCCATCTAGGTGTAAAGTTCTCATCAATACAAATTAATCAAGCCCAAACACCAGGTAATTGCTGTAAATCGTTGAGGAGTTCCCTCGACTGTCTTTCGGCTCCATCATCAGATCGACTCCAGACCTTCATAAAATAGTAGTGCTTTAAAATACTTAATGAAAAAAATTGCAAACGCACTAGTCGCCCCTACGATTTTCGAAGGTTCCCCTCGATTTCTCTGGGATGCCATCATCAGATCCTGGTTTCCTTATCATGGTACCACCCCCGGAAAATCTCCTTTCCAACAAAAAAAGAATCATCAAAATCGGTTCATAAACGACGAAGTTATCCGCGAACACACATAAAAAAAAAAAAAAAAAAAAAAAAAAAATACGGTCGAATTGAGAAACCTCCTCCTTTTTTGAAGTCGGTTTAAAAAGAGCTCAGCATATTTTGGAAATGTTACCTTAACCGCACAAGCCTCGATGATGCCTTATACGTATGCTATTAGGCAACGCTGAGAACGGACTAGTCACACGTGCAGGTAACCGTACGTACCTCTTCAGATTAACTGAAAAATATTGCCTAATAGTTTCCACATTATTTAAAATACTATTTACAGTATTTTTCAACAAAGCTCAACTGAGTAGGTATTCATCAAATTCGCAACCACAAAATTAATCAATAAAGCTACACATCTGATACAAGTACAACACAAACATCGTTAATAACGAGAACGCGAACAAAACTACACCAAACACAACTCTACATATTATAATAGTTCGGAAATTACAAGTGTCGAAGCAGCTCGCTCCGCAATCAATCACAAGACACCGAGATGCTTACTTCCTACCCTCGGGTTTCAACCGCAAGAGGAAAAACAAACCTTATTTCAGCCAATATTACGGTCTTGTACTGATAAATCGTAATACATTGTTAAAAGAAGGAAGAAAGGAAATCATGTCGAAAGATTTTCAACTTTCTAATATGGAGTAATGTTATTATATTGTTGACGACCCGTTTCTTTCCTCGAGTTGGTAATACATCGGGATATAAGGCCTGTTAGAGGAATCTTTAACGATTTTTATATAAATATCTGATGTTTTTGTTATCATTATTCTCCAGGGTTTTTATCGTGGCTTTCTCTTTTATTATCTAATTGAGATTCAGTATGCTAGAGGGAATATCTGATATCTTTAGAATTATTTAATATGATTTTTCTTTCAAAAAATGCTTATAGTTAAGTATCGGCATCATGGATGTATTTTTTATGCAGATAAGTATGATACCTTCTAAAATTGCAATCACTAGTCTTGTGCTCAGTGCACCACTACATGCAGCGAAACACATCTGAAGGGCTAGACAAGTGGCTGACGTCTACAAATTCGCTACGCTTCATCTATGTAAAATGACATAAGTGACGTGATCTCAAGCGTGATCTTCATAGCAACTTGTTGTTGATTTACATAGCGACGTTTGACATTTCCATACATTGTGAAGTTTGTTCTTTTCTATTCGATTAGCGTTCATGCCACTTGGCTAGCCCCTCTGTTATCGCACTCGCAATGGGCACAAAAACTGAAAGCTTAGGCAGATGGCAGCACTGTATGATAGTACCTTAAAACCGCCATGTTGCTTTTTTGTTTGCATTTATCGTTTACTTTTTTGCAAATAATTAGTGAAAGATATGCTCGAAGATATGTTCAATCAGAAGGTCCCAAGTTCGATCCCCGGTGGGGCATGTACCAATGGATGAATTTTCATCTATGTGCATAATTTACAGTTCGCTGACGGTGAGGGAAAACATCGTGAGGAAACCTACCTATCCCTCGGGATTAGGTAATAGTCAGTTCCTGTATACACGGCGACAAGGTTCACCACCTGTCACGTTGGGTTCTGACTATCTGGTGAAACGTGGGCTTTGAGTTGGTTAATACCTCCAAAATGTGGTGGTGTATGGCCACTCAAGCCTCTGACTACCCCCGAACGGGGATAAAAGTCGTGACGTTACATTACATTATATGCTCGACTAGGAGTGTTATTAAATTAAAACAAGAGCTAAGAAATAGGAGAACTTTAATAGGTAAACAAGCGGCTTTAAATAAAGGTAAATAAAAAACAAACCGACTTCAAAAAAACCTGGTGCACTAAAAAGCCTGAAATAATATTTCTATTACCACCTCTGCCTACCCTTTCGGGAAAACCAGACGTGATGGTGTGTTATCGAGTATTTGGGGTCGGTGCCAATCTATCTTCTTACTTTTATAGTAGGTAGACTCGGCATACCAAGATTGGCACCGACTCCAAATACTCGATAACACACCATCACGTCTGGTTTTCCCGAAGGGGTAGGCAGAGGTGGTAATAGAAATATTATTTCAGGCTTTTTAGTGATCCAGGTTTTTTTGAAGTCGGTTTGTTTTTTTTATAAAAATAATTTGAAGTCGGTTTAATAACAGACCTTTGTTATAACATGGAGGTTATGTTGTGTTTGTTTATAAAATCCATTTTTTTGTTGTAGACTGGAAGCGTACGATTGAAATAACCTTGTCGGAGATGAAGAGGAACTTGGCGATGACATTGCTGTTATTTATGCTCCGGATAAATTCCGCGATGTCGCAGCAATCTTCCACCACTATGTAAACTACATTTTATAAGAGTTTTCAGAAAGGTAATAAATCATTATAACCATGATTTTTTTTTTTTTCTTATAATTTGACCTTAACTTACATAATTTAGGTATCTATATTCACAAAGAATTTCTCCCGCAATAGTCCTAGTGGATAGAACTTAACCTCAAAGTATTTAGAAACCTCCCAATTTTTACGCCACAGAGTTTCCCCAACATTTTCTTCTTTTCAGTTCTGTAGGGAACGAATGGGTTCTTACATTGCCGCAACCAACTGCTGTACAAATTGCCGTATTATGGAATAATTTTAATCTAAACCAGTTTGTTTACAAAATTAGTATGGAGACTGCAATATGTTAAGGTACTATCATCAAAGTGACATCTGTAGTGAGCAAAAGGCAGTTTTTGTCCCCATTCGACTCGTTTTAATGCTTAGGTATTATTTACCGGAAGTGAGATTTATTGGCAACTAGCTGTGCCCGCGACTCCGTCCGCGTCCAGTCGGTGAAGCCCTTAAATATAATTTTGTCTATCTCATTACGTCAGTCTGCATCAGTCTGAGTTCGTCTGTCCGTGGCTGTCTATCTGTACCAGTCTATACCAGTAAGGTGGTAGAGTCTGACCAGTAAGGTGGAGATCGGCATTCAAGTAGCTAATTTACCTTCGTTTCGTATGATGAGGGAGAGAGCCGGAAGCGCAACCCAGCCACCTCCCCGTCCCCTCCCACTAACCCCACTCCCCTTCAGGTTGGAAACGTGCTACCGATGCCTTTGGTTGCAAGCATCTATAGGGTACGGTAACTGCTTAACAACAGGTGGGCCGTACGCTTGCCTGGCACCTTAGTTGTATAACAAAAGTTTGACTTTATTTGTCTGTGTGTATCAGTTTAGCTGTAAGTATCTGTCTGTCTGTAATCTATCGGTAGGTGAGTATCTCTGTCTGTACCAGTCTATCTGTATCCGTCTATCTATATCTGTAGTTACGCACAGTATCACGACTGAGCGGTTGGACTCCAGAGCTCAATGTTTAAGTTTGTACTTGATACCCATGTTCCTTATTTAAAATGAGTGAGCGCACTTCGCAACATTGTGCTTAAAAAGTTAGAGTCCGGAGTTTATCGTCTAAGTCAATAGTCAAAGCGTTTAATTTGTTTAGGCCTAGGAGGGCACTTATAAGTAGTCATTTTACATGTTTTCCTTAAATTCTAGCGCCGAATCGGAAACGCGACCTCGCCTGAGAAGTTTCTACTTGATACCCACATTGCTAATTCAAAGTTAGCAGGTCCTCCAGATTTATGTTTTAAGCAGCAGCATCATTCCTGAGGGGTTGGAGTTCAGAGTTCAATGTCTATGTTTCTATTACTACTTAATTCAAAATCAGCAGGTCCTCTAGACTTACTTCTTAGGTAGGTAGCTTCCCTACGGCATTAGTACTGTGGAGATGAATTCCAGAGTTAACGTCTAAGATTCCGCGTGATACAAAGACCCGCTTAATGTTTTTTATACGTAATTAGGAATAAAAAAAATAAATTTCTTGAAGCAAGGAAGATATTAAATTTTGACATGTGGTGCAAGGCAGGTATTGTCTGATTTTAAGTATAGCGACATCTAGTTAAGAAAAACGAAACTTAAGATTGTAGAACGCAGCAATAAAATATTTATTATTATTATTAAAATTAAGATTATCTATTCCAAATAGTGACGGATCACACACAACGTAGGGCTCCGTAGGGCTCCGCTCTAAATAGACGTATTTCAATAACTAAAACTTATTTTTTGCTAGAATTTCTGTGTGGTCATAAAAATTTACAAACTAATATTTTAGAAAAAAATATCCTAGATGTTAAGTTGGACTATTAGTCATATCCATGCCAAATTTCATTGAAATCAATCCATTGGCGGCGTCTTCATCAGGCGTATGCCTCGCGCGAGCACTCAGTTTTGACGTTGAAACGTATAGACACAATGTCATAATATGAGTGCTCGGGTGAGGCATGCGCGGCATATGGACACACCTATTGGATTCGAAGTTGTGCGTGTTCGAATATTTAGGTAGTTTTTGAATGTTTTGTGGCAACCCTAATCTTTACCGAAAAAAAAAAATGCTAGATGTTAAGTTAGACTATTAGTCATATCCATGCCAAATTTCATTGAAATTAATCCGGTGGATTCAAAGTTGTGCTCTTTCAAACATTTAGAAATTTTAAGTAGTTTTTTGAATTTTCTGTGGCAACCCTAAACATTTTCGAAAAAAAAAGTATCCTAGATGTTAAGTTAGACTATTAGTCATATCCATGCCAAATTTCATTGAAATCCATCCGGTGGATTCGAAGTTGTGCTCTTTCGAAAATCTGAGCAAACATACAAACATACAAACATACAAACATACCCACAGACAAAAATTCTAAAAATGATAAAAATGAATTCTGCTGGTCCATCTAAGTCCCCCCCACTATTTTTTTTTTTAATATTTCGAATGTACAGACGCGACCAATTTTACATTCTTATTATATGTATAGATACCGGCATGTTTTTTACAATGTCATTGATCGGATTACGCGTTATCGATCTAAAAAATGTAAATCTAGAATTCCACACTCCGATTCAATCTCGACCGGATTGCTAACATTTTTCACGTCAAATAAATTATCCACCATTAAATTATACGAAACGAAACCCGTCCAAAATTCCGCCGTTAATAAACTTATTAAGTTGAACACTTGATTGATCTGTGTTCCAGATAAGGTGGGGGTGGGGGCAGGGAGCAGGGGGGTGTTGCTAGTGGATCCAACAAGTAATTTATTCGCATTAAGATCAAGATCTTTGCCGTAAACAACGATCAGTGTCATGGGCTTTGTTTTAAATTATTTATAGCGCTGGTACTGTAACAAGTGATACATCAAACTGCTTAAAAGGATGCCTTATTATTGAAGTATTCATGGCGATGACTGATGAAGCAATTTGTTTCGCGAAGATTACGTAAATAAGGGAAAGCTTATCTGGCCCGGTGGCCAAATGAGGATCTAAGATTAAAAAAAATAATATATTCTCTTTAGCATTAGATATTGTCCTACAATCGCAAATACGCTTGCACAATATGGCCGTTTACTAGAAAGATAACGAGAAAATCACCTTCAACCCGTCGACATTACAAGATGTTGTTTACTCCTACAACATTTTCCATATCATTTTCCTCCATCTCAACAACATGTATGAAAACACAAAAGAAATCTTTGGGTAACCGCAAGGTAACGAGAATAATTTAAAATTCATAAAGACATAGAAGATAAGCTAGAAGTTACCCCACAAGCTTATTCCGGCCTCGGGCTGACTGAACCTACACACGCCTGGGAAGTTTCATTAACTTTTAAAATCCACATTTTATACGAGAGGAACGAATAGCGCCGGAGATAGTTCCTGAGAAGTACACAAGTAAGATAGTTAAGTAAATTACTGCAGTAACACAATCCGTAAGGTTAGAAAGATAGGCTTCTAAGAGCCAGCGGGGCTGATTTGAAATGCTAATGTAGTCGCACAAATTCCATCCAAGATTACGAGGCTAAGGCCCTCTTAGTTAATAGTAACAGCGGCTGTAACCGGCGCCGTGTTGACAATGGACTGCATTGTGAATAAGTAAAGGGATAAGTCTTTCCGAGTTTTGGGATTGTGGACAAAGGTCTTGGAGGGGATCGGCCGTTGTGAAGTTGAACCGGCCATTTCTATGGAAGGTTTATCTCACGGTGAATATAAAATGCAATGTTGTTGTTCGAAAGCTCTGAAGATAAACTCCCATAGTTATAGAAAGTAATGATGGACGTACACTGTCACAACAAATCACTTTTGTTCCTAGAAATGCTTTATAAAACTATTGTAAACTGACTAAAAGTCTCTATAAATTTAGTGGTTACATATTTTTACACCAAGTCAAAATCTCATTCTTCTTATTTGATTGAGATTCGTTCAATTTTTCTATCGGCTCAACTTTGATCATCCGAACATAAGACCTCACTATTGCATCATAACCAGCTTTTGTGGGTTCAGTTCGATCGCCATCCAAACTTTTTATTGCAAGCAGAAACTCCGAACAACAAAAGTCCAAAGAAAACTGCCGACGAAACGAATCTATTGCCCCGATATTATTCAGACAAATTCAATAGGCAACAAAGGTTTGCGTGACGCGAACCCCTATAGAGGGATTCAGCAAAAACATAATTAAGAGTCGGCAAGAGTTGGCAAGTTTAATCGAATTACGAACCGCCCGACGGAAGATTAACTCGCCTCTTGCGGTTTTACTCTGCTATTAACGTTATCGCGACTCGTAAACTCGATACAGACTCGTTGGAGTGAAAAATCTTCGTGTTAACTAGCGTTTTACCAAATCTCGAGATCACTTGAATCTGCTTTACAAGCTATAGGATCGGTAGCGTTCATATCCATAGAACCTATTATACCCTGGTACATTGTCATGCATACCGTTAAGTGTTTAAGGATCTTCTTAGCAATTAGATTTTAGTGGCATCAGTTTTATCGATTCCCTTTCATTTAGCAAAATAAACACATTAAATGTTCCGTACAAATAAAAGTATAAATAAACAATTCGAATTTAATCACACTTAATCGAGTTAACAATGGTAAAATACTCCCAAAACCATTTATTGGCGAATTCTCATCGGATCCTAATTCTTTATTGTGGCTCTGGTTTAATTTACTTCCTTCAAATAAATTGGACAAACAATTTTCTATAAGGGACTTAGAAAGAATATTATTAATCTCCTACTCAGCAGGATTCGCTGTTCCCGAAATAAATTGTATGGTATCGCGGTATAAAAAGTTATTAGGGCTTTGTAGATTGGCAGGTAAAAAGGTATTTTTTTCTCCCTTTGCCAGGAAAAACCTATAAACAGCGTACAATCAAATCAATGAAAGTTACAGAATATTGAGAGATTTCTTACTAAGGGATCTATGACGGCCATAATACCTATAGCAATTTTGCAGAATTGCTATGAAGCAGAATCCTTAGTAATTCAACTAAGTTTCCGTAATATGGTCACGAATGGCGCAAAATGTTTGAACATTTTATGGAAATTTAGCAGAATTGCTAAGGATTTAGCAGATTAGTTTTAATGTTGCCATTTTAGCTCGCGAAGAGATAAAAAATATATTGAGTCCTCAAAAAGGTTAATTGAGACTAGAGGAAATGCCAAAGAGCCTCGGGCAAAACAGGCTTCGCTCAGTTTAACAACGTTCTTCCAGCTTTCTTCCTCGGTGCGCTTTTCAAACCAGAAGTGATGATACTTTGCCACATTTCGCCGAGAAATGTGTAAATCATTGCGTAAGTAATATTGGTTAGTATGCAAATGAGGAATATGATTACGTACGTGTGCGACAACTCCCTATCTTGTATTCGACAAACGTATGAAGCTTTTGGTTACAACACATATTATGTTATATTGATACATTAACTCATTAGAATGTGTTGCAGTGTGAAATAGGTGTGGATATTGATATTTTTATTATGAAGTTAGAAGTAGTGAAGTAGTCATTAAACATGCAAGTATGGTAGTTTTAATTGTTTTTAAGATTGAAAGTTAGGATAACGTCACCCAAAATATAAGATTCTCAAAAATTCTCACGAGTAAGTTTCCAAGGGTGAGAATGTTCTCGAGAACAACCCATCACTAGTTAGAAGCATGGATTAAAAAAATACTATTAATGAATGAATGATACTCACTAGCTGACGGAAGGAACAAAACTAGGATAATGATAAGAAATAAATATTTTTGGGTCGGTCTGCATAAGGATGTAACACACAAAGTCCACGGGGACAAAAGTTTTTCCTCCGAAAGAAGAAACTTCTGGAACTCGCAGCGGATCCTTGATAAGCGATATTTTAAAAACAATTTGCGAGTACAAGGCTGAACGGATACAAGGCAAAGTTTCGCGTTCAGAATAATAAATTAACTAACTTTTTCCAAGAAATATATCTGCAGGTATTTTCCGCCAAGGTCAGCCAGGATAAGGCTTCAGTTTTACGATGCAAAGTTTATGCGGTATTCTCGAAA
Organism: Drymonia ruficornis; assembly: GCA_947859195.1. Lineage (NCBI taxonomy): Eukaryota > Metazoa > Arthropoda > Insecta > Lepidoptera > Notodontidae > Drymonia > Drymonia ruficornis. The sequence continues at coordinate 680,159 of OX401910.1, read as the reverse complement.
TTGGAGAAACTTAATAAGAAATATAAATATTTGTTAAAAACTATATAAACCACCCATGTCTGAAAAACTCAATGCCAATACCGATTTAAGGTTGGCACTCATCTATCAACTTGGCACCGGACCAGCACCGCCTCGCCGCTCGGCGTCCACTCGTTGTCGACAGGTGGTCCGCGGGCGGACGCTGCTTTTACACCATAAACGTCACGTGATCACCCAGTGGACCGCGCGTGATCAACGAGTGGACGCCGCGTGGTCAGCGCGTGGTCCACTTATTTCCGGTTCAGTTAGTAGATGCCGACCGACGAGGCGGTGCTGGTCGGGTGCCGAGTTGATAGATGAGTGCCAACCTTTAATAGTATCTAGATACTCTATCCTATTATGAAATGACGAAGAGATAATACCGCGTAACAATATCCATTGATTGATTACAACCCAACGTTACCTGACGCCTCAAATATACCCAGTGATGTATGTCGCACATTCCAAAATGCCTACTGTCACCCCACATCATAATCATTAATCTATGACAATCCTCGACCTCCAATTTCGTATCGATTGTCGTTACTATTAGTTGGGTGTCCACAAAACTTGGGGCCAATCAATCATACGTAATCCAATATTTGTCCAACATCGAAGGGCTCACCCAGTAATTGTGGGGTGATTAATGATCAGTGTACGCCATCTGTCGACACTTGTTTGTGCAAATGTTTGCTGATATTGTGTTTAGCTGTTGTTGTGTGACACACTTTATGATAAGTGAGTTACTTGATCCAGTTTAGTACGAGTTCATCTTGAATCGATTTAGGGAGTTCGAGATGTTTTAAGGTTGGTAGGATTTTTTAAATATTTTATTCGGATGGTAATTTTCTCATAGACTTATAGTACGTTTTTTTATACTTGTCCTATTTGGTAAGCAAAGATGGCGTCCAGCGGGGCGATTGCGTAACTTTTTGTCAATGTTTCAATTGGTTTCGTTCATCCTGTGTCAATTATATACGAAACCAATTGAAACATTGACAAAAAGTTACGCAATCGCCCCGCTGGACGCCATCTTTGCTTACCAAATAGGACAAGTATAAAAAAACGTACTATACGTGTAAAATTACTTGTCGAAAGATATTACCAAGAAAGAGGGATATGTGACTGTCCAAAATATTTTGTCCTTCTAAACGGAGTCCATGGAGACAGTACCTCGCCCGAGCACTCATGTTAGGACATTATGTCTAGGCGTTTCGACGTCAAACTGAGTGTTCGGGCGCGGCATGTGCCGGATGTAGACGCACCCAGCGATGTTAACAAGTACCATATCTGCTAAAATAATACATCAATGATCTCATCCATTTTCTTTTACGTACTGTAATCTCGGCCTTTGGAACACAGCATTTCCATTCTCAAGCCAAACATAACATTGCGATAATGTGATTAACCCATCCAGCTTTTAATTCAAGTACTCCGGCGCGGAGCGATGCGCGAGTGAATTAAGTGGCGTATTAGCAATTCTAATCAGCGCCGCGGGAGTATGTCTGTGCAAACATATTCTTATTCGACGAATTATGATGCATTACGAACTCTAGTTCGTAAGATCAATCTTAGAAATGTGAATAATTGAGGTATTTCTCGAATTTCTGCAGCTTATTTGGGTCACACACAGTGGCACAATTATTTCTGTTACAGGACACAGAGCTCTTCAAACGACGATTATTTAATCTCTTGCCTAGCCTCTTTCTAACGCCAGTAGGTATTCATAAATTTATTAAACTATACCATTCTCACAAACTTAACATCAGGCGGGCCGTACGCTTTTTTGCCACCGCAGTCCTATAAAAAAAAAAACTTACACAAGTGTGCTCTCAGGGTTCGTGATCTTCTGCAAAGTTCGCTGCTGCGCAGGTGTTCTATTAAAATCCATTTTATGTTGATTCACTTTTATATTCAGAAAATAAGAAATATTTAAGGCGTCTTAATTTTGTTGGCCGTTTACTTTAGACCCAGGATTTCATCAGACATGTCCTACAAACGATTGCTTCCCACGCATATTGAACGAAAGGGTCACGGGCCAGGGTCATAGGCGGACGGATTTGGAAAATGACACTTCCCACTTATACAACGTAGGCTCATATTGGCAGTTTGACTTCATTAAAATCTTTCTCATATATCATATTTTTATCTATTTAAAGTATACTCTGGCTTATAAACAGCGAGGTGCTAGTATGAAAATAAAAAGTATAAAATTATAACATCAAAAATTAATTAAAATCCTCTTTTGTTTCAGGTTACACTGCACCACCGCCATTAATCACGGGACCGTTTAAAATAAAAAAGAAACGCATTCATCCCAAAGTGAACCAAGAATTAAAAAACGAAATAAGGAAAAAGGGGTTGAGGCGTTCATCGTTCTTTTACCCGGACTATCGTTTACCCGGCTATCCGGCGCGGACCACTCATGAATATGACATCAGCGGTCGGTGCTGACCCGGGATGTTGATTTATGCGGCGTCGGTGATCCATCACACGGGGCCGGATAACCGGACGCACAAACAGACAGGGGCCACTTTTGCGCGATAGGACAACGGTTGGTAACAACCTTTTGTGCATCGGCCTGAGGTTGTTTGCCAATTGTGTATGCATGGAGTTTGAAACGATTTATTGAAATTGATTTTTCTGACCGGTCGTGGAGCTGTGTTAGTTTGTAAACGTGGGGTGGGGTGTACGTGAGATCCTATGTTAATTAAAACGATGTGTTAGTAACTTTCCAATGAGCTACAAACTAATTGATTATAAAACCGTGAATATAATAAATCAATTTAGATTTCTTATAAAATATCTAAATATTGTTAACCTTTTCAGATTTCCGATATTTTAGACTTAGCTTTATACATAAACATATCTCACATTAAATTAACTAACTATAATGGTGTGTAAAAATAAAATTAAAACCATAAATAAGTGAAAGAAAAGAAACGAAAATGCGTCGCCGCCCCTTACCTCCCGTTCGCGAGGAGGTGTCCAACTCGAAAACGTGGCGGACTTTATGCGAAAACGATTGGGCGGTGTACACTCTAGTCGCCTCGGTAGGCGCTTTGACGTACGCGAACAGTCTGAATGGTGAGTTCGTGCATGACGACATCCCAGCGATCGTGTCGAATAGTGATGTGAACGGTGGCAACAGTGTGGTGCAAGTGTTTAAAAATGACTTCTGGGGCACTCCAATGTCGGATCCGAACAGCCATAAATCGTATCGGCCGCTGACTACGCTGTCTTTTCGGTGAGTACCTAGTATTTAGTACTAATAGGTTAAAATCTTTCAAAATTATAATATATTATCTTGCTAATACATCAGGACATGAGGCAAACGTTAAAAAAATAGTTTAGACAAGTGTGTGGATCAACAAAATTAGGACCAATAAATACTAATAATTTATTGTAAGTACTAATATTACCTAGTTGTTGAATGATGTCTCTACCAATTGAATTGTGTAGAATTAGGTCCCGATAGTGGAACAATACTCAATATTGGATGAGTATTCCTTTGAATACGAATACCTAATACCGACAAATTGAGTAGGTACGAAATAAGAGAAATAACCAATATCTCGCATCATGAATAACACTAATCTTAAGAGAATACATTCATATTATTATGTTATTAAATTTATTAGTACACATCTCATCAATTTGATCCAAATACATACGATGTTTAGTACATAGTAATAAGTACATAATTACGTAACAGTTCCGCAGAAGCCTGTCTGTTACTATGTCACGGATAATTTGTCGCACGTGGATATTCTGAGATCAATGTTGATTAACGGCTTAGCGGTAATGGCGATGTGGAGTTAATGTGAGGGTTTGTTTTGACTCGATGATTTCGAGCTAATACCTATACCTAATACCTATGTATAGAGACGCACAGTGCGCAGTGCATTGCGCAGTGGGCGCAGTGGAATGACGACGCCGAATGCTCATTAAAGATTAAGCTATCACCTTTTAAAGTTACCTGTCATAAATTTTGTTATTTTCCAATTTCCCCCTACCTTCATATAAGACTCCTTCAGATTGCAACGTGCGAGCGATCTTCGGTATTGCTCTGAAGGTTGCCTAATCTCAGGCGGGCCGTATGCTTATTTACCGTCGTAGTTTTACAAAAATATTTATTTACATAATTCAGAAAAAATATACAAAAGCTTAACTAGCCGAAATCGCTGCCATTAAGGTCCACAAAGGATGCAAAGAGTGGCCTGTTTGTGATGTCCTCTCCAGCCTCCAGCGGACATCCATCATAGTATCATTCAGCGCGAGGGTCCCCGCTTTATTCCCTTTGAATATAAAAACATTATAATTTAATGCTGATTTGAATATTATGGAAGTTATGGGCCCGTTAGCGTGGTTGGCGCGGAGGCGCCATTCACGCTGCAGGTCGTAGGTTCGATTCCTACCCGAGACATGCATTTGTGTGCATGAACATGTCTGTATGTCCGGAGTCTGGGTGTATATGTATATTAAGTAATAGCTGTGCCCGCGACTCCGTCCGCGTCCAGTCGGTGAAGCCCTTAAATATAATTTTGTCTATCGTCTAATCTGTATTACGTCAGTCTGCATCAGTCTGAGTTCGTCTGTCCGTGGCTGTCTATCTGTACCAGTCTATACCAGTAAGGTGGTAGAGTCTGACCAGTAAGGTGGAGATCGGCATTCAAGTAGCTAATTTACCTTCGTTTCGTATGATGAGGGAGAGAGCCGGAAGCGCAACCCAACCACCTCCCCGTCCCCTCCCACTAACCCCACTCCCCTTCAGGTTGGAAACGTGCTACCGATGCCTTTGGTTGCAAGCATCTATAGGGTACGGTAACTGCTTAACAACAGGTGGGCCGTACGCTTGCCTGGCACCTTAGTTGTATAACAAAAGTTTGACTTTATTTGTTTGTGTGTATCAGTTTAGCTGTAAGTATCTGTCTGTCTGAATCGGTCTGTCTGTAATCTATCGGTAGGTGAGTATCTCTGTCTGTACCAGTCTATCTGTATCCATCTATCTTATATCTGTAGTTACTCACAGTATCACGACTGAGCGGTTGGACTCCAGAGCTCAATGTTTAAGTTTGTACTTGATACCCATGTTCCTTATTTAAAATGAGTAGGCGCACTTCGCAACATCGTGCTTAAAAAGTCCGGAGTTTATCGTCTAAGTCAATAGTCAAAGCGTTTATTTTGTTTAGGCCTAGGAGGGCACTTATAAGTAGTCATTTTACATGTTTTCCTTAAATTCTAGCGCCGAATCGGAAACGCGACCTCGCCTGAGAAGTTTCTACTTGATACCCACATTGCTAATTCAAAGTTAGCAGGTCCTCCAGATTTATGTTTTAAGCAGGCAGTTACCCAGCAGCATCATTCCTGAGGGGTTGGAGTTCAGAGTTCAATGTCTATGTTTCTATTACTACTTAATTCAAAATCAGCAGGTCCTCTAGACTTACTTCTTAGGTAGGTAGCTTCCCTACGGCATTAGTACTGTGGAGATGAATTCCAGAGTTAACGTCTAAGATTCCGCGTGATACAAAGACCCGCTTAATGTTTTTTATACGTAATTACGAATAAAAAAACTAAATTTCTTGAAGCAAGGAAGATATAAAATTTTGACATGTGGTGCAAGGCAGGTATTGTCTGATTTTAAGTATAGCGACATCTAGTTAAGAAAAACTAAACTTAAGATTGTAGAACGCAGCAATAAAATATTTATTATTATTATTAAAATTAAGATTATCTATTCCAAATAGTGACGGATCACACACAACGTAGGGCTCCGTAGGGCTCCGCTCTAAATAGACGTATTTCAATAACTAAAACTTATTTTTTGCTAGAATTTCTGTGTGGTCATAAAAAATTACAAACTAATATTTTAGAAAAAAAATATCCTAGATGTTAAGTTGGACTATTAGTCATATCCATGCCAAATTTCATTGAAATCAATCCTTTGGATTCGAAGTTGTGCGTGTTCGAATATTTAGGTAGTTTTTGAATGTTTTGTGGCAACCCTAATCTTTACCGAAAAAAAAAATATCCTAGATGTTAAGTTAGACTATTAGTCATGTCCATGCTAAATTTCATTGAAATCCATCCGGTGGATTCGAAGTTGTGCTCTTTCGAAAATCTGAGCAAACATACAAACATACAAACATACCCACAGACAAAAATTCTAAAAATGATAAAAATGAATTCTGCTGGTCAATCTAAGTCCCCCCCACTATTTTTTTTCCAAATATTTCGAATGTACAGACGCGACCAATTTTACATTCTTATTATATGTATAGATGTATTTACAAATAAAAAAGTAGTATATGTAGTAATATCAGTTATCTGGTTTCCATAGTACAAGCTCTGCTTAGTTTGGGATCAGGTAACCGTGTGTACAAAAATGTCCCAGGATAAAAAAAAAAAAAAAATTAAGCTAACATTACATGGAGTAGGTTCATAAATATACTGCTTCAAATGAAAATTTAATACTTACTGTAGGCAAAATGACTCATGGGTGCAATGAACACCACTATTAAGACGGGTTGCAGTTTTTATGATGCAATAGTTGTTCACGTCACAATTAACTATTTTCGATATTTTCGCAAAAAAGTGGGCGGGGTTAGTGCTCGACCAATCCAGACGGCCAAAACTCTCTGACGTAAGTATATAGTGCCTTAAAGCCTCAAGCAATACAGGTATTGATGATATCGGGGAACCCTACGCAAGGTCGAAACTTTTTTCCTTACAGAGTTAAGGTAGAGCTTCCGAATCGTTCATAATGCGAGATAGTCTATTATTATGCTCTCTGTAAAAAAGAAATAGGTATTATTGTGGTTCTCTTTTTCGCAACGCAAAAGGTTAGTTTGATATAAAATGCAGGCATCGCAAGAGCCACGCTCTGCCAAACATTACGGCCCACCTGCGCCGACCTTTCCACCATCCGTCCGTACCCCTTTGTTTATTCTTCCACCCTTATTATTTGCATAGGAATATTCCACAAATCAGCATGAAATAAGAAGATTACCCAAAACCCGCCTGATACACCGACTGGAATAAACTCGCCCCTCAATTGAGATATAGCCGTTTCGATTTTGCCCCATTAAAGCCACAATGCGGAAACCTTCACAATAATAACTGTAATACAACAAATCTACATATCACACGTTCCATTACCCTTTTCATCCTCGCAGTAACTTTGATGGTGACAGCCAAACGGCCGATGTATAATGACGCAATCTTAGCTGCCGTATAATAGAGTCGAGAATGGGGCACCGTATCGTTCGGGAATGGCATCGTAACGTTGTCGGAATATGGCTTCCTCGTGTGATAGCAAAAAGGCCTACACAAAATAGTAATGGCAAAAAGCGTTCATATTGATGTTCAATACGGTTTAAGTGATTTCTTTACGAGCTTATGTTGAGCATCCTCGGGTTTTAGTATGTGTACTGATCATGACACTGGGACGACATGGAGTATGGCAGAAATTATATAGAATGGATACTCTGCATCCCGTAAATTGGACTACGATGTGACTCATTCTTCCCAGGTCCCAGGTTCGATCCCCGGCGGGGCATGCACCAATGGATGAATTTTCATCTATGTGCATAACTTACAGTTCGCTGGCGGTGAGGGAAAACATCGTGAGGAAACCTACCTATCCCTCGGGATTAGGTAATAGTCAGTTCCTGTATACACGGTGACAAGGTTCACCACCTGTCACGTTAGGCTCTGACTATCTGGTGAAACGTGGGCTTTGAGTTGGTTAATACCTCCACAATGTGGTGGTGTATGGCCACTCAAGCCTCTGACTACCCCCGAATGGGGATTTTGTGACGCATTCTTAGTTATTTTGCCTGATCTTAAGCAGCTTAGCAGTAGAAGGCATCTGCTTGCTTGCAATACTAAAGACATCGCTCGCACTTTGCCGATCTGAAGAGGAGTGGGACAGAGGGAGGGGAAGGGAGGGCGGGTTGGATTTCCGGCTCTCTCCCATCGTACGAAACGCAGCTTTAATAGCAAAATTTTTGGGTAAAATCGTTATAGGTTTCTTTAAGTTTTTTGTTGTTTTATTATGTTATGTGTATTATTCCAAGCCTATATATAAAAGAAAAAACGTTTGTTCCGTAGTTTGCCAATCATTTATCATGTCACAACGACACGGCACGACAAACGTCTAAACATGATAACCGATATAGGATTTGTCGCGTGACTATCCTTCATTACCGTGTCAGTCCCTGGGCAAATCGTATTCGCGAAGACCTCCCCCACCCTCCCCCACCTTCCCTAGGGAGATATGTGTATTTTTAACACGACTTGTTTCACTGTCAAAGATACACGCGAATCTGTGGAGCATGGAACATGTTTTGTGTGTATTAAGTTTGATAAAATATTTCAAAGAAATTCAGATATAAAATTCTTTGTTATTTAAAGAAAATTTCTAAAATGTAATATCATCATGGAATATAAAAGTTAATAATGGACGGAATTCTTCTTCTTATCGTATGGTTAGTGGGCAACCTGTTGTTAGTTGTTCAAGCCACCCGAAGGTCTCTGACAAGGCTTAACGACTGCTGCCTGACAACAACCAGAACCGACTTTTACGTGCTCTCCAAAGCACGGAAATGCTCAGTTCAAATGCCACTAAATGGCTACCCATCTCTGACTGACGGCCTAGCGCTGCTTAACCTCCGATTGTTTACAGATCAGCGATTGCTGCTGACTTTAAGCGCCTCAAAGTTATTAAGAACTTTAGCAAGTTTCCTTTTATAAATACTTAGGCGGTAAACAAGCCTCATCATCATCATCATCATCTCAGCCGAAAGACGTCCACTGCTGGACATAGGCCTCCCCCAAGGTTCGCCACAATGACCGGTCTTGCGCTGCCCGCATCCAGCGGATTCCCGCGACCTTCACCAGGTCGTCGGTCCACCTTGTGGGAGGCCTACCCACGCTACGCTTAAACAAGCAACAAACAAACAAGTCTACGGCCTCATAATATGAAGCAGTTGCTATAGCTATAAATGCTTACAATACCAAAAGCATACGGTGCTAAACTGAAGGGGGGTGGGTCACAGGGAGGGAGGAAAGGAAGGGTGTTGGTCTTCCGGCTCTCTCAATCATACGTAATGCAGCTCAAATAGCTGCTTTACGTCAATCTTCTGTCTTCTTCTTATCGTATGGTTAGGGGCCAACCTGGTGTCAAAGTTGTTCAAGCCGTCCGAAGGCCTCTGACAAGGCTTAACGACTGTTGCCTAGATGACAACAACCGGGACTGAGTTTTTACGATCTTCTGTTAGAGGGTGGTACTACCCCGGTCGAGCTAGTCCGTATATGAGCTGCAGTCTTTGCTTCGTTATAGTGGAAATAAGCATTTTCTTCTAACAATATAATCGTTTTGCACATGACATGACTAGAAGTGCGTGCTTAAACGAAAAGCCGTTTGAAAAGTTCGCTTTTTTAAGTAAGCGCCTAAGCGCGCTTACAAATTTAAGCGTTTTGCTTGTAAGCAATGACGGCAAGAAAGAGAAAGAAATTCCAAAAAATTACAAAAAGTAACCTTATTTGTATGACAATACAGTTCAAATCAATATTTAATTAAATTTAACCTTATTTCTTTACCCATAAAAAGCAATAATTTATAATACATTATATTAGATTAAAAACCATATTTCCATGCACATAAGACTCACTATAAATTTTTCAGCGCGTAAGTTTTTGGCTTTTTGCTTGAACTTATGTTTAGTAAGCATTTTGCTTTTGTTGTCCGTTTATTGACGGACGAATTTTTGTTTAATTTAAAAAAGCAGAAAAGAAGAAAAGGACTTTTACAACGACTTTTAAAAACAAGAACAAGCGTAACAACGTGCTTTTAATATAAAGCCGTTTATCACATCTTTAGACATGACACAGAGCACTAGGTACCTATAGCTATTAGGGCTATGGGGCAGGCTATAGGGCAGCCCCTTAACTGTTACGCAAGAAGTATGAGAGGGCTTCCACGGGACGGTACGTTGACGACGTGATTTATTTAAAGGATTTGAACTGGGAGTAGGGTTTGATTCGGATTTTTAGGCATTTCGCTCTAGCTGTCCCTTTAATCTCGCACTGTTGAGAGTGAAACGAATGATAAATTTCTTATGTAAAAAAAAAAAAAAAATTGCCCTTTTAACGTCCCACTGATGGGCACGGGCCTCCCCTCAATGCGAGGGGGATTTAGTAATCCACCACGCTGGCCCAGTGCGGGTTGGTGGATTTCACATGTCTAAAGACATGCAGCTTTCCTCACGATGTTTTCCTTCACCGCAAGCAAGTGATAATCATATTAAAGTTATGATTCACACATCGATTTCGAAAAATCCAGAGGTGTGAGCCAGGGCTATTTCTTATGTAATAATATGTACAATCGTCACTGATTGTCCCAACTTCCATGTAAAAGAACATCAGGGCTTTGAATCTCTTAACAATTGTCCATTGCAGTCTCTAATATTATCTTTGATTTATATTACCGAATTCATGAAGATAATAATTATTAGAGAATAGTGATTTCACAATGGACATTGTTAGGAGACTTGAGGCTCTGTTATCATCTACTGGGCATATCCTGACTGTAGCTGGTTAAATACGTCGATAATATTACTTAGAATTTCTATAACAAAACATCATAATATAAATTAAGACATTAGTCGACTTGAAAATGGAGTCCTGATTCTTAGGAACGGCAAAATGCGCTAAAAGGTTAATAAATCTAGATCAGATAAAGTACGGTAGTTAAAATCAGTATCACGCTCAACTTTTGAAACCTTACTCAGGGTAGGTACCTATTTCTTTCCTTGGATCTGAAAGGACATCCCATGGACCAATTACTAAGGGGACTGACCCTAAGCAACTCGGCCGAGTGGTCGGCCTAGTACTAACATCGACATAAAACGAAGCGAGTAGTTCAACTATTTACTGGTAGATAGAACAATGAAAATGAAACAACAATGACCACGTTTTTTTTCATACATATATCTAATAAGGGCGCCTCTTTCTTTAGTCTTTACTCTATAGGAAATCCGCACTATTTAATACATACGGATTCATAAAAGAAAAGGAAAAGGTCATCCAAAGGCTCATTTCATGTAATATTTAACAACAGAAATCTTGTCTCCGTCTTGAGTCATGGGTCCTTTGAGCGCTATGCAAATCCGACCTCGCGTCTACGGAATAAAAATTGCCATGGTTGAGACGTTTCCGGCACCCTATTCATCTTTGTTGCACTCAGCACTTTGATGATAATGTTATTATGATAGAATGAGATGGATATTATTTTGGGTATTGTTATTATTAAAACAAATGATTCTCAAAGTTTGACTGGTTAATGTGATGATCTCGTTATTTTGAAATTGATTTTTATAATTTTTAGAAACACTAAAATTGTCGTTACGTAGTTTAATTAAATCGTTGTTTCTTGAAAAACAAAAATCCTATACAATATGTCTGGTCCCGTAAACCCTTGTTCATTCAACCGTAAAATGCCACACGATCCGGAATAACAATGATCCACAGGCATCCCGTTTAAAATTACGCATAACATTACGCATACAAGACGTTCCCCACCTTTCCCTGTCATTACCGCGCTCAAACAAGTTTTGTGGAAGGCGCACATTACGTATGAAAGGCATTTACGACCGCATCGTGTAATGTAATGACGAATATTACGACTTGAATGTTGGGTTTTACGCCCTGTGATGTTTAAGGGTTATTTCATATTTTCTTATTCAATTATTTTGGTCTTTGTGGATATTTAAGTGTTTCAAAAGAACAAAATAATAAGTAAACCTGTTGTATTATGGCAACATTATAGTATTTTTAGTTAGTCAGTAGTGCGGCAACACTGATTCGGTCTGTACCTAACAAAATGGCGATATTAATAAACGCGTAAAAAGTGATCTCGTTGTTTCCTTTAACTAGCTACCTATGAAACAAGTAACAATAGATTATACAGTTTTAAACGATTAAGCAAAACCACATATTATTATCCGGTAGCTGATATGTAGGCACTTAGTAAATGACGCCTGCTAATGATTTTCTCTGTGATTAAATATTTTTGAGAAGATCTAACAAGGTTCAATACGCTGGTAGCTACGTTTATATGCTCATAATATCAGAGAATCGTTTCTCAAGCCTGACTGACTACTTTTGTTCCACAAAGAACAATTAAGTAAGTAGTAAAGTAATGATAGACACAACAATACAGTACATTAGAATTCGTTTGACACAAAAACAATGTTATAAAGTTTTTGGTTTGTCACCACAAAAACTTGTCTACCGTCTACCGCAGACGTCGAGAATGGCCCTCCCAGAAACCAGGTCACAGTTCTGAAAAGACAATAGCTGGCGGAAACAGCGGTGGATGTGATAAACGACACAAAGATGAGTAGCTGAAAAATGCTTCGGTGTAAATTAAAAGGGGACCGGCATGATGGATGGCCTGCACGGTCCCGAGAAAAATATAATTTCCCGAATTGAATGAGTATTTATTAAGGTCCACTGTTTGGGAGGAATCACTATGGGATTTACTTGGTGTTTTTGCGAGATGAATGATGGTTACAGTTAAGTATGATAGATATGAGAGCTCGAAATGTTTTTGAAGACGCGGCTACGTGCTGCTACTGTTAGGTAAGTAGTGCATAATTTTTCTACAGTTCAATTTTATTTTATTTAGTTATAGACAGTAGGTAGTTGTTTTTAGAGACTTGGTCGTGAAGTCGACACGACGTCGTTCAAAACCGATTCAGAACCGAGATTTGAACTAAAGGGTTCTAGAATAAGGGTGCGTTTCGGAGAAGAGCACTGTGATTGGCCAACTGTGATGGACCAAGAGCGGAGTGGAGATTTTGAGCACTGTGATTAGCCAATTCACGGTCCGCTCCGCTACACTCCATCCAGATCCGCGTCAGTGGAAACGCACCCTAACAGTCACGAGCTTATAGACGTAGTGTACGACGCGGGCGGTCCCCCACCAAGAAGGACCGATGTCATCACACGCGTTACAGTGAGAATGGGTACAAGACGGGGAAGACTGTTATGTGGGTAACACCAGGAGAGTACCTTCCGGCTGACGAATTATTCAGGGCGCCGAGTCGCTTAGCCATTGAACTGCCGCTGTAGCCTTTTGCTATTCTGACCAATCCTCTATTTGGTCGGTTGAGTGTGACCGACCAATCACAGGGTTGGTCAGAATTTCATTCCGTCTGATGGAACCCATTTTTTTTTTCTGCCATTCTACAGCGTGTAACGGAAAGGGTATATCTATCCGAAATGGGTGAAAAGTGTATCTGCTATAGAAACGATATGCAAGATTTCAGCTCAAAAATTTTTTTCAAAAAATTCATACCAAAATATTAAATTTGGTAAGTTTATTGAATTCCCATAATAATAAACGTGTAACCGCACTACGAGTGTCATTATCATTTTCACGTCACTTGGTGCTAGTGATGTCGAAATGTAAATTTGACATGTTTGGTATTTTGTTTTCATGTATTGGAATGTCTCATATCTCTGTAACGTGTAGATATAGGATTTTAAAACCATTGCCGTCTTGTTCGTTATCATCCAAAGAAGCCGTGCACTTCGTATGTATATACCCTTTCCGTTACACCCTGTATATTTATAACAAAAACAAACTACCTCAACCGTATATACCGTCTATACGGTGAAATTGTCGGCTGTAACAGATGAGTGCAATTAAGTTATATTGCGCGGCCCGCGGCCCGCGATTGATGGCGCCATCAAACTTGCTAATGATGCCGGAGACATTCCCAACTAATTCCGCAGAGAGGACGCTCAACTTTGCCACTTCACTGATGCTGTACGCATTAAGTACTCTTGCAGTGGATGTGCTGAATATTTGTGACCATATTTAAGTGCACTGTAACATACTGTTTTGAAGACACTTTAGCAAGGCAACTTTTCCACTACAGATTCGCGTTTATAAATAATATAATATAACTTCAAAAAACCCTGGAGCACTGAAAAGCCTGAAATAATTTATATTACCACCTCCGCCATGGAAGTACAATGCAGCGTAGTAACATTTTCTTTTCATTGTAAACCGAGCAATGATTATAATAGACACGTCGGATTTGTTCAAGAATATGAAGTCAGCCGCGGCCGGCTGTCATTTTCCTCTCCCGAAGTGTTCCGCCAAACAAAGCATCTCCGGAGGTTTCCCGGCGTTATCGGATTATCCAGGAGAAAAAACAACATTCGGACTGGTTTAGAAAACCTTCCCGCCTTTGTAATCAGCAAATTAAATAAAACTCAGATTAACAACGTTTTAGTATATTTTTAATTATGTTTCAGTAACTGTGTTTGTAGAGGTCCGTTTTTGCCATTTAAGTGGTATAAGACGGTTGTTTGCAGTGCTTTTAGTTAAATTTAAAATTTAAGGAATAAACTTTCCTTTATTGTTTTAGTTCGCAAAGCTGTATTTGGAAATTCTACAAAAGCTTACTAAAGCTACTGATGTCTCGTTTCCAACGAATACTGAAACTTTTAACTAGGTAGGTACTCATTATGTCACGCATAATCCCTCCGTAAAATTTTGCAAAAGCATATTAACATTCTGCACAGATGTATAAAATATGAGTCGAGTTATACAAATGACTGACTAAACTACCGTTAATTTAATCGATTGTCTACATTAGCCTTAACTGGTGGAGGAAATAAGGAAGTCGCGTGATGCGGGCTATTACCATGTTGCAATATCCGTTTGTTGAATAATTCGAATTGACGGACAACTCCAGGGATCGGCTCACAGTAATAGCATTTCAATTGCTGTGTGAAATTGCACCGTCACTTTGTATTCATTTCATAAATCGCATTGTGCATGCCGTTATTAAAAATGTAGAGTTTCTACAGTTACCTACCAATAAATAATTAAATCAGATAACCATGGCAGGTTGGTTGAGCGTCCATCGGGCCTCTTGACAACTAGAGTCATAAACTCATATCGGTACGGTAGTTAGATACTTTTTTTCAACCTATATCGTCCTGCTGCTGGGCGGCGCCTCCCTTTTCTTTCTCCTCTCCTTCCAGGAATTGGCAAGTTTTCATTTTTCAAATCCAAATGAAAAAAAAAAGATCTCCTATTTTCAATGAAAGCTACGCAGGTAGTAATCGACTTATTTCCACATAAATATAATTTCATTTTACCTAGAATCAAAGGGGAGGATATAAAAACTCGTCGCTTTCGTCGACCTTGTCTGTGACTCAGCACGTGGCGACGACTGATTACCCCAATTATCCACTTTACATTGAGAATTTCCTCAAAAAGAACCTTACAACCTTGACTTGTTATAAGGCTGGCTGTAAATGAACCACACTCAAACCACTTGCATTAACCACATGTGTTCCAATAATCATATCCGTGAGCAATGAGCTAAAAAACATAGAGACGCTAAAAATAAAAGGTGCAAACTGTTGATATATCAAAATATGTACTACTAGCGCCATCGTCACACTTACGTTTCTGTATAACTGTCAAACAAATAAAAAGTTAGTCTGTGAAAAATCTTACCGCGCATTTTTATTAGGTTTTGGGCTCAGACCCTTTTTATTAGTTTTCACGTTATAGTTTTAAAGTCAGTGCTAAAATGTCGTCGGCAAATTACTCAGTAAACGTCCCGAAATTAAAAGGACGTGAGAATTACGACGATTGGGCGTTCGCTGTCGAAAACTTCATGATCCTGGAAAGCGTCGAATTGGCGAGTCAGAGTGTTCTATCTGAATCTGACGATAAAAGGGCCAGGGCGAAGATGATTATGACGATAGATCCATCTCTTTATGTGCATATCAAGAATGAAGCCACGGTACGAGGTTTATGGAATAAATTGAAGTCGCTATTCGACGATACAGGTTTCACGCGCAAGATAAGTCTACTTAGAAACTTAATATCTATCCGTTTAGAGACCTGTGATTCTATGACCAGTTACGTAACCCAGCTTGTAGATACGGCACAGAAATTAAAAGGTACCGGTTTCGAAGTAAACGATGAGTGGATCGGATCGCTTTTATTGGCAGGACTCCCAGAAAAATTCAGCCCCATGATAATGGCAATTGAGCATTCGGGGATGAAAATCAGTGCTGACGCTATAAAAACAAAGTTGTTGGACATGAGTACAGATTTTGAGGTTACGTCGGAAGGTGCATTCGCTGCACAGAAACGTACTAACAAAACGCAACCGAAAACACAATCCGGTAGCGGCAATAACGGAACGCAGCAGGCATCTGTCACTGAAAACGTCAAAACGATACGTTGTTACAAGTGCAAGAAAACGGGGCACTACAAAAATCAATGTCCCTCTGCAGAAAAACCGAAGACGAAATCGAATGCATTTAGTGCAATATTTCTTACAAGAAAATTCGATCAAAATGATTGGTACGTGGATTCCGGCGCAAGTGCTCACATGGTGTCTAACGAAAACATGTTGACAAATGTTTCTTATCAACCAGAAACTAAGGAAATTATAGTTGCTAACCAAACAAGTGTACAGGTTCTATGCTCTGGTGATCTGCGCCTCACTACATGTGTGAAGAATACAGAGTATGACATAGAAGTTAACAATGTTTTGTGCATACCAAAACTTACCACGAATTTGTTATCAGTGAGCAGAATGATTGCAAATGGTAACAGAGTATCCTTCAATAACAATGGATGTTACGTTTACAATGCTCAAAATGATTGCATTGGTGAAGCTAGCTTGGAGAATAATGTGTACAGATTAAACATAGTAAAGTCTGAGCAACTTTTGGCAGCTGCAGTACAGACTTCATGTACAACTTGGCACAGACGACTAGGTCACATTAATGCGAATGACCTTAAAAAATTGAAAGACGGGGCAGTTAAGGGCGTGTCTTACCAGGATACAAATAAATCCAGCTGTATTGTTTGTTGCGAGGGCAAGCAGACTCGTTTGCCATTCCCCAGAAGTTCAAGCCAGCCTATTAAAAGCCAGGATGTCCTGGCATTGGTCCATACAGACTTGTGTGGGCCAATGGAGGAAAAATCACTTGGTATGGCTCGATATTACCTGTTATTTGTTGATGACTTTAGCCGAATGTGTTTTGTTTATTTTTTGAAAGAAAAAAATGAAACTTTTAAGTACTTCAGAGAATTTAAAGAATTGGTAGAAAACCAACAGTCCAAGAAGATGAAAATACTACGATCTGATAATGGTGGAGAATTTTGCTCTTCGGAAATGGAGAATTACTTAAAGAAACACGGCATCGTTCATCAGAAAACAATCCCGTACACTCCGGAACAAAATGGAATGTCGGAAAGATACAACAGGTCAATAGTTGAGAAGGCACGCTGTCTCCTGTTTGATGCTCGTTTTGATAAACAGTTGTGGGCAGAGGCTGTAAACACGGCAGTGTATCTAAAGAATAGATCACCAATGGCCAGTCTAGACAAGAATACTACCCCGTATGAGGTGTGGATGGGTAAAAAGCCAGACCTCGGGCACTTAAGAGTGTTTGGCAGCCCCGTAATGGTCCACATTCCAAAGGACAAGCGAAGAAAATGGGATAAGAAAGCCCACATGATGTACCTTGTCGGCTACTCAGAGAATACCAAAGGTTATCGGCTCTATAATCCTAAAGCTCGAACAATAACTGTAGCTAGGGATGTTGTTGTTATGGAAAACATTAACCAGGACAGTTGTACTACAAGTGTTATAGTTGAAGAACAGCAACCACTTGAAAACTCAGAGCAGAAGATAGCATCGGGTACTGACCAGCCAGAATGTCTGAATGAGACTGAGCAGACTGAGGAGGAGGAGGATACAACATATATTCCTAGCGAATCATCAAGTGACTCCGAAAATTTTTATGAGTCATTGACAACTGATGATATCCCGGTTATCCCTCAAGAAGATGTAAATCAACCAGCCAAGCGTGTTCGTCGGAAACCAGATTACTATGGTCACTCTAACATGTGTGTTGAGGATGTGACGGGTGAACAAATTTCACTTTCTGAAGCCATGAATGGTCCCTATAAAGTGCAATGGCAGAGTGCTATGAAAGAAGAATTAAAATCTTTTAGTGACAATGACACGTGGGAGCTGGTAGATCGACCAACTGTCGGTACAATAGTGAAAAATAAGTGGGTGTTTAAG
Organism: Drymonia ruficornis; assembly: GCA_947859195.1. Lineage (NCBI taxonomy): Eukaryota > Metazoa > Arthropoda > Insecta > Lepidoptera > Notodontidae > Drymonia > Drymonia ruficornis. The sequence continues at coordinate 661,995 of OX401910.1, read as the reverse complement.
AGAAAGTTTAATAGTAATGGTGAAGTGCGTTACAGAGCAAGACTTGTTGCCAAGGGTTTTACCCAGGTTAAAGGAATAGACTTTAATGAGACATTTTCCCCTGTTTTACGGTACTCTACTTTAAGACTATTATTTGCTTTAAGTGTGCAACTTGACTTAAATATTAATCACTTAGATGTCCCCACAGCATTCCTGAATGGTCATATTGATGAATGTGTTTATATGGAAATTCCAGAAAATTCTGATTTTATTAATTGTAAAAATAAAGTACTAAAGTTAAGAAAGGCCATTTATGGACTGAAACAATCTGCCAGGGCATGGTATACTAGGGTAGAAGAATGTATGTTAAAACTAGGTTATAAAAAGTCCAAATGTGAACCTTGTCTTTTTACAAAATGTCAAAATGATGTCAAAATATTTGTTGCATTATTTGTGGATGATTTTTTTGTTTTCTATAACTGTGAAGCTACTTATAAGCACTTACTAAATGTATTAGTATCAGAGTTTAAAATAAAGGATCTAGGTCAGATGAAACAGTGTCTTGGCATGAATGTCAAAATTGAAAAAGATTGTATTACTGTCGACCAAGAACAATTTGTAAACACTATACTTAATAGATTTAAAATGTTTGACTGTAAACCATGTGATACTCCTATGGAAGTAAATTTAAAGCTAGAAAAGAATTTAAATAACCAGTGTGATGATAAATATCCTTATCAACAGTTAGTTGGAAGTCTTATGTACCTATCTGTACTTACTAGACCAGATATTTCTTTTAGTGTAAGTTTCCTCAGTCAATTTAACACATGTTTTAATGAAACTCATTGGAAGCATTTAAAAAGATTGTTAAAATACTTGCAGAAAACTAAAAATTATGGTTTAGTTTACAAGAAAAATGATTGTAATTTTCATGGTTATGTGGATGCAGACTGGGCATCATGTAACATTGACAGAAGGTCATATACTGGGTTTTGCTTTATTCTGTCAGGATGTGTGGTAAGCTATGAATCTAGAAAGCAAAGGACAGTGGCCCTGTCCAGTACAGAAGCCGAGTATATGGCCTTATCAGAAGCTTGCAAGGAAGCTGTTTATTTAAAACAATTAATGAGTGAGTGTGGTATATTGGATAAAAGTATTCCTGTATGTGTGTATAGTGATAGTCAGAGTTCCTTAAAATTAGCAGCTAATCCATTGTTTCACAAACGTACCAAACATATAGATGTACGCCACCATTTTGCTCGAGAATGTGTAATTAATAATAAAATTAAAGTTGAATATGTACCTACATCTGATATGCCTGCCGATGTATTAACCAAAAGTCTTTGTTCCAATAAGCATTACAAATTTATTAAATTAATGGGTATATCAGAAGTTTAATAAGTTTAATATTAATTGTAAATTAATATTTATAGTACTACATTATTTTGTTATGAGAGGGTGTTGATATATCAAAATATGTACTACTAGCGCCATCGTCACACTTACGTTTCTGTATAACTGTCAAACAAATAAAAAGTTAGTCTGTGAAAAATCTTACCGCGCATTTTTATTATACTTACATCCAAAATACTTACATCCGCGCATAAAAAATATATTAGGAATTTCAGAGTATTTTCCAATTAAAACTAGAAAAACATCAATAGAGAAATAGACAATGCCCACTGCGACCGCATTTCACCCCATTGCACGTTTTCATAGGCACGTCAGGTGTTAAACCAGTGTGTATGTAGGAAGCCACTTGTGTCTTTCTCCGACCGTGTGTAGAGGGCCTAATCATGACTCGTCGTGTGAAAGACTGATAGCGCCACTTATCCCTACCGACGACAACTTCAAGGTCTGTCCTGGTTTGATTAATAGGCTTACATAGGCTTTATAACAATATGTTACGAATTTTTGTAATAAGGTGCCAAGGTTGGATATACTATCCAGCTGTTATGTAAAGAGGCGACGTATATTTTTTGTAGACTGCCGAGTTTATTGTTTTGGGCTATATGGGACTATTAATTGAAAAACATGCATCATTACTTTATAAGCTTCTGTATACAAGAACATACTCCTAGCTATGCCGTGAAAGTTCAAACATAAAAATAAATAATTTAAAAAATTAAAAACACGACTGCCCTGCCAAAAAACGAACTAAAAAGTATAAAACAAGTGCAGTGTCATTGCAGTCGGGGGACCGTTCTGTGGAACATATTTAATCTAAGAGGGCCCCCGACTGCAATGACACTGCACTTGTTTTATACTTTTTAGTTCGTTTTTTGGCAGGGCAGTCGTGTTTTTAATTTTTTAAATTATTTATTTTTATTTTATGCATTTTAGTGACAGCAGCCAAAAATGATATATTTGTTTTGCACGTACACCCTACCTATGTTAAATTATGCCTATAAATTCTACAGTTTTGGACTGTGCTCATCAAGGCCTTCAATTTGATACCCATATTGTAATAATGGAAGAAAAAAAATTTTTTTTCGCATATTAAAGTTGAGCCATAATGCCGCCATATTGTTTTTTTCAAAAATAATATACCCAGTGTTACCCGGAATGATGTAAGGATTCTAACGATACCCCATACATCGAAATCCGTTCAGGCATTTATAAGTTATGGTGGAATAAAGAATCTCACATACAAACATACAAACATACAAACATACATACATGAACCCTAAACACATATACACTCTTTTTTTTTGGGCAGTCGTGTAAAAAACCTATCTCCATTACGAATCCAGTAATAAAATATTTTGGCATTTCTCGACAATTCTTGACAAAAAGTGACAACTCAACTTAGCACTTATAACATTACGATAATTCTTGCACTGTTAATAGGTGCCTAGTGGATGTTGCAAGGATCAACTGGGTATAATAATTACCTACATCTGCGTTTCACCCCATTTCTTAAGAATAACACACGCATTATTTCTCCCCATCATAACGCCACAGTTGGGAAATTCCCAGCGCACGAATAAATACGCTGAGCATTCCCGCAATTACACAGCGTAAAATATGATCAGTGCGCTCGTTCTTACAACCGACAATTTTTCACTTCCGCCATTTTTTGTTTTGTTTCTTGTTTATAAACACGGCGCGGCGCCCGAGGGTTGAGATGAGTTCCTCTCTGATATAAAACATTGCTCAAGAATGTGGGTTACGAAATTGCGTTGCAGGATGGATTGTGTTTTGTTTTATCGTTCACGGATTTAAGCGTGACCTTGAGACGTATGAAACGTCAGAATATTTTGGGTAAAGTCCTATTATAGTCTGCTTGGGTATCTAGGGCCGGTACCTATTTATAAATCGATGATCTGGGAGCATTCAGGCAGCACTATACAGTGTATTTGATCACGGAGTGGCAATAACTTAAGATCAGGAACTGGACTTACTTTGAAATTAGGTCCAGCTGTTTCATCTCACTCTCCTTGATGGTCATTTATATAATTATCTTAGGCTGTGGTAGTAGACTCTCTTTTTGGCCGATTTGGAACCTGCCAAATTCTATTATGTAAATTATACTGAAAGGGTATAATTTACAGAATAGAATTTAAGAAATTAAGTTCCATTATGATTAATTCTTGGTAGATGTAGCTTAGATAAGTCCTGTTCCTTTGTGGACTATTAAATAATGATAAATGTTCTGAGGTCATTCGTATAGAATAGTTACCTCTTTGTCCATAACCTTTGATACATCCCAATGTTTCCGAATACAGACAAGACTCGAGACTTCATAAAAGCAAAGTTCATTACGTGAAGACATAATCCGGAACACTTGCGACACTCATTTATCATGGCGCGGCTGAGACGCGGCGCGGCTCGATCACGCCGCAGACAACTCATTCCCTCCAATCCCGCGGCAAGACACGTGACGTCACGCGTGACAACGACACGCGCCGACACGCGTCAATGCAGACGTGTCGTTATTGCAATTATTTAGAGATGTCAACGTAGAGTCGAGTGCAGTAAATCTTTGCAAGAATTGGGTCTGGTACATAAAAACAGTGTTAATTAGCAAACCTGCGCTTAGTTTCGTGTAGTTTTGTAAACACGTTTTGTCGTCTGGGTAAACTATCTACCTCTTTTCTAGTGTATCATTGGTCTATAATAACTGGGTAGTGATCAATTCCGTTTTAAGGCTTTTAAAGAAAAATGACTTATGTATCAGGGGGGTTACTTCGAAAAACGAAACGAAAGCTTCGGCTGACGGATCGTCCGAAGTACGGATTCGATGATCCTGATTTGATTCTTCTTTCGTGGATGCTACTCTGAAAGTTATTTGACAGTTACGATTTCAGCGTTTGACATGGTTTTGATTGTAAATCGAATCCGTACTTCAGATCTGCTGGCCTACTCCGAAATACGAACCTAACGTTTCGGCTGACGGATTGTCGTGATTTGACATTTCTTCTTTCGTTTTTCTCTACGATTTGACATTGTTTTGATTGTAAATCGAATCCGTACTTCGGACGATCCGTCAGCGACGTATTTCGGAGTAACCCCCCTGTAACACTTTCGGAGTAGGAAATCGCCCGATCCGTCAGCCGAAGCTTTCGTTTAGTTTTCAAAGTAACCACCCAGGTACTAAGTCCGCAGACCATAATATCCATTGCACCAAAATAACCACTTTCAAAAACAGCCATGGCGAAAATATCATAACAAAATTCCTTTCAAACATTCTCGGTTATAAAGAAGTAATAGAATTTGAAAATAGATCCACAGGGTGTTACACCAATTCCGCTACTTGTTTTTCTGTTCAATCTTCATCACGGTATGACAAGCACAAACAAGTGATACTGTCATATCACGTCATATCATGTCTCGAGGGTCGTCGTAACGAGGATGTCCCATCAATGTCGATAACGGGTGAAGCCGCCCGTGATATCGGAGATAAAGATGATTGTTTCGTACACGTTGTTCGAGGTGGCTTGGAACCCTGCGACAATAGCCTCAGTATGGGATGTTGTTATTGTCTGATAGACAATTATAGAGAGGGACCCACCACTCACCCTCGGAATTGTCAACCTCCAATATTATAAACCAAATGGATTGATCGATAATAGAAGAAGCCAACAAGAGCTAACTCCCTGTCAGTCGAGAGTATGTCTGTCATGAGTCATGGACCCTAACAATTAGCAATTCTCCGCAGACAAAGCGAATCCTAAATAAATTCGACACGTGTTTCGCCTCTAAACGAGGCATCCTCAGGAAAGCTGGACTACGACTGCAGTCGTCCCTCTCTATAATTGTTTAACAATGGATTTCCGCAAAGTTACGCCTGATTCCAACAATTATTGTCTGATAGGTATAGTGAACGGAAAGACGACAGAGATAAGCTGGAGGTTTTTTGTAGAACGAGGCAGATGTAGATTGAAATAAATAAAAACGTATATTTTGAACACGCACAGTGAGGAACGATAAAATAATAATAATAATAAGGTGTTTATTGGAAATATTGCAAAAATATGTTCGGTGATGTTGTCTCAAAGCTGAAGCTTAACACTGAAGTGATTGAGTTTCCTTTAAAAAGGAAGTATTTTTAACGCTTCGATTGCTTATTCATCGAGAGACTCGGATAAACATACAGTATACAGGGTCAACTTTTCAAAGGTGCGTGGATCGCCAAACCCGAAACTATAGGGGGCAGCGAAAAACGTTCTAAAGACCCTCGTAGCTGATATTGTTGAAATCCAAAACTGCATTAAGTATTCGAGTAAAATAAAAAATATATATTAAAATAAAATATTTAAAAATACCTAAATATCCCCGGTGGGGCATGCACCAATGGATGAATTTTCTTCTATGTGCATAATTTACAGATCGGCTGACGGTGAGGGAAAACTTCGTGAGGAAACCTACCTATCCCTCGGGATTAGGTAATAGTCAGTTCCTGTATACACGGCGACAAGGTTTTCACCACCTGTCACGTTGAGTTCTGACTATTTGGTGAAACGTGGGCTTTGAGTTGGTTAAGAGGAGGGTTCGAAATTTGGTTGATTTTCTATTCTACTTTTTCTTTAAGTAAGTATGTGGACTAGGAATCTTATATTTAGATGTATGATTTTTGACTATATTATCTTGAGTATCTTTAAATCCAAATCACGATTTGATGAAATTTTCTCGATAAAAAAAAATTATGAAATGAGCTCTAATTATTTACAATTTTCCTTGCTACCACGATGTTTTTACGATTTAGATCACGAAATTATTTCTAAAACATAGCAAATAATGATATCTAAACTACCCTTCAACCATATTTTAATTCATGAAGTAGTTTTTTTTTAATTCAAGTAAATGTGGTTTGGCGCTTACGTTGTTTATTTCCGAGCGCGCGCACAATATCGCCATCTCACATTTTAAGTACTTGAACTAACCATGTCTCTCTCTAACTTTGTATTGTCAGTGTCCGCTCGGACTTGTTCGACGTCGGACCTGTGAAGGATTTTTTAAAAAATATTACGAAAAAATATTACGGTCGTGCCACATTACAGGTACAGTACAGTATTTACAGTCCGCCGACGCCTATGATAAATAAATAAATATCCTTGGAAATTCTTTTACACATGACTACCTGATCCCAAACTAAGCAGAGCTTGTACTATGGAAACCAGATAACTGATATTACTACATATACTACTTTTTGTTTGTAAATACAAACTAAATATACACTTAATTACACCTAGACTCGGGACATGCGGACATGTTCATGCACACAAATGCATGTCCTGGGCAGGAATCGAACCTACGACCTGCACTGCAGCGTGATTTACGTTTGCTTTTCCTTGTCTTGTGTAATTTCTTTTCATCTCTTGTCATTTTGTGTCATCTCTTGTCATTTTGTGTCATCTCTTGTCATTTCATAGTTATTCGTGTCATTTCTGTAAAAACTCCCTATTTCGCTTACTGTTATATACTTGCAGCATGGTCTTGGGCCGACAGTGGGAATACATTGCTTGTCAAAACAATGGAGTCGCTTTATTGCGTTTGTTGTAGGTATGGATGGGCAAGTAATAAATATATCATACATCAATAAATTATCGTAAAAAATAACATTACAGATATGGATAGGAAAATGTTTGTCCGTCCTATTCAATCTATTATATTATAAACGAAAGTAACTCTGTCTGTTACCTTTTCACGGCTAAACCGCTGAACCAATATTGATGAATTTTGGTATGGAGATAGACTGGGTCTTGGCGGAGAACATAGGCTACTTTTTAGGGTTCCAAAGGGTGCTAACGGCACCCTATTACTAGGCCTACGCTGTCCGTCTGTCTGTCTGTCCGTCTGTCAGCGCGGGCTGTATCTCACGAACCGTAACAGGTAGAGAGTTGAAATTTTCACTGAATGTGTATTTCTGTTGCCGGTGCAGAACAAATACTAAAAATATAATAACATTTAAAAATAAATATCAAGTCTCAAACTTGATATTTTTGATGTGTTTATTCTACGGTGGTACGGAACCCTTTATGTGCGAGTCCGACGCCTTCAGATCTTATGAATGTTTTCTTGAAATAAATATAGTGTATTTTAAGTAATTAACTGGCCAACCCTCAGGTCCTACCTACCATGTTAGGATCTTTTTCGTTCTAGCGGGTGTAAACCGTGATTTAACGAGTTAATGTGATAACTTTTGTATTTAAATTATTCAATTCAATGTATTTGTTTCAGACATAGTCCAATATTGATTATTAAAATTATTATAATTTCACAATAAATATAAAACAATAAATAAAAGTAAAATTAAATTTAAAAAAAAAAAAAAAAAAATATTTTTCATGTTTTATCATTAAAATACAATATAATAATAACATAAATTAAAATTACAATAAAATAAAAACCTACCCCTAATTAAACAAATACCGTCCGCGTGGGATACTGGCTGCATGTCCTCCCTGTATTCAAGCTGTTCCTGTTGTCAAGCGAATTTTTTGAGCAAGGAAAGAGCCAGCCCTCTTGTCACCTGTGGCGGTAACCAGTCTAAGGGTGATTTTGATAGATAAAAAAATAAAGATAAAAAGATAAACAAAAAATAAATGCATGGTTAAATCAATAAAATTAATAAAAACTGAAAATTAAATTAAAAAATTAATTAAATATGGTAAAAATAAATATTATGACACCGCTGATGACTTCATGATCGGCATCGAAGTTAAGTACCAAAGTATTCCTTTGCCTACGAAACATGAAAAAGATACTCATATCCGGCAGTCAGTCACTGACACAGAGTATGTACATTTTTACCCGACTACGGTGGGCGGAGGGTTATGATTTTGACCGATATGTATGTATGTTCATCTGCTCCCGTATAACGTCCAAACTATTTTTATCATAATAATTTGACTAATGAGATATCGTTGGACGCGTCTGGATCGTCCGCTGGTTATAGGCTATTATACGATCGAAATATTGTTATACGTATCTATCAGCATATTGTAGGTATCGTTTGTCTTCTTTTGACTTACTTTGTCTTCAGCAATAAAAACAACATAGAAATTAAATTATTTTTTTCAAATACACTCGACATAAAAATCCCATATAAAACGAAAAAAAAATATTTGAATATTTTCATCCATTTCATCTATTTTAAAAGGTGCACTGGGACATATTATTTTAATTGTACGAATTAAACAATATTGTTCCTTCAAAAAATAACTATACTATAGTCTACTCCATAGCTGTTCTGTCCTAGCTAAGCGAGAGGGATATATCCTTCGGCAGCTCACGCGACGCTAGCCACACCCCGAAACTAAAATTCATTTTTTTCTTGTATCGTCTTAATACCTCCACCATGTGGTGGTGTATGGCCACTCAAGCCTCTGACTACCCCCGAATGGGGATAAAAGTCGAGTCGTTACCTAAATATAAATATTTTTCCCTAACCGGAAATTAATCGGATTGATTTTGAAAAATATACAGTTTTATTGCACCTGATAGTTTCGCTTCTAAAGGTTAAACTCTGGAAAGTGATATCATGCAGCAAACTAAAGCAGCAAATTAACATTTTCACTGTTCCCTATAGCTTCAAAATTGGCCATCCATGCACCTTTGAAAAATTACCCTGTATGGTATTTGTCTAAAATATACAGTCCCCATCGTTATAGCTCAACACTCATTCCATTACCGTCCTAACACATCGTAATTCAAAGCGTATAAACAAATCCACAGTTGCAATATAAATATGTTTTTCTCTGGCGGAAATCAGACGACGCGCTGTTTGTACAGTCCCCCATACATTAAGCTCGCAATATTATTGGTTAAAAGACCGTTTTTGATTTACGTTTGATGGCGTGCTTCTGAATTTTATTTTGAAGCCGAATAAATAAATCGGAAGCTTTTTCAATGAAACGGTTGTTTATTTCCCAAGCGGTTTGTTGTCTAGACATTTGTTAAAAATGTTACTTTAACTATTATAAAGTTTAAGTTAGATATAGTAATCATTAATTACATCGACATCCATTTGGAAAATCGCGAGTTAAAAATATTTTTTTATTCTAAATACGAGAGCACACGTCTACCGCCCGACGGTTTTAATTAAACGAATTAATCAATTCCCTGTTGCCCCCTTCGCCCCCGATTGCCCCCGTTTGCCCCCTTTCGTGAAACGGCCACGTCAATCATATGACTCGGCGTTTTGTATGATGTATTTTTTTAATTAATGTATGTTATCGATAATTACGATGTCATGTTTGGAAAGGGGTATACATATCGGCGATATTTTTTTAGTTTCGGGAAATAGCATTTAATATGGCCAGACAAACACACCTACTGTATGGTCCCAAACTAAGCAAAGCGTGTACTATGGGTACCGTACAATGGACTGGGGGCATCCCAGTGACACCCAGTTCAGGGCAAATTACGAAAAGGCCGTTTCCGAAATTTGCCTCTGGCGGGAATCGAACTCGCAACCACCCAATACAGTGAGCCAAGCGGCCAACGCTCAAACCACTGCGCCGAGCGGACGTATTAATGAAGTCGTGTTTATTAACATGATCTTCCCTCTACATCAATTTTGCGGAAGGCAAACAAAATAATTTTTAACAAACTGTATTCATTCATTCATTCAACGGTATTACTAAGCCTTCGCTGTCCGTCTGTCCGTCTGTCCGTCTGTCCATCTGTCCATCTGTCTGTCTGTCTGTCTGTCAGCGGGCTATATCTCACGAACCGTAATAGATAGAGACTTGAAATTTTCACAGAATGTGTAAAAAATAAAAAAGTTTAAAAAAGGGGGTCCCCATACAAGAAACTTGAAATTTTTTACGTTTTTATTTTACGGTGGTAAGGAACACTTATATGCGAGTCCGACCCGCACTTGGCCGATAATATTTAATAGGTTCTTGTATTAAATAACAGCCATCGACGTTAAGGAACGTTAACAACGTTCACAAAAAACGTTATAAAAATGATAAAAGTGGTTCTCTTAGTGAAGAGAGCTAACAATTTTTCACATAAAAACACAAAAGGCAATATCCCTTACGGGGTTCCTGGAAGATCTGATTCACGGACATTTCCTTATAAATAATCCCTTCACAGAACAGCAACCTACAATAACATTATGGTGCACGTTACAATGAAAACTAATTATCTAGCCATGTTAATTTCCCCATAACATTTACCGTGCTTTTGTTATGCGCAACCATTAAAAACTCTATAAGCATCTATTGTGCGTACAGCCTATAGCCTGCTGTGTTGGATTCATTGGCCCGATTCTCGAGTAATAGATATAACATCACATGAGATAAATATCGCAATAACTGTCAAAATACCATACTATTTTGACAGTTCCTTACCCGAGAATCGCACGCTATACGGCGATATCTGTGAATAGTCTTTCTACAATGCAATCGAGTTTTAGGGTTGCCACTATCAAAATCAACGACGAAGAATATGGTACCGATGCGCATGTACCTATGTAGTTCGTGAATTAGTTATAGTATACTATAGCTAGATACTTGTAACACGGCAAGCCTGTCAATCCCGGCGGAATCGATATCACGGAGCGTACGTACTTATTTTGAGACACTTCCGACGGGACGTGACATTCACCAGCCACGACCCGCTCGCCGCCGCGCGCCGCCTGATCGTGTATGTTCATATAATATTATTTTGTTATTACTTACAACTTCCTAGATAAATAAAAAAATATGTTGCGTTTTTGCTCCGAAATCAGTTTGAATTTCACACATAGAATATTCCACTGCTTATTTATAATCAGGTTGGGTAGATACGGCATAGGATGTGATCCTTTTGAGGATTTTTGGAGCGCCTCCGAATAATGATTCCGGTCACCGTGAGATTTTAGTCGGCAAGAGAGTACCGAGGAGTTCCACAAGCGAAAAAGACGCAGTTGCCTCAGAAACTGTCTCAAAAGTCGTCGTTAAAAAAACAGTACTTTATCCTCCACGTTTGAAATCTCTTAATAGATTGCCTAGATCTTTCGTTGGCATTTGGATTGGCTTTGAGAGATGATTATGATGGTTACTAAGAGACTCACAATATTACTCTCTTTTTTTAGTACATAAAGAACGATAAAGCTATTGCCTTGCTCGGTAGGTATACAGTCCTGATTACATGACAAATTATTCAACACAAAATATCATCAATATCATTTCAGGGGCATTAACAAAGAATTCCTTTACAGTCAGCTTTACGAGCAGCACCTAAAAACGTGTTTAAAAATAGAACTTCATAAATAACTGACTCCGTCCAGTGAAATATAAGTTCTCGCCAAAAGGGAATTTAAAATCTAAACGAAAGTGTTGAGCGAGCTTCGCGAATGCAACTACGGCTAATTTTGTACGAAGATACGCGTATTCAAAAGTAAATTACGTACTTTGTGTTGCCATTTTTCGACATTAGATTTTTCAGGTAGATTTTTGTTAGTAGTAAATTGGCGCCACAGTCACAAATACCAGCCCCGATACCAACACTAATTATAAGCTGTCCCATCTTGCAAATGAAGAGTATATTTTCCAACTCAGGGCAATCACGGGTCCGTTTCCCGAAATAATGATTAGGTCTGGCGAACCATTAATCCTTTCAACTGAAATTTTCATGCCCTATTTGAAGGGACCAAATGGTTTTGGCCCTTTGTTACTTTACAAGTGTTTTCGAACGCCCTTGACATGTGGTTACTTTGTTATTTAGGGGTTTGGACTAGGTGTAATTCAGATTGAGATCTATTATTGGGGTCTAATGACACAAGTGCTGGTTTGATTTTTGTCATAATTGTTTCAGGGTATTAGACATTCTGAAAATCTACTGATTGTGACTTATTGAAATTTTTAATACAGACTTAAAAATACTTTAGTTAACTTTAAATAATAAAACAAGAACGAAAACTAAGCCACTATTTTCACGTCACATTTTTTATCACTTTTATCCCAACCCAAATAAAAATAGTCCACTTTCAGCATTTAATTCGATCCCAAAATAATTTGTCTCATCTGAGCAGGAAGCATCTAAAGTTCGCAATTACATTAGTCACGACTTACGGCTGCCAAGAAGCCCCCGGCTTCGCTTTCCGCTTCGCTTTCCGCTTCGTTACCGCGGCTCTCAGGTTTCTGAAAACATTAAAATGGTTTCGTGAAGAGTTAACCGATTCGTCGACGATGCTACTTAAAAGAAACTGGTTAGTTATTGATTCGTAATTAGTAGCACGACTCGACAACGACATGCTGGTCGCGCGCGACTGGTTTCGAGAAACTTATCTGCACCGCGTACTTGAGTCAGCTTGGGAAGTTGCGTTTCTTTTTAGTAGCGCCGTGGACGAATGGTCTTACTGAAGGGCTAGACAAGTGGCATGAACGCTACTCGAATAGAATAGAATAGACTTCACAATGTATGGAAATGTCAAACGTCGCAATGTAGATCAACAACAAGTTGCTATGTAGATCACGTGACTTATGTCATTTCCATACATGAAGCGTAGCGATTTGAACGAACGCTTGTAGACGTCAGCCACTTGTCTAGTCTTGTCTTTGCCTTTCTGATCAATTTGTTGTTAGGAAAGAGACAGCAACGCCGTCTTCTCACTGTGATCCATCGTTTTGATTACAAGTGAACTGTGTTTTAGTTTGTTGGTTGAAACAAATTAGCTTGGCCTGAGCATACTCCTTTGTGTTTCTTAGTATGCGTGTTTACGAACACAAGTGTGCACTTATATGTGTTTACATCCCCCCACTGGCGTTTAACAACTCCATTCCAGTGTTAGTTTCATGTTTTTACGCGACGTAAATTTCCCTCGCAATTTCCTGTTTAGGCCGTCTCAAAAATCCTGTATCTAAGAAATTAATTTAAGTTCTTCAAAGAGGATTGTGAGACTGTTCCAAGTTGGATGAGTTTGTCGCTCATTGCCTCGTGAAAGCACAGAGAGCGAGGTACGTAATTGCAAAGATGTCTTGATGAACTTTCATACAACGCTTTTTACTCTATTTGCTTTCCTCGACGCTTGCAAGATCATATTTAATTATTTATCACTAGCTACAGTTTTTATCAGAAAGTACTAACGTCCCTGTGAAAGGACTTTACTAGTTCTTTGAATCTAGGTATATTAATGTCCCGTCAAGAGGACTTTCTAGAAATGGGAACAAACTCTGAATACGTTTGTAGATGAAATAAAGTTTTGTTATATTTTCGTCTTAGTTTAATAACAAGTTGAAAGGATTCAGAATTTTAGTGACATAATCATTTGTAGAACAAATAATGTAATGGTATAATAATAATTATTAATTATTCATATCAAAATACAGTCGCGCCCAAAATATAATTAAAATTAATAATTACCTCACAAATTCCGAATTAACAACTGGACCGTAACAATGTCCAAACTTTTTGATTTATAACACAATAGTTCATTATTCGGCGAATTTAATTTGCTAACTTGTGTAACGGCGACAACGCAAGGTAACACAGTTGGGTCGTATGGTACTGTTACTACGGACTAATTTAATTAGTACACATCTTGGTACAGCTACCAGAGAAAGCAGTTGAACAGCTGGACATTATAAACTTACTATACCACCAAGCCAACTAGGAACCTGACAAATGTGACGTCACCCGCACAAAAAGGCGATGGCTATGTGCGGGAGGTGGTCGGGTAGGAATCCGCAGGCGGTGGCGGGTGTGCGAGCGGTATGCGGGCGGGGAAGCCGCATTCCATCCGAGTTTCTAGTTGGCTTGGTGGAGTAGCATATGCAACATCCAAACAAACAATATGTTAATAGGGGTTTAATCGTTATCGCGTCGCATCGCTGTGTCATCACGGTCGCCTCACCAATGCGAATATAACATTAATTTCATCAATATCGTCACATGGCTATTTTAATTTTATATGTATTTCGTTGGCTTGAGTGGAAATAAGGTGGTAGAGCCAAGCTGTAGTCAATTGACTGCAGCTCATATACGGGCTGGCTCGACCGGGGTAGTACCACCCTCTCACAGAAGATCGGCGTAAAGCAGCTATTACAGCTGCGTTTTGTACGATGAGTGAGAGAGCCGTAAGCCCACCCCCTCCCCCTCCCTCCATCCCACTCTCCTTCAGGTCGGCAATGTGCGAGCAATGCCTTTGGTATTGTAAGCATCTATAGGCTACGGTAACTGCTTAACATCAGGCGGGCCGTAGGCTTTTTTGCCACCGCAGTCCAAAAAAATATTTTTATGAAAAAAAACAAACCGACTTCAAAAAAAACCTGATGCACTAAAAAGCCTGAAATAATATTTCTATTACCACCTCTGCCTACCCCTTCGGGAAAACCAGACGTGATGGTGTGTTATCGAGTATTTGGGGTCGGTGCCAATCTATCTTCTTACTTTTATAGTAGGTAGACTTGGCATACCAAGATTGGCACCGACTTCAAATACTCGATAACACACCATCACGTCTGGTTTTCCCGAAGGGGTAGGCAGAGGTGGTAATAGAAATATTATTTCAGGCTTTTTAGTGCATCAGGTTTTTTTTGAAGTAGGTTTGTTTTTTTTCATAAAAATAATTTTATTTCACGATTTTTAGTGGCGACATACCAATGAACATTTTGGCATATTGAACCGTATGAAGTAAGCCCAACAAAAGGTAACTGCTGTAAATCGTTGAAGAATTCCCTCGACTGTCTATGGTCTCCATCGTCAGACCTGTAATGGAACTTATAAACGATATGGGTGCAAAGTTCTCATCAATAGAAATGAATTAAGTCCAAACACAAGGTACCTAGCTACTGTAAAACGTTGAGGAGTTCCCTTGACTGTCCTACGTCTTCATCATCAGACCCCTAATGACAGTCACAACCCATCTAGGTGTAAAGTTCTTATCAATACAAATTAATCAAGCCCAAACACCAGGTAATTGCTGTAAATCGTTGAGGAGTTCCCTTGACTGTCCTACGTCTTCATCATCAGACCCCTAATGACAGTCACAACCCATCTAGGTGTAAAGTTCTCATCAATACAAATTAATCAAGCCCAACAAAAGGTAACTGCTGTAAATCGTTGAAGAATTCCCTCGACTGTCTATGGTCTCCATCATCAGACCAGTAATGACACTTATAAACGATATGGGTGCAAAGTTCTCATCAATAGAAATGAATTAAGTCCAAACACAAGGTAGCTACTGTAAAACATTGAGGAGTTCCCTTGACTGTCCTACGTCTTCATCATCAGACCCCTAATGACAGTCACAACCCATCTAGGTGTAAAGTACTCATCAATACAAATTAATCAAACCCAAACACAAGGTAGCTACTGTAAAACGTTGAGGAGTTCCCTTGACTGTCCTACGTCTTCATCATCAAACCCCTAATGACAGTCACAACCCATCTAGGTGTAAAGTTCTCTTCAATACAAATTAATCAAGCCCAAACACCAGGTAATTGCTGTAAATCGTTGAGGAGTTCCCTCGACTGTCTTTCGGCTCCATCATCAGATCGACTCCAGACCTTCATAAAATAGTAGTGCTTTAAAATAGTTAATGAAAAAAAATACAAACGCACTAGTCGCCCCTACGATTTTCGAAGGTTCCCCTCGATTTCTCTGGGATGCCATCATCAGATCCTGGTTTCCTTATCATGGTACCAGCGCTGGAATATCTCATTTCCAACAAAAAGAAAAAATCATCAAAATCGGTTCATAAACGACGAAGTTATCCGCGAACACACATAAAAAAAAAATAAAAAAAAAAATACGGTCGAATTGAGAAACCTCCTCCTTTTTTGAAGTCGGTTTAATAAAAAAAAAAGGTGTATTTAATTAAACTTTACATTTATTGTGTGATTATATTATAATTGATATGTCTTACTATCATAAGATGAGGTAAGCGAATTTCCTTGCTGACTGTACAGTACACACATGAAAATTAATGTGGGGCCTACAAGCGGTCATTTGGCCCATGGACCAGTTACTAAGGGGACTGGCCCTAAGCAAGTCGGCCGAGTGGTCGGCCTAGTACTAACATCGACATAAAACGAAGCGAGTAGTTCAACTATTTACCGGTAGATAGAACAATGAAAATGAAAAAACAATGACCATTTTTTTTACCCGACTACGGCGGAGGTTTATGATTTTGACCGGTATGTATGTATGTATGTATGTATGTATGTATGTATGTATGTGCGTCTGTTCCCACCTAACTTCCAAACTACTTGTCGTAATTTGACAAATGAGGTATCGTTAGAAGCGGCTTAATGGCGCGCTGGTTATAGGCTATGTGACGTCACATAAAATTGCATATGGCGCCCTCTAGAGGACATAATGTCATGAATTAAAAAAAAAACATTTTTTAATAAAACCGTGTGGGGTATCAAATGAAAGAGCTTGATGAGCACATTTCAAAAATATATATATTGTTACCTATAACTCCAAAATAATTAAATAAAAAGTAAGTTTAAAAACTAAAACCCGACTACTGAAAAATCGCGCTCTAAAAAGTATGAAACAAGAAAATATTCTCATCTAGAGGATAGCCGTGGTCCGTGTTCATATGCCATTTGGCCCTAAAGGACCTACACGGACCACGGCTATCCTCTAGATGAGAATATTTTCTTGTTTCATACTTTTTAGAGCGCGATTTTTCAGTAGTCGGGTTTTAGTTTTTAAACTTACTTTTTATTTTCATACATATATCTAATAAGGGCACCTCTTTCTTTAGTCTTTACTCTGTGATTTGGCCCAATAACTGAGGAAAGATTATTTTTCCAGCAATTATACCGCGCGGGTGAACCTACCCTTGTGGCTATGTGGGGTTGTTTACACATATTTTATTTTTGTGTATTAATTTCACCATTTTCTTATTGATTTTGTGTTAGACATATCACCAAAATATAGATTTTAGCCAGTTTACAAAGCTTCTTTTAAAAGTAATTTCTAGGAATAAAAGTGATTTATACCTAATGCCATTGACATCATAACTTTATAAATTTGGGGATAGTTTATTAGGGAATTCTGTAGAGAGTGTGTCGGTGGAGTGATGACATCACATGCATAGCTGGAAGCCGTTGGATGCGTGTGGTGGAGGACCGTTATGTTTGGGAGTCATTACGAGTTATGTCCAGCTATGGACGTGTTTTGGTTCACGGATGAATAGATAGTAGTAGTAGTATAGTGGGCTTTGAGTTGGTTAATACCTCCATAATGTGGTGGTGTATGACCACTCAAGCTTCTGACTACCTCCGAATGGGGATAAAAGTCGTGACGTTACATGAATAGATAGATGATTGTTTTATATGCTTCAAAAGTCTGAGCGGTAAAGAAGAAACAGTCTGCCATCCGGAGAGCGTCTCTCATCACCCACATCTTTCCAGGTAAAAACTTTTCAACAACGTTCAACGTTGTTTGTAACAAAAACGTTCTAAAAAGTTTAGGTTTCACGCGTAAAAGTTTTACCTTTTGTCAAAATATAAACTTTATTTAAATTTTGTGGAAATTCGGGAGCGATTCTGTAGGAGTTTCCATTGAACCGTGGTATTCAGCCACGTTTAACTACCTACGGTGGGGAAACTAATAATGGGAATATAAGCTATGTACTGAAATGAAGAATTTCCAGAATAAAATAAAATTTATGAACGAAATTACGAATTTACGAACCAAATAATATTTGAATATAGGGCACTGATAACATTTACCGCTGAATTTATTATAGTTAATTTACAATCATTTTTGTAGGTTTTAGTAAAAAGAGTCGCCCAGATGTCAGAAGTTTCAGGCCTCATCCCAAAGGCCTATAAACACATGACGTGAGCTAACTCCTAGTTACATTTCCAACATAAGCTGAGCTCTCTTAATTATGAGTATTAATTATAAATAGAGCTTAGCTTATGTTGGGAATGTTACCATAGTCGTGTAAGCGACTCTAAAATCATTAAGAGGAGGGTTCGAAATTTGGTTGATTTTCTATTCTACTGTTTCTTTAAGTAAGTATGTGGACTAGGAATCTTATATTTAGATGTATGATTTTTGACTATATTATCTTGAGTATCTTTAAATCCAAATCACGATTTGATGAAATTTTCTCGATAAAAAAAAATTATGAAATGAGCTCTAATTATTTACAATTTTCCTTGCTACCACGATGTTTTTACGATTTAGATCACGAAATTATTTCTGAAACATAGCAAATAATGATATCTAAACTACCCTTCAACCATATTTTAATTCATGAAGTAGTTTTTTTTTAATTCAAGAATATGTGGTTTGGCGCTTACGTTGTTTATTTCCGAGCGCGCGCACAATATCGCCATCTCACATTTTAAGTACTTGAACTAACCATGTCTCTCTCTAACTTTGTATTGTCAGTGTCCAGTCGGACTTGTTCGACGCCGGACCTGTGAAGGATTTTTTAAAAAATATTACGAAAAAATATTACGGTCGTGCCACATTACAGGTACAGTACAGTATTTACAGTCCGCCGACGCCTATGATAAATAAATAAATATCCTTGGAAATTCTTTTACACATGACTACCTGATCCCAAACTAAGCAGAGCTTGTACTATGGAAACCAGATAACTGATATTACTACATATACTACTTTTTGTTTGTAAATACAAACTAAATATACACTTAATTACACCTAGACTCGGGACATGCGGACATGTTCATGCACACAAATGCATGTCCTGGGCAGGAATCGAACCTACGACCTGCACTGCAGCGTGATTTTCGTTTGCTTTTCCTTGTCTTGTGTAATTTCTTTTCATCTCTTGTCATTTTGTGTCATCTCTTGTCATTTTGTGTCATCTCTTGTCATTTTGTGTCATCTCTTGTCATTTCATAGTTATTCGTGTCATTTCTGTAAAAACTCCCTATTTCGCTTACTGTTATATACTTGCAGCATGGTCTTGGGCCGACAGTGGGAATACATTGCTTGTCAAAACAATGGAGTCGCTTTATTGCGTTTGTTGTAGGTATGGATGGGCAAGTAATAAATATATCATACATCAATAAATTATCGTAAAAAAATAACATTACAGATATGGATAGGAAAATGTTTGTCCGTCCTATTCAATCTATTATATTATAAACGAAAGTAACTCTGTCTGTTACCTTTTCACGGCTAAACCGTTGAACCAATGTTGATGAATTTTGGTATGGAGATAGACTGGGTCTTGGCGGAGAACATAGGCTACTTTTTAGGGTTCCAAAGGGTGCTAACGGAACCCTATTACTAGGCCTACGCTGTCCGTCTGTCTGTCTGTCCGTCTGTCAGCGCGGGCTGTATCTCACGAACCGTAACAGGTAGAGAGTTGAAATTTTCACTGAATGTGTATTTCTGTTGCCGGTGCAGAACAAATACTAAAAATATAATAACATTTAAAAATAAATATCAAGTCTCAAACTTGATATTTTTGATGTGTTTATTCTACGGTGGTACGGAACCCTTTATGTGCGAGTCCGACGCCTTCAGATCTTATGAATGTTTTCTTGAAATAACTATAGTGTATTTTAAGTAATTAACTGGCCAACCCTCAGGTCCTACCTACCATGTTAGGATCTTTTTCGTTCTAGCGGGTGTAAACCGTGATTTAACGAGTTAATGTGATAATTTTTGTATTTAAATTATTCAATTCAATGTATTTGTTTCAGACATAGTCCAATATTGATTATTAAAATTATTATAATTTCACAATAAATATAAAACAATAAATAAAAGTAAAATTAAATTTAAAAAAATATATATATTTATTTTTATTTTTCATGTTTTATCATTAAAATACAATATAATATAACATAAATTAAAATAAAATACAATAAAATAAAAACCTACCCCTAATTAAACAAATACCGTCCGCGTGGGATACTGGCTGCATGTCCTCCCTGTATTCAAGCTGTTCCTGTTGTCAAGCGAATTTTTTGAGCAAGGAAAGAGCCAGCCCTCTTGTCACCTGTGGCGGTAACCAGTCTAAGGGTGATTTTGATAGATAAAAAAATAAAGATAAAAAGATAAACAAAAAATAAATGCATGGTTAAATCAATAAAATTAATAAAAACTGAAAATTAAATTAAAAAATAAATTAAATATGGTAAAAAAAAATATTATGACACCGCTGATGACTTCATGATCGGCATCGAAGTTAAGTACCAAAGTATTCCTTTGCCTACGAAACATGAAAAAGATACTCATATCCGGCAGTCAGTCACTGACACAGAGTATGTACATTTTTACCCGACTACGGTGGGCGGAGGGTTATGATTTTGACCGATATGTATGTATGTTCATCTGCTCCCGTATAACGTCCAAACTATTTTTATATCATAATAATTTGACTAATGAGATATCGTTGAACGCGTCTGGATCGTCCGCTGGTTATAGGCTATTATACGATCGAAATATTGTTATACGTATCTATCAGCATATTGTAGGTATCGTTTGTCTTCTTTTGACTTACTTTGTCTTCAGCAATAAAAACAACATAGAAATTAAATTATTTTTTTCAAATACACTCGACATAAAAATCCCATATAAAACGAAAAAAATATATTTGAATATTTTCATCCATTTCATCTATTTTAAAAGGTGCACTGGGACATATTATTTTAATTGTACGAATTAAACAATATTGTTCCTTCAAAAAATAACTATACTATAGTCTACTCCATAGCTGTTCTGTCCTAGCTAAGCGAGAGGGATATATCCTTCGGCAGCTCACGCGACGCTAGCCACACCCCGAAACTAAAATTCATTTTTTTCTTGTATCGTCTTAAGCTTAGTTGGACGGGTTGAACTTTGTTGGTAATCCATAAAAAAGTGTTGTCTGGGTCTAAACTGTAATCTGATGTTTAGGATCTTATGACACAGCATAAAAAGAGTAAAAGTAATAATAACGTTAACAGAAACAATACGTAATATTAGAAGAAAGATGATTAGCCATCTCATACGATAGAAGGAAAGCGATGAAGAGGAAGGCCAAGAATAAGCTACTTGAGCTAGAGTAAAGAGAAGATCTGTGACATGGTATAAAAATGAGAAAGAGACTAGATAAGGAAAAATGGAGAGGCTCCATCATTCCCAACGATAGGGTCTTTGAATACTTAACCGATCGCGGATCGCGGGCACCTACGCATGGGTATAAAAAACTATAGAAGATCAATATTTTTTTTTTTGCTGCAACATTACACGGGTTAAGTAATAAGAAGAAGAAGACATTAAATTTTGGACTAGAAAGAGATATACAACCCAACACAGATCGGTCAACGAGGCAGTGCCCATTAAGTTTAACCCTTAAGACCCTCCGAAGGGTCAGTTATAAGCCGCAACGGTGTCCGCACAGCCCCACATTGTTTAACCATGCACTGTATACGGTTGTAATGGCCCCAATGGAATATTAAGGGGTTTTGAAAGATTTGGCTTAATCCCTTCGGGGTAGTTGCCGCTTGGTTTAAGGATTTTATATGACTTTGTTTTGAGGTTGGAAGCCATTATTGGTGCTACGTGACTGGAGATTATAAGATTTGTTTAGCGAGCAGTTAATGGATTGGTTGATGTAAATATGAGACGAACGATGCTGTAATATTTCTGATTTAGTTCAGGAGCTATTTCTAAGTAGGTACCAAGCTGTTATAACTTTATGGAGCTAAAATTGTTTTTATTAAAAGATTTTGCTATCTATCTATCTATCTTTAAAGAAATGGTAAACATATTGTATCAAGTCTCAGTTCTTAAGTAATGGAAATATCTTATTTCCAGCTATCAATGTATTTTTTTTTTGTGACTAAGGCGGCAGGCGAAATAAGCAGACAAGCGTGCGACCCGGCAGTTACCGTAGCTTATAGAACCTTGCAATGTCAAAGGCATGACTTACACGTTGCTGACCTGAAGGGGAGATGGAGGTAAGAGAAGAGGGCAGGGCGTTTGGGCTTCCGGCTCTCTCACTCATCGTACGAAACGCAGCTGTAATAGCTACTTTACGCCGATCTTCTGTGAGAGGGTGGTACTACCCCGGTCGAGCCGGCCCGAATATGAGCTGCAGTTGGCTACAGCTTGACTCTACCACCAGTGGATTATTGATATATTTCAAATTCCGAATAGAAACTAGTTGCGTATAGTTCTTGGAAATCACGAAGGCGACCGGCCCTTGGTTGTGTAAAGACGTATCTGTATACGTGTTAATGTGTGCGTTTACGGCTCCGCCCATAGAGATTATAAACAGAAAAGATGTTCTTAGTAAATTTCTCTTTGAAACAACGCGTGGAAATTTGCGCGGGATGGCGCGGGTGGTGGGGGTTAAGCAATATGTAAATTTAACAAGAAACCGCCCAGCCCGATTATTTCTATGTACCGGTCAATAGCAGAACTACTCGCTTCGTTTTATGTCGATGTTAGTACGTAGTTCAACTTTTTCGCAATAGATGTCACTAAGTGTTGGATGGCAAAAAACGTACAAAGGGTCGCCATCTAGTGTCGAGTAGAATTATATTTGGAATGCGAACGTTTGCAAAACGTCTGCACAGGACGAACGCTGACAGCACACTGACTTAAGCCACACCTACTGTGATGACGTCACGGGCTTAGTGGAGAGTTGGGGTCCGGGTGCTTAGACCATGTCCTTTCTATGAGTGGTCCATGGCTCCGCCACGTACGCCCACTGTCACAATTGTGTGTGTACATGTCGAACACAACCAAAGGCCGGTCGCGTTCGTGAATTGCAAGAACTATACCTACAACCAATTCGCAAGTGTTGTAACAATATCGGTTCGCGTCGCGAATATTTGCGAGTGCGAGTGTTCCCGTTGTTATGTTAATCTCCGGAGGCCTATTCCGAGAACTCACGATATGTTTGCGAATAAAAGTGTGTAGGTAATAGCGAATAGCGAATATTTCCCGGGGGAATTATTTTTTGTTCTGATTGAGCCGGCATTTCTTGCGTTGCGAATGCCTCTATTGTAAGATATTTTTCTAGTTTCAAAGACCAAATTTGTTTTGTATGCGGAGTATTTAGGTTGTAGGGGTCATTAGGAATAGTCATGTAAGCTTCTAATATATTCACAGAAGATCGGCATAAAGTAGCTTTTTTGTGTTTCGTACGATGAGTGGTAGAGCCGGAAGCCCAATCTCACCTCTCTCCCATTCCCTCCCTCTATCTTACTCCTCTTCAGGTCAACCAATGCCACGTGCAATGCTACGGAAACGGCTTGACATAGGCTTAGTTTTTTTGGGGGGGGGGGCTTCCAGCTTTCTTACGCATCATACGAAATGCAACTGTAAAATATACGCCAATCTTCTGTGTGAGGGTGGTACAATCCCGGTCAAGCCAGCCCATGTATGAGCTGCAGTCAATTGGTAAATTAGGTAGTTCCAGTAGTCGTAACGAACTTCATTGAACATAAAAAGTTGACATATCAAATTAAACGCCTACAAAGTTGAGGACTTCTCTGGTTATGGCAGTCGTAAAGCCCACCCATTCAAGATGGCACAAAAGCGTAATAAAAAACAAAACAGTGAATTTTGCTAACGAAACGCAAATCGACTCACGTTCCAAATTTAAAAGTCCGTTCTAAAATTCAAATTGACGCGCGCCGCTTGCAGTAGACAATGCGCTAAATAGAAGCCCAAACGAGTGCTTCGAAGAATACGCCCCTAACATTACTAGGGTTGCCAAATATAAAACCACTTATTTTTGGACATCAGGTTATTGAATTGGGCTAAAAAATGGGCACGGAATATTTTGTAAACAAGGAAACCTACCTAACCTAACCTAGGTCTGACTTCCGGTACGCACTCTGATTAGCACTCAAATGAAGGCAAATGAACCAAAGATAAATGTAGAGACAATAGTAGTATTCATTATTTTATTTAGAGTCTGCGAATTTGGAGGGTTTTTTTATTATTGCCTAGGTAGAAGGACGGACGGACGGACTAATGTGGTCTAACTATTTATCTCTTGGATTCTGTATGTTCTTGATAAGAAACCTTGGGAGGAGACCTACAAGTATTCGAGACAATCCCTAGAGACCCGAACTCCTGGTAATCACCCCCCCCCCCCCTGAGAGCTCGCAAATAAAATTTTATTGCCAGAATTCATGTCGGTGTTGCCACTAAAATACATTTTACGTCTACGTTTCGTTTCGTATGAAAATGTGTTGGGCACACAGCTCGCGATATGTTTTATCGTGACTCGAGAGTGACGTATGGACCCACTGTTCCAATCATTTGAAGCGGTTGTGTTTCAGAATGTTTTGTGACGCTGACTGCCAGTAAACATCACGCTTCACAACCCTAGCGCAGATGAATGCTGTGCGGAGGTAGCCTTATTTTAATTTAGATATCTCGAGGAATCATGTGGTAAGAGGTTGGCGTAAAATTTGGACCAGAAAGCTAAAGACCTAGCTCAGTAGCGCTCATGTCATTGTCCACCAATGGACAGCAATAGTTTGAAGATGATGATAAGAGATATCTACCTTCTTAGGTGTACTGTACTTAGGTGTATGTATTAATGGGGGCGTACACATGCGCCGAGCTGCCGCGGCTGAGGCAATAGATGTGTCCATATGGCGCGCATGCCTCACCCGAGCACTCATATTATGACATTACGTCTATGCGTTCCGACGTCAAAAGTGAGTGCTCGCGCGAGGCATGCGCCTGATGAAGACGCCGCCATTAGTTATGACATGATATTATCTATGCGTCCCAACGTCAAAACTGATTGCTCGGGCGCGCCGCGCGCCACATTTAGACGCAGCCAGTGAATAGGCTCAATAAAAATCTGATTACTACAGAATGCCTAACTAAGCAACGCTCATATCTACATCGCTACGTGAACAGAATACACTGCTCTCAATGTAGCTGCTAATTCAGACAAAATCCGCAGCTAAACCGTATTATAACCTTTATGAAGTCGTATTAAACTCGTTTAGTAATTCACTTGAAAATTATCCGGCGGGCCCTTATGGGCCTTATTGCCGGAGCTTAGGGCCCTTATTGCCGAGCCTCCGAGTTATCTAATAACAATGAAGGCCAACGACTCTCGGTACGTGACTGAGAATAGTATGAGGTATGCAATAACAAGCTGGAATATGCTCCTGTGTTTGTGATGGGAGATTTGGAAAAGTTCCAGTACCAAGTTTAAGGAATTTCTAAAATAATTGGATTCTTCTTCTTATCATACGGTTAGTGGCCAACCTGGTGTCAGAGTTGTTCAAGCCGCCCGAAGGCCTCTGACAAGGCTTAACGACTGCCGCCTAGGTGACAACAACCGGGACCGACTTTTTAAGTGCCCTCCGAAGCACGGAAAGGCTCAGTTTAAATGCCACTAAACGGTCACCCATCTCTGCCTGACCTTGCCAAGCGTTGCTTAACCTCCAATCAAACGATTGCAGCTGGCTATGAGCGCCTCAATAATTGGATTTAATTAAAATTTTGCAACATTTATCGATGGTAGAGCCAAGCGTTTGCTAATTGACCATAGCTCATATACGGGCTGGCTCGAGCGGCGCCCTTCCGGGACCTTTCCCTCCAAATTACATAAAAAAATATTAGACTACGGTACATAATTCGACTTTCTTCCTTTATTTTACGTAGGTGGTGAAATCTTGTACGTTATTCTAGATAATGTTAAAGGTCAACGCTCATCTATCAGCCCGGCACCCGATCAGCACCGCCTCGCCGCTTGGCGTCCACTAACTAAACCGGAAAAAAGTGGACCACGCGCTGGCCGCGCGGCGTTCTCTCGTTGACCCCGCGCGGTCCACTGGGCGATCACGTGACGTTTATGGTGTAAAAGCAGCGTACGCCCGCGGACCACCTGTCGACAACGAGTGGACGCCGAGCGGCGAGGCGGTGCTGGTCGGGTGCCGAGGCGTTAGATGAGCGTTGACCTTTATCCTTTGATTCCATAACTCGTGTTAAACTAGGTCCTACTTGGTAATGTTAAAGAATGGCTCGCCGCGCAGATAAATCCCGTTCAGCGGTAATGCTGAGATACTGGTCCGGATGCGGGGATCCCCCGGGAAATTACCTAATGGATAGGTGCAAGATTGCATACATCAATTAGTATGCAGGCTTTGGTGTTGAAACTCAGCAGCGCGGAAAACTAATTTGTTTGTAAAAGTTAAATAATACCAGGATTAAATATCTCGACCTTTGATTCATTAGAATTGGTTCAGTGTTTCAGTCGTAAAATGTTCACAAATAACTTCACTTTTTCTGCACCTACCTATATTATGTCCCATGTTATTGTATTGCAGAAGAAATTGGATTAGGATACGACCTCCACTTTAATAAACATAATTAAAATTAGCTCATTTTAGCCCATCAACATAAACGCCATTTAAGCCATAGCCCACTCTCTAGCCCAGTCATGGGCAAAGTACGGCCCGCGGGCCAGCTCCGGCCCGCTGAATAGTATATGGCCCAAGACAATAATATTTTGACGGCCCAGAAGTATAAAGTAGATTCTACTTAGTAGAATAATAGACGCATAGGTAAAGGAGCCAGCTAGACTAGCCGCATAGTTCATGATTGTGTTGCGGGTCGAACCTGCATTCGAAAATATTATGGCAAATCAAAAGCAATTTCATGTCTCACATGCCTTCCAAGGCAGGGCTTTCGAATAAAAGTTAAATTGTAATTTTTAACATTTGTGCAAGTCTGTAATGTTGTAATGTTTTTATATGATTGAAAGTTTCAACACAAAGTGCACTTTTCCTATAATCCTGGCCTTTTTCTGAAATTTCTTAAACTTTCTGGCCCCTGTTAAGAAAGTTTGCCCACCACTGCTAGCCTAACGCAACAAACGGCACAACCCTATGATACGTTGAATTTGCTTTATCAAACATTTCATACACAACCATCTCCCTTTAGGGTTGTCACTCTGTCGGATCTAACCGCGTGTCAGTCAGCACGCGACAACCGACGCCGACGGCTTAACAGATGAGGCTTATTTGGACGACTTGATACGTGTCAAGCGGTATTCGTTAGGAACGAACACACACACGGCTATGGGAGCGAATAATCTAATTTTATCCAGTGAAGCGGTGAGATGAATGTGAGCGAATTGTTACAGAAACAACTACAATTTATATATATATATATATAACGTCACGACTTTTATCCCCATTCGGGGGTAGTCAGAGGCTTGAGTGGCCATACACCACATTGTGGAGGTATTAAGCCAACTCAAAGCCCACGTTTCACCAGATAGTCAGGACCCAACGTGACAGGTGGTGAACCTTGTCGCCGTGTATACAGGAACTGACTATTACCTAATCCCGAGGGATAGGTAGGTTTCCTCACGATGTTTTCCCTCACCGTAAGTGAACTGTAAATTATGCACATTAGATGAAAATCTATCCATTGGTGCATGCCCCACCGGGAATCGAACCTTGGACCTTCTGATTGCTAGCCCAACGTGTTCGCCCCTAGGCTACAGTCGCTTACCATAAATTTGTTTACGCATTAATAGAAGTTACCTCCCTATCTAATGTGGCAGCCACAAACCTGTTTCATGTGAAGGAAAGTAAAACCTTATTTTCCTATCACCTATCACCACCTTTGAACACTTGCGAACGGTTCTTTGGTTCATGCATTTCTATGGTAACATATCCATCATAAACTGAGCTCTCTTAATTACGGGTGGTAATAATATAGAGAGCTCGGCTGTTGGAAATGGGACCATAGGCCGATAGGCGTAACTACTGTAACAATGTTATGTTAAAGTTTATGTATTTATCATCCACAAGGAATAGTAAAGTTTTTGTAATCACTATGATGTAGCACGGAATGTATTTCAAGAATTTCTCACAGGAAACCCTTTCACATGTCTCCGAAAACGTCCTCATGACATGACCATGACGTCAAAGCGTTGCGTACGGGAAGCGCGGGCCGCCGCGGGCGCAGCGGAACGCGACTACAAAGCTCGCGCTGTGACAACTGACTACAGAGACGCATGTCTTTGTTTGGTGTCTTTGTCACAAAGATGTTTTTCAAGATCTGAGGATTGCGTAACGAAGATATGACGTTTTTGAAATGAATAAGTTACGAGGCACACGCAGCAGAAGTTAATTTGTGACGAACAATTTAATGGGACTCGGAATAAGGTTATTCAGCATAAAGGTTATTCCTTGAAAGCCTATTTCCAGGAGTGCACGTCTTCCGGTTGATAGAACTTTTATGTCCCAATGCGTATTCCATGAATAAGAAATCCATGCAGAAAATAACACCTCCTTTTAACTGGTCTATTTTATAAAATCATGGATATTAAATAGTATCCGCCTCTTCTTATTGTGGCCTTGCCGCCATTGGCGCCATATATTTTGGTAAGCCGAGATAGCGGCGGCGGCAGGCGCTACGCCACACATCGGAGTGCACCGATTCTAGGAATAGCACTATGCAGTTGTGAATTGCGAGGATACTATATCTTGGGGAATTTATGTTGAAAGCAATATCTTTAGGTAAGATTTTATTTACTGTCTACCAAAAAGTTCAAATATTTTTTACCTTACAAAAAATAAAATAGTAAAAGGTGCTTTCCTTTGCTCTACATGCAAATACCATCTCAAGTACAAGCTCTACACGTCTCTACGTAGAGACAATGAGGGCACGTTTATGTCTTACATCCTCCCGTCGGCTTCAACTCGCTAGGAAATTCTTATTCGGATGATTAAGCAGGTGTTTCAGCGTGTTGTCTATACGAATTGGGAATGATTTAAATCAAAATTCTTGTATCACAACAAGTTGCGGATAAAGAACATTGTCTCTTGCAACTGCTTGCTGAGACAATTTCACAATGTGCAAAATCCATCAACTTACATTAGGAGTAGGACAAAAATAAATTAAATGAATCTTGGAGAAAGTCTCGAATGCGATAATGTAACATGGTCGGGGATAGGCGAACAGTAAAGCCAGCAACGTGTCCGTTACGATTATCCGGCAATCCGGCATGAAGCATCTAATTTCCATCATGTATAAGTTTCATCTATAGCTACTTACAACTGTTGTTTTTCAAAACACTCCCTACAGCAGCTAGTTAATGCCAGAATAAAGGTGGGCACTCATCTATCAACTCGGCACCCGACCAGCACCGCCTCGCCGCTCGGCGTCCACTCGTTGTCGACAGGTGGTCTGCGGGCGGACGCTGCTTGTACACCATAAACGTCACGTAATCACCCAGTGGACCGCGCGTGGTCCACGAGTGAACGCCGCGTGGTCAGCGCGTGGTCCAATTATTTCCGGATCAGTTAGTGGATGCCGACCGACGATGCGGTGCTGGTCGGGTGCCGAGTTGATAGATGAGTGCCAACCTTTAAGGTCTAAACATGAACTTTGTCAGATATATTGTACAAAAATCTCAATCGTATGCCCACAAATCTAGTGCTCATGAATAAAGGAACACTAAACATCCATCCCTATAATACTCCCGCCTCGCTAACTTGTTTACTTGCATAATTACTGAGCTCTGTGTTATTTATACCCCAGACTGGAGCTACACTAGTCTTGCTATGTTAATTTAGGAGGTGGATGGAAATTCTGGTATTTTCTTTTTTCTTCAGCAGTTCAGATATTTATTTGGCATAGGTTCAGGAGATAAACCGGCTATGGACCATAGCCAGTTCATCTCCTGAACCTTAAACTTTAAGGTATGTAAGTTGCTTTCAGCAGGAGTCTTTCGTTCGTTTATATGAGGTAATGACCTACTCTGGTTTCGGAAACGAAAAACCCACTAAAAGCTTCATTCGGAAAATTCATTCCCAGAATATTATTATCTTCCTCGAAATGCAATTAACCCTAAATTCTCCCTAACCAATAAGCTTGCAACGTTTGAAGTTGCACCAACCCCGCCGCGTCCCGCGCCTCACCCCGCGCGCGGCGGCGCCGGGAGGCAGGACAAGAACAATTACATATAATAATTACGTAGTGAGCACAGATGCGGTCGGCTGTCATAGTTATATGATCGCTTTGCTCGTGTTCCGAGTTGAGGTTTCATATTTGTCTTGTGAACTTGACGCCTGCGGGTTGACAGCCAGACAGCAACAATGTTCCGAGAGATAGTTTTGATTTGGCAAGACTGGATTTTGAATTTGCAAATAACAATTTAACTTCCATGCGTAGACCCACATTAGACTTTTTAAAGGCGACTGCGTTTTCATTAAATATACGTATGTCAGTTGACAACTGGCTTCGGTTGTTCACCGAACTTTGATGGTAAATTAGAATGACATAACATTGGTATTACGTACCTATTTCTTGTAGGGCTAACCTAACCTAAACTCACTGTACCTTGATATCCATTCACCGAAATACGTAATACCAATGTTAAGTCATTCTAATTTACCATCAAAGTTCGGTGAACAACCGACGCCAGTTGTCAACTGAGATACGTAATAGCCCTGCTGAGCGGCTGCTCAGCAGGGCTCTCCCTCCCTCGAGCAATGAGATATGACGTTATGTTCACGACGACAGACGTCAAACTGATGCTTATGTAGACACGCCTCTGTTTGGGTCAAAACCACATCTTAGATATTATCTCGATTTAAGATGGCAGCAAATAAAACTCCTCAACTTAGCGGCGTCCCTGCCTTCCCCTTCAAACTATTCTAAAATATCAAACTCTTAAATCTATTTATCTCTTGTTACAGCCTAAACTACAAACTATGTGGTTTCTCGCCGTGGTGGTGGCACGCTTGCAACGTTGCGTTGCACGCTGCGTGTTGCGCGCTCGTCGCTCGCACTGGCGCGGTGGTTGCGCGGTTGCAGCGACCGTTCGCCGCGCTCGCTGCGTTGCTGTTTGCGGTGCACCCTGTACATACTGAGGCGGTAAGTACCTGGTTTTAATTCCGAAATTAAATAAAGTTCTACTAAGTACTACTTATATTATACAGAGCTCGCAGCAAGTAAATAGTGCTGGTTTTATTTTAGGCAGACCGAAAGGTCTTTCGCTACAACTATAAATATTGCCTGTCTAGGCGGAACGTAAGCCCTTAAAATGTCTGAGAGCAGTATCTTGTCAGTTTTCCAATTCAATCTATAAATATTTCTTCTTCCAAGATACCTACCATTTGGGGACATATTGATAAAATAAAATGGTTACAGAAATAACACATTCAATGCAAAGGTATAATAGGTACCTACAAAAGTTCGCTTGTTGCAACAAAACTTTTCTCAGCAACTGGAATGTTAGAGGAAAGCAAGATATTTAAGACGATACAAGAAAAAAATGAATTTTAGTTTCGGGGTGTGGCTAGCGTCGCGTGAGCTGCCGAAGGATATATCCCTCTCGCTTAGCTAGGACAGAACAGCTATGGAGTAGACTATAGTATAGTTATTTTTTGAAGGAACAATATTGTTTAATTCGTACAATTAAAATAATATGTCCCAGTGCACCTTTTAAAATAGATGAAATGGATGAAAATATTCAAATATATTTTTTTCGTTTTATATGGGATTTTTATGTCGAGTGTATTTGAAAAAAATAATTTAATTTCTATGTTGTTTTTATTGCTGAAGACAAAGTAAGTCAAAAGAAGACAAACGATACCTACAATATGCTGATAGATACGTATAACAATATTTCGATCGTATAATAGCCTATAACCAGCGGACGATCCAGACGCGTCCAACGATACCTCATTAGTCAAATTATTATGATAAAAATAGTTTGGACGTTATACGGGAGCAGATGAACATACATACATATCGGTCAAAATCATAACCCTCCGCCCACCGTAGTCGGGTAAAAATGTACATACTCTGTGTCAGTGACTGACTGCCGGATATGAGTATCTTTTTCATGTTTCGTAGGCAAAGGAATACTTTGGTACTTAACTTCGATGCCGATCATGAAGTCATCAGCGGTGTCATAATATTTTTTTTTACCATATTTAATTTATTTTTTAATTTAATTTTCAGTTTTTATTAATTTTATTGATTTAACCATGCATTTATTTTTTGTTTATCTTTTTATCTTTATTTTTTTATCTATCAAAATCACCCTTAGACTGGTTACCGCCACAGGTGACAAGAGGGCTGGCTCTTTCCTTGCTCAAAAAATTCGCTTGACAACAGGAACAGCTTGAATACAGGGAGGACATGCAGCCAGTATCCCACGCGGACGGTATTTGTTTAATTAGGGGTAGGTTGTTATTTTATTGTATTTTATTTTAATTTATGTTATATTATATTGTATTTTAATGATAAAACATGAAAAATTTTTTTTTTTTTTTTTTAAATTTAATTTTACTTTTATTTATTGTTTTATATTTATTGTGAATTATAATAATTTTAATAATCAATATTGGACTATGTCTGAAACAAATACATTGAATTGAATAATTTAAATACAAAAATTATCACATTAACTCGTTAAATCACGGTTTACACCCGCTAGAACGAAAAAGATCCTAACATGGTAGGTAGGACCTGAGGGTTGGCCAGTTAATTACTTAAAATACACTATATTTATTTCAAGAAAACATTCATAAGATCTGAAGGCGTCAGACTCGCACATAAAGGGTTCCGTACCACCGTAGAATAAACACATCAAAAATATCAAGTTTGAGACTTGATATTTATTTTTAAATGTTATTATATTTTTAGTATTTGTTCTGCACCGGCAACAGAAATACACATTCAGTGAAAATTTCAACTCTCTACCTGTTACGGTTCGTGAGATACAGCCCGCGCTGACAGACGGACAGACAGACAGACGGACAGCGTAGGCCTAGTACCTAATAGGGTCCCGTTAGCACCCTTTGGAACCCTAAAAAATTATTTTTATAAAAAAAAAACCTGATGCACTAAAAAGCCTGAAATAATATTTCTATTACCACCTCTGCCTACCCCTTCGGGAAAACCAGACGTGATGGTGTGTTATCGAGTATTTGGGGTCGGTGCCAATCTATCTTCTTACTTTTATAGTAGGTAGACTTGGCATACCAAGATTGGCACCGACTTCAAATACTCGATAACACACCATCACGTCTGGTTTTCCTGAAGGGGTAGGCAGAGGTGGTAATAGAAATATTATTTCAGGCTTTTTAGTGCATCAGGTTTTTTTGAAGTCGGTTTTTTTTTTTATAAAAATAATTTTATTTCACGATTTTTAGTGGCGCCATACCAATGAACATTTTGGCATATTGAACCGTATGAAGTAAGCCCAACAAAAGGTAACTGCTGTAAATCGTTGAAGAATTCCCTCGTCTGTGTATGGTCTCCATCATCAGACCTGTAATGGCACTTATAAACGATATGGATGCAAAGTTCCCATCAATAGAAATGAATTAAGCCCAAACACCAGGTAATTGCTGTAAATCGTTAAGGAGTTCCCTTGACTGTCCTACGTCTTCATCATCAGACCCCTAATGACAGTCACAACCCATCTAGGTGTAAAGTTCTCACCAATACAAATTAATCAAGCCCAAACACAAGGTAGCTACTGTAAAACGTTGAGGAGTTCCCTTGACTGTCCTACGTCTTCATCATCAGACCCCTAATGACAGTCACAACCCATCTAGGTGTAAAGTCCTCACCAATACAAATTAATCAAGCCCAAACACAAGGTAGCTACTGTAAAACGTCGAGGAGTTCCCTTGACTGTCCTACGTCTTCATCATCAGACCCCTAATGACAGTCACAACCCATCCAGGTGTAAAGTTCTCATCAATACAAATTAATCAAGCCCAAACACCAGGTAATTGCTGTAAATCGTTGAGGAGTTCCCTCGACTGTCTTTCGGCTCCATCATCAGATCGACTCCAGACCTTCATAAAATAGTAGTGCTTTAAAATAGTTTAAAATTACAAACGCACTAGTCGTCCCTACGATTTTCGAAGGTTCCCCTCGATTTCTCTGGGATGCCATCATCAGATCCTGGTTTCCTTATCATGGTACCACCGCTGGAATATCTCCTTTCCAACAAAAAAAGATTCATCAAAATCGGTTCATAAACGACGAAGTTATCCGCGAACACACATAAAAATATATATATATATATATACGGTCGAATTGAGAAACCTCCTCCTTTCTTGAAGTCGGTTTAAAAAGTAGCCTATGTTCTCCGCCAAGACCCAGTCTATCTCCATACCAAAATTCATCAACATTGGTTCAGCGGTTTAGCCGTGAAAAGGTAACATACAGAGTTACTTTCGTTTATAATATAATAGATTGAATAGGACGGACAAACATTTTCCTATCCATATCTGTAATGTTATTTTTTACGATAATTTATTGATGTATGATATATTTATTACTTGCCCATCCATACCTACAACAAACGCAATAAAGCGACTCCATTGTTTTGACAAGCAATGTATTCCCACTGTCGGCCCAAGACCATGCTGCAAGTATATAACAGTAAGCGAAATAGGGAGTTTTTACAGAAATGACACGAATAACTATGAAATGACAAGAGATGATACAAAATGACAAGAGATGACACAAAATGACAAGAGATGAAAAGAAATTACACAAGACAAGGAAAAGCAAACGAAAATCACGCTGCAGTGCAGGTCGTAGGTTCGATTCCTGCCCAGGACATGCATTTGTGTGCATGAACATGTCCGCATGTCCCGAGTCTAGGTGTAATTAAGTGTATATTTAGTTTGTATTTACAAACAAAAAGTAGTATATGTAGTAATATCAGTTATCTGGTTTCCATAGTACAAGCTCTGCTTAGTTTGGGATCAGGTAGTCATGTGTAAAAGAATTTCCAAGGATATTTATTTATTTATCATAGGCGTCGGCGGACTGTAAATACTGTACTGTACCTGTAATGTGGCACGACCGTAATATTTTTTCGTAATATTTTTAGAAAAATCCTTCACAGGTCCGACGTCGAACAAGTCCCAGCGGACACTGACAATACAAAGTTAGAGAGAGACATGGTTAGTTCAAGTCAAGGAAGTTTTAAGTCTCTAACACCTGGAATGCGGACTTGGCAGCAAAAGTGAAGCCGACAGCGAGATACCATACTGAACGTTGTTCCCTTTGCCAACAAGAGTGACCATAATATTTTGAAATTTTGAGAACGTCCCCATGGACATCTAGTGAAAACGTGCTTTTGTTCCGAGATTGTTATGATAGGAAAATAATAAAATAAGGAAAAGGATGTTTATTTTCTTAAGAACATGAGTAGGTACAATAAATTAGTCTGCGGTGGCCAAACCACACGAGTGCCTGTCTGTATCTTGGCAACCTAAATGAAGTTACAAAATAGTATTTAAGATCGCAGATTTTGCCACTCTGTAATATAAAGTAACATGACACTTCACACGCTTGGACGTTGTCTAGGCTCTCCATATCTATGGTTTTTCCTATACTTATGTTTCCTATACTTACTCTTTTTCTATGCTATAAAAGGTACCTACTACTGTTAACATGTTATGTTTGATTTGGGCTGTGCAAGTTGTGACAGACGGACATAGAGACAGATAGACGGACAACAAAGTGATCATATTAGGGTTTAGTTTTTTAGTGGTAACGCTAAAATATTGTTTATATTGACTATTTATAAATGCTCTAATGAGCTTACATGAATAAAAACCTTTTGACTTTGACTTTGACTTTTTCCTTATTAGGTACGGTACCCTAAGAATATCCAACTAATTAGACCATAAGACAAAATTAAAGGACAATGGGCAAAATTGTATGGGACTTGGTCCAAATATACACCACTGACGTAACCCGATAGACCACTAAATACTGAGTAACTTTTACAAAGACAGATCAACAAAATAAGCTGTCAGTAAAAAAAATATGGGTAGTTTAAAAAACAATTTTTTTTGATTTCACCCTTAGTATTATGTTTATACATTTTTTTCGAAAGGCAACAATACAAATACTCTTACTAACATTAAATAAAAATAAAATAAGCTGTCAGAAAGCAAAAAATGCCGTGAAAAATATTTTATTATTATTTTTGTTACCTGATGAAAAGTGAACAACAACAACAACAGCAGCATTCTTACGTATTTTCTGATGTTGCGCTTCTATAAAATAAATAAGCAGGTACCTTCTATGCGTTACCTTACTTTTTCACTTATCATCAGGTAACAATAATAATAATAAAATATGTTTCACGGCATTTTTTGCTTTCTGACAGCTTTTTTTTATTTTTATTTAATGTTAGAAAGTGTATTTATATTGTTGCCTTTCGAAAAAAATGTATAAGACATAACACTAAGTGTGAAATAAAAAAATAAAAATATTCTTTTAAACTACTCATTTTTTACTGACAACCTATTTTGTTGAACTGCCTTTGCAAAAGTTACTCAGTATGTAGTGGTCTATCGAGTGACGTAGGTCTCGGAAGTGTTGGACATTTGGACCATTTTTGCCCATTGTCCTTTGTGCTAACGAAAAGGAACAGTGAGGGCAGGGCATTTTCTTTTAAAACTCCTTGTGTTAAATTAGGGACATAATCTGTCGGCTTAAAATGCTTGCTGCATATGACGGAATTTTGGGTAATTTTTCTGTAGCCAATAGGTATTTGTTGTAACCAATTTACACGCCTGGGATCTGTAAAAGACAAAATTGTTTTTTTGTTTTTTATTGCTTAGGAGTAATCGGGAAGTGTAAAGTCAAAAGTCGTCCCGATTTCAAACAATTTCAATCGACAAACCATCGGTCTCGGCCTTTATTTTATATTGTCCATCAAGGGTTGCAATGCTGACCGCGCTGTGGAGCCCTGGAGCTGCGCTGCGCCGCGCTTTCGGCCATCAACAACGCGCCCAGCAACACACTCATTACAGACCGTGGCAGTAATGTACTATTAAAAAGTAACAAAAGGGTAAAGGAAAGGGGCCCCGAGAATTACATTGCCTGAAAGGGTTAATCTGGCCCTAGACGTGCGCGTTCCTCGAGCGTGTGAACGACGCGAACGCCGTGTGCGAGCCCGGCGAGCCGTGACAACGCGGCGTGAGCGTCGCGTTTTACCAGCGTGTGGTCTGTCGCGCGTTGCAAATGCGACCGACTTCAAAAAGTAGCGATGTAGTCGTGCGGCAACGAAAAGCGCGACTTTATCGCTGCAAACAGTTCCCGTGGACGATATTCCTCAGTTAACACAGACACATAATAAGATTTATATTATAGTCCTTTTTACTAGCGAAATTTATGTCACCCGAACATCTAAAATGTACTTAACGTGGAAAACATAGTTACCCACTTACCTATGTTAAGATAATCCTTAATTCGGATAATATTCGCTTTTATACCCTTCCATTACGCATATTCTACCCATTTTTATGAGAAAATTCAGCACAATCCTCTAGATTTAAAATTAGCTGAAAATGTCGTGTGTCACGCAAATTGACGTTCTGTGTTTCAAGTTTTTAATTTTATTTCTGCTACGATTCCTATAGACATCACGGAACTGACAATTACAAGCGAATTATTAAAGAAGGTAAGTACTTATTTCCAGATATTTATTTATATTTGAAATTTTAATCTTAGGATATTCTTATACTTTACCATAGGTATTTCATTAATCGACTTTATTGTTTATTATTCTTAACATGAAAATGTACCAAGTTTAAGGTGATCGAATAAATATTAACTGGCAACACAAGGGATGAAAGGTTGTACTGTTAGAAAGGGAAAGAAGGCGCAGTTATAGGTATCTGGCTCGGACCGGTTTTTATAATGCGTGCATCGTGGGCGTTAAGTCCGTCACATAAGGATTATTCTTGATTAAATGAATGGAAAATAAAGTTTGTAGTCCACAGTCATGTTCAATGGTATTACGTCGATGGTTCAAGTACTTAAAATGTGAGATGGCGATATTGTGCGCGCGCTCGGAAATAAACAACGTAAGCGCCAAACCACATTTTCTTGAATTAAAAAAAAACTAATTCATGAATTAAAATATGGTTGAAGGGTAGTTTAGATATCATTATTTGCTATGTTTTAGAAATAATTTCGTGATCTAAATCGTAAAAACATCGTGGTAGCAAGGAAAATTGTAAATAATTAGAGCTCATTTCATAATTTTTTTTTATCGAGAAAATTTCATCAAATCGTGATTTGGATATAAGGATACTCAAGATAATATAGTCAAAAATCATAATCTAAATATAAGATTCCTAGTCCACATACTTACTTAAAGAAAAAGTAGAATAGAAAATCAACCAAATTTCGAACCCTCGTCTTAAAACGACGCAAACATTCGTTATTTTCCAGCATATACGAAGTTACGCTGTACATAAAAGCACTGATGTATTTGTTAGAGAATAGGTTAGTCCCTTAAGGTTAAAGATTCACATACTTCAAACGTTGATACACTCCTTGTATACAGGATTCGACGTTCGACGTATTCAAGCACATGATATTTCATGCTTACACGTAACAAAAGAAATAATATGTAAAACAAAACATAACAGATATAGTTTCGCTACGTGGGTCACCCTTACACTAGCGAGCGACTATGAGGTATCTTATCAAAGGGAATTTAATCATGTAAATGACCTTAATCCGTTTTCCCTACAGTTTCCATTCATTGTTAATGGCGGCGTCTTCATCAGGCGCATGCCTCGCGCGAGCACTCACTTTTGACGTCGGAACGCACAGACGTAATGTCATAATATGAGTGCTCGGGTGAGGCATGCGCGCCATATGGACACGTCTAATTAATTCGTTTGTAATTGGATAATTAGGTAAAAAATTAAGGTATTTTTTACACGACTGCCCAAAAACGGAGTGTATAATGTGTTTAGGGTTCATGTATGTATGTGAGATTCTTTATTCCACCATAACTTATAAATGCCTGAACGAATTTGGATGTATGGGGTATCGTTAGAATCCTTACATCATTCCGGGTAACACTGGGTATATTATTTTTGAAAAGAAACAATATTTAATATTTGGAACAAGAATTGAATACTGAATATCTTCGTTTAATACGTCCCTCGTAAACATTTAACACGCTGTATAAATTAAGACCGGATTTACCTTTAAATAGAACCTACAGAAGTCTTTAAATAGAACACAGGTTATATTAAGACAGGTTTGTACCTCAGAATAGAAAACAAAAGATAGGTAAACATATTTCGTTGTATTTTTGTGCGAAGGCAATTCATATCGCAAATGGGGTCCCCTGCCACCTGCGAAAGCTTTAATACATCCATTTGTCTGCAGTTACAGTTCTCGTAACGCATGTAGGTAAAGATGCCTGTATGCTGAAACACTACCTTTTTAGGGTTCCGAACCCAAAGGGTGCCAACGGGACCCCTCTGATCACCTGGGTGATCAAATTCGCCAGATAATCTGAGGCGAATTTTTATTCCACTTTGATCACCTGGGCAAATCACCTGGGTGATCAAATTCGCCAGGTGATCAAAGGCGACTTTTTCGTCCACTTTGATCACCCAGGTGATCAAAGTGGAATAAACCTATTAAAGCCTCCGCCGTCCGTCCGTGCGTCCGTCCATCCGTCTGTCAGCGGGCTGTATCTCACGAACCGTAATAGGTAGAAACTTGCAATGTTCACAGAATGTGTATTTCTCATGTCGCTACACCAACAACTAAAAATAAAATTTAAAATTAAAGGGGGTCTCCATATAAAAAACTTTATATTTGTGATGTTTTTGCTTCTTACCTATTTTGGTACAGAATCCTTTAAGTGCGAGTTCGAAACGCACTTGGCCGGTTTTGTAACTTGACTAGAAATCAGGGTAGGGACTGTTGTGATTTCTTGAAATACTATATTTTTAAACTGTTTGGTTTTTTCTAACACGTTGGGCTCAATCAGAAGGTCCCAGGATGAATTTTCATCTATGTGCATAATTTACAGTTCACTAACGGTGAGAGAAAACATCGTGAGGAAACCTACCTATCCCTCGGGATTAGGTAATAGTCAGTTCCTGTATACACGGTATACACGGCGACAAGGTTCACCACCTGTCACGTTGGGTTCTGACTATCTGGTGAAACGTGGGCTTTGAGTTGGCTTAATACCTCCACAATGTGGTGGTGTATGGCCACTCAAGCCTCTGACTAACCCCGAATGGGGATAAAAGTCGTGATGTTATATATTTATGGTTTTTTCTGTAGCTTTTGTCTTTGGAGAAAATACATCAATGTACTGCACATTCCAAATCTTAATGATAAAAATGAATTAGTACTGCTACTCGTTCATCCATCGCATACGCAGCATGTGACGCATCCATTTCGCAAACAGCCCATGTCACAACCACATGACATAGTCCCAGAACACGCCCTTTTCCCTTAACTACAGGAGTCCTCTCGACAGGCGTGACTGTCGTGGTCCCATGAATAATTCAGTGCATTCACTTTATGCGCTGCGACGGTTATAAATATGAGGGGACTTGGATTATGACCTGTATTTTTCTTTTGATTTCCTTTTATTATACTTTAACGTGTAATGGCTTGTATATTGTTGAGTAAGGTGACGTTTTAAGAACGTTAACATTATAAATCATCGTATTATCTTTGGACTAACAATTGAGATGTCATTGATGGAAGCAATATGTTGGAAAAAGAAAACGAAGCATAAGAACAGTGTTATAAGGCAATGTATTAATTTTTCAACCAAGATTAGCACTTAATAACAGTGGCTCAGGTCTAAAAACGCAATCAAGTACCAACATCATATCATCTAGGTATGTCTAAGAATTATGTCATAATTTTACAAGATTAAAATCTAAACTGCTCCCAACAAAGAGTTTCTCATTTCCCAAATCTGAATTCTTTATATTCCAAATTGTCTTGGTTATTAAATAAATGGAGGCGAACCTTTTAACTTCATAGCTGGTTTATGCTGCGCCATGAAACTCATTTGAGAGCATTAACAGAATTTTAGCGCTTTCTCCGCTGTTGGATGGTGAATATAAATGTTAAACTTTAAAGTGAAAATTGAACGGTACAATAAAATCATAGTTTTGTTGAAACTATGGTAATGGTTTTTATTTTGCCCGTACTCATTCCTAATAGGACTACTCGCTTGTAGATCATTATGATGAGTGGGTGGGTCATTTTGCTAAGATGTCTTTACAGAAACTTACAATTGAAACTACAATTTGTTCTTACTATTAACACAACATCAATCAGTCCCATCCTTTTGTAATACGGTGTAAAATCCCGCAGAACTGCCAATGCCATTTCTACATGTATGATTAAAATCCATCGCTTTATTTTCACCTTGTCGAAACATAATTTTAAAATATTTTCACCTCACACACCATCTTATACCCAAAATCCAGCTCGTAAAGCGAACAGCCTCGAATACGCTACGAGGGCAATGTTCCCGTACATTTGGCAGTAATACTACCCACCGCTGCTCAGTATTCAGCGCTGATACAGTCACGTGTGGGGAGCCCACAGTATTCGCTTCGGAACATTCGCACTCTCATCAAAAGCGTTTAACAAAAGTGATGAAGAAGAAATTGATAAAGATAGATAAATTACTCAGGCCTCTATTTGACAATGACTAAGAAGCTCTGTTCACTGTGCTAATATGAGTTAAAAAAGCAATTGAAATTATCGTCATGAAGAGCATTTTCGTTAAAAGGAGACAGATATTTCAAGGTGAATGAAATTATGGCAACTTAAATGAACGTCTTGCTGATAGGTACGTTGCGGTGAGTTTTTGATATACCTTTGTGCGAAACATAGTACATTATGGTAACAAATGAGATAAGCGGGTGATATGATAATAACGGACTAGCTATAAAATTGAGCTCACTATAAAACACAGGAACTATTGTAACCCTTTCCACACTCGGGGAATCTATATTATCTGTAACATTACCTACTGATAACCCGCACACGTACAAATTTGATCCGTTCAACCGCCGTGCCTCCAATATGGCAGTTTTTATAGGCAGTTGGGTTCGGATAGAAATCTATAAATGTGTTTTATTGTCTCCCAAGCTGACATCGTGCGCGACACGGCGGAGATATCGCCGCACTCTCGGATCCATATCTTTTTAAAATACCTTTATGTACGTGTTTCGAATTGGGAGTTAGGTTGCTTGATAGTTTGTACAGAAATACTTGCCAATCACTATGGACCAAGACAATATGTTAAAAAAACCCTGTCCGAGCCGAAACCGGTATTTAGGTTTCCCAATCACATGACCAAATGAAATAAATTAAATTAAATATTCATGATAGTAAACATGTTAATGACAATTTAAAATGCCATTTTTTTTTTGCCTTTTTCCCTCAAAATGCAGCAAATTTTAAAAATATGACAACACCGTTATTGGAAGTAATTATGTTAGATCGTGTGGCGGCACTTCTGACCACAAAGTATGTTTTAAAAAAAAAATGTAAACGGGGTTTTATTCTCCAAAAAATATGGGAGGCCTTTGCCCAGCAGTGGGACACTTACTATGCTAAAAAATATAACATATTTTTTTCAAAAAATTAAAAATAAAAGCAAAAAATTACAAAAATATAATCTAATCTCGATACCTAACAATACGTTTTCGGGTCGGACAGGGTTTTCTTAACATGTTGTATAACTTCATCTACTATGATATTATTATCAGTTGGTGACTTGCAAATATGTAATAATAAGCTCTTTATGATTTCAACTATCTACATTAAAAATTCGCCTAAGTTATCTCTAACTCTATTAATAAAATGTCTAAAACCAGACTTCGAAATATGCCTTCAGTATTTTAAGATAGAAAAGAATCCATGATTAACGACGTCTCCTACAGCACTCACTATCGCAACTAAAATAAGATTACTTTGCAGAAATCTTTCATTTCTCTTTGAACTTTCAGAAATTTTAATAAAACTTAGCACTAACGTAAGTGTCGGGGATGATACTAATGATGATACAATATCTATAAAATCATAAATCTGTAAACTATTTTGGTAGAATAAATAAATAAATGCACTAAACTTTTAAGCTGGCTACATCATGTTGGCCGAGTCGAGGCGAGTTAGGACAGAGCCGACATATGGACGCGGCACTTAGCTTTAAAAATACTTGTCATTTAATACTTTTTAACATCACACACTATACCCAACCAAACGTTTATATAGACTACGATTACTGAGATATGAAAATTATAGCGACAGCATGTTGTTTTGAACATTAAGATGTGACCGTTGGTCATAAATACCTACCTACCAGCTGCACAAAACGTATTCACAAACCCCAAATTTATAATGATTTTTATCCAGCTTACAATGGTTTTACCAAGCATTTCTAGGAACAGAAGGGATGAAAATGCCAGTGTAAGTCAATTATAACTTTCTATTTTGGGGGCAGATCTATGGGTGACGTCATTCACTGTACATAAGTTCTATATAATGTTTAGGCTAT
Organism: Drymonia ruficornis; assembly: GCA_947859195.1. Taxonomy (NCBI): domain Eukaryota; kingdom Metazoa; phylum Arthropoda; class Insecta; order Lepidoptera; family Notodontidae; genus Drymonia; species Drymonia ruficornis. The sequence continues at coordinate 618,293 of OX401910.1, read as the reverse complement.
TTTGTGGGTAGGTATGAAAATATTGTGTGGCTAGCCAACAATGGTGGACCATTAAAGCTAGCCACACAATACTTTCATCGGCGATACATCGGTGGGCGGCCGCCCTGATCATTAGTGAGCGAATGCGTCCGATGCAGCGCGAGCGCCCGGGGCGGCGGCCGGCGTGGGTGGGCGGGCGGCCGCGGCTCGTTTGCTATTCAACTTGCTGAACGCTCAGGTGTCGATGACAGACCGACGACATCAACTCGGACTTTTAAAAAAAGTAATGGCAAATGTGTTTAGAAGTCTTGAAATGGAATCTCTTGGAGAGAATCAAGCCCTGCGAGGCCTCCTGTTGGTTTTACAAATAGATGGTCAAGTTTTAGTCTTCCGTCCGTTAGTCTGTAAGCTTTCCAAAAAATATTAAATAATTAAATGTCTAAAAACTGATTAAAAACTGAGAGGGTTTAGTGATAATTACTGTGTCATTTATTTTATTGTAGCCTGTGATTGTAACAAAAACATAAGACTATAAAACAGTCTAGTCGTGATTGTCCCAGCCAGCTCCATGTTACATAGAGAGTTCGTTTTAAATTGTGTAGTTACTTGTTTCTCACGACTGGTATTCTAGGAATTGATACATCTTCCAGTCTACCGCCTTAAATAAAATTTAGTTGGAACTTAACGAACGTTTGCTTAATTGAAATGTAAATGAGAGTTGTAGTTCTCGCTGAGTAGATTTTTAAAATAAGTACCTACTTTGGCAAAATAGATATTTGGTTTGGAAATCAAATTAACCAAATTGCTCTATGGCTGACGACATATAGTATATTTATAGTCTAGAAGAAATAAATAGATATAAATAAAAAGTCAGATGAACGCTATGATGTTAATTACTCTATTTAATTACATAATTATTTTAGAAAATCAACGTGTACTTTCCAAAGCCACTTTGCATTCTACATAGTTAAGAAAGATCCAAACCGCAAACAAGTTTTACACAAAATAGACAAAGTAAATCGCCCTCAATCCCCTCATCACATCAATAAAGAAACCCAAGACCTTTTTCTCAAGGTTTTCGGAGACAAAAACTTTGAAACACATTTTTGGAGCACCGAGAGGCAACAAGAACATCGACATTTATAAATAAAAACAGACTGAAACTTGCGAAGAACTTGATTTATATTCTAGAAACGACGATCTATAACGAAATTACAAAAAATATGGCCTAAAAGTATTTTTTGCCAATCGAGGATTGCCAATTATTTTGTAGGTACCTAATACAAACCAGGGGGCCTACTCGCTTACAAACGAAAACGAAATTTCGGACGAAATACGCGTATTTCCTGCTACGTTTCTCATCGATTCCGACATTGGTGGACGCGAGCAGTATCAACCAATAACGTTGCGGTGAATTTAATATTTAACGGTTTTCACCACAGAGTAAAGACTAAAGACAGAGGTGCCCTTATTAGATATATGTATGAAAAAAAAAGTGGTCATTGTTTTTTCATTTTCATTGTTCTATCTACCGGTAAATAGTTGAACTACTCGCTTCGTTTTATGTCGATGTTAGTACTAGGCTGACCACTCGGCCGACTTGCTTAGGGCCAGTCCCCTTAGTAATTGGTCCATGGTTTTCACATTGCCTTTATTTTATGATCACTGGCAATTTGTCTACCAATATATGTATTACAGCGACTACTCTAACAGACTTTTATAAGAGTCTGAACAAAAGCATTAAAGAAGCTCCCGTTTCAAACATGGATGCATTAAGCAGAAACGCAGCTATTAAGGCTCCGTTCAAATTAGGCGTGCAGGCGCGCGCCGGCGGTTTGAGTCTGAAATAATTTCCATTCATGCCGCGCAGCGCCACCGCAGCGCTGCATCTTTACGAGCGAACGCAGCTGTGAGAGCTATGAGAAAATAAATAGGAATACAGCGGAAACTCTTGGTGTAAACGATGCCTGTTTTGAGCTTGGAGAAGTGGAGGAATTGGAGGCATTGTGGAACTAAGTATTTCTAATTCAATTTTTATGTTAGTTTGGACTGATTCAGTTTATATTTATTTTGCTCTGGTTCTTCGCGACACAATTTTATTCACTATGCCTTTGTAAATAGACGTGTCTACAACATGCACATGCCGCGCGAGGCTGCTCACCCACATGCCTCGCGAAGCACGACGTTTGCCTCAGTCGCATGCCGCGCGAGGCAAATGGCGAGGCAACTGACACTCTAGACAGGGAAAGGTATACCCGATCAATCAGTTTGACACGTTTGACATAAGCAAACCAAAGCAGCACCAAACTAGGCGTGGCAAATGTGAGTGCTCAGGTGAGGCAGGGCGCGCATTTGCCTCACGTGAGGCAAGTTAAACTTGGCGAGGAAAATTTTCCTCGCGCGGCATGTGACACTTCTGGACGTAGCTAATAAATAGGAATTTATTTTGCTTGATCAGTATTTATACAATAAACAGAAAATGTTGGATAATGGACTTGCATTCCATTCTACCTGAATTAATCGTTCCTTCTAAAACAACCTTTCATCAAGTAGCTACAAAAGCTTGTTAAGATATCGCGTAGCTCAGGGCGCGGTGCCTAACACTAAGGCGTTTAATTTGCTTCCAGCTTTACATGATAAAGGAGGCAGCTAGTTACGTGACAACCCTTTGTCTGTGAAACTGTCGTACAAAGGAATACGTTTTTGTGTTACTGATGGGATTTTAATTAGTGGGGATCAAGAATAAATGAATAAATTGTCTTAGGTCTGTTTTCATTGAATAATGAGGGAGATACGTGTCTGTCCAAAATAGTATGTCCTACTAAACGGAGTCCATGGACACAGTACGTCTCAGTCGCTCGCGGATAATAATGTTGAAAACATGTCAGTATTGCCAATGTGATTCATCTTCTGGCGAATAATGCCTTCTTAAGTATTTATTAAGTAAATGGTCCCCTTCAAGTCGGCAATGTGTGAGCAATGCCTTTGGTATTGTAAGCATCTGTAAGCTACGGTAACTAATTAACATCAGGCGGGCCGTATGCTTTTTTGCCACGGCAGTCCTATAAAAAAAAATGGTCAAATTGCGATTACGATCAACGTGAATTTTTGAATGTAATGGTCTCTTAAACTTTTCGCATTTTGAACAACTTAAAATGCATTTTTAAAAGCTTTTAGCTCTTATTAAAGAGTCTCATAAAGCTAGCCCAGCTTGGACCGTTCAAATCCATAGCCCGAAATCTGAATAGCCTTTGAGCCCTCTCGATCTAGAAACGTTGGACACGAAAATCCCTACTTTAATCTGCAACCTGGCAAATAGCCGGCAAAAAGTCGACACTAAGGATTGTGTAGGCAATAAATTTAGCAATTTTCGGTAGAAAAATACCTCTTATTTATGTTCTAGAGTGGTGTGGACAGTAAGATATTGTTTTATTTAAAAGGCTTTCTGCTTTATGTGACTGTGATTTACGTGATGTGTGTGGGTTGTTCTTTTTTTTTTAGATAGTATAAGTGGTATAAGTGTGTTATTTATTTAAGCCCGTGGAATGTCCCAAAAAAAGTCAATAGTTTTCTTTTGTTTTGATGCACATGCGTATGTGCCCGAAACATGCGAGGGGAACTATACATAATACCGCCACTAACTCCCATCACTGATACTCCTGTAAGCCAGGAGCGACAAAGGCCTCCAACGATGACGCCGAGGTTTGACCCTCGACGAGCTCACGGTCCAGGGAAAAGCTTAGTTGTCTTAGAGCCCGCACGAATATAATTAAAAGAATGGATAGAAGGAGTTGAAAGCAACTTTGGTAGTCTCAAAACTTTGAGGAATCGGAACGCAAGCCTATGCGAGCCTTTGGTTTTTGATGGCCTTGATTATCGCGTTTTGGCTTGCTAGTCATTAATGGAAAGTTTAAATACACTTTCATTATTGTAAATTCCATTATTCAGATTTCAGAATCATTCATAAGTATGTAAACTTATACAATATTTCATAATCACCAGTTCCAAGAAGCCTGTAGAAAACCTCTGAGAAATTTCCGCCGTGAATGCGATTAATGCGGAAGAGCGCAAGACGTGTAGACGTGTAAATATTTAAAATTCTGCTGAGAAAGTTGCGCCGCACTCCCGCCGCGCCTCCCCGCGGCCGTCGCACTGTGAATATTTAACGCGGGCAATCGTACGCGCACATGTGCTTGTAATTACCAGGAAACTGTACATGGAAAGTTTTCTTAACTCTTATAAAGGAAGACATATTGCATTAGCAAAAATACCGATCAGGTTTAAGTAGTTATTTTTGTAGTATAGGGATGGAATTGGACTGACTAAAATATGTTATCAGATAATTATAAAGTCAAAGGGCTCATTGGCGGCGTCTTCATCAGGCGCATGCCTCGCGCGAGCACTCACTTTTGACGTCGGAACGCATAGACGTAATGTCATAATATGAGTGCTCGGGTGAGGCATGCGCGCCATATAGACACATCTATTTAGAATTTTCAAGCCGCAACTAAAATAAAATGTTGATTCACAACACGTATAAATTATTTAGGAACCGTTTAGTAAAAAAAACGTTATTTCATGTTAGCTAACACTAGCCAGTCGTTCAGTACGAATAGTCGCCTTTTTATTCCAGGGGCCTTACCACCACCTCTTATAGCAGTTTTGTTTTAACGTTTCAGCGGCCATTTGTGCAATGACGTTTCTTATTGTCATGACAATAAGAAACGTCATTGCACAAATGTCATGACAATAAGGTACGTCATTGCACAAAAAGTCGCTGAATCGTTAAAACGTTCCTATAATTGAATCGCGATAAGAGGTCGTGGTAAGCCCCCAGGCCGTCTACTTTCCAGGCTAATGAAACAGCTTACGTAGGTTATACTCATTTACATTCGCTGGCCTCATCTAAACAGCACTGTTTATTTTTACATTAAATTACGAGTATTTAAAACAGTGGCGCCCAACCTTTTAGCTTTACTTAATTTCATGACAAAGTTGAAATAAAAAAATGATGTTTCCAAATAGTACAGTAGTATAGTAGCTTCACGGCTGAATATTCAAAGGCTACTTAAATATTTAAGTCCCACTTAGCAGTTAGAGACGTTCTTATCTGTAATTTTTTGTATGGCGCGTCAAAGTTAAGCATATCTCAAATTTAAGTCGCGTACGAGTATTCGGCCATCAGTGAGACTGAGACTGTGGGACCCGAGTGCTCATCGCAATTTTAGCGATTTCGGTAACCGAATGGTCGAGGCAACCGGTGTCCAGTGAGCTGGCTCATATCTCACACAGAGAATCGGCATTGCCATTCAACGTGGCACTGCTGCCAGCCTTTAGGGCACTTTGCCAGGCGACGGCGGTCTGGCACAAGTGTATTTTTGTTAATATCTTTATTATATAGGTAGTAGGTGAGGTAGGTAATTTTGTGTATATTTCATTTCGTAAATGATAGAATAGAATAGAAGAATAATACAATCTAAATGATTGAGCTTGTATTATTTTCATTTTGATACCCTTCAAACAATGTTAAGCAGTATCTTTCAGAATATTCCGACTATTTTAAAGTCTACGATTACTTTACCAGCGGTAAAAATGATGCCTAAATATGAGTAAGTATTACTTAATAAATTCACATTATAGTTTAAAAAAATTGTTTACGTATATGTATTGTTATTAAATTGAAAATTGAGAGGGTCTTAAGTTTGATACTTATCACAAAATACATTTACCGCTTAATGTTCAGCACCTCATAGATAAGACTGATGGCCGATTCCCGCATCTTTGTGAACCACTGGCTTTAACATTAATTCGCAGGAACAAACCGGTCGTTAAGTAAAAACGGGTGAATTAATGGGGGACAGGTGAACCATGTAAACCGTGTTAACGAGTTCACCCGCCCCGATAAATAAACGATGATAACGGTGACTGTGGGCCCGCTTTTGTAGAGTTCAGGTAGACTGGATACTTTTGGGTCAAAAGGAGAGTCGATCGTACTTCAGTCATAAGTAGCGGCACATTAAAAATGTCCAAATGAAATAATTGCCAATAAAATAGATCCAAGGACTGAAACATCGGTGATATTTTAAACTTTTTATCCCATACCGTAAGTCTACAATTGGTTTTAAAGGAAAATGAACAGCATTAAATTCTGTACAATACACTGTTGTTGTAATCAGATTTGATCTGTTGATCTTTCATAATCTTAAGATCTGAAAAATGCTTCACGACCCGATTCGCATTCTCATTTCAACCGACTTCAAAAAAGAGGAGGTTCTCAATTCGACTGTATTTTTTTTGTGTGTTTGTTACGCGATTTCTCCGTCATTTGTGAACCGATTTTCATTGTTTTTCTTTTATTGATATGAAATAATTAGTTATAAAGGGCTACCTATAAATAAAAATAGGTAACAATACTCTTTTATTTATGTAGATTCCATCAAATTGCGGTGAGTAGTATACCTATCAGTGTCGGCAAAATCGCAATACTGTGAGGTTACGTCACTGGCCTGCGTTGTCGCTACAGGCGTACAAATAAATCGGCGGAAAATTAGAGCTGTATAGTAGCTTTATAAATGTAAATTAACATGAAAATATTGCATTAGATAAGTGGTTATCGTTTGTGAAGTACGCTCCTTGAGGAATGGTAGAGATAGGAGCGCGCTGGTTTCAAAGCGATGCTGTGAAAGCAACGTTAATGGGGCGAGATTTAACTTTATTGCTTAAGGAAGAGCAACGTAACAAAACACCAACCTTATCCTCTCCCCTCCCTCGGAAACGTGTGCGCGATGCCTTTGCTATTGCAAGTATCTATACGCTACGGTAGCTACTTAACAACAGGCGGGCCGTACGCTTGTTTTCACCTTAGTCACATAAAAACATGGGAATATTATCTATGTTGTGTGGTGACGATCGCCAGTCCGTCGCCAGTCGGTCGCCAGGTATGTACCTGTCATATTTTGACATATTTTCACTTGTCTACGGGGTTGGCGACGTCGCCATGGCTACTAGGTGTGTTATTTTATTTTTTACTGGACTCCGGTGGCAAAAAAGCGTACGGCCCGCCTGATGTTAAGCAATTACCGTAGCCTATAGATGCTTACAATACCTAAGGCATTGCTCGCACATTGCCGACCTGAAGGGGAGTGGGATGGAGGGAGGGGGAGGGGGGGGTGGGCTTACGGCTCTCTCACTCATCGTACGAAACGCAGCTGTAATAGCTGCTTTACGCCGATCTTCTGTGAGAGGGTGGTACTACCCCGGTCGAGCCAGCCCGTATATGAGCCGCAGTCAATTGGCTACAGCTTGGCTCTACCACCTTAAAATGTTACGGCCCTTTAGGTTCATATTATTATATCGATGACTGCAATTACTGATGTCATACTATGTAGATTCTCTTGTCTTCTGAACTGGTTTTTTTTGGAGTACCAGGATACCTCAATAGGATCTTGCTCTAACCTCAAGTATCTTCCCGATTCGGGCACTGGGGGCTTACCACGAACTCTTATTGCGATTCAATTACAGGAACGATTTAACGATTCAGCGTCTTTTTGTGCAATGACGTACCTTATTGTCATGACAATAAGAAACGTCATTGCACAAATGGCCGCTGAAACGTTAAAACAAAACTGCTATAAGAGGTGGTGGTAAGCCCCTGTATGCTTATATTACTCGCTATTCAACACTCTATAAGATTGTAGTTCATTCACTCATCAATATTAATACTTAGGTCAGTGATTGATTGTGATTGAGCGAGTGCCGACCGATTAACTCAGTTTTAGCGTAGACTCGGCTCACGCATCGGTTGGTTACGGGTTCGATTCCCGCCTGAGTACGGAAACTGCCAATTTGTAATTTGTCCTAGTCTCAGTGTCTGACTGGGTTCAACCTAGTCTGGTACCCATAGTACAAGCGTTGCTTAACTTGGGATAATACAGTTGGTAAGTTAGGCGATTTAAAAAAAACTCTCTCAAAATAAAAGCCAATAGACGTGTCTACAACATGCACATGCCGCGCGAGGCTGCTCACCCACATGCCTCGCGAAGCACGACGTTTGCCTCAGTCACATGCCGCGCGAGGCAAATGGCGAGGTAACTGACACTCTAGACAGGGAAAGGTATACCCGATCAATCAGTTTGACACGTTTGACATCGTTCTGTCTCACGACTGCCAAACTAGGCGAGGCAAATGTGAGTGCTCAGGTGAGGCAGGGCGCGCATTTACCTCACGTGAGGCAAGTCAAACTTGGCGAGGAAAATTTTCCTCGCGCGGCATGTGACACTTCTGGACGTAGCTATTCTATAACATCAACAGACAATTCACACAAAGAAACTACTAGCACTTATCAGATTCCCCGCGCGCCGCGTCGACACAAAACACGGGACGCGACACTCCTCCCTCATCGGAAAAAATGGCAGCAAATATTGTCACAGCAACACCGAGTAAATACCGCGAACTGTCTGTATCTGTAACACATCCCCAATTTCCGAACACTCCAATCTGATAGAAAAAACAGCGCTGCGGAAAAAGCGCTTCATGTTTAGGGTCGAATTTCATTTCTGCGCTCGAAGCTACGCGATTGCTGACATAGCAGAATAACATGACAACACGACACGGTCTGAGTGTCGTTGTTATTTGTACTAGGCGCGTAGTTTGTATTTGTAGCTGATGTGCGGGCCGGTATGTCATATATTCCTTATTTCCGAATGTTTACTGAACGAAGATCACTTTCATATTGATAGAAAACGAAATGGCTGTTGTTTTAAATCTCCAAAAATAAAATAATAACATATTTCATTTTATGGTGGTAATGACATAAAACTTTTATTTTGTTCCGTATTTATTTATTTATAATTAGAACGGTCAACATTACCAATTACTCTAAAAGATGACTACCTACCTACCTAGAATCATCTAAGTACCTACCTGTGGTCAAAGAGAAATTATTACCACGTACATAGGTACATTATGTAGTACTTCATATTGCTTCAGATAAACTTATACAATTATTTGAATACTTAGTAATTTTATTCGTCTCCTTCAAACAGATTCTTCAAAAATTACTGAGATATTGCAGAAAAACGTTTAATTTATTTCTATTGAGGTACAGGACCCTAAATTAACCTGAAACCTATCTGCTCCACTCGAACATGCCTGAAATCATTTACCCAGCGGTTGTTGAACAAACACCAATATTGTTATTCTTCTGATAGAGCGAGTTGCTAGTAAACAGGCGGCCGCGGCCGCCCGACGAAGCGGCGCGCGGCAATAGCTCTTGTGTCATATTTTTCCAAGTGCGTATCCTTATTAGGGGCGTTTATTAAGCTTTTCGGGTAACTGTGGTCCCTACAGGATTATTAGGGTTTCCTAGCATGTGTGCTTTTTACAGGAACATTATCTTGACTGTATCAAGATTTATTTTTTCTATGGTTATAATGTGAAAAGTGTTTGATGACCTTTCGTAGAAATTTCACAAATTACCTTTTTGTAATTTGCCCAGGGTTGGGTAACGATGGGATCGCCTCAAATCCATTGTGCCAGTACCCATAGAAATAGCGTTGCTTAATTTGGGATCATACAGTTGTTAAAATAGTCTGTTACTAGTAGGCGTGAGCGTTATTTCACGTCACCGGTTATATTAACTGGTTACGAGCTAATTCACCGAATCACTGTTTACGCGACGAACGAGTAACGGGTGATTTTTGTTAGAGGTTATTTAGCTGTAGCCCGAACTACATCCAGAGACATCTAAAAGTAACAAATACCTAACAATGTCTATATTTTTGTATACAAGAAGCTAGTAGTGACGAAAACCATAGGGTTACAAAACTAACCAGTTACAAAAATCACCTATTAAATAACCGGTGACGACTTTGACGTAACCGGTTACGTTACGTTTCGTGAAAATAATGTAACGACACACGTCTAGTTACTAGCAAATAATTTAACATTTCCTGTTACCTATCAACGAATTCTGTGAAACGTTACACCCACAAATTAACGGGAACAGAAAAGTAGGTTACAGAGCATTTCCGTAGGGAAAGCTAGCTCTGAAAGCGGCGGTCGCCGTCGCGTTTTCACTTCGAATGTATTTCCGGAGAGCGAAGTGGTAAAGCGAACTACAAATAAATATTTTACGGAAGCACTTAAGCTTGCCCTTCTATAAGCCAATTTGTAGTGTTTTATTGTACAACCAGCTTTAGCTACGTCTTTGAGTGGAAACTAATGTCGTATATAAAAAGGAAATGGTTTTCACGTAAACTCGAAGATTCGGAAAGGAATAAACTTTAAAATTTCTTCGAGAATAAAAAGTAGCCTGTATATAAAATAAAATATAACGTCACGACTTTTTAATCCCCATTCGGGGGTAGTCAGAGACTTGAGTGGCCATACACCACCACATTGTGGAGGTATTAACCAACTCAAAGCCCACGTTTCACCAGATAGTCAGAACCCAACGTGACAGGTGGTGAACCTTGTCGCCGTGTATACAGGAACTGACCATTACCTAATCCCGAGGGATAAGTAGGTTTTGTAAAACGTCCACTTGGTGTCCTTCGGAGATTTGTTAGCGTATAAAGTTTAAATAAAACACTTGTTGCTGATACTGACGAATTTGAATATATTGAATAAACACACTGGTATAAGAACCAATAAATAACACAATGCTTGCTTGCTGCAAATTCATATAGCGACATCTATCGCGTATTATAAAAACATCGAGTTCTCTATTCAAAATAATCATTATTACAGTGCCGAACCAAACGCAATAAACCTCCGTTGTACATACTCCGCCACAAAGGCACACAGTGCCTTAATACCTTAAAACTAAATAACTCAAAAATCCTTTTACATAGAACAAACAAAAAACATAATACACTGGTTAAATACTATTCTGTTACAGGAAGTACGCATAACTTAGAGGTGGATCTTTTAAATATAGAGGTTTTAGTTTTGACCGTGACCACTCGTGTGATCCCATCATGACCTGGGTGCTTTTTACCCACCAAACCATTAACTGACCCATCAATGGATTGACTGACAGCCCCGTATTCTTTGCAGATGTCATACATTTACATATATACAACTTTATCAATTGCTTTGCTCGTAATATAACATGTTTATTGTTAATGTAATTAAGTGTTAACTGCGTCCATCCATGGACGGTTTGACGATGAGCCTCTGCAATGATCAGGTAAGATAGATGTGCCCCTTTGGGCAGAATAATCGGATGTATTCTGCTGGCCATTAATTGTGATTGTACTAATCTACCACCAACTCTCAACATATTTCCGCGACCCAGAAACGGGTTTAAAGGTTTTAACATACTTACTTTGTTCACTTCTTGCTTATCCTTTACTGTAAATTCTGTCGTTTCTAAATAATTCTTATATTTCCTTCCAGATTTCTTTGCTAACAGGAAACGTCTACAATAAACAATGACTCTCATCAACCTTGTTAGCGTTGAAAACCATGCACATATAGAACCAATGTCACCTTCCTCATTTGTGGTAAAATGATGGACTTTGATAGCTTCTAACTCAGTCTTTAGATCAGCAAGTTTTTCGAGCATTCCTCGGGAGGCGCAATCGGCAGAATTTTGCTGAGAGGAGACGTTTGACCACTGTTTTGGATTAAATGAGGTAAGTATCTCTGACACTCTGTTAGCAACGAAAACTTTCCATTTGTTCGGCATATTATTAAAATAAGCAAGTACGATAGCTGAATCCGTCCACGCATGCATATTAGATTTATCAATTTCCATAATCTTTGCTACATCCAACATAAGCCTACTGACCAAAACCGCACCACATAACTCCAACCGTGGAATTGATACATGCTTTATTGGAAAAACTTTCGATTTAGCAGTGACCAACGAAATACGAACATTCGTCAACATTTCACGATAAGTATACCATTCCTTTAATATGTCTTGTGGCACAGTTGCATCCCATAGTATTATGCACGATGTTATCCAACCTAAAGAGTCAAACAAATGCGAGATTTCTGCTATCAATTTTCTTTTTGTTACAGGTTGTTCCAGTTTCTTCATCTTCACTGCGTAGCAGAATGTATCTTCATTTCGTTCCCAGGTAAGACCACGTATTTTTATTACCTTGTCCATCTTAATGTGAAAACTGTCTTTTGTTTGCTGTCCTCTCTCCCCTTCCTTGATCCAATTGATCAATTCATCTTTGTTACTTAACCATTTCTGTAGAATAAATCCTCCTCGCTTTAGTAGTTCGTTCATCTGTTTATAAATTTGTACTCCTTCTTCCAATGTATCGCATCCAACAATTGAGTCTGGCGTATGTAACACCACTCCGACCTTTGTTGTGTCTCTTTCTTCTTTCACCACAGCATGATGAGGTAAGTAAACCGCTTCATTTTTCTTTTCATCAGGTTCCATAACTTGTATTGCATGCTCAAGATCTAAATATTCCTGGATATCATTCGCATATTGCTTCTTCAAACTCAAATCTTCATTTAGTTTATTTTCTAACAATCTAAATCTTTTTTCAGCTATTCGAAAGTCGCCATATTTGCAAACTCGATCTACGGTTCGAAAAGGTAACTTAACAGTATATTGTTCCCCTTTATCTCTGGTGGTATCAACAAAGAATTGTTCACAACGGTTTTCTTCTTCGGTGAACTTCTGAACTCTTGTTAGCTCCACATCAGATTCCAACTCCCAAGATGTCTTTAACTGCTCTTCATCTTCATGTATCTGGCAGTGAAATGCTAAACTTCCTTCACTCTGATCCAACGATGACCTGACCACTCCCGATAAAATCCAACCTAAACTAGTGAATTGAGCAACAAGTGACCCAGCTGGTCCTCTTTTGATACCTTCGCGCAGAACTTGGCAGTATACATCCGCTCCTAATAACATGTCTATCTTATTGGGTTCATAGTATTTAGGATCTGCAAGCTCGATATCTCGAAGTTCTGGCCACTCAATCTCTACTTTACGAGACGGTAGGAATGTCGTAATAGATTTGAGAACATACGCCTTAACTGTAATTACAGTACTTGAATCCAACCGTGATTGAATCTTAATGTTGACAACTGCCTTGGAAGTAAGGTTTGAATTTCCACCTATACCGGAAATTTTATTTTTAATGTGCATCTTCTTTAGTTTCAGATCCTGTACTGTGGCTTCCGTCACAAAATTCGCTTGTGACCCTTGATCTAGAAGAGCCCTTAAAGTACTCTTCTTACCAGTCTTCGACTCGGCTCTGACTAATGCCGTAGCTAACAGCACCTGTTTGTATTTACGGCCTGTTGAATAGCAACTAACCAATGGATCGGAGTTTTCCGAATTATCATTTTCATAACCTGCCTGAATAGGCCCTGGTTCCGGATCTTCTACCGAAACATCGCTAACAAACTCCTGGATAACACCAGTGGTCTCAGCTTTATCCATATTTTTAGGATGCAGCAATTCGTGGTGACGACGGTGACATATTTTACAGCTTGTGTTACTATTACATTCCTTCGCTGCATGATTGTTTCCCAAACAATTAAAACAAATACTTCTGGTCATGACGAAATCACGACGTTGGTCAACGGTCTCACTAGCAAACTTCTTACAAGCCCACAGTTTGTGCTCTCCTGAGCAAAATGTACACACAGGCTTCGGTACGTGTAGGGTTTTGAATTTGGAAATATTATTATTCACGTTAGCATTATTAGAGTATTTATTCACGGTTGACCGAGTATCAATAAATTCAAGAGCTCTGTATCTATTTGTTAAAAACTCTTTAAATTGCTCGTAAGTGGGCAGCTCTTCAGAGGAAATACTATTTGTTATAGAAAATTCCCACTGTTTTCGCGATTCCGTATCTAATTTTAAACTAAGGATGTGAATAATAATTATGTCCCAGTTCTTGACCTCTACGCCTAGATTAGACAAACCACATAGACAATCATTTGTGGTGTCTATAAGCTCTTTTAAATTGCTAGCGGATTCAACAATGATGTTCTTTTGACTCAAAAATCTTTTAAGTATAAAATGCGACAAATATCTTTTATTATCATACCTAGATTTAAGCTGTGACCAACATCTTTCATAATTTGCGTCAGAAATAGGAATTTGTCGGAGCAATTGTTCCGCTTCGCCCTCCAAATAACTTTTCAAATAATGCAACTTTTGAACGTTTTGCAATTTAGTGTTACTATGAATTAAAGAAACAAACAGATCTCGGAACGTTATCCACTCAGTATATTGACCGGAAAATGACGGTATCTTTATTTTCGGCAACTCAACATATGCTGGTTTTGAATTCGTGCATTGAGTATGCTCGCATAACAACTCCTGTTTGACCTGTTTATCAGAATATTTATTTATTATATCTTTGAGTTCGGTTTTATATTCCGTATAGGTCTCCTCAGCTTGATCATACACTTCTTGTTTAACATATTCCTGCTCAACTAACTTCATTCCAAATTTTTCAATCAAATACCTATGTGTAGCTACAAATTCTGACCATAACTCATTAATAGATTCTAGCCTGACTTGAGCATAGCCTAAAGTTATTCGATCTTTAGCAACGTCACCAAAGTTGGATTTAGCTTTTATTATGTTCCGGAAAATATCCATTTGTAAAAGTAACTTTGAATCCATTTTGACCGGGGTGTGGAACAAGCCTTAGTTAAGTCAATAATAAACAATAGTGTACTAAAATGTCAATACTGCAAACCGAACCGTCAAACAAAGACAAAACAATAGAACAAAATTATTTCGTACATTACAATGCAATGTTCAAAAGATTACCAGGTAATTTTCAGAAATTTATCAGTGAACTTCTTCAAAACTATTTTGAAACTTTTAGCGATTAAAGTTGAGTTTTACTTGGTCAATTAATTATGACGTAACACATTATCACTCACTGATGCTGTCCTTGTCACTCACAATTCGACATCTGACGTCACCTTGCGTCACCGACTTTCTCTCTCGATCCAGGCTTTCAGACGTTAGTTCCTCCGTCCCGAAGACCAGAGACCGGCTTCTCCACCAAGTCCCGGCTCCTGCTGCCTGCAGCCAAACCACTGGCTGCGGCGTACCTGGAAAGAGAAGAGTACCCAGCACCGAGCCTGGGCACCTTCGCACTGTTTCAATAAAGTGCGGCTCCGAAGGACCATTTTGTAAAACGTCCACTTGGTGTCCTTCGGAGATTTGTTAGCGTATAAAGTTTAAATAAAACACTTGTTGCTGATACTGACGAATTTGAATATATTGAATAAACACACTGGTATAAGAACCAATAAATAACACAATGCTTGCTTGCTGCAAATTCATATAGCGACATCTATCGCGTATTATAAAAACATCGAGTTCTCTATTCAAAATAATCATTATTACAGTGCCGAACCAAACGCAATAAACCTCCGTTGTACAGTTTCCTCACGATATTTTCCCTCACCGTCAGCGAACGTTGAACGAGCGGCGAAGTAGCCTGTACTAAACTAAAAATAAACACTTTATAATTTAATTTAGTTTGACAAGTCTTTCTAATTTCGCGCAAGTTCTAGTTTAATCCAATTTACCATTATTGTATAAAGTACTACTCTCTGTCATCCGAAACCTATTAGTGGAACTATCTGTAAACACAACTAGTTTAAGATTAGAAGCCTATTTTGTCATTTCAAAAGCCTTATCTCTGTTTTGAGTCAATGCTTCCTACACAGGCTGAAAATTTGGAAACTGATCTGATAATTTTGTAGATTCGTCTGAGTTAGCTCATATTTTTCCTACTTGGGATAAGAACGTCGATAGGAAAGACGTTTGCGAGAAACTTCACGTAACAATTTCTTCGCCACAGCACCTCATTACGGGAACTTTCCAAACCAAATTCACCGACAAACGTGAGTTTTAGACTACACGTACCTACGTACCGCGACGGTTCCCAAATATACCGGGAGAGACAAAATTCAAGTTGAAGTGCGCTGAGGAGCTAAAACTGCCAAGTTTTGTTCCACTTGTCTGGGATTGTTCTGTTAAGTTCCAGGAGTTGGCTAAGTACAGAGCTTGAGCGTTATGTAAGTAATCTGGGCTATCTCGTGAGCTTTGTATAAATAGCTGCAGATCATTAAAGGTTACGCTCTCTGTGTGTGCAGACTTAATGAAATGTTTGCCAAAAGCTGTGTATTCAATGTGCGGTGAAATATGTATTACGGAATAGTTTCTCTGTAATACGAGATTGTGAGCATACCTTTACGCCGATCTTTTTTGAGAAGGTGGTGCTACCCCGGTCGAGCTAACCCGTATATAACCTGCATTTCATTGACTACAGTTTGGCTCTACCATCAAATTCACAGCATTTCCAACTATACTCGATAACACACCATCACGCCTGATTTTCCCGAAGGGTTAGGCCGAGGTGGTAATAGAACTATTATTTCAGGCTTTTTAGTGCTTCAGGTTTTTTTTTGAAGTCGGTTCAATATACAAATTTGATTGCCACAAGCACCGACAGAGTATGACGCGTGACACCCCGCAACTCGCGGCTCCCCAGTTAATTGGCCCAAAGTGAATTAAACTGATAAAATCTTCGACGAAGTGCGGTGATTTATTGCCGCGGTCGGAATTACGGTTTGTTGAGATATAGGCTGTATTCTCTGGCACCCTGCTATGGCCCTTATAAACTCTGATTGTATACTAACGACTTCTGTCATAGGTAAATTTTGTGTTCCGGTGGTAAGTTTGGTGCGAACTAAAGGGTTTATTCCATTGCACTATCCTTAGTTTAACATTTGGACCAATAATTGTGGCAGTTTATAATTGCTATCATTGGTAATCCTGAGATTAATTACAGCCTGTATATTTAATAGTTAAAGGTCACACTACAAACTACAGTGCGTCGAAGCCTGCAGTCAGAATATGTCGGCCATGTCATCATGTGCGGCTGTGATTAGGCCGATGACAGTGTCTACGTAGTAATTTACTTATGAGCCCCCAAGGCGTAGAATATTTAATTGGAATTCACTCCTAATAACACTATTTACACCCGCAATATCTACATTTAATAACAAATATTTGAATACCAATATTACATCCGAGGTCGTAATAAATGTCGCTTTAGAGAACTGCCAAACTTTAATATCGCGTGTCTCATAAACAGGCTGACATCACAGAACATCGAATGATACGGTGACATGATGGAACTAATATAGCTGGGGTGAACAAGTGTCGACGAGGTGAACAGAAATGTGGAAAGTAATAAATGGATTTGGAGGAGTCGCTTGTCAATAGAACAAAGGGTATCCACAATAATTTCTAGTTATTTTATTTGTTTTAATTTGAACCATCAAAATATTGCCCCAAATTCATAAAAAATAATAGTAAATAGATGTTTATTTATTTATTTATTTATTTATTAACCAACTTATACTAACATAATTATATACATATAAGTTATAGGTTACAGTATAGTTATACAACATAAAAATAAAATTGAAAATTAATATAGAGATTAAAATTACAGCATAGTGCATACCTACCTATTGACATACTATTGTGCTGGGAGTGTCAATGGACTCCAAGTAACTGGTAGCTGCAGCTAGGAATCTCGGTTCTGTGTGTGCGAATGGGTCTACGGATTCGTCATAAACTAATATTTTGTTGATGAGTGTCAGAGCATGGTAAAGTGGTGTGAAAGTGATAGCTGCGGTGCTAGCGCTGGGTATCGCAAATAGAGTATGCTTCCGGGCGCGGAGTGTATGTCGGATTGGTGGAGGTACGTTGAGGCAGATAAATTGAAGAAGAGACGGATTTATTAAGACGCCGCGGATTAGACGGACGCATATGGCGCGCATGCCTCACCCGAGCACTCATATTATGACATTACGTCTATGCGTTCCGACGTCAAAAGTGAGTGCTCGCGCGAGGCATGCGCCTGATGAAGACGCCGCCAATAGGTATTTTTCAAAACAAAAGTAGGTACAAGGATAGCATAGAGTGCATGTCAAATCAAATCAAATCAAAAGTTTTTTATTCATGTAAGCTCAATAAAGCGTTTATAAATAGTCAAGATAAACAATATTTTAGCATTACCACCGGTTCGTAATGTTGCTTCCATTGAGAAGAGCCGGCAAGAAACTCAATGGTTACTCTTTTCAAAAGAATAATTGTACTTATACATTTTCAAACAGCAACGCTGTGTGAGCAGGCAGGCATTAACACATAGTGAATAAAAAAACAAAATAAGGTATTTAAATAAACAAAAAAAAATAAGAACTAGCCTAGAAAGCTGTGCATGCCTACTCCCACTTTACAGTTAAACCCAAAGGTGAATATTTCGAACTATTGTTTTGGTGTGATGCTTTCCGTCCTTAAGTGAAAATTTAACAAACCTGAAAGTTAAGGAACAATGATGTCAAGTGGAAAATGGGCGGACCAGTCCCTGCAAGCAGCGCCCGGAACCCGAGCATGACTTGAGCAGCGGCATCATCCTCCTCAACCATTTTAGAGGGAAGAGGGTGACCCGCTCCACAGAGCCACCGCAAGCAAGGACATTAGAGTGAGCATGACCGATCCATTACCGCAGCGACATAGTTCAGCAAAGCTAAGTAAGCGTACGGCAAGACAACACCCGCTACAATTGACATACAAATGCTTGTCAATGGCTACATGATACATGATTTCCACAACTTAAAAAGGTGGTAATTGTTACTAATATGTCAATAGCGCTAAATTAAGAGAAGGAAGAGGAAAACAATAAATAAATGGACTATTAAAGTGTTTTTTTGTTAACTTTTCTAGTTTTAAATCAAATTTAAATCTAGAATTGGAAAGTTTTCGTAGTTACACCGAATTTAGTTCGATTTTTGTCTGCCCAAGTGCTTCCAAACCTGAAGCGAATCTCTATAAAACATATTCCACTGAAACTCATTAAACAAGCCTCACTTTTCCCTGAAGTCTTAAATATTATAAAACCGTCGGAAACCACATCAAAGGACTCCAAAACTTAACGACGCAAAATGTTCATGCCACATCTGCAGAATTTTAGAAAAGTTAGTAGGTAACTTATGTTCTGTAGAGGGAAGAGTTCACCGATATTAATTTCTACTCCTCAATATGTATGAACGAATACTTCCAAATCACCAGATACTTCTATCAGGTAATAATAATTATAATATAATAATAATATTCTGGGACATTTTTGTACACACGGTTACCTGATCCCAAACTAAGCAGAGCTTGTACTATGGAAACCAGATAACTGATATTACTACATATACTACTTTTTTATTTGTAAATACATACTTAATATACATATACACCCAGACTCGGGACATACAGACATGTTCATGCACACAAATGCATGTCCCGGGTAGGAATCAAACCTACGACCTGCAGCGTGAAAGGCGCTTCCGCGCCAACCACGCTAACGGGCCCGTTTAACGTCCCACTCCTGGGCACGGGCCTCCCCTCAATGCGAGGGGGATTCAGGCCATAATCCAACACGCTGACCCAGTGCGGGTTGGTGGATTTCCGTCTTTCGAAAATTTGTCAGAAAAGTTTGTTCTATCAGGTATCTTATCAAATATCGTACCATATCAAAATTACCAGGTGATTATCAATATGCTAATGAACTTTACGGAATAATATCCACAACTCCCGGCGCTGTGTGATTATTTCTGCGACATATGAACTGATTGCTATTTCATAGTACGTTGACACGACGAAGAGCTCGCTCAGTTGTATATTGGCGGCGTCTTCACCAGGCGCATGCCTCACCCGAGCACTCAGATTTGACGTTGAAACGTATAGACACAATGTCATAATATGAGTGCTCGGGTGAGGCATGCGCGGCATATGGACACATCTAATGACATGTCATTCCTAACTAATGTGACTGGTTGCTATTTCGCTGCCGTAATTGGGTGCTGTATCAATATAGTCCGTGAAGCACATGACATAAACTAATGGGAAGTCAGTGAAAGCTTGTTGAAGGTATCTGTCATCATTTTAATTAAGTTTTATAGGACAGTCTCAGAGTACAGTGGAGTACCTTGCCTTACCTTGCACAGAGTACATACTAGTACTTCTTAGTTCCAGCTTCAAGGTTTCTTGGTACTTACTTGAGCTTTTTTTTATGTAAAATTTAGATTTTTAATAAATCTATTAGGTACTTACTTCTCTAGGCGATACTATACGACTGTATACTTTGTCGTTTATAACATTTAAAGTCGCGGTCTGAATAATTCCACGCATTTTTGGAAGAGAGTTTACTCTTAAACCACACATTAATTTAACCTGCCAGTTTACGTCAATACTGAACGATTGTTGTACACAATCACAGTGGCTCATTAGAAAGTGTTTAGCTGTTTGTATCTCGTGGGTGCACCGGGTATACACGGTCGTAAATTAGCAGGACAACGGACGCGTGCTGCGATACACCGGTATCGGCGTGTTCACAAATTTCGACGTGTATTTGGCGCTGTGGGTGGTAATGTGTGTCGGAAAGTTTGATAGCGCGATGTTGTGCCAGTAAATTATTGAGTGCAATTTACATTAACTTAGGATACCTGCCTACTAGTACAACTGATATTTCTAATTAGGGCCACCGCAGACTTGCTACTTTTAGCAACGGCGATCGGCGATTTTGATGCTGCGTCTCGCTCGTTCGCGCTCGAAGAAACGCGACGCAGCATCGATACTTCACATAATCGCCGGTCGCCGATGCTAAAAGTAGCAAGTCTGCGGAGGCCCTTACTCGGTTATTTCTTCGTTGGAATTGGCTGAGTCCCCCCTGTTAGCTCAGTTCATTAATTCAGTCAGAGAGTGAATTTGGGTGCACAAAAGATATCACCTCTGCTTACCCTCCTGAATATACAGAAGTGATGGTGTTAATAAGTTTACCCAACTTTAAACCTCGCCAAATCTACTTCCGCAAAGACTGAGACAGCAAACGACAATAGGCACAATCCAAACGTTTTACGAATTTAAGTTATTTCTAACGTAATTACGTCGAAAGTTAAGTAATTATGCACGTAAACAAAAGCGTTTCGACTGAGTTCCGGAGTCAAGTTGACAACTGAACCGAGCGTTTTGGAGTGTACTATACGATGCGGGTTGTATTGTTCAACTGTGGGATTTGCGATATTTTCCCTCATGTCATATTAGGAAGTCGGTGCAAGCATGCGGTTCCTCAAATTAATGTGACTTGAAATATTAAATTCTGCTTGAAATAGAAACAAATGCTTTAAATGACGAAGAGCATTTTAGTGAACCTACTTTCATCACTTATCTATGTCATGGGGGAGAGCATTATTATCATTAAAAGCACACTAGCCCATTCGCCCACGGCGCTACTCAAAAGAAACTGGTCACTAACTTAAGTTACTAATGAAGAAAAATGAGTGAGTGAATGAGTTTTTAGAATGTAATAGCACTAGTATATCTAAGGTGGTTCGTACACGGCACTTCTCAAGAGATACTGATAAGTAATTACATGCGACTTGACATGCTGGTCGCGCGCAACTGAAGGGCTAGCCAAGTGGCATGAACGCTAATCGAATAGAAATATAATAAACTTCACAATATATGGAAATGTCAAACGTCGCTATGTAAATGGCGGCGTCTTCATCAGGCGCATGCCTCGCGCGAGCACTCACTTTTGACGTCGGAACGCATAGACGTAATGTCATAATATGAGTGCTCGGGTGAGGCATGCGCGCCATATGGACACATCTATTCAACAACAAGTCGCTATGAAGATCACGCGTGACATCACGTGACTTATGTCATTTCCATAGATGAAGCGTAGCGAATTTGTAGACGTCAGCCACTTGTCTAGCCCTTTTGGTTTCGATAGACTTTTCTGTGCTGCGTACTTGCGTGATCGTGCTTTGTTTTTTCTTGTATAGAGCTTGGGGAGTTACTAAATGATTACGTTTCTTTTGAGTAGCACCGTGAACGAATAGCCTCACTGTCAGTGTGAGGAGATTCGGGCCACATAGTTCACCACGCTAGTCCCGTGCGCATCGGCGAACTTTACACGTCTTTTAAAAGATTTGCTACACTTCACGTTCAGCAAGTGTGAATCATTGTATGAGATCTAATAATGTTTTTTCCACCACAGTCCCACAAACATCCGTTCCGTGTCACGGCGGTTCCCTCTCGCGGTATATTTGTATAAATATCCTCAAATTAACCCGGATCCTGCGACCGGGATCGAACTGGTGTCACTCTTATCAGCTCAAATTGCTTGAGCGGGGCGCGACGTGCGTTCCGATGTATGCGTGACGTCGGATATGGTATGCGTATGTATCTTTTTTATTACGAAATGAAACTTTCAAATTATCATGTCTATAAGTTTCAACTCTACACACACACGCGCACACACACACACACGCGCGCACACACACACGCGCGCACACACACACCCATACACACTACACACACAACACTACACTGTTTTACGCGAATTACGAATGTCACAGCCGGAGGACTTAAAAAAAACCAAGATTAAAATATAAAAATGATTTAATTATCAATTACAATTAATTAGTGTTACAAAATTAAGTAGTAGTTAAGTAGTAGCTAGTACCGAAGTGCATGCTTATCGCTAGGCAACGTGGTCGATGGCGATGGCGTGGGATACCGCGTCAGCGTTTACCTATGTAGGTAAAGTTGGTGCACGAGGCGTCGACTCAGCATGCCCCGGTCACGTTGTTCTTGAATGACGCAAATGTATTCTGACACCTCGGCGGTATGACTACTACACCCATCAGCGTTACTGGTGTAAGCAGAGCGTGTAACATCTCTACCCTTAAATCAGCAACTATTTGAGTACGTTGAGCGAAAATGTTGCTGGAGCCCTTTCTTTAGGTTTTTCAGGAACGGCGTAGATGTCATCTGTAGGCGGCTTCTTCGCTTCTGGTGCTCTTCGTTGAGATACATGGCGTAAGACGACAGCGATGATGACTATAAGTGCTCCGGATAGTACGACATAGAATGGTATAGTCGTATGATACAGCGACTCGTAATCTCGGATGTGATCCATCTCCGGCGGATGCTGCAGCAAGATTTGATTCTCTACGTTGTGTAGACTTCTTAGGTTTATAGAATTTAACCTGATGTGTTGGACGACGGCCGAATCGTTAATTGTGTAGTTAGATATCTCGGCTAACTTGAAAGGCTGTCCTTTTATTTGGTCCTCTTCGTTAATAATGGTTATTTCGTCAGTGCGCAGGGAACATGTTCTAGGTATCGTAGCGAGATAGCTTCCGTGCAGTGAAGTAAATTCTCGGCGTTCACAATTTAGTTCCGTCTTCGTAGGTTTTGGGAAGATTAATGTGTAGTGCTGGTCATCTAGCTGCTCCAGTGCTGGCTCGGTGAGTAAAATCTTAGTCGGCTGGCAGGTGTCGTCTACGGCTTGGCTGAAGATGAGGTTTTGTATGCAGTCCGGATGTTCTCTCGGGCGATTATTTGGTGTTTCTTCACAGATATGGTGCTGATTAAACTTCGGGCATTCAGCCTCCATGTACATGAAAGCTTTCCCATTAGTTGCTATGTATGGATAAGGTGGGATAATAGTTTGCAAGGATTTGTTGGGAACAATTGCTAATCTATATAGCTGAAATATAACAGGAGAGATAACCGGGATTTTAAAAATGAAAACTATTCTTTTACCTGCAAAATAGTAGCCTGGTTTAATTATTTTATAATATTCTCTTATATCAGACTCTAATATATGATCGTGTCCATATAAAGATTTAAGCCTATCGACCATGTCTCTTAAAACATTAAAACCTATCATACTATGATGTGCGCTCGATGCGCGGACAAATGCTAAACTATCTTCTATCTTATTTAATCTTAAATATAGGTCCTCAGCGTTTTCGCTGATTATGGACAAAATCTGAGCGAACTTAATAAATTTCATTAGATAAGGTTTCCTATCTAAAAGTAACTCAATGGTGTCGTTAATTCTAACCTGGTTTTCAACAATCTGATTTAATAAATTATCATGTTGAATCATCCATTCTTTATTAAGACTCATATGTTTGCCCAACTCAGATGACATCTTATTTTCATTGCTTTCTAAAATTTTAATCGCAGAGTCGTATTTTAATGCATCTGCGTAATCTAAGTTACCTGTAATACTTTTTATAATAGACCCTAATCCGTTAATAAGGCTCCTCTTATCGCGGTTAGGTTCAAGGCTGTTTATTTGATCTCTAATTTTATTTAATTTATTTGAAAGGTAATTAGTTTGTAATTCATATAAAACTATCGTATTATTATCCAGTATGAATTCGAATGATTTTAATTGAGATTCTATAGAGTCAAGTCTGTCTTCAACGGTAGTAAGGTCAAGGTATTGTATAAAAGTGTGGTAGTGTGTTATAAGTCTCGTTTGTCCAAGGTTAAATGGGAGTAGTCCGGGTCCATTGTCCAAATGCTCAAGTCTTATCTCGTGTGCCAGGGTCAGTTGGAGGATCATCGTCTGGATTATTCTGAAACAATTTAGGTACACGTTTAAGACGATTTTTGGCGATGGGACCTTTCTTTTTGGACGTGTAGATATGAATCGGTAAGTCAGCTAACACTGTGTCTTGCGTATAACGCGGTGCAGTTTTCTGCCTGCTAGCTATGGGATTCTTAATGAAAACTTGCTGATCTGGTCGATATGCTACTTCCGATTCTCTAGTCTTATTGCGATTTTCAATTAAGTTAGTTCGGTTCGCAAGTGAAGACTCGTTAAGTAAATCATAGACAGATTTCATCTGACTCTTGTGATTTATGATATACTGTTGCATAAGATGTTCGGTCAGGTCAATGTCTAGTGGATCTCTAGGATCGAAGTGTCCTCTTATTACGTCATGAGGCCTACACTTTGTGAAGCTGTGTACGGAGCTATTATAACCTAATACGGCATAAGGCATTAACTTTATTATTGGTTCATCCTTCTGTTTAAGTTTTAAAATTCGTAAGTGCTCTAGTAAAGTAGAATGGAACCTTTCTATCATACCGTTGTCGTTAGGCGAATGAGCTAATGTTTTATGATGAGTAATCCTATGTAATCTTACGAATTCGGAAAATAGCTGATTTGTGAATTCCGTACCATTGTCGGTAACGACGGTTAAAGGAAGGCCATGATGGGTACCATAGTTTAGGAGAGCTTGAACTATGCTTACTGCTGTACCGTCTCTCAAATGGTAAGCTTGACCGTATTTAGAAAACGCGTCCATGAAGGTAAGGTACTTCTCGTTTTGGGCTGTGAATAAATCTAAGTGTACTATCTCGAGAGGTTTGGTCGCGGGTGGAACGATATTAAATTGGGGTTTAATTGGGTTCCTATCATATTTAGATTGTCCACATATTGTACATTCGTTAATATATTTAGTAATTTCTTCCTTCATTTTAGGCCAAAAGTATCTCCGTGATAGAGCTAGGTAACACTCGTTTATCCCTCTATGATTCGTTTTACCTTCGTGATAGTGTTTGATAATTTCCTGTTGCCTTAAGTATTCTTTAATATCTTCTACTTCAGTTTTAGTTAAGACGAGGTTCATGGACGAACTTTTGAAGTGAGTTTGGATGACTGGAATGATCGAATACATACCTAACGGTGGAGTAATTTTTAAACAAGTTTTGACTTTAGGGTTAACGAATTCTTTTATGGCATTGATGACGTCTTGTTCCAAATTGGATTCGGAAATTTGGACAGAAGTGCGTGTATGCGTGTCGAAAGGTTTGGTAGCGGTCGGCCTACGTTTAAAATCACCTACTATAGTTAAACACAATTGTCGGTGAAATTTGTTTAAGGGTTCGTCCGTTATGGGGACCTCAAGTATGGGGTTCTCGTGACTAGTGTGAGCAGTGGCAGTAGTAGAGCCGTGAGAGTGAGATGGAGGTCTCTCAGATGCGTTAACGGCCATCGAATCTGTTTCTTCGTTATTAATTTCGATTCGGGACAGTGCGTCTGCGTTTGTGTTACACTTGCCTTTTTTATAGACAATAGTGTAGTCATATTCGCTAAGCTTAAGTCGCCACCGAGTTAATCGAGAGTTTGGCTCCTTAATGTTCATGATCCACTGAAGGGGTTTATGGTCGGTTACTATTTTAAACTTCCGACCGAAAAGGTAAGGCCTAAAATATTTGGTAGCCCAAACTATGGCTAGAAGTTCCTTCTCGATTGTGCTATAATTAATTTCACTTTCGTTAAGCGTTCTGGAGGCGTAACAAACAGGTTTGTCGGATCCAATGGGACCTTGCGAGAGTACGGCACCTATTGCCAAATTTGAAGCATCTGTTGTTAGGATGAATTCCTTCGTGAAATCGGGGTACTGCAATATGGGATCGTTTGTTAATAGGGACTTACACTTTTCGAAACACTCGGTGTATTCTGAATTCAGGACAATTTTACTGTGTTTTTTCAGGCACTTAGTCATTGGCTTAGTTATTCGGGCAAAGTCGGGAATAAATTTCCTGTAATATCCGAGAAGTCCTAAGAATTGTTTTATTTCCTTTACAGTTTTGGGAATAGGATATTTTTGTATTGCCGAAATTTTCTCGGGGTTCGGTTTTACACCTTCACTACTAATAATATGACCTAGATAAGCGGTTTCTAATTTAAGGAATTCGGATTTATCCATCTGGATTTTGAAGTTTGATTCGCGTAATCTATCGAATACCTTTTCTAAATTAACCATCATTTCCTGAAGGGAAGTGCTGAAAACAATTATGTCATCGAGATAGACGAGACAGATCTCGTTTTGGAGACCTCTGAGCACGTTATCCATTACGCGTTGGAACGTGGATGGTGAATTTTTTAAGCCCATGGGCATACGCAAGAATTCGTAGTGCCCATGCTCAACATTGAAGGCTGTCTTTGGGATATCGTTGGGATGCATCTCGACTTGGTAGAATCCTGAAAAAAGGTCTAGGGTACAGTAGTACTGACACCTACCAAGCTTATCTAAGACGTCTGAGATGTTGGGGATAGGATATTTATCATCCACCGTTTTCTCGTTTAATTTCCTGTAGTCAACTACGATTCTCCATTTTTGTTTACCGGATGAATCTGCTTTTTTAGGGACTACCCATATGGGTGAACTCCAAGCGGAGTCAGACGGTCGTATGATACCTTGGTCTAACATTTTAGTCATTTGGTCCCTGACTTCCTGTCTATGTATATAGGGGTATCTATAGCTCTTAGTGTATATAGGAAATTCGTCAGTTGTCCTAATATGATGTTTGATCTTATTAGTGAAGCTGAGAGGTTCGTTATCGAGATAAAATACGTCGGCATATCTACTACATAACGTTTCTAAATTAGTTCTCTCCTCGACATTCATATGATCCGTACGTAAGCGCGATAACACTTCGCGTACGCGTGCCGGGTCTTGTTCGGTGCGCGTGCACTCGGTATTAAATAACTGCACATGTACTGGGTGGTCGAGTCGATCGAATGAAATAATTATCTCACGATTTGTCGGATTTTCTATCTCGATAATGCCTGTCTGATCTGTAACTGTGGTGATGCATTCATGAATTATGCAATTACACATGATCTGCTCCTCAACATGAACGTCTCCGTCAGGATTATAAATTGGGACGTTAATTAATTTTGATGCGTTAGCCGGAATAATTTCCTGAGCGTTAACCTTTCTACACTGGTAGAATCGCATAGGTATAGATGCGTTCTCAGTTATCAAAAAATTACGTTTCAAGTCAATCTGGCAATTATCTAAAATATCTAAACCTAATAGTCCATCAAAGTGATTATGAAATTTATAAACGAAGAATTTTACGCATTTTTGGTCATTAAATTCGGGAAAATTCGTTATGGTTATAGAATGGTCGTGTACGCTAGTTATTCGGGAATTAGTCACTTCAAAGGGGTCTAGGTTCAAATTTACGTGTGGGAAATAATTTTGAACGGCTTCCGGGCTAATGAAAGATTGGTTAGCGCCGGTGTCTACTAACAATTTAAGAGGAGGGTTCGATATCTGAATATATCGAAGCTCTCTTTTAGTTTGTAAGTTAAGTTCTATTCTGGTTCTGTTTTGGGGTTGTCCTTGGAAAAATCCATTTCGGAAGTTTCCGGCTGAGAGGGCTCTAGAGCATTGTTATAGGTAGGCTGATACTGTCGGTCGTAATTATAGTCGTATGTATAGTCATTTACTTCATCACAGTAGTCATAGTTATTATATTCGTCATAGTCAGTAGGTACATCGTATTCTGGATAGTAATACGCATCGTTGTAATCATTTATCTCATTTAGGTTCATCTCGCGAGATTTAAGATAGTTAGTAGGTGGCGGGTTTCCGAATTTTCGCCAATCGTGCCCTGTCATAGTTGGTGGTAATTGTTTCGTGACGTAGTGGCTGACACCGCTCATATTTTTGGGACCGGTATATAGAGATTGTTGAGGTTGGTCGTTACGGGGCGGTAGCCTAAACGCGTTGCTACGGGCGTTATAATTTGGCGGGGGTGCGCGAAACATTTGCTGCGTACGAGAAATATTCGGTCGCGGAGGAGGCTGATTAAAGCGGAACGCTGGTTTCCAATGAGGCTGTTGTGCAGGTAACCGAGGGGCCGTTTGCCAACTCGGACCTGGCTGTGGAAAATTAAATTTCTGTGGCATCTGGACCATACCTGGAGGCTTGTAAATTTGGAAACTCGTCGGCTGTATAGGCGGCGGTCGCCTTTCCGCTACAGGTTCATTGCGCTGCTGTAGGTACATTACATTCAACTCATCTTGCACAAATTACAGAGCCTTTTCTATTGTTTCGGGTCTCATGCACCGAATTCGGGACCCGAGAGGTTCATTAAGACCTCGGATATAAGATTGCATGGTTAGTTTTTTATATAAGGTACGTTTCGCCGTAATAGTAGTATCGACGGTCTCGTGTAACGTAATGTAAGTCATTACGGTGCTGAAAAGGGTCTGGCATTTGTCATAAAATTCCTGAGGAGTGCTACCTCCTTGCTTTAACCTATTTATGTCATTATACAAGGCGGCCTCGTCCCTCTGGTCTGAAAAATTATTTATTAAAGCGGTGCGAATGCCTATCCAATTTTCTGGTATGCCGTTCGAGTTGATCGTCCTCGCAGCGGATCCGGTAACTTTATTAAGGATACTGTTAAGCACGCATAAGTTTGTTAACTCATGACCTGGGCCTTCTCGCATATACTGGATTACTACCTGATCGCAAATTCCTATAAATCTTGTAAGCACATTAGGGTTACCGTCAAATTCCGGCACTATGCGCATAGCTTTATAGATGGTATCTGGGTCGGTCGCCATGGCTGAGTCACTAAATAACCTATCTATGCCAAAATCTTCTAAATCTAAATCTCTATGCTCGTCTAACTGATTAAATCTACGTTCCTGTCGATGTGAGACAGGAGTCTCCCGGTTATTCCTAGGATGGAAAATTTTGACGGGAATAAGGAAGCAACACTTGAGAAAGATTCAAGGTACTCACATAAATTTCATATCTGGTTTCTTCTTGTATTGATTGCTGAATACGCCCTCGGCTGCGGCCCGTAGATTCAGGATACTCGAAGATGCACTTGAGAGTGCAGCCAGCGACTATGCGGAGTCAGCAGAACGACGAATTTGGAAGTTCGAACCCCGCGCGCACTGACTCGAATATCCTACCGACTGCGCCAATTACGAATGTCACAGCCGGAGGACTTAAAAAAAACCAAGATTAAAATATAAAAATGATTTAATTATCAATTACAATTAATTAGTGTTACAAAATTAAGTCTAGATTCGGACGATGCTAGTACCGAAGTGCATGCTTATCGCTAGGCAACGTGGTCGATGGCGATGGCGTGGGATACCGCGTCAGCGTTTACCTATGTAGGTAAAGTTGGTGCACGAGGCGTCGACTCAGCATGCCCCGGTCACGTTGTTCTTGAATGACGCAAATGTATTCTGACACCTCGGCGGTATGACTACTACACCCATCAGCGTTACTGGTGTAAGCAGAGCGTGTAACACGCGTAACAAAGGGAGTTTGGGATTCTAGTTTTATTATTTACTTCACTTTTTAAGAATAATGGCTTCCTTCGTAGTAGACGATGATTTTGCCAATAACTGAGTTTAAGGTACCTCAATGTATTTTACAGTAGGTAGGTACTTAGATAATGTCAAAAATTGTGAAATGTCTGTACGTATATGTGTCTCTATACATAAACTCAAAGAATCTACCACTTATTAGAATGTCATTCCTATGGAGATGATTTAGAAATTATTTTGTCATACATGACAGAATAGCATTGTACCTACTGTAAACTTGTAAAAGTGAGTTCGTTTAGCGCATGCATTGTTCATCGTGTATAAAATACACTCATTTGTTATACTCAAATCCCGCTCTCGAAACAAATTATGAATGAGTTCGGAGGGTACTTATTCATAAACAAAAAATACATAGTGAACCATGAATCAAATGATTAATGTTCTGATTCTAGATTCCGGCGAGCGGGCGGGTGCCACAGAACTTAGTATTTAATTTTGATTTATACCGAATTACGGAGCGGGGAGTGTGCTCCAACAATGGCCCCCAATAAAGCCAAAACTCCAAACTAGGCGTTAAACAATGACTGGCTTGAGCCATTTAATAGTCTCCTTTCATCGGGGAGGGTGGGGCGAACAGGACAGAGGGTCGCTAATTGTGTCCCTCGCCCGAATTCCTTGAGTAATAGAAGGATTTTCGTGTTTTCTTTTTCGTTTTCATCCCACGCTGTGTTTATTTTTAGCGTTGCGAATTCGGATTTATTTTAGAATTATGGCTGTGAATAAGTCCAGTTAGATATTTTTACAGGCGTACGATTTTTTTTTTCGGTGGTTAATTGGATTTTTATCAATTTATTTTTTATTGAATAATTTTTACGTTCTGAATTTTATTTGCACAATAATAATGTTCTTATTCGGGTATACTAATTTAGTTTAGTCGTAATTTGATAACAATAGAATTGGTATCACTGAGTAATGGACTCATAGAAGCATGTAAAAATGAAAATTGAACACACCAACTTTCAATGCATATTGTGTACGATAGGGACCGAGCCTGGGAAGTCACGGCGGGAACATGTTCCAGGGCTGTACATTAACAGGGCTCCTTACCACATCCAATTACTCGTATTAATCTAACACGTACCGATATTGGGGTACTAACGATCTGTATCGGCGACGGGTAATACTAATTGGGGAATGTCAGAAGCTTGTACTATGAAATTAACTACCACGGCACTGAGTCTGGTAGCGTTTAACCCAAAGTATTTGGAATAAATAGACTTGTTTAACCACTGGAAAATGACTGGTCTTTAATATTATTTTCGTGTATTCTTGGCCGACAACATGTTGTCATCTGTTAGCAGTCCTCTGGCCAACAACATGTCGATCGCCAAGAATTTACGAGTTACAATACCTATAGTATTCACAAACATAATGACACCAGTGGTTTCGCAATGGTTGATACTTCACACATTTTTTTCTACTCTTCGTTATCCTTAAAATTCGACTTAATTAATAAAACGTTACGGAGTTTAATTAGAATTATCATTAAAATCATTGCCAAGTAAACGAGCCAGGTGAAGGGTGAGCGGGGGTTAATTGCACGGTTCTCGTTTACCAGACAAATGAAATTCGAATGCAGTAAAAATTAAGTAGCAGTAATAACTGTGAAATAGCTAAGTACAGTTACAAAATGGGGTAATATCATTTGACTTTATTAAAAATGGTGCTTATAAACTCAGTTTTAATTAAAGTGGATTAGAAAAGCCCAACGACTAACTAAACTTAACTAACTTAAAAACATATCGATTGGCAATTTAGAATATAGTTATCTACTCAGATGTCTAAAAACATCGAGTATCTACAATAATAGCACTGTTATTGCTATACAATGGCCAGTTAGCTTTTATTACATTCAAAATTTCATTCGTTCGAAAATGAGGATGGCGCAATTAGCCTTCGCTTACCCTTTGCTCAGCGCGTAGACGATGATTTTAATGTTTTATGAAATTCTAGCGACAGCTACTGAATTTTGAAAGTACTTATTGCAAATTCACAACCCTAGCATAAAATGTTTTGAATGTGTATAATTTGAGTGCTGTGTCTTTTATTTATTTATACTTAAGTGATCTCCACTACCCGACGGTAAATCATCAATATATTAAACCCCCAATTTCCTAGAAAGTTATGATCGACTTGCAGTAAAATTACAAATCACATTTGTTCCTAAAATGCTTTTCAGAACCATTGTTAACTGGCTAACATCTCTATGGATTTTAGGTTATTGTTTCTAACGTAAATACACCTTATATTATGTAAGTAGTCCGTGAATCCCAAAGCATTAAAGTTAATTCGTGGTTATTTCCGCAAAAATTAACATTAATATTGTTCCTTTACCAGCTGATCCGCTAAATTACCTTGTCCGCGTATACAAAAAAAGCAGGAAGTAAAAAAAAACTTCTAAATTATTATGTAACATTATTCAAGGCGTCAGTCTTTCGCAGCTATTTTCTTTAAATCTTTTTCCATCTTTTACGAGGGAAATTTTAAAGAGTACAGCCCCCACTCGGGCCGAGAGGCACGAACCTCGCTGATCCAATAATAGGTTCCGCATTTCCCCCACCGACTCTCCGCTATGAATATTCATTACTTTTTTCGACGGAACCCCACCATTTTAGGGTTGAATATTGGACTTACGAGCGGGCTTTCGTTATAAATATTCAGATTCTGTGTTTTTAACTGTGGAGAGCATTTTTTTTGCATTTTCCAATCAGTCACAATTACAACCTAGGTGCCTTATAAATATTTATTATACTTTGTAACTTTTTAGGGTGAACATAGGAATATGGATGATGTGTGATTTCTATAAACATCTTAAATTTAACTTAATATTCACTCTCTGCGCCGTAAAAGAATTGCACACTAATAAATGAATGTTTTGAATTTATACATATAATAATAATTTAGCCCTTTTAACGTCCCACTGATGGGCACGGGCCTCTCCTCAATGCGAGGGGGATTTAGCCCATAATCCACCACGCTGGCCCAGTGCGGGTTGGTGGATTTCACATGTCTAAAGACATGCAGGTTTCCTCACGATGTTTTCCTTCACCGCAAGCAAATGATAATCATATTAAAGTTATGATTCACACATCGATTTCGAAAAATCCAGAGGTGGAAAAGGTGGAGGAGGCGGTGAATTTATACATACCCAACACAAACCGTTCAATTTCACACAACAATGATGTATTTCCATTATTTCCGGTGCAATGTAAACATTTACACGTTACGACTTTCCATAGAACACGCAGTTCGCATAACCTTTGTTTGATAGCCGCGTTCCCAGTGAAATGAATCCCCATCGATTCGGTGCGATACAAAGGGCAGCAATTTCGAGCTATCGAAACGGTTTTCCATTCGTAACTAAAAAAGAAAAATAACCCGAAACCAGTTTTCAATCTATCCTCTTTGAATACTGAATAGTTTCCCAGCGGTTGAGCTTTGCCTGCCACCCCGAAGATACAGATTTAAAGATCTGTATTGAAATTAAATTTGAAATTATTTGAAATCCTTTCGTCTGTATTGCCAAGAATCTAGGAATGAAATTGGATAAAAGTCCAGCCTACATTTAACTTTCTTGCGTAGAGAACGTCGTTATATGCTACATATGTTTTTAATGGTCTAACAAAACAACATTTACAACTTGTCTTTCATCAGTTATAACAGTCTTGTGTCTGTGGCAATCAGCCTATACTGTATTTTTGTCTCCCTATTTGCAACGGAGGGAAGTGGATAATATTCTTAGACCTCCTATCCATTCTTTTAATTAAATTCGTGCGGGTTCCAAAACAACTTAGCTTTTTCCCGGGACTCGTCGATGGTCAAACCTTGGCGTCATCGTCGAAGATCATTGTCGATCCTACCTATATAGTGGTTGGAGTGTGTGGCGGGCCTAGTCCCATTATCAAAAACTGCACATCAAATCCTATCCCTACACTAAACCATACAAAATACCTATCACATAGAACCAAAAGTATTCACACGTGAAAGCGTATCGATTCACGAATCGTACCACATATTAAAAGACACGTTAAAGCAAAAGTTGTGATCGCACGCACCGTTCCGTTCTCTGCAACAAACTTTCCGTCGTGTTAATTAAAATTTCACGAAATTCACACTCCATTGTGCTCAAGTAATACCTCGTTAAAGTGAAAATTTTGAACGGTAAAAATGGCGTACGATTATTACGGATGATTTACGTTTGTACGTTTAATTAATTGACTTTTGGTGCGGCTTCGATTGTAGATATCGTAGGTATTATAATTTCACATAGAAAATACATAGTAGTACACTCATGCAAGTAGTAGGCTCTTGATAGTGAGGTTGTGGTCGTGATGTAGAGTTGTAAGGTGCAGATGTGGCTCGCCTACGATGTTTAGCCAAAAGGTCGTTTTTACACTGTACTGTCTATATTCTTGCATATGCTATTCCATATTTTACCACTTTCAGAAACTAGAAAAGAAAGTTGCTACCCAATGTTCTGTGACTCTATCACATTTAGCATTAAGTTCTTGAGCGCCTTCGGAATCGTTGGAACTGTTTTAAACTGTGACTTTACATATTGTTTTTTTATATTAATTTATTTTAAGATTCGACTGATTACGACTACATATTATTGCCAACAATTTCAAGCCGCTAGTTTATCTACTCATCGTCCCTAGTAAAGCCGGATGTTAACTATTAATTAATAAAACAGTATCACCATGAATCAGATATTGTACTTATATCGATAGGTGCGCGGCTCGGCGCTTTTGAACCCGCCGGATAATATCACGTTTAAATTTTAATTGGAACATAAATTTTCGAGTGTGACTGTGATGGGATGAGCGCGGCAGTAACTCTTTCAGTAAGAGCTTCAGTAACTTTAATATTAAATGGCTAATAAGCTTATTAAGTCGGAGTTCCTACTTGTTAGATACTAAATGAGGGAACATGTTTTATAATTCCTTACTTACTTATGTAGGATAAGACTAGGTAAGTACCTCTATGGCGCTTTTTGAATAGTACGTAGTTACTAAAAGTTCCTTGTTCTACCCTTACCCTTACCCTTTTAAGGTGGTAGAGCCAAGCTGTAGCCAATTGACTACAGCTCATAAACGGGCTGTCTCGACCGGGGTAGTACCACCCTCTCACAGAAGATCGGCGTAAAGCAGCTATTACAGCTGCGTTTCGTACGATGAGTGAGAGAGCCGTAAGCCCACCCCCCCTCCCCCTCCCTCCATACCACTCCTCTTCAGGTCGGCAATGTGCGAGCAATGCCTTTGGTATTGTAAGCATGTATAGGCTACGGTAACTGCTTAACATCAGGCGGGCCGTACGCTTTATTGCCACCGCAGTCCAATAAAAAAAAAAAAAAAAAACTTTATGACTAAATTATGACTAAAAGAACATTTTGATCACCTTGTGTTGTTCCTTATCATCAATCTTTACAATATTTTAAATAGTTACAAACTTCGCAATAATTTATAAATGATTGAATAAAGTACAATTTATAAAAAAATCTAACAAAGAACTTCTGACCATAATAATCAATTGAAAATGGAATAGAATACTAAATAAACTGAAATGCATTCAGTCTGATAACGTCATGTAGCTGGACAAAGGCCACTCGATAAGCGACCACCGGTTAACGTACAAAACAATAGCTGTCACACC
Organism: Drymonia ruficornis; assembly: GCA_947859195.1. Lineage (NCBI taxonomy): Eukaryota > Metazoa > Arthropoda > Insecta > Lepidoptera > Notodontidae > Drymonia > Drymonia ruficornis. The sequence goes on along the minus strand of OX401910.1, from coordinate 582,615 downwards.
ACTAAAAGTTATACATATTGCACATGCGTTTACAAAAATTCATGTGTACCACAACATACATCAGAGCAGTGACTGATACTATATATTAGTAATCGAATCATTGCTTAAAAAAAAAAACCGACTTCAAAAAAACCTGATGCACTAAAAAGCCTGAAATAATATTTCTATTACCACCTCTGCCTACCCCTTCGGGAAAACCAGACGTGATGGTGTGTTATCGAGCATTTGGGGTCGGTGCCAATCTATCTTCTTACTTTTATAGTAGGTAGACTTGGCATACCAAGATTGGCACCGACTTCAAATACTCGATAACACACCATCACGTCTGGTTTTCCCGAAGGGGTAGGCAGAGGTGGTAATAGAAATATTATTTCAGGCTTTTTAGTGCATCAGGTTTTTTTGAAGTCGGTTTTTTTTTTTTTATAAAAATAATTTTATTTCACGATTTTTAGTGGCGCCATACCAATGAACATTTTGGCATATTGAACCTTATGAAGTATGCCCAACAAAAGGTAACTGCTGTAAATCGTTGAAGAATTCCCTCGACTGTCTATGGTCTCCATCATCAGACCTGTAATGGCACTTATAAACGATATGGGTGCAAAGTTCTCATCAATAGAAATGAATTAAGTCCAAACACAAGGTAGCTACTGTAAATCGTTGAGGAGTTCCCTTGACTGTCCTACGTCTTCATCATCAGACCCCTAATGACAGTCACAACCCATCTAGGTGTAAAGTTCTCATCAATACAAATTAATCAAGCCCAAACACCAGGTAATTGCTGTAAATCGTTGAGGAGTTCCCTTGACTGTCCTACGTCTTCATCATCAGACCCCTAATGACAGTCACAACCCATCTAGGTGTAAAGTTCTCATCAATACAAATTAATCAAGCCCAAACACCAGGTAATTGCTGTAAATCGTTGAGGAGTTCCCTTGACTGTCCTACGTCTTCATCATCAGACCCCTAATGACAGTCACAACCCATTTAGGTGTAAAGTTCTCATCAATACAAATTAATCAAGCCCAAACACCAGGTAACTGCTGTAAATCGTTGAGGAGTTCCCTTGACTGTCGTACGTCTTCATCATCAGACCCCTAATGACAGTCACAACCCATCGAGGTGTAAAGTTCTCATCAATACAAATTAATCAAGCCCAACAAAAGGTAACTGCTGTAAATCGTTGAAGAATTCCCTCGACTGTCTATGGTCTCCATCATCAGACCTGTAATGGCACTTATAAACGATATGGGTGCAAAGTTCTCATCAATAGAAATGAATTAAGTCCAAACACAAGGTAGCTACTGTAAAACGTTGAGGAGTTCCCTTGACTGTCCTACGTCTTCATCATCAGACCTCTAATGACATTCACAACCCATCTAGGTATAAAGTTCTCATCAATACAAATTAATCAAGCCCAAACACAAGGTAGCTACTGTAAAACGTTGAGGAGTTCCCTTGACTGTCCTACGTCTTCATCATCAGACCCCTAATGACAGTCACAACCCATCTAGGTGTAAAGTTCTCATCAATACAAATTAATCAAGCCCAAACACCAGGTAATTGCTGTAAATCGTTGAGGAGTTCCCTCGACTGTCTTTCGGCTCCATCATCAGATCGACTCCAGACCTTCATAAAATAGTAGTGCTTTAAAATAGTTAATGAAAAAAATTACAAACGCACTAGTCGCCCCTACGATTTTCGAAGGTTCCCCTCGATTTCTCTGGGATGCCATCATCAGATCCTGGTTTCCTTATCATGGTACCACCGCTGGAATATCTCCTTTCCAACAAAAAAAGATTCATCAAAATCGGTTCATAAACGACGAAGTTATCCGCGAACACACATAAAAAAAAAAAAAAAAAAAAAAAAAAAAAAAAATATATATATATATATACGGTCGAATTGAGAAACCTCCTCCTTTTTTGAAGTCGGTTTAATTAAAGCAAAGTCATAAAATATTAGAAACTAACCACCTACGAGTTTTAGACCTAAATTTGTAGGAAATTTTCAGATAATATTATTTTAAACATCGTGAGGAAACCTACCTATCCCTCGGGATTAGGTAATAGTCAGTTCCTGTATACACGGCGACAAGGTTCACCACCTGTCACGTTGGGTTCTGACTATCCGGTGAAACGTGGGCTTTGAGTTGGTTAATACCTCCACAATGTGGTGGTGTATGGCCACTCAAGCTTCTGACTACCCTCGAATGGGGATAAAAGTCGTGACGTTACATTTATTCATTTTTATTTATAATATTATTTTTATAAATAGAATACAGATTTTTAATACCGTAAATATCTACCGTTATCGATCTCCTCCCTAAAATTATTTTCGGAACCACCCTTTTATTCCAGGATCAACCCACAACACCCAACAAAAACCAGTAAGAAGCCGACCTAATTAAAATTATAGCTAACATACTTCGGTCAGGTACTTGTCCGAACCCTTTGTTAAAACAAGCTTCAACAAGACGAGGGTCCCACCACCGCCGCCGCACGACTTGAACAAAACTCGGGGATAATTAGTGCACGTAATTAGCTGTTAATTATGTTTGTATTGCGATGGAGGATGATAGACCGGTGATCTGTAGGTAAAGTGGCTGACAAACAGATCATGGTTAGGACTGTTAGGAGCCAGGATCATGTTTTATTAAAAGTGGTTTTGTTTTAAGTGTAACGACAAGTCAACCGCTCTTTCTTTGGGCGGTTCTTGTTTGTTTGATGTACTGGGTGACAGTCCGTTTACTGCAAAACGGTCCGTTAGTGTTAATGTGTGCACTCAGCCCACCATTTGGTAGGTGCTGTACATCAGTAATGTTCAGCAAATTCAATAAATCAGTGTTAGAATTTAACTCAAACTTACATAAAAAAACATATTTTATTTCTTTTTTGGAACTCAGTAGCGAAAGGATCAAATAATATATAACCACAGAGTAAAGACTAAAGAAAGAGGTGCCCTTATTAGATATATGTATGAAAAAAAACGTAGTCATTGTTTTTTCATTTTCATTGTTCTATCTACCGGTAAATAGTCGCTTCGTTTTATGTCGATGTTAGTACTAGGCCGACCACTCGGCCGAGTTGCTTAGGGCCAGTCCCCTTAGTAATTGGTACATGTATATAACTACGGGTTTTTAATACCTTTGTTCATATTTTTTATATAATTTTCTTTATAATAATTTCAGCTCCTTCACCAGTCCTTGTAACATCTTAACGACTCGCTATTCAGCAGATTAAGACGTCCTACGCAGCCACGTCACAAGTTTTATAGGTGTTAGCCCAACTGTGATGGTATCACGTAAAACATCAACCGTGATTACTCCCACTTAGCGAGGACCGAGGAACTTGGACTATCGCCGTTATACGACGCATTAAAGCTACAAGTGCGGTTAGCCGCTAACATTAATTTAATGAAGTCCCGCGACTTCGGAACTGCCGATAGATTGCACGCATTAACGAGCTGAGTAGCTGTAAATAAGTTTGATGAGTTGGAATGGTGATGGATGAGTGGGGGGCTTCCTGGACCATTTGAGTGTTCGTGGCTATTAAGTTCATCAGGGCATGATAATGTTCGCTTTAATGCTAGTCCCTTTGCAAGTTACTTACAAAAATAAATATGGTTTTTTATGGGCCTAGGCCCGCCACACACTCCTGTAAGCCAGGATCTACAATGGATGTCCAACGATGACGCCAAGGCCACTCCGTTGCAAAGCAGGAGACAAAAATAACAGTATAGGCTGATTGCCACAGAAACAAGACTGTTGAGACTGATGGAACATCAGTTTTAAAGCACCATGGAGTGTAATTAGACTAAATACTAAATCCACAAGATGTTCCTGAAGTCCGACATAATAATTAATGTCCATATATGGTAGCTGATACATATGTAAACATCTAGTGAAGATAGATAACTTCTAAATGTAATATTTTCTGAGTTACAGGCCTATATTTGACACAAGTTTCATGAGCCAGCTTTGAACACATCTAATGGTCTGACGAACGGTTTCAAATTCATTGCTCTTAAAGCCACCGAATTCCAGAAAAATGTATGTTGCCTACATTATATGTAGGGTGCCTAGGCGATTCTTGGCGTTGTATTTATTGATTTAACCTATTAGGAATACATAGGTACTTACTCATTAATTCAATAGTGTTATAATGAAGAAGCAACATTAGTCAGATAAGGATAACCTTTTGTATTGTAGTTAAATAATTATTTACACTACAAATTGTTATCTATTCTGGTACTTATAAAAGTGAGACTACGTATTTTCTACAAAGTTATATTAATACCTTCGTTTACTTTACCTCCAGAGTTAATGTACACCGCCAATCAGCAAAGTTGCAAGTTCAAGAGTCACCTTGGCAAGTTGTAACAGGTTGCAAATGTTGCAATCAAAGAGCCACGCCCCACTCCAAGTGGTGGCAATTTAGGTGAGCTTCATTTTAGGTACTCGCAGTAAGGTAGTATTGTAGCATCAAGAGGTTAAGACGATACAAGAAAAAAATGAATTTTAGTTTCGAGGTGTGGCTAGCGTCGCGTGAGCTGCCGAAGGATATATCCCTCTCGCTTAGCTAGGACAGAACAGCTATGGAGTAGACTATGTATAGTTATTTTTTGAAGGAACAATATTGTTTAATTCGTAAAATTAAAATAATATGTCCCAGTGCACCTTTTAAAATAGATGAAATGGATGAAAATATTCAAATATATTTTTTTCGTTTTATATGGGATTTTTATGTCGAGTGTATTTGAAAAAAAAAATTAATTTCTATGTTGTTTTTATTGCTGAAGACAAAGTAAGTCAAAAGAAGACAAACGATACCTACAATATGCTGATAGATACGTATAACAATATTTCGATCGTATAATAGCCTATAACCAGCGGACGATCCAGACGCGTCCAACGATATCTCATTAGTCAAATTATTATGATATAAAAATAGTTTGGACGTTATACGGGAGCAGATGAACATACATACCGGTCATATCGGTCAAAATCATAACCCTCCGCGCACCGTAGTCGGGTAAAAATGAACATACTCTGTGTCAGTGACTGACTGCCGGATATGAGTATCTTTTTCATGTTTCGTAGGCAAACGAATACTTTGGTACTTAACTTCGATGCCGATCATGAAGTCATCAGCGGTGTCATAATATTTTTTTTTTACCATATTTAATTTATTTTTTAATTTAATTTTCAGTTTTTATTAATTTTATTGATTTAACCATGCATTTATTTTTTGTTTATCTTTTTATCTTTATTTTTTTATCTATCAAAATCACCCTTAGACTGGTTACCGCCACAGGTGACAAGAGGGCTGGCTCTTTCCTTGCTCAAAAAATTCGCTTGACAACAGGAACAGCTTGAATACAGGGAGGACATGCAGCCAGTATCCCACGCGGACGGTATTTGTTTAATTAGGGGTAGGTTTTTATTTTATTGTATTTTATTTTAATTTATGTTATATTATATTGTATTTTAATGATAAAACATGAAAAATCAAAAATAAATATTATTATTTTTTTAAATTTAATTTTACTTTTATTTATTGTTTTATATTTATTGTGAAATTATAATAACTTTAATAATAAATATTGGACTATGTCTGAAACAAATACATTGAATTGAATAATTTAAATACAAAAATTATCACATTAACTCGTTAAATCACGGTTTACACCCGCTAGAACGAAAAAGATCCTAACATGGTAGGTAGGACCTGAGGGTTGGCCAGTTAATTACTTAAAATACACTATATTTATTTCAAGAAAACATTCATAAGATCTGAAGGCGTCGGACTCGCACATAAAGGGTTCCGTACCACCGTAGAATAAACACATCAAAAATATCAAGTTTGAGACTTGATATTTATTTTTAAATGTTATTATATTTTTAGTATTTGTTCTGCACCGGCAACAGAAATACACATTCAGTGAAAATTTCAACTCTCTACCTGTTACGGTTCGTGAGATACAGCCCGCGCTGACAGACGGACAGACAGACAGACGGACAGCGTAGGCCTAGTAATAGGGCCCCGTTAGCACCCTTTGAAACCCTAAAAAGTAGCCTATGTTCTCCGCCAAGACCCAGTCTATCTCCATACCAAAATTCATCAACATTGGTTCAGCGGTTTAGCCGTGAAAAGGTAACAGACAGAGTTACTTTCGTTTATAATATAATAGATTGAATAGGACGGACAAACATTTTCCTATCCATATCTGTAATGTTATTTTTTACGATAATTTATTGATGTATGATATATTTATTACTTGCCCATCCATACCTACAACAAACGCAATAAAGCGACTCCATTGTTTTGACAAGCAATGTATTCCCACTGTCGGCCCAAGACCATGCTGCAAGTATATAACAGTAAGCGAAATAGGGAGTTTTTACAGAAATGACACGAATAACTATGAAATGACAAGAGATGACACAAAATGACAAGAGATGACACAAAATGACAAGAGATGAAAAGAAATTACACAAGACAAGGAAAAGCAAACGAAAATCACGCTGCAGTGCAGGTCGTAGGTTCGATTCCTGCCCAGGACATGCATTTGTGTGCATGAACATGTCCGCATGTCCCGAGTCTAGTTGTAATTAAGTGTATATTTAGTTTGTATTTACAACCAAAAGTAGTATATGTAGTAATATCAGTTATCTGGTTTCCATAGTACAAGCTCTGCTTAGTTTGAGATCAGGTAGTCATGTGTAAAAGAATTTCCAAGGATATTTATTTATTTATCATAGGCGTCGGCGGACTGTAAATACTGTACTGTACCTGTAATGTGGCACGACCGTAATATTTTTTCGTAATATTTTTTAAAAAATCCTTCACAGGTCCGACGTCGAACAAGTCCGAGCGGACACTGACAATACAAAGTTAGAGAGAGACATGGTTAGTTCAAGTACTTAAAATGTGAGATGGCGATATTGTGCGCGCGCTCGGAAATAAACAACGTAAGCGCCAAACCACATTTACTTGAATTAAAAAAAAACTACTTCATGAATTAAAATATGGTTGAAGGGTAGTTTAGATATCATTATTTGCTATGTTTTAGAAATAATTTCGTGATCTAAATCGTAAAAACATCGTGGTAGCAAGGAAAATTGTAAATAATTAGAGCTCATTTCATAAATTTTTTTTATCGAGAAAATTTCATCAAATCGTGATTTGGATTTAAAGATACTCAAGATAATATAGTCAAAAATCATACATCTAAATATAAGATTCCTAGTCCACATACTTACTTAAAGAAAAAGTAGAATAGAAAATCAACCAAATTTCGAACCCTCCTCTTAACGGACGTTATAATAAGTAGTTATTTATAAAATTTAAAATAATTTTGAACAATGAATGAAAAGTAGAGTGTTTATAATCGGTTAATTAAAGTTTTCAATGTATTATTAATTATGTGGCAGAGATCGGAACAATAACGCTTATTATTACATAATTCGTAACTATAATTATAGATGTGCAGTAAGCGTACGCAAACTCATCTATAAGTCCGCGACAGGTCGAGATGACATTCGGGTTATGAGCTTTTTGCAGAATAAAATCCGAATCAAAATTACCAGGACCCGCAACGCAACAGAATAATTTAATTTATAATTTTGTGGGCGATTTTAATTATTTATCGGGTCCTGTTAATTTTGATTCGGATTTTATTCTGCAAAAAGCTCATAACCCGAATGTTATCTCGACCTGTCATTATAGTTTATTCAAATAAATAAATAGGTACTTGACAATTTTAAAGCAACGTAATCACAGTATAATCCATTAAAAATCCAAACAAAAATGGTATCCGGCACAACAAAAGCACTCACAGCGAGCCAGTCCGGAATGCTTTAAAACAACTTGAGAGTAATAAACAAGGCGATCCTCATGAAAAATCCCACTAAAATAGCTCTCGAGCGATAAAACCGAGCGATGTGGAGGCAACAAGTGCTATTGTGGAGTCGAGGATAGATTCCCCGCGGCTTATTTCAAGGATGGACAGAGCTTTGCATTACTACAGCTGTCGCTAGTCCGAGTGGACCGCAATGGCTCTTCTTAGCTGGTCATTATTAATAAGGCTCTAAAGGTAGATGACCCTTTATTGTTCCATGACATGAAGCAGAAGGTTTATCATAAATGTGTCTCAAATAGCCACAAGAATAAATATTGTTTTGTCTGTCGAAAGCGAATCAATGTACTGACTGTGATTTTGTCTAGTGTGAACTATGAAAAATTACAAATGGGATTTAACTTTATTTGTACAGTAAAAATAAAATAAAATGTATTTACCATGTTATGTTCGCATTCTAAATTCAATTCAGTTCACTTGGGCCTCCGCAGACTTGCTACTTTTAGCATCATGCATCGGCGACCGGCGATTTTGTGACGTATCGATGCTGCGTCGCGTTTCTTCGAGCGCGAACGAGTCTGCGGACTAGTAAATACGTAATGAAATTTAAATGCTAGTGGGTTTGAGAACTATATTAAGTGAGTCAACACTAGGGTGAACCTGTCTCGTGGAGTCGCTTCGATTCCATTATGTTTAAATCATAATAATTAATTGGATGATAATGTCAAAATCCGTTAATGATTTATCATAAAATCAACCAAATTAACTGCTTCAATCCAATCCGCTTTCCAATCAACGCAGACTAATTCAATGAACAACTTAGTGTGAAGCTTTCACGCAAATTACTTTTCAACTTTTGTGTTTAATCATAATAGCCATAACTCGAACGGCGTAATATTATTGTGAGGCATTATCTGAATTGCCTCTCGGTGGGTCATTGGCTATATTTCATAACGCCGACCATCAAAACTTTATGAAGGACGTTCCTTGAGACCCTCGGATAGGCATCGTAAACTGTTTTAGTGTTTTGTTTAGATAGATTATTGGTTTGGTCACATTTTGTGGACGAAATATGGAATGGAATTGTATTCTGCGGTTGCAGCAATCGTCAGCGGTTTTCAAATGTGTTTTCTTATTTCTTTTGCGATGCAAATAAAACTTTTATAACCACAGTCAAATTGCTGCGTGAAGCATTTTCTTGCATCTAAATACTCACTGTGAATAAATAACGAATGTCGTTCTTAAAATTTTCCTTTGTATTGTTATTTATGGAATTTTCAAATCCTAAAACGTAGAATCAAAGTCAAGCAAACCCGCTGAATAATGCGCTTTAAATCTCACAAATTATTACGCGACTACGACGGAGGGTTATATTCATCGTACCTACCTATATTCCATGTACAACTAAGTGCATAAAATAGAGGCTAGTGGAAAAACGCATTGACACCGTGCGTGTGTCGTTGAGGTCACACCAGACGACCGAAGCTCTAAAGTTTTAAATTTACATTTTATTAGAGAATTTACAAAATTCATTGCTAATTATTATTTTCGTCTAACCTTGATCTCAGATCATATTCAGTGTATTCTCACGAAGCTAAAGGTTCTAGAATGATTAGGCGTACTAAACTTCTTTTTCGTGTAATTAAGTGTTAAATCCTTATCAGTGTAGCTGATAAATGCTTTTCATCATTTCTGTCGGCTTAGGATTATTAATTGGTAAGTGGTAACCAGCTCAAATGTCACACTTTCAAACAACGTCTATAAACTACGTGTGGTGCATCGCGCCACCGCCAGATTTGCATCGAGCAAAGTTCGGCGTCGGCAAAATTGTCGTAAACAAGATTACCGAGTTCATTGTTGGTGCAAACTGGATACCGCCGGTATAATTAACGGCAGCCGAACGTTTATTGTTGCCGCCAGTGAAGCAGATTGTATTTGCAATCCAAACGACACGTCGGTGCCTATTGTTTAATCTTCAATTGTAAATACAAAGTTAATTGTGATCTAGTTTCCACGTCATAATAAATAATACAGAACCAGTCTATGATTTATCCATAATTACAGTTCAACGTTCGGTATAAAGGTAGACAAAAGCGCTTCGTGTTTCCAAGGCGACTGTTCGAACAACTTTGGACTGAAATTGGATATCCCAAATCCAAAACTAATCATAATCCTGTGACAAGCATATTGGCATGTGCTCTTCCTGAATGTACCAACTTCTGTGCCTTTTGGAAATCACTCTATGACCGTTGTAACGACCTAACAAAATCTAAAAATAAGTAGGTATTTGAATGTGTGTGTAAAGTTAATATTGAAACGTTCATGTTACACTACACTGTATCGTAGGTAACATTTCCTCAATTCAGATTTCAAGCTTCAAGGAAAGCGTAGGTAGGCCTATTTAAAAACGTAATTACACAAATCCGACAGCGGCTTCGCAACCCCTGAGCCATGACAGATATTCTTTCAATTTCCTCGGAAGCAAAACGCTCCAAATATGAATTTCTTATTCAGCCTTTGTTAACGCAAAATGGATTCAGCGAGTCAGCCATCAATCATGGGAATGACTGGTTTTTATTAATGAGGCCGATGGAAGAATATGTTTTCGTAGTGAAGGCTACGCCGTAGCTCGTAGCGTACGTAGCTAGCGGCGTAGCATACTGAGTTTATTGAGTTATGGTTTCAATCACAATATTTTTTGTAAAACAGGATCTTGATGATCTTTGAAACTTACAACACAATTGTTGGACTCTGACTAGCGAAGTTTATTTTCAAACTCTGGAGTAACTGCACAAACATCCGTTTTAAAAGTTCATTATGTATGCTAGGCTACAATAACAACGAAAAGCTACTGGCGCAAGAACGTACAGCACCAACTGTTATTTTTACTTTTATATAAATAGGTACTTAGACAAAGTACATAAAAGTAAAAATAACATTGAAACTTCAAGTTGAAATAAATTGCATAGCACAACTTTTCGAATTAAAACGTCGGGTAGCCGCCCTGCAATCGGCGGCGGCCCTCTAATAGGAAAAGTTCACAAGATTATTGCCTTCCAATATCTTACCTTTATGTGCTTTGTTCGAGTCACTTGTTTGTCCTACGGTTACGACGGTGTTCAAATACCTGTGAAAATAGTAATGAAATTGTATTACCAGCTTTCCTTATGTTTATCAATGAGGAGAACTATTCTAACAATTTTTTATATGACTAAAGCGGCCATAAGGACTACGGCCCACTTGATGTTAAGCAGCTACAGCCTATAGACGCTTACAATACCAAAGACATCGCTCGCACGTTGCCGACCTGAAGTGTGTTCATTAAAAGAAAAATAAGTGATTCTTGCGCGTTTCGTGATCACTAATATTATTATTCGGGCATTGAGTCTGTTAACAATTAACCATAACGAAACCACTGGTTTTTAATTATCTTTGTGAATTCTTCATTACAAATCGTATGTTTTCCAATGGTTGAAAGATAGCAGATCTGGGGCCAAGTTTGGTAATTATTTATTCTATACTTCTCCGCTATTAACTTATAACAACCAAATTCTGAAGCTATAAATTTCAAAAATAAATTAATTTATAACCGATCTGGACTATGCTCATTAATCAGGGGTGTTCTGGGTTTATCACACCTCCCCCTCCCCCCCTCCCCCGCTCCCCCAGCTCCCCCGCTCCCCCGCTCCCCGCGGCTCCCCTCGTATTTTCCCATCGGGAATCCGACCCGCCGAGCGGAAACTCTAAATGTGAGTAACTGCTGTAAAACCGCTTAGCAGAGATGTTAAATGGGGTTGATATTGCCGCGGTACGTTTTGATAGTATTTTGTATGAATTAGACATCATGCTATACATTCTATAGAACATAGGTGCTTAGGTCTGTGGCAAAGAAATTTTAAATTTAAGAGTTGCCAGTGGCTAACTTAGTGTTCAAGCCATCCTTAAGCCTCTGACATAGCTTAACGACTGTTGTCTAGGTGACAACAACCGGGATCGATCTTAACGTGCCCTAAGAACGGAGAAACTCAGAGAGAGCTTGGAAATACCACTAATCGTCACACATCCCTGACCGACCTTGTCAAGCACTGCTTAACCTCCGATCGTTTACCGATCAGTGATAACAGCTAGTTATAATAATCTGTGCATAATTTACAGTTCGCTGACGGTGAGGGAAAACATCGTGTGGAAACCTAGCTATACCTCGGGATTAGGTAATAGTCAGTTCCTGTATACACGGCGACACGGTTCACCACCTGTCACGTTGGAATCTGACTATCTAGTGAAACGTGGGCTTTGAGTTGGTTAATACCTCCACAATGTTGTGGTGTATGGCCAAACAAGCCTCTGACTACCCCCGAACGGGGATAAAAGTCGTGACGTTACATTACATTATAATAATCTCATATCTACTTAAAATAATAACATACCGTAAAATTAAAACATCGATATCAACTATCTTACGACATCTTACGGCTCGACTAGAAAACGGCTATTAAACGGGACCCATGGGTATGTTTTATTGGTTTTTTATATGAAGGGCGGTACACTCAGGGTCGTAAAGTTTTGATGGCACCTCGTAGCGGCCCCGTCATAACAGAAGATTGTAGAAATCGATAGCAGTTTTTAAAATTGGGAAAGCGTGTCAACGTTACTCGCCTTTTACTAATTCCGATAGCCACCAAGGTTTGCGAACGCCTGATATTTTTGTTATAGCAAGAAGTCAAAACGAATTATCTGAATCAAGAGCATTCTCTAGGTCGCTTACCGGAGTCACCGGCCTAGAAGTGTATCAAAATCATTGCACTGATGGCGGTGACACTATGAACTGAGCTACGAAAACGAATATTTTAGTATTTTTTCAAAGATATGATTTTTCCAGATGTTTTTCAATCAAAATTGCTTTGCTCGTTTTCAGATCAAATCAGTCGCCGCCATGAAATGTACGGTAAATCACGTTACTTGTGGTAATTTAGTATACACTTCAGTGTAATGATTTGTAGAAACACACGTAAACAGCTACCTTGTGTGTAGAGGGCGGGGTTTATTTTGTTCCAGTACCTAGATAGTGTATACTGAAAACAGCTACTTACAGGAATAACAATTACCTACAAATACATATAATTATTCTCGAACAGAATTGGTTTGGTATTAATTAATTATGTACAAAGAGCTGTGAGAGTTGTCGGTGTGAAAATAATTGCCGCCGCCCCCCCCGCCCGCCCGCCCGCCCGCGCGCGCGCCCGCGCCGACACATTCGGCTGCTGAATTAATTAGTACAGTTGGCCGAAGTAATTGTGAGCGTCACTACATCTGTTCTATTTTTGTGTCGATTATTGACAATTTACACTTTTAATTTATAGAATGGATATTTTCATTAAATACACATTATGATAGGTATTTTAGTCTTTGGAAGAAGTACCATTCCTCCGCTGTGCCTAAAGAAGGTTAATCATGAAATATTTCTTATTTAACACACTCTTCACTTTAAAATACTAATTACATTTCACAATAATTTTAATTACTTGGGTATTACTTTCGCAATACCAATAAAGTCTAAAATTGCTCCTTCTTCTACATAGACAAAACTCAGTAGACAATAACGTCGGTAGATTTCGGCCCTTCAATTCCATGGATGTTTGAAGTGTCAGTATACCATGCGGATTTTAAGACGATACAAGAAAAAAATGAATTTTAGTTTCGGGGTGTGGCTAGCGTCGCGTGAGCTGCCGAAGGATATATCCCTCTCGCTTAGCTAGGACAGAACAGCTATGGAGTAGACTATAGTATAGTTATTTTTTGAAGGAACAATATTGTTTAATTCGTACAATTAAAATAATATGTCCCAGTGCACCTTTTAAAATAGATGAAATGGATGAAAATATTCAAATATATTTTTTTCGTTTTATATGGGATTTTTATGTCGAGTGTATTTGAAAAAAATAATTTAATTTCTATGTTGTTTTTATTGCTGAAGACAAAGTAAGTCAAAAGAAGACAAACGATACCTACAATATGCTGATAGATACGTATAACAATATTTCGATCGTATAATAGCCTATAACCAGCGGACGATCCAGACGCGTCCAACGATATCTCATTAGTCAAATTATTATGATAAAAATAGTTTGGACGTTATACGGGAGCAGATGAACATACATACATATCGGTCAAAATCATAAACCCTCCGCCCACCGTAGTCGGGTAAAAATGTACATACTCTGTGTCAGTGACTGACTGCCGGATATGAGTATCTTTTTCATGTTTCGTAGGCAAAGGAATACTTTGGTACTTAACTTCGATGCCGATCATGAAGTCATCAGCGGTGTCATAATATTTATTTTTACCATATTTAATTTATTTTTTAATTTAATTTTCAGTTTTTATTAATTTTATTGATTTAACCATGCATTTATTTATTGTTTATCTTTTTATCTTTATTTTTTTATCTATCAAAATCACCCTTAGACTGGTTACCGCCACAGGTGACAAGAGGGCTGGCTCTTTCCTTGCTGAAAAAATTCGCTTGACAACAGGAACAGCTTGAATACAGGGAGGACATGCAGCCAGTATCCCACGCGGACGGTATTTGTTTAATTAGGGGTAGGTTTTTATTTTATTGTATTTTATTTTAATTTATGTTATATTATATTGTATTTTAATGATAAAACATGAAAAATAAAAAATATTTTTTTATTTTTTTAAATTTAATTTTACTTTTATTTATTGTTTTATATTTATTGTGAAATTATAATAATTTTAATAATCAATATTGGACTATGTCTGAAACAAATACATTGAATTGAATAATTTAAATACAAAAATTATCACATTAACTCGTTAAATCACGGTTTACACCCGCTAGAACGAAAAAGATCCTAACATGGTAGGTAGGCCCTGAGGGTTGGCCAGTTAATTACTTAAAATACACTATATTTATTTCAAGAAAACATTCATAAGATCTGAAGGCGTCGGACTCGCACATAAAGGGTTCCGTACCACCGTAGAATAAACACATCAAAAATATCAAGTTCGAGACTTGATATTTATTTTTAAATGTTATTATATTTTTAGTATTTGTTCTGCACCGGCAACAGAAATACACATTCAGTGAAAATTTCAACTCTCTACCTGTTACGGTTCGTGAGATACAGCCCGCGCTGACAGACGGACAGACAGACAGACGGACAGCGTAGGCCTAGTAATAGGGTCCCGTTAGCACCCTTTGGAACCCTAAAAAGTAGCCTATGTTCTCCGCCAAGACCCAGTCTATCTCCATACCAAAATTCATCAACATTGGTTCAGCGGTTTAGCCGTGAAAAGGTAACAGACAGAGTTACTTTCGTTTATAATATAATAGATTGAATAGGACGGACAAACATTTTCCTATCCATATCTGTAATGTTATTTTTTACGATAATTTATTGATGTATGATATATTTATTACTTGCCCATCCATACCTACAACAAACGCAATAAAGCGACTCCATTGTTTTGACAAGCAATGTATTCCCACTGTCGGCCCAAGACCATGCTGCAAGTATATAACAGTAAGCGAAATAGGGAGTTTTTACAGAAATGACACGAATAACTATGAAATGACAAGAGATGACACAAAATGACAAGAGATGACACAAAATGACAAGAGATGAAAAGAAATTACACAAGACAAGGAAAAGCAAACGAAAATCACGCTGCAGTGCAGGTCGTAGGTTCGATTCCTGCCCAGGACATGCATTTGTGTGCATGAACATGTCCGCATGTCCCGAGTCTAGGTGTAATTAAGTGTATATTTAGTTTGTATTTACAAACAAAAAGTGTTATATGTAGTAATATCAGTTATCTGGTTTCCATAGTACAAGCTCTGCTTAGTTTGGGATCAGGTAGTCATGTGTAAAAGAATTTCCAAGGATATTTATTTATTTATCATAGGCGTCGGCGGACTGTAAATACTGTACTGTACCTGTAATGTGGCACGACCGTAATATTTTTTCGTAATATTTTTTAAAAAATCCTTCACAGGTCCGACGTCGAACAAGTCCGAGCGGACACTGACAATACAAAGTTAGAGAGAGACATGGTTAGTTCAAGTACTTAAAATGTGAGATGGCGATATTGTGCGCGCGCTCGGAAATAAACAACGTAAGCGCCAAACCACATTTACTTGAATTAAAAAAAAACTACTTCATGAATTAAAATATGGTTGAAGGGTAGTTTAGATATCGTTATTTGCTATGTTTTAGAAATAATTTCGTGATCTAAATCGTAAAAACATCGTGGTAGCAAGGAAAATTGTAAATAATGAGAGCTCATTTCATAAATTTTTTTTATCGAGAAAATTTCATCAAATCGTGATTTGGATTTAAAGATACTCAAGATAATATAGTCAAAAATCATACATCTAAATATAAGATTCCTAGTCCACATACTTACTTAAAGAAAAAGTAGAATAGAAAATCAACCAAATTTCGAACCTCCTCTTAAAATCGTAGTGTATCGTTTTGTTCCTGACTGTACAAATCTAGTTCTGCGCGAAATTTTATTACAAGGCAGCTAAAATCAAACCACGGTCGATCCAGACTGCTAGACCGTGACTCCATAACAATCCACTATGATAAGGGTTTAATTGACATTTAATTAAACATTACGACGGCCAATGGCAATTGCCAGTTTAAAAAAAAACTTTATTTCTATTGTGAAGTGGTAATGAAATAATGACGATTGACTTATAAATGCCGCAAACTGTATTTTATGATTACGTAACTAACATAACTAAACATTATAATAGCAATTATAAAAAAGGAATAGAAAATAATTGTGTGGTTTGACGAGCGTTTGGCGCAGTGGTTCGAGCGTAGGCCGCTTAGCTCATCGCATCGGGTGATTGCGGGTTCGATTCCCGTCAGAGGAAAATTTTAAAAACGGTAATTTGCTCTGGTCTGGTTATCACTGGGATCGTCCGCAATCCTTTGTTTTCGTCACTACTAGCTTCTTGTATACAAAATACAAACATTGTTATTTGTTACTTTTAGATGTCTATGGGTGACCGGTGACATAATATCTATGATGTAGTTCGGACTACAGCTAAATAACCTGTTACAAAATCACCAGTTACTCGTTCGTCGCGTAAACAGTGATTCGTTGAATTAGCTTAATTTAGGCTATACAGTGGGTGTATAAGGTTGGCAATATTTATTTATTGCATATTATTTCCATCTCTGATACCTCTGAAAGTCACAAGATACCGTTGCTCATTACAAATGCTAATAAGGTCTTAAGTGCAATCATTACAATTAATATCCATTATCAGTTATCACTCGGACCTTACTAAAGCGTGCAACCTTTCGATTATACACGTAATGGCCACTTAAGTGGGAACCCTCTCGTTTAAAAGGCATAAACGGAATCCTAACGAACTTAGAATCTCCTTAATTACTCGATACAGCCCTAATGTGCGACCAGATTACACTTTTAAGATATTTAGTGGAATGGCGTTTTATTTTTATGTTAAAGGAATTTATATTTGAACGAAAGAGATTTCTTATTTCTGCTTTTGAGGTTTTCAACTGTATTTTAGATTTTACTCAGATATATTAATTGGAAAGATATTTGAAGGAACATTGGTCTATTTTAAGAGTTCTATCGGTAGAATTTATCAACATGCTAAGACCATGTACATACACACAGGTACACTAAACTATAATCGGGCTCGTTGAGTTTGGTTGGTCTGTCTATATTAGTAGAAAATTATTCACCACTGGTGTGCCATTAATTCAGACACAGTAGAATAGTTATTTGTGTTACAAGGGGACAAAGCGATATTTTGTTCCGCGAGGGCGTTTTTTGAATTCAGAGGAAAGCGAAGGATTCTAAAGTAGAATCCTGAGCTTTGCGAGGAATTCAATATACGCCGCCCGAGGACAAAATATTTTGGCCCCGAGTGATACATACTATTTTTCATCACTACCAATGAGAAAAATAAAAAGCTACGTGTACCTCGACCTACTCCAAACTCTCATAATATATTATATATCCAAATACAAATAATATATCATCACTATCATTACTCGTACTCATTTTTAATTATTATTTGCAATAACTTAAACTTACTAAACCGAGACAAGAGAAATTAAAAGAAAAATGTACATGACCGTATTTTTACAGCGCGCGTTGCCATTACATGGGTGTGATGAAAAAACATTTCTGTAGAGTCGAGTGAGGAGCCGGGCGCGCCGGCAGTTCCGGCTCCTCACTGTGCCGGCCGCGCTGGCGTGTTTTTCCACCAATCAGGAAGGAGAAACAAAAACTCCCATGGGAGCAAAATTTTGCTCCCGCTAGCCTTGAAAGGCAATTGACATTTTTCGAATGGGTGTGATGAAAAATTTGTTATGTCTCGCGTAGATCTACGTTTCAGCATACATAGGGATCTGATCTTCATTTGTTTCATGTTTGCAGGTGGCCGGTGTAGTGGGCAGGGCGGATGTGTTGGCATGCGTCTTCTTCCTATCATCAATCCTGTTATATCATGGGTAAGCACCGCCGTTTACTTACGGCCGAATACGCGTAGACAACTTAAATTTGAGAGCTGCTTAACTTTGACGCGCCATACAAAAAATGGCAGTTAACGACGTCTCAAACTACTAAGTGGGACTTAAATATTTAAGTAGCCTTTGAGTATTCGGCCGTTTTGGCTATTATACGTTTTAAAAAGTAAATACAGTCACATCTATGATGGCATTTCCATCATAAGTTAAGCTCTTTTTACTATAGACACCCGTTAATTAAGAGCTCAGCTTATAATGTAACTGTTGCCATCAACGTGCAGGAGACTTCACTTACCTATTGTTGATCAAACTAACATCTTTATCTCCTCCAAAGCGATACTAAACTCATATTGAAACTAGATACTGAACAAATAGGTTGCTAAATGCTATTAAGCACTGTACTCAATAACATTACAATTTTGTAGATGCCCACGAAAGACATGCTTATTAAATTCACATTTACGAACAAGGTGAAGATAATACAAAATTCCTCTATCCTTTCCTTTTATATACTTATATACCTCTTCCACCAAAAGAGTAAAACAAACACCCAACCATTTAGATAAAGCGTTTATTATTTTCTTCCTCTCAGAAAGGCTACAGGCCCCGTTAGTGACGAGGCTGGAACGGCGCATTATGTCCCGGGGCACACTTCAGGGACGACCCGCCAAGTTTCCGCCAACTTCGCGTATTGTCACTACTTTAGCGGTTTTGTTACTGGCCTACAAGTTCGTCTGCCAGTTCCCGAGGATGTATTTGTTGGTTTAACACGAGTTCGGGTAACTTGGACGTAATTTGGAGCTGGTCGTTTGCTGGCCAAATGATTGGTGCATTAAACTTAGCTGGAAGTGATAAGTTGTAACACAATTTTAGTATTATTTGTTCCGCGTTGATGGTAAGATTTGTGGCACAATGGTTGAGCCAAGCTGTAGCAAATTGACTGCAGCTCACATATAGGCTGGCTTGACTAGGGTAGTACCACCCTCTCACAGAAGATCGGCGTAAAGTAGCTTTTACAGCTGCGTTTCGTACGATGAGTAAGAGAGCAGGAAGATCTGCTGATTATCACATAGGTGAAAATTTGTATAGAAGTAGCCACCGTCGTAATCCCCTCCACGGTGCAGCCCCGTCCTTATGGCGGTGGCACACTTCAGTAGAATCGCTAGCTGAACCTATTGGTCTCATTTATTACCCGACTACGGCGGAGGGTTGTGATTTGACCGGTATGTATGTATGTATGCATGTATGTATGTATGTATGTGCATCTGTTCCCACCTAACTTCCAAACTACTTGTCGTAATTTGTCAAATGAGGTATCGTTAGAAGCGGCTTAATGGCGCGCTGGTTATAGGCTATGTGACGTCACATAAAATTGCATACGGCGCCCTATAGAGGACATAATGTCATGAACTAAAAAAAAACATTCTTTAATAAAACCGTGTGGGGGATCAAATGAAAGAGCTTGATGAGCACATTTCAAAAATATATATATTGTTACCTATAACTCCAAAATAATTACATAAAAAGTAAGTTTAAAAACTAAAACCCGACTACTGAAAAATCGCGCTCTAAAAAGTATGAAACAAGAAAATATTCTTATCTGGAGGACAGCCGTGGTCCGTGTAGGTCCTTTAGGGCAAAATGGCATATGACCACGGACCACGGCTATCCTCCAGATAAGAATATTTTCTTGTTTCATACTTTTTAGAGCGCGATTTTCCTGTAGTCGGGTTTTATGGTATGGTTGGTATGACGTCCGGTACCAACTAATTAACAATATCCTCTGGAGCACAGGAGCGTCACACATTGATGTATTGTGTGCAGTTCACTGAACCGACGCTTCCGTGCTCGTTATTATTTTTCCGAACAATAATGGGATATTAATAACAAGGGAACAGTGACAACAATGGCGGAGGAAAACACTTTCAACAATACCCAAGGATATTCCGTACGACCTAGACAAAATGCGTGTATTGTTCGATTAAGTACGTTCTAAACCGAAGATAAGAGATAGTATAGGTAAATCCGCTTTCCATAACTAGGCCGGTAATAACAAATCGATCTCAAATCTGCATTCGAACTTGACAATATCATTCTAAATGATTCTGGTATAAAGTTACTTCTCAAGATCACGCTCTGATAGTCGTTCTCAGAATCGAAATCCGTCTACGAAGTCATAATAAAGGTTGCACTAAAACTAGTTCATGGTCAAAATTTCGATGATGTCTTTGGAGACTAGGTAGATACTCTAAATAGAGACTAAAAGAAGCTACCGCAGCTGTCCTCATGAGTGTACATAGTATGCAACATGACAAGGACAACGAATATCCTCTGCCGAATATTCCTTCTTCCGCTCAAGGTTCGGCTCAGCCCCTCTAGCCAAGTAGCTTCCTCTAAAAGCGTTTCTTCAAATCGGTACGCTAAAATGTATGAAAATGACATTACAAGTCGATAAGTAAAACACGTGACTTATGTCATTTCTATACATTAAACGTAGCGATTTGTAGAAACGCTTGGAGACGAAGCCACTTGGCTAGAGGGGCTGATCTGGTTCGACCTTTACTGTAAAATGATATTGAATTATATTCCAATTTAGCTCCGCGTCGTGTAATTAAATAAAATATAAATTCGTCGAATATTGAAAATATTCCACATATTTCTCCGTATAAGATCTAATTGGTATATCTGACGATAATAATTTCAGATATTGGTAATCAGAATGACGGCAATGTTATAAATAAGGAAGAAATTGTCATAATTAATTTCACGACATCATTACTGTACCTAATTGCTGAAACCCAATTAAAGACAATCATAATATCCAGATACGAAAAAAAAAATTCTCTCATATAAATTATTGATGCATATTATAAGAAAGTACCTATCTACTATAAATTTTGGCTTTCAGAAGTAGTACTACTAAACCAATAGATAATCCACAAAGAACTAGGAAAAACGATTCCTTCACATGGTCCCTAAATGGCCATTAGAATATTTGTAAAATAAAACATAATGTCTTAAAATTATTTCTTCACTCGCACTTGGCCAGTGCGGTGGATTACTAGAAGTGGGAAATGAAACCGTTATCTTCACGACAAATCACATTCAACACTTAGCATAATAATACACAAGCCACAAGTATTTTCAGTGCACAGAACTATCTCAAATGTGCTTGTTACCTAAACCTCCTTCAGGTACCATCTTCGTAATGAGACACGCACTCAAATTGAATATAACGAGGGAATCCTGACACTAACTACTGTCATAATCACTAATCGTTACGCCACACGCCACTTTACGGGCGTGTATTAAATTTAATATCCTAATCCTCAAACTATTCAATTGTTTTAATTTCATTAGTGGGGTTAGGTTATCGTAAAGATGCCTTCCGAATTTAAGCCATCTTCTAGTTATTTTAACTTTCATACGTTTGGTAGGATGTTTACTTTATCAAGGTAAATAGGCTGACCACCCTCTCCCAGAAGATCGGCGTAAAGTAGCTATAACAACTTCGTTACATACGATGAGTGAGAGAGCCGCAAGTCCAAACCTCTCCTCTCCCTCTGTTCTACTCCTCTTCCGATCGACAACATGCGAGCGGTGCCTTTGGTTTTTCAAGCATCTATAGGTCACGGTAACTGCTTAACATTAGGTGTGCCGTACGCTTATTTGCGACCTTAGGGCCTCCGCAGACTTGCTACTTTTAGCATCGGCGACCGGCGATTTTGTGACGTATCGATGCTGCGTCGCGTTTATTCGAGCGCGAACGAGCGAGATGAAGCATCAAAATCGCCGATCGCCGATGCTAAAAGTAGCAAGTCTGCGGAGGCCCTTAGTCACATAAAAAAATAAAAACACTGAGGCACATCAATATACCCTACAATGAAGTCCAGCATAGTCAGCAGATACTTTTGTTTGAAGTATGTAAGGTTGCCTAATAAGACCTTTATTCATATTCCAGGTCGTCGGGCCGGCACCGAGTGTGGTCAAGCGTGGTGCTCGCAGCTCTCAGCATGCTTGCCAAGGAGACCGGATTAACAGCACTTCTGTTCAACGCTGCTTTCGACCTGTATAGGTGTTGGAATCCTGCCAGGTAAATATTCTGTCATTTTACTAGCAATGCGAGATTCAAATACTAGTAGTCTCATTAGCCCTCCAACTAATCTAGAATACTAAACTAGGATCGGAGTCACTTCTTATGGCAAATGGGTTGGTGGGATTCAAGTCGGTGACCAGCCAAGTGGCTTCATCTACTAAGCGTTTCTACAAATCGCTACGCATCATGGAAATGACATAAGTCACGTGATCTACTTATCGACTTGAATTGTCATTTCCATACATTTCAGCGTAACGATTTGTAGAAACGCTTGTTAAGACGAAGCCACTTGGCTAGGGGGGTTTTGATAGGATTTCGTTTGCGCTTTCTATTCATTTGCCTTCAAATATCCTTCAAAACAGCATTAAACTTAGCAATATTTAATGTTACATTCCAGATCATCATCTGCTGTGAAATGGCGTTGGAAAAGTGACAGCTCGTGTGGGCGGGTGGTGCGCGCCCTCGCGGCGCTGGTGGTGCTGGGCGGGGCCAGGCTGGCCATGCTGCAGGGGTCCTTACCGGCGTTCTCTCCGCAGGACAACCCGCCGGCTTTCCATCCCTCTTTCAGCGTTAGGTAATTCTGACAGCCCTAAATCTTAAGATACCGAACTGTGTTTGGCATCTACCGTCTCAGCTCGCGGTAATGTCTTTTTATAGGACTGAGGTGGCAGACTAGCATATAGCCCGCTTAATGTTAAGGAGTTACCAAAGGCATTGCTCGCATGTTGCCGACCTGAAGGGGAGTGGGATATAGGGAGGAGAAGGGGGGGTGTTGGGCTTCTAGCTCTTTCACTGATCGTACGAAACGCAGCTGTAATAGCTGCTTTAATCCGATCTTCTGTGATAGGGTATAGTGGGCCGATCGAGCCAGCCGATATGAGCTGCAGTCAATTGGCTACAGCTTGCTTCTACCAAGTCACTATTTTATATGGAACTTTATCATCTGATCCAGGTTGATGACCTTCTGCTACCTAGCCGCGTTCAACTGGTGGCTGCTGCTGTGTCCGTGGACGCTCAGCCACGACTGGCAGATGGGTTCCGTGCCCCTCATCACCAGCGGCTGGGACCCCCGGAACCTGCTTACTTGCGCCGCCTTCATAGCTCTGTTGGCGCTGTCGTATCGATGTATTGTGGACTTAGAGGTATGTTTATTACTTGGCAACTATTTTTTGTGATAGGCAGGTGTCGAGTTTGCGAAAGATGTACAGTCTACTATAGATTATTATTATGGTTCTAGCTGCAGCGCCACACGCCAGCAGTGGTTGGCTCATTGCTTCTAGTGCTGCCGTACCTCCCAGCTTCCAATCTCCTCGTCACTGTTGGCTTCGTAGTCGCTGAGAGGGTTCTTTATATGCCCAGGTGATAATATTGTTTCAAATAAATTCTGCTTTTAATTGTTAGTTCTTTTGTCAGGATAGAAATGTTTAGTTTAACTTTTTCAATAAAAGAGATCACTGAAATAGTATCAGCACTGTTCAGATTTAATTACCGATTACCCATGTTTCTATCAGCCAGAAGATGTCCAGAGCTGGACATAAACCTTTACCAATGGTTCCCATAATTTTGTTAAAACGCCACTAGTCTCCACCGGCTTTTTCCCCTCCATATTAGTTCTCACTGCAATCTTATGTGGACTATCTGATGTAAACTGACTAAAATGCCTTACATGATGGTTTCAGTGTGGGGTTAGTGATAATCACAGTATACGGAGTACAGCTGATGTGGCGACGAAGTGCTGGGGGGAAGAGACTGCTCATCCTTGGGATCGCCATCTTAGTGGCTGGAGGGGTCACCAGGACGTACCTGAGGAACAGGGACTGGAGGACCAGGGAAACCTTGCTGAGGTATGTGACCCTGAAATATATTGAACATGATGCAAATTTACAAACATAGGCAAGGCTTGAAGAGTTGTTAACCCAGCAAATTGAATGCATTGCAACCTAATTTGTAATGATTCTACACTTGTTTTATTTTCTAGCATGAAGTCAATTTGAGAAATTCCTTTGATTGCAGTCTACTTTGTAACGATTTCATAGTCAATACTGAGTGTCTGTGAATGCATCTTTGGGTCACGTACTTTAGTAATAGTTGTATTTACAAATCGTACGTGTGGTTCCAGGGCGGATCTGTCCGTGTTGCCGCACAACGCCAAATTGCACTACAATTTCGCTAATTTCTTGAAGGATATTGAGCAACAAGAGAATGCTATAAAGCATTATAAGGAAGCCTTGAAGTAAGTCAAATAAGTACGATTTCGCAATACCTATATCGATCATAATTATTTCCGAATGAGATTATTGTTGCAAGTAAGACGGATATTTCATTGAATACTGTTCAATATATACCACTTGTAGCCATTTTCCCAGATGAAAAGGTTCTCAGACATCACCTTCACCTTAGCTGCATCATGAAGAATCATCTTTAGGAGATGCAATGATAAATCCTCGTTGATTAGAAATTATCGATTGACTAAGTTTCCGTGTAGTGTTAGGAAACTGAGGTGAAGTAGACTCGATTATAAATGCGTAATAGTTTTATGGTGATTTACAGATTGTGGCCGAGTTACGCGAGCGCTCACAACAACTTAGGGACATTGGTGTTGGCGTCGGGTCGAGCTGAACACCACTTCTTGCAAGCTCTTAAGTACAATCGGGACCATGTCAATGCTCATTATAATCTCGCTAAACTTTACAGGTTTGTCACTGTTTATAACTTTTACTGTTAGGGTAACATGGTACCTAGTTTATATCCTATACTACTTATTTAGAAACGACATAATGTAGACCTGCAGCATGGTGGACTCACGACCTACGGAAATTAGCTGGCAAAAATTAGATGCATAGGAGCACTGGGGGAGGCCTATGTCAAGCTGTGGACAGAAATAATGTTGCTGATGATAAATCAGGATTTCGCATGTACCTTAATTCTTGTTTCAGGAAAAAGAACCGAATCCCAGACTCTCTCAAGATGCTGGAACGCTGCATATCCCTAGAGCCACGCTTCGTCCAGGCGTACCTAGAACTACTGTTGGTAAAGTCAATGGAAGAGAAGAGGGGAGTGCTGGACAAGCTGTTGGAGTTGGAACCAATGAACTGGGAGCATCACTTGCTTTACGGGAATTGGTATAAAGATAGAGGTGAGTCAACATAAATATAATTCGGTTTCACTTGAGAGACCTAACACTTGTGATCGGCGGAGTGAACGTGCATTAATGTTATGGTACACTTAAGACTACTCAACACTTTTATTATGGGTATTATAGGCTGGGGATCCTAAAAGAGCCCAGACCAGAGTTGCTACAAAAAGACTATTCCCGTAATTTTGTCCTGCATAGTAATCGATCCAATGAGGCAAGAGGTCGACGCTTAGACCATTTTGAGCAAAAAAGACGTCAAAAAAGAAAAGTTCCTCGATTTCCTCTAGTTTCTGATGTTTGTTTGTATCCAGGTCTCCTGCCGCTATCGTTGGACTACTACACGACAGCGATGCGCTTGTCGTTTAGTACGAAGCACGGCAGCGCTCGGGGAGAGGTGCTGTCATTGCGGGCAACCTGCCTAGCGCTGCGGAGCGTCGGCCAGCACAGCAGGGTGCTGCAGTTATTAATCAGGTGGGTGCCAAATCTCATGTCGTTTTCTAGAGGATAGAGCTTTATAATTCTCAGATTTGAAAGACGCTTTAAAGGCTGCTGCACCATATAAAAAATGACAAATCGAATTGGGACTTGAACACTTGGGTAACGTTTCAATATTCCGATCAAACGTCGATTGCACACACGTAGGCACATATAACGTTCTTTTGATATTTTTTTCTTGGTGTCATACAGCGGGATAGTCTAGTCTGGTCTGCCGCTGTATTAGGCATCAGGCCCCCAAGTCGCTTAGACATTGCCATTGGCTGCTATAGTGTTCGACCCTCTGATTGGTCGGCCGACCGGCTGATCGGTCTCTGATTAGTTGGTCAAAATCAACCGACCAATCAGAGGGTCGATTACTATAGCAAAACGCCAAAGTGGTGCCATAGTGGCGCCACTGTGGCTAAGTGAGGGGTGTGTGTTGTGTGGTGTCAGATGGCACGCGGTGCGCGGCGGCGCGGCGGCGGCGGCGCGGCGGCGGCTGGCGGCGCGCGCGTGGCGGCTGCGCTCCGAGCTGGCCGAGCGCGCCGCGCTCTACGCCCGGCCCGCACGCACACATCACACTGTGAGCTCACTCCATTCCTCTACGTCGTCAGTCAACTCCTTGAATTTTACTTTGTTTAGATCTAGCTAGTCTAAACAGCTCTCCAACCGCGATTATAATAATAATAATATCCTGGGACATTTTTTACACACGGCTACCTGATCCCAAACTAAGCAGGGCTTGTACTATGGAAACCAGAACTGATATTACTACATATACTAATTTTTATTTGTAAATACATACTTAATATACATATACACCCAGACTCCGGACATACAGACATGTTCATGCACACAAATGCATGTCATGAGTAGGAATCGAACCTACGACCTGCAGCGTGAAAGTCGCCTCCGCGCCAATCACGCTAACGGGCCCGTCAATAGATGTGTCCATTTGGCGCGCATGCCTCACCCGAGCACTCATATTATGACATTACGTCTATGCGTTCCGACCAATGACCTAAGAGAGAAAGGACGAGCCCTATGTGACGTCATCTGTAGCCAAACCCGAGCACACGATCGTCCAAAATGGCGCACAGCAAAAAGTGTTGTACTTTTAGTTAGTCGATAGTATCCATATCGATATACTCGATCATGTCGCGGGAAAAGTGCTGGGTCCTGATTAGGTAGGTTCAGCCACAGATTTAGGAGCTACAGATGGAGCGCATAGAACACGAAAGTGAAGCCACCAAAGCAAATACAAAACAAAAAAGCGAATACAATCTCGCCCTATAACTACACAACTTTACACGCACACAAATGTATGTTTCCCTAGTGCCGCTCCTAGTTGTCACGCACACATATAATGCTACCTGGCTTCACTTCGTTTGTTGCCAAGACTACATCTGTCAACTTCTCTAATCTGTGGGTTCAGCTATGCTGGGCTAAATCAAATAAGGCAAAAACGGGGGGAGACAAATCTGTAAGGCTCAGGTCAATGTCAAGCGTGTACATTAACGACACGATGGAGGCGGGTGCATTTCCAGGGTGGTATGGCTGGATCGTCAGGTTCTTCTGCGCACTCACTTGGGTTTATCCAGTTCACACAACACAATTACACAAAGGATTGAGTAGATTTCGTGCGATTAAGGTTTTTAGACACAGGAGGCACCGCGACGACGAATGTACCAAACGAGTCGGTCAGTCAAGTGTCATGAAGGGGGGAAAGAGACCGCAGCACAAATATCACGTTAATCGGGGGTAGGCAATACAAAATTATGTTTTTATTTATGACTATTATGTTATTTTATGGCTCTGTGGAGCGAGTCACCCTCTTCCCTCTAAAATGGTTGTGGAGAGTGACGCTGCTGCTCAAGTAAAGTCATTTTCACATGGCAACTCTTCGGGGTTCGCAATTTAACGTTAGAGACCACCAGAATTTCAATGTCTCGGCCTTGTTGGCGCCTCAACTTTACCACGAAAATATGCACGTGTGGAGAGCCTCATGCATACACGGCCATCATCCCTACCTATGACCTGGACCTGGACCTATCACTTAGGGGACTGGGTCTAAGCTACCAGGCCGCGTTGCTATTACATCGCACAACCAGGCCGGTGACGTCATCACAGTAGGCGTGGCTTAAGTCAGTGTGCTGTTGGCGTTCGTCCTGTGCAGACGTCTTGCCAACGTTCGCATCACAAATATAATTTTATTCGACACTAGATGGCGTTGCTCGGCACGTTTTTTATATAAACATACACTTAGTGACATCTAGTGTGAAAAAGTAAAACTACGTACTAACATCGACATAAAACGAACCCAGTAGTTCCGCTATTTACCGGTAGATTCAAATTTCAATGTAGGCGTTATCTACACCCCTTCACCCGTGCCTTCACCCGCGCAAAATGTTCACGCGTTGTTTCATAGGGAAATCTAATAAGGGCACCTCTTTTAGCCTTTACTTACTCTGTGATCCCTACCTACCACTGCCCAGTGTAGCAAAAGCGTAAAATTAAAAATCGTCAAATTTATCAGCTAAAAATCTTGCTAAATCGGGAGATTTTGAATAAACTCTATTTTAACTTCTTTAAGCCGTTTTAGCAAATCCCACATTTAATTTAAAATGATCACTATCCATAAATCAACTTGTTATCTCTGTCGCGCATCTTTATGTTCGTGAGTAGTGATGACAAATATTATAAAACAAATTTAAGGCGGCGCAGTCACGCACC
This sequence comes from Drymonia ruficornis, assembly GCA_947859195.1. Classification (NCBI taxonomy): domain Eukaryota; kingdom Metazoa; phylum Arthropoda; class Insecta; order Lepidoptera; family Notodontidae; genus Drymonia; species Drymonia ruficornis. The sequence goes on along the minus strand of OX401910.1, from coordinate 553,772 downwards.
TTCCAAAACAAAAATAATTTATTTGTGGTCACCCCGGGGTGACGGCGCGCGCGGCCCAACGTGTAGGTGAATAGAATTTGTATCGATAACTTTGAAACAAAACTTATAAGAACAGCACTACGGTTTTATGTAAACATAGCAAATATTTGTTAGTTCTATTTTATTTGAAAATATGAATTCGAGAGTACGATTATAGACGGGAACTCAATTAAAAATTAATATAATGTACACGAAAGGTATTTTCACACACTATAAATACACTTAAATATGAAAATAACACAACTAACCTGAAAAATGACAATTCTTCGAAATTCTTTAGAGAATCAGAACTGCATGCCCTAACGCAACACTAAACTATATTGATTTTTCCTTAATAATCCTAAATAATATAATAAAGAGTCACACAATACACACAGTTCAGCGTAAAATTTAAAATAATTTGTATAAGACGCTGACATGACAGATGAAGTACTAACCATAGTGACCCGACCATAGCCGACAACCCAATATGTCGGTCCAAAAAGGCCCTCAGGGAGGCGGCTTACTGACGGAACTAACCAAAAACTTCCAGAAAAAAGAAATATATGACATATACTGTACTGTTTTACATAGCTAAATTGTCACGAGTAAGAATGAGACAGATATGTTTTCGTTAATGTGGTCCATATTTACATCAAATATGTATACCATAAACAATAGCTTCGTATCTGCTAATAACATCGACGTAATACCATTGAACATGACTGTGGACTACAAACTTTATTTTCCATTCATTTAATCAAAAATAATCCTTATGTGACGGACTTAACGCCCACGATGCACGCATTATAAAAACCGGTCCGAGCCAGATACCTATAACTGCGCCTTCTTTCCCTTTCTAACAGTACAACCTTTCATCCCTTGTGTTGCCAGTTAATATTTATTCGATCACCTTAAACTTGGTACATTTTCATGTTAAGAATAATAAACAATAAAGTCGATTAATGAAATACCTATGGTAAAGTATAAGAATATCCTAAGATTTAAATTTCAAATATAAATAAATATCTGGAAATAAGTACTTACCTTCTTTAATAATTCGCTTGTAATTGTCAGTTCCGTGATGTCTATAGGAATCGTAGCAGAAATAAAATTAAAAACTTGAAACACAGAACGTCAATTTGCGTGACACACGACATTTTCAGCTAATTTTAAATCTAGAGGATTGTGCTGAATTTTCTCATAAAAATGGGTAGAATATGCGTAATGGAAGGGTGTAAAAGCGAATATTATCCGAATTAAGGATTATCTTAACATAGGTAAGTGGGTAACTATGTTTTCCACGTTAAGTACATTTTAGATGTTCGGGTGACATAAATTTCGCTAGTAAAAAGGACTATAATATTAATCTTATTATGTGTCTGTGTTAACTGAGGAATATCGTCCACGGGAACTGTTTGCAGCGATAAAGTCGCGCTTTTCGTTGCCGCACGACTACATCGCTACTTTTTGAAGTCGGTCGCATTTGCAACGCGCGACAGACCACACGCTGGTAAAACGCGACGCTCACGCCGCGTTGTCACGGCTCGCCGGGCTCGCACACGGCGTTCGCGTCGTTCACACGCTCGAGGAACGCGCACGTCTAGGGCCAGATTAACCCTTTCAGGCAATGTAATTCTCGGGGCCCCTTTCCTTTACCCTTTTGTTACTTTTTAATAGTACATTACTGCCACGGTCTGTAATGAGTGTGTTGCTGGGCGCGTTGTTGATGGCCGAAAGCGCGGCGCAGCGCAGCTCCAGGGCTCCACAGCGCGGTCAGCATTGCAACCCTTGATGGACAATATAAAATAAAGGCCGAGACCGATGGTTTGTCGATTGAAATTGTTTGAAATCGGGACGACTTTTGACTTTACACTTCCCGATTACTCCTAAGCAATAAAAAACAAAAAAACAATTTTGTCTTTTACAGATCCCAGGCGTGTAAATTGGTTACAACAAATACCTATTGGCTACAGAAAAATTACCCAAAATTCCGTCATATGCAGCAAGCATTTTAAGCCGACAGATTATGTCCCTAATTTAACACAAGGAGTTTTAAAAGAAAATGCCCTGCCCTCACTGTTCCTTTTCGTTAGCACAAAGGACAATGGGCAAAAATGGTCCAAATGTCCAACACTTCCGAGACCTACGTCACTCGATAGACCACTACATACTGAGTAACTTTTGCAAAGGCAGTTCAACAAAATAGGTTGTCATTACAATTTTGCCCATACAATTTTGCCCATTGTCCTTTAATTTTGTCTTATGGTCTAATTAGTTGGATATTCTTAGGGTACCGTACCTAATAAGGAAAAAAAACTAAACCCTAATATGATCACTTTTTTGTCCGTCTATCTGTCTCTATGTCCGTCTGTCACAATTTGCACAGCCCAAATCAAACATAACATGTTAACAGTAGTAGGTACCTTTTATAGCATAGAAAAAGAGTAAGTATAGGAAAGATAAGTATAGGAAAAACCATAGATATGGAGAGCCTAGACAACGTCCAAGCGTGTGAAGTGTCATGTTACTTTATATTACAAAGTGGCAAAATCTACGATCTTAAAAACTATTTTGTAACTTCATTTAGGTTGCCAAGATACAGACAGGCACTCGTGTGGTTTGGCCACCGCAGACTAATTTATTGTACCTACTCATGTTCTTAAGAAAATAAACATCCTTTTCCTTATAATAATAATAATAATTTAGCCCTTTTAACGTCCCACTGCTGGGCACGGGCCTCCCCTCAATGCGAGGGGGATTCAGGCCATAATCCACCACGCTGGCCCAGTGCGGGTTGGTGGATTTCACATGTCTAAAGACATGCAGGTTTCCTCACGATGTTTTCCTTCACCGTAAGCAAGTGATAATCATATTAAAGTTATGATTCACACATGAATTTCGAAAAATCCAGGGGTGTGAGCCAGGGGATCCTTTTCCTTATTTTATTATTTTCCTATCATAACAATCTCGGAACAAAAGCACGTTTTCACTAGATGTCCATGGGGACGTTCTCAAAATTTCAAAATATTATGGTCACTCTTGTTGGCAAAGGAAACAACGTTCAGTATGGTATCTCGCTGTCGGCTTCACTTTTGCTGCCAAGTCCGCATTCCAGGTGTTAGAGACTTAAAACTTCCTTGGCTAATAATAAATCTATGGTTCCGACGTCAAAAGTGAGTGCTCGCGCGAGACATGCGCCTGATGAAGACGCCGCCAATTGCCTGACGTCCGCCCGTCTGCCCGTCGTTATGCCTGTTCACTCCTTAAAGTTGAGGAGCCATGACATCTTACGCTTTTAATATTTTATCCTCTTAAGAACATGCGAAGTACCAGTGATCTCAGACCGATAGGTACCTACCACGGTACACTACCTTAGGTATATCAGATGTAAGTAGAAAGTGTTTCGGGAGAGAATTATCCCAGAATAAACGAGAATTACATCTGGCATGAAATTTAAATAAATAAAAGACGCTATTTTACTTATTTCGAATACTATTCCTATTTCAGATGACATCGACGTGTCTCCATCACAGCCAACTGGAGGTTTCGACGGACTTTTACAGGAATAACATGAAACAAAACGAGAATATAGACTCGAGTGTGACGCGGGCGCACGCCGCGGCCGCGGGCGGCGCGACTGCTGGCCGCGCCGACACAATTGTAGATACAAATAATTGCCAAAAGAACGAGCATAGCAAAAAAAGTGTGTCGTTATCCAGTCAATATAAATTAACACATAATAAGTCAGAAATCGGGCACAAACACAAGAGTTGTCCGTTGCACAATAAGAAAAAAATCAAAGACCCCGAGGCCTTCACGCCTTTTGTGTCAGACCACTTAATAAAGACTTATTAATTAGGTAATTAAATACAACATTCATACGGTTAGAACTGACGGTATACTGTTGATGCTGCCAGATCTACAATTTTAATTATTTTTATTAAATTCAATAAGTTCCTACAAAGAACAACCTACATTGTCTTTTACTAATTTTGTCGTTCCAAGATAAAATTTTGGGCTGACTTCAGTAGCATCAACAATTTTATTATAACAATGAATAAGTAGATATTGACACTATTTTGTAACGAAAATAAAAGACTTTTGAAACGTTCTAAGTTAACTAAATAATAGTCGATATTGTGCCATAAACGATTTAGGCTAAATTATTCAAAGTTCAGAGTTTATAGGTAGGTAATGTTTTTATTTTTTTGTATAAACGAAAGAAGTTAATAAAATAACTTTTTGTCACAATAACCTACCTACTTACTTAATAAATTGAAAACATTTGAGACATTGAAACGTTATTGTTTAACCCTGCAAGTATTGCAATAGTTAGAAATAAAATTACTGAATTGATTTCACCCATGACGAGAGTAAAATTGTAATCCACTCAATAAAAACATGTTTTATACGTAAGTTTATTTTGTATTGAAATGGTAAGTAACAAATATGTGTAAATAATTATATTTGAATGAACACACGTAACGAGAAAGTACTACCTACCTTCTTCGTTGGCCTGAACATCTCGACCACCAGGTTGGCCACTAACCATACGATAAGAAAAAGGGATAAGTGGCCTAGTGCAAGATGGCCTACTTCACGACTTCTTGCTACGTTTACTAATAAGTATAATATGTTAATTGATGTAAATAATAGTATTAAGTAATAGTTAGACGGTTGAATGGTAAAATTAATACCACACGATGTTGCTTTAGATGTACTGTTTTGTTAACTAAACACGATCAATAAAAATAAATCTATGAACGATCATAAATAAATAGTACAATGTCGTTTATTGATCAACCTTATTATTTTATTTTGTTTAATTTTCCTTGAAGGTTAATAGATGGGGAGCCGTAGAAGGGTTTTCTGGATTTACTCCAGCGCGTCAGATTAAGATAAGATACCTTACATATTGATAAGAACCTCCAACCAGTATGAGCCCTTAATATAGGGTGGTACGCTCAGGGGAACCAAAAAAAAATAGACCATCTTAAAATACTCCTGCGCGTCATATTAAGATAATACTTGCTAAGAAGTGTCAAAAGTGTCAATTTTGCTAATTTGATGGTCAGTCTAAGAAATGGAATCTCATATACGACATGACACCGTTATAAAAAAACATCTTAGAAGGTAGAATATAAGGAAAGTGAAGAGGAGGAAAAGCAAGAATAAGCTACATGAACTAGATTAAAGATTAGGTAGACAAGATAAAACCGGTGTCATGTCGTATAAAGTGGTGAAAGAGACTGCCCTAGATAGGGAAAGATGGAGACTCCATCAGCTACACCGACAAGGGTCTTTGGACGCGTAAGGAAGAAGAAAGAAAGAAAGAAATAATAAAACTTTATTGCGGTTAAGTCCTCTATATCCTTTGTTTTCAGAAGCCTACCAACAACAGTCCAAGGGCTCACAAAATAACACTTCATCCTTCAGCTAGCACAACAAACTTTTTTCACGTAAACCGCAACACTAATTAGTTTTACGAAACTCTCGTTCCGAAGGTAAATTAATGAACATAGCTATTTGTACACGAGCCTTGATTAATGAAACTATAATTATACCACGGTTAATGTAAAAAAATATATCAATTTGACAATGAAAAGTAATGAAATCGAGTTTCTAACACTCTTTGGAACTCAAATGTTCTAAATAGAATCACTTATGCAAGCGTGCGGCTAGTGACGTAACGACACAATAACATTTTTTTCAGTTTTATTACAATTAAGCGTTGCGGCAGAGTTGATTATGCATTTAATTATTCAGTCATTGATCGAAATTGGAATAGACATCGTAATAGTTCAAAACATTATAAAACATTGCAACGATTTCACTGTTTCAAATTATAAATCACGATAAAGTTACTGACTTAACCTTCTTGCAATAAGCAACCCCAAATCCGCGTGATCTTTCCAAATACATCGCATCTATTTCCCAAACTCGACCCGGGACTGCGTTTGCGCGGGCAACAGAATCACGATTTCCCTTGGTTCGTTAAAAAATACCTGTGTATCATATTATTTGACATCTTTATTGATGCATTCATCTTATTGAAAAGCCTCGGGCTCACCGGTCGTGCGGAACGCGCGGCCGTATTCTGGTCATTGTTAGAGCGCGGCTCCACTAGTGCGCTGCGCTGCGTCGTCGCAACGGATCAAAGGGTCGACGGGCGAGAGACGAAGCGGGGGAAGGTGATGCGCCAGTACAAAATCTTGCGACGACGCAACGCAACGCGCGAATGGAGCCCGGCTCTTATCTAGCCACTTGTTGCAGCGTATTACCACGGTGTTACGGAATGAAATAATAACACTTTTGATTCCTTTGTACTCGAATACGCCAAGCGAAGAGGGTCGGTAATGTATATTCATCATTAGACCCAAAGCCTGGAATTCCCATTTATTAGACTATGCACGTGGAAACTAGTAAATAAATAACATAACTATAACGCAATACTTTCTCAGCCCCAGTCCCAGTTATAAGATGGATTATTACGTATAAATGTCTACATTAGTTATTTGTATTGTCAGCTCTCTATAGGAGGCTGGGCCCAAATAATACAGAAAATTTAGCTCATTCAGTGTAGTTTTTAGCAAAACCATTTCCGTGATTCTATCACATTTAATAAGAGTGTAATCAGCGGCGGGTTTTTTCAATATTTTATTCTGAACCTACATCGGCATCGTAGCTACATCGATAGCGCGTGACAGAATACCTACATCAAGCGAAGCTAGCGACATTATTTTGAGTCTGTATAAAAAACAAACGGCGGCGCGACGGTTGCACCACTCCTCGCATTTTGGTCAAGGAAACTTTGAGACGTTACAAACTTCTATTATACTTACCTATTAAAATACTTTGGCACGTAAGTAGGTCTTAAACTTATTTACATTATATCTATAGTCATACTTAAATCATAATACCTATCTACAAAGTGATATAGATACATACATGCCATTTGATGCCGCATGCCGCCCGATTTCATTACAAAACAATTAGTTACTTCTTTTCACTGCGACAATAATGGCCCATACCTCATACAAGAATTGGCGATCACTACCGGATTGAAAATTTAATCTACCGTCTAGGTACTCACACAACTATTTTAAAATAAAAAATGGGCTTGGCTTATAAATGCTTGACCATACAACAGAAAACAGAAAACGGCAATTCTATCTAATGAATTATTTTTTAGGAAGGTAGGTAGTTAGTTACATTTTATCTAAATGAGACATCAAATTCTGTAGTTAGCGTCTTCCATGGACTCATTAATAAAGATTGTTGCAGATGGGAAGGTAGATTAAAAATAATTCCCAAGTAGCCCTACTGTGTGTTCGTCAACAGACGCAAAGAGCCCATTCTTAAAGACGGTAGGTCCTTTTAATTTCATAACTGTAAGTATATTCGTTTCGTATTGTATTGAATTTTTGAGCTCGCTAAATGTGCAGGGTTGCGAAGAAGATACTTAAGTAACAGGTTAGTTGTTTTAACTGTAAGATAAATAATTTAACTAGTTAGGTATGTTTAACCACGGCATTATAATCTTCGTGGACAATCCGGTTAATTTATGATAAAGAGCAGGTAGGTAACACAGATATTTTAAAGAATAACATAGGTAGGTACATAATACTTATACAGAGGCAGTAGTTATCTCTAAATGTTGTTTTGCATGTATGAGATTCAGAGTTTCTTGGCCTCATTTGGAAAGTTGCCCAGAGTGATGTGATGGGCCTACCTTCTTGTAAATAAAGTAGTTTAGTAAGTTCCTTGTCCCTTGTAGACAGGCGCTGACGTCTTAGAACGAGATAATATTTGTGTTTCAAGATAATGTCTATTTTTATCGCGATAATTCAGTTAGACGTGTGTGACACATGCGTTTACGCTTCTTGCTATTTGCTCTCTTCATGTCTATATTTGTGTAGGAAAATTACGGTGTAAATACAGATCTAAAACCCTTACGTTATGGCGTTATAACGTGTTACATATATTGCGATACTGTAATATAACAGAACTAGTTGAGTTATAGGGTAAAAAAAAACACTTTTTGCAGCAATACCCATAGTTCCCAGATAATCAAATTAGTTTCTATGTTAACGCGTATAATTTAACTTTTTTTTACGATTACGCAATCCGGCCGGATCTCACGGCCAGATGATTGGTAAAAGTTCGATTCATGGCCGTCGTTTTCACTAGAAAAATCGCGAAAATAATAAACCGGGGAAAAACTAATTTGCTCCGTTTTGTTACACGCTTTCTAGGTGGCGCGCTGCGCCCGCGCCGCAGTCGCGACGACAACCCGCTCCCGCGCGCTCGTACACAACAAACATTTGCTCGCTGTCTCATATAAAAACTGTTATCAACGCAACTGTATTTAGCAAGATCCTCAGTCAACGGTGAAAGGTTTCATAGTATAAAACAAAAAAACGCAACCGTTTCAGATCATTCAAAGAACGAAATGCGGCCAGTTGTCATCTGGCTTTTAATTGCGGCCGCGGCCGCTGAAGTCCTCGACGAGCCGCGGGTCCAAGAAGGGCTGGATATCGAGGAGCCCTTCGATCCATATGAGCCTCACAGGAGTAAGCGCGACGTGCACGTTGAGGGGCCGTTCGATGAGCATATCCGTGTGAAGCGCCGCTGCGGCGAGGCGCGGCACCGCCGCTCGGCCGAGTCCGTCCGGGTGCCTCGCCAGCTCCACCAGTACGAAGTCCACGAGAACACCGATGATCATTTCGATGCCTTATCGCCCACCTACGAGGAGATGCTCGCGGCGAGCGCGAACCACTATCCTAACGTGTACGTGCCGGCCCCTCGGTACCTGAACCCTGATGCGTCAGGTGCGAATATCGCTCAAGCCGCGAAGCTCGCTCCGTCGGAGCCTATAGTGTCTGAACCAGTGCAGTTCGTGGCCAGTCCGCCGGTAGCGGCGTCGTTGACGGTGCCGAATCCTATTGCTATCGAGAACCCAGTGCCGGTGGCTTCGGAGCCGCTGACGCAGCCCCTGAAGCAGTTGGCTGACGGGGACCAGTTCGGGGCGGCGTCGGGGCATCACTCGAAGCATGGTTACGGGCACGGGCACGGACAAGCCCATGGCGGTGGACACGAGAACCACGGACACCATTATGGCGAGCATGATGGGAAGGTGAGTATATTTTGTGTAAACATTTAGGTTTGTAAAAAAATCCATCCGGCGCTTTACTAGAAAAATCTATTTTCTGTTGATTCTGACGCGATGTCTGTTCTATCTATCCAATACTAGCTTTTGCTCGCGACTTCGTCCGCGCATAATATAAAAAGTAGCCTATGTGCTATTCCAGACTATAATCTATCTCTGTGCCAAATTTCATCCAGATCCGTTCAGCCGTTTTGGCGTGATTGAGTAACAAACATCCATCCATACATCCATAGATCCATCCAAACTTTCACATTTATAATATTAGTGGGATTATTTGTAACTTCCCATTTGATAATTTTTCCAAGTTTTTGACTATAAAGAAACCTAGGTATTCATAGCATGACTAAGGCAAAGTCCAACTCGTAAGCGAAAGGACTAATATCTACGTCATCATTGTAATATCTTAGGTACTTTTTATTTGTTTTTCTCACACTCGTGAATAAACGAGTCATGTTCCAGATAAGATAATAATTCCCAATATGTCATCGCTTATGGTTTTGATAACTAGTTAGGTATTTCGTTAAATTATGTAAGCATCAAAATACTCGATATCTTTCCTATCCACATTATTATGTTAGAAAAGACCTACCCACAAAATGTTCGATACTTCATCATTATTTTTGCTTTAATAGGTACCTCCTCTTATGACGTCATAAGTCCATATGTACATAGACTTGCTTGACCCATGAACTTGCAAGCGCTTATTACCTAATGTGTTTTGCTAACATACCTACGAATGCTTTGAATGCAATCGTTATAATTATCGTTTATTTTTTAAAGATCAACTAATCAGGGTCTTCTAATATGTACAGAAGTGATTATGGGTTGTTTATCAACCGGATTAAGGACTGTTTATCAACCGCGACTCGTCAATCTTATAATATCAGAAGTATTGTATAACGCTTACAAGCATAGTTAACGATTAAGCTTAATTCTTACCTAGTTTAACACCTAATCATCGTGTTTACTTAATATTTTATCTATGTAGGAACCTCATTTATCGATGTATTTACAAATCTACGTTTAACATCATTATTTTTACTATCTTGCCCCGTTTGGTTTAGAACCTAGGTATTTGGCAGAGTTGGGCAGGGCAAAATTTAATTGCAATTAATTAATTACTAATTGCATGTGGTGTCACAATTAACAATTAATTTTGTTTTGTTTGGAATCGCGAACAAATCACAATTAATTGTTAATTGTGACATCACCTGCAATTTGCAATTAATTAATGGCAATTAAATTTTGCCCAACTCTGGTATTTGGTTTATTTATATTACATAGGTACCTACTGTCTTTTTGTCATTGTCATGGATTGGGTAGGTCGTAAAATTATAAGTAGCTCTTTCACAAGAGAAATTATTAGCCTTGACTTTCACAGCCCACTACCTAGGCTATTTGGACAATAGCCATAAGCGGGTCCATGAACAAATTCTTAGTAGAAATAAGGTAAATAATGATCAATGAATACCGCCAAATTTATAGAGATTTTAGTCAGTTAACAATAGTTTTACAAACCATTTCTGGGAACAAAAGTGATTTGTAATGCCAGTGCAAGTCAATTATAACTTTATTTAAAGGAAATAATGTTTAGGTAAATACTCACATCAGCTATTTGTTACTAATGATGTAACGTTACCGGTTATCATTAAAGTTTGTTATACACATTATAGGTAACGGTGCAGACCGCAGCATTACTGATGCGGTCAAGTAGTTCATATGCCTCGGTATTATGGTCAATGGCCTAGTTTAGATCATTTATGCTGGATTATAGTTTATTGCTGAATACTTTTGGGTATACTTCGTGAAAGTTGTCAAAAGATTTTGTATGCTGCTTTGCATTTAAGTTAAAACGAGTTGCCTTCTGATTAATTTCTTGGTTGCAAGTAGTTTTATTCCCGCTGTTCTCCGAAAATAGATTCTAGCTGCGTGCTGGCAAAATATCGTCAAGTATCCAAGTACTTTCAAGCATGAATCTAACTTAAAAAATCATTATCTGGCTTGTATGTAGACGACTAGTTACTCTGAAGACTGGAAAAATGTTTTCTATTTGACTTAAACACTCAGTTAAGTGAACTGGATACTTCTGTGGGGAAAACATGTCTGAAATTGCCCTTGCCAACGTGGTATGGAAAAGAAAGACTCAGGACTGAATTAACGGGACAGTCCCATAGGCTAGGAAAAAAGCAACCAACTTCTTCATACTAATAACAGAGGAGCTAGGATCTTTTTCTTTACCTACTGACCATTGAATAACCATTTCCTCTACGTTTCCCATTTCACAGAGTACAAAAGGCTCCAAAAGCGACCACTGGCTAGACAAGGGCGCGAAGGGCTACAAGACGGACGAGCTCCACAGGAAAGAGTACGAAGAACAGGACGGCAAGAAGAAGAAGTTCCACGACAACGCTGGCCACAAGGGCAGTCACGAGGAGGAGGCCTTCGGGCAAAGGGGCTCGCATTTTGGCCACAAGAAGGGTCATAAGAAGGGGCATAAGTCCAGAGGTAAGATTCAATTCTGATGGAAATCTTTTTAAAACGCTTTGTGCTATATTACTAGAAGATTAGATTCAATAAACGTGATAGATTAGATATATAGACTATTAAAGCATCGCGACGCCCACTATGCGATAGCGCCGGGACTCCGCTAAGCAGGACGCCGTTATGAAAGCGTAGCGATGCTGGTACGCTAGCGTCTTGTCGCGACAACGGTTTGAAAGCATCCAGCCCCTCTAGACAAGTGACATGAACGCTAATCGAATAGAATCGAATAGACTTCACAATGTGTGGAAACTATGTAGATCAACAACAAGTTGCTATGTAGATCACGTGACTTATGTCATTCCCATACATGAAGCGTAGCGATTTGAAGGAACGCTTGTAGACGTCAGCCATTCTGACGTCGCTAGGATACAGTTACGACCCCACCACGCCACTATATGCTTGCTGATACATACTTAGTCAAATTCCCGAGTGCTACAATAAAAATCTAAGTAGCATCAAATGTAGTTGACCTGCTGATATGAGTGTCCAAAATTGTATCGCTTCGATGGCATCATTTTCCGTCGTCAAGGTGGGTATACCATTGGTAGCTATACCATTTTTGCACGCAATAACCAATACAGCGTTGTGTAACGGCGGCACGGCACGTGAAATCTACTTTGTAATTCGTCTGCAAGTTGAGAGATCACGCAGTATTTGGCGAAGCTGTTCAATGAACCGTTGTCAAATCGTACACCCAACATAACCCGGTGTTATTCTTATAATGGAAAATGTAACGATTTGCGGTCAAGTGAAAGCCTGCAATTCGTTACGTAAGGTTATTTGAGAACGATTCAATGTGACCTCAACCGCAATAATATGGATTTCCATTTATTTGATTACGGAGCAAGTGGATGACGTAAAGCTTTTCGTTTTTTTTTCAGTAAGTTTTACGAACAATTGTAGGTAGTTACTAAATAAATGCAATAAGCGGTACTCTTATTATTACGTCGTTACTTAATCAACATTTTATATGCACCTGCTATACCTTCGTAAGCCCTTCGTTTTCTTATTTGCGACATCTAGTTTTTGGGAAGATGCTATTTACATATTTTATAAGCTTTGGATTTTCCGGAATAACTCGGGTATGGCAAATTTTTACACAAACGTCTTACATATAAACTGAGTTCGGATTAGATGACCATGAAAACTTGTTTATTCGGACCATGGACCCGGTAATGTTTTTCTACCAGCGGTTTTTACTGTTACATAGTACCAACCGAGGTAACGGACGAGACGACTTCTAAAATAATACCGACAATAACAAGATTATTTGCGTCAGAATTTCATGCAAAAACTATCGGAACTTAAATGATGAAACTTAATTCTAATTTGTTATTCTTTTGACTGAAATAAGTATTTTTATAGCAACTTTATTAAATTTAGCCAATTATAGTTCAAGGAGGTTGGATAAATGTTATACTTACAAATAACTATGGGTGCAAAAGCTAAAAGAAGTGAAATTCTAAAGAAATAATGAATTGAAATGTGAAACATGATATGAATAGTATAGGGATTGATGGAAAAGAAAGTCATATTGGACAGATTCAACTTAGATGGTAAGACGGATAGAAGAGACAATAATGATTAATATTCCAATACCCACGTTAATTCCAGGATACCACAACAAGTACCATAAGGATGAGCTTCAGAAGGAGCACAAGTTCTACGACGACTTCCACAAGAGCGGCGAGCACCACCGCTACGGCAAGTTCAACGCGAGGCACAAGTCCAACGAGAGCGGCAAGAAGAAGGCACACCACGTCAACGGTGGACACGACTTCTTGGAGACCGGGAAGAAGGGATACAGGTGAGGATTAGCTACATAAACTCTTGATAAACATACATTTTAGTTCACGGTAAAGTAGAGCAATGTGGGGCAGTTAGAATAGCGGGGTTCTCTCTGTTAGTTAGTTAGTTGAAGGAAAACCTTGTATCGTCCAATAAATATGTCCTGTGATGGCCCAACACGTCTTGTTTACTCCCTCATCAAGTGTTTGTGAAAAGAGATGTTCCTAATTTGTTGAACTATTTGGAAACATTACTAGAATTACATACAGTAAAATTATGATCCCAAAATTAAAGAATTGGCAGTAGCCTGAAAAGCTACTTGTTCGCAATTTGTTGTAGCCAATAATAATTTCACTAACTTTGGGTTCGTATTCATATACATGTCCCGAGCTGCTACGCGCGAGCCAGCAGTTATGACAATAAGCATATCAGCGTTCCAAACTTCGTCATTGGTTCCGACTTCAAAACTGACTCGTAGACGCTTCCATTTAACTGTCTCTCTCATGTCACACTTCGCTAAAATTTTATAATACTTATGTTCACAGCAACAAAGGCCACGTGGACGCCGACCACAAAGGTCACCACGGCAAGCACGGCCACGATGAACACCATCAGCACCACGAAGCTCACGGCTCCAAAGGCGGCAAGGACGGTGGCTCCCATTGGGGCTACTCCAAGAAACATTAGTTATTATGTCTTAGGTATAATGGATGATTATTCTGTTATCCTGTGGAGGTTTTATTATTGATTAAATGCCATTTGATAGTGTTGATTGTTCAGGTACGTGAAGTAAGATTATGAAGGTAGGTGTTTTAATTTTGGTAATACAGTCGTGTGGATTTTGGATGCAGCGCTCTTCTCAAGGCAACTGTCGTTTAGGTCTGGATAAATGTCCAGTAGTTTTGGTACACTATGCTCTACTGTAGACTAGATTAGCCTTCCCTTTGAGCCTTCCTTGCACCAAATTCGAGGACCTATTTAACCCTGCACGCAAAAGTGTAAAGCCAGATTTGAACTTCTTGTTTTTACCATTGACAGAATTGAATATTTCACTATTTTATTTATTTCTATTCTGCTATTAATTTTCAAATTTATTGACTAAGTATTTATTTTCTGGTTACCCTAACAACTTGTTATGGTGGACTTTTCATGTGATTCTATTATTATTTTTAAATGTATGTTAATTTACGAGGGTCTCCATTGTACTGTGGGTATTGTGTGTTCTTATGAACGTAACGTAAAATACCCAGAATTTATGTAATTAAAAATAATATAATCTATTCTAATCAAGACCCGCGTAGCTGTGATGGGCTTCCTAACAATAATATACGTAATGCAACTGATGCGGAAAACAAAAGAATGTTACACGCTGCTGCGGTCAATGTTTGGTTTCAGACATTATGATACACTTGCGTGAGCCACGGCCAGAAAAATGACGGTTCTCCGAATTTGTATTTAACTCTCACTAATTCTGGCTGCCGCATATCCCATTCAAATTCAGAGCTTTTTAAAAGAGCTTGTCTATCTAGAACAAATTGCACTGTGCATTATTTCTTATTTCTCTTAGCACTCTACATTGTTATTTTTTATATTCGGCTTACACAAAAATAATATTATTTTATATTTTATAGAATATTGCTGCTTTGTTAATTTACGTTTTAGCTAATATTTTCTTAACTTGAAATTGAAACGCCGATTCAAAAAACAAAAGAAAAAACTACCTTGCTCTTGAGTATATTTAGTGTATTGTATCACGTTTCTCTATTTATTTGTATTTTATTAGATGTCTACAAACCTACATGTTACTAAGTATTTAGTTTATTTTATGAGTTTCCATAATTTATTTATACCTACAATATTTTCTATGCACCAATTCCCGCTAAATATATAGATTTCCCAATCAATTAATGAGACTAAAGGCACAATAGCCTTTTTCATACTTAATTATTCGCCAGACTGTCAAAAAAAGCGAAATCAACCTCATCAACTTTTTGTCTCAGATAATTGGTGAACTGTCCGTAATCAATCTTTGACCGTAGCACAAACATTTGCTTGCGCAACCGTGTCCGATGGACCGAAGGCCCCGTAACTACTTGAAAACTTAGTTTTTTTATTCGTCTGCTTTTTATCTTACAATTCGGATGACTCTTGTGCTGTTTTTATGTTCCACGGTGTATGTTTTTTGTATGATTTAAAAGCTTATCTATTCTATTGAATTCATTGTTTACCATGTTACGATGCGAAGGGTATAAAAAGTTCAATCGATTTTTAATTTATAAACCAAAATGAAAATATTTACTGAATTCCTCGCTCATAATGTGTACCAAAATGTATGTTGTATAATAATTGTAACTATATTGTAATATGTTAAAAAATTTTTAGGTAAGGATGTTAACTTCGGTATTAAGGCTACCTATCTTGGATAAGTATACAAACATTGTGTTATCAATGACGATTTTGCAAAAATTGGCAACTACGCCATCTGGCAGAAAGGACCGAAATGGTGTATTTTAATGTGACAAACGCATTTAAATTAACGGTATTTTGTATGAAACAAAATCAAATGCTTTCAGACAATTTTAGCTTCCTGTTTAATAAATGCAACACAGAAAATTCAAGGCATTTTCCCAGCGCCCATATATAAGTAAATAGACTTAATATTACTAATTAAGTCAATAAGTTCTAATAGGTACGCTCCATCCAAGGGTTCAAGTATTGTAATATTTATTTATGTTACTCTTTAAGTTTTTTACATGCAATTCTTCTACTTTTTTAATAAAAGAAAGTTATATTTGTCACTGGTTTTATTCGTATAATGGACACAAGTTGATTATTTGAGTCGATTATTATAACCCTGCAAAAATAGATGGCGTAAGTAATACAAATGTAGTTTCTAAACGATCACAATAGATGGCTGTGTAACTAAAAATTTCAATTAGGATGTTAGAATCAGTATTGGGGCAAACATGGCAAATCCAGTCCTTTCTTAGGATCGAAATGTTTCACGTAAATGGAGACGAAGTGATGCGGCCGCCTCGGGAAGAACACTCGCTGTCCCGCGTCATCCACGAAGTCTGTATATTTCATCGACCATTCACGTTTCATGCCGCATTTCTCACAGATTCGTGCACTGAAAATAGGCAATTATGGATCAAAAGCACATGTGCTACTCGCAGAATGTAATACACTGCGTTAGAGTCGCATCGCATGCTGGAAGTGTGTAGCGAGCAAAGTACCGAAACAAAAACAAGATAGTGCTATACCGTAAAATATTTTAGGCGGCAGTTCTCACAATGCGGTAGAAAAACACAAAGCGCATACAAGTATCATAACATTTACAAGAAGATCTGCAATAGTTACGATCGCCAGAAATATAGGAGAGAGAGGAAGAAACGCAGCCCACTGAAGCTTTGTTACGAGAAGTTGTTTTCTTAAAGGCGTTTTCTTTTTTTATAGCCAAGGATAACACACTGGCAGACGGTTCACCTGATGGTAAGTGGAAGCTGCCGCCCAAGACATCTGCAATTTAAGAGGAGCAGACACACATTATTTTATAGAAAGTTTGAAATGACTCAATGCGTGCGTGCAACCCTATCGGCATATATTTGTGAATACTTATTGCAATATGACGTCTCCGTACCCTTTCGGCGAATATAAGTAATTAATAGAATTCTCACGTGTACTGGCTGACAGCCACGACCTGCACCAGTGGATACCGCAGCTCGACCGCGTTTGCTATGGCGCTCCGCAGCAGTAGCGTGCCCACACCCTGTCCTGTCACTTCCGAAGCCGTTCCTAGTATTTCCACCTAACATATAATATACGGTATATCATTTACTTGACTATACTGTGGACCAGGGTTTTCTATGTGCGATAGGTTTTTGTGAAAACTAAAAAGCATTAATATTGAAAACTGCAGAACTAGGTAATTTCTTGCAAACTATGTCGCTAATATCAACTGCCAAAAACTTACTGGCCCTCTACTCTGTTTCAAACGAAAACGAAATTCGCGTATTTCCTACTACGTTTCTCATTGATTCCGACATTTCTTACGAACGAAAATTGTTTCGTTGTTTCGTTCGTAAGAAATGTCGGAATCAATGAGAAACGTAGTAGGAAATACGCGAATTTCGTCCGAAATTTCGTTTTCGTTTGAAACAGTGTAGGCCCTCTGGAATGTAAGGCTTTTCGTAAAAAAAGATAGAAAGGTCAAGAATAGAAGAATAATTTATAAATATCCAAGCAACTGATTAATACTTGACTGCTACGCAAGAAGCTTTGCATCGGGGGTTTAAAATGGAGAGTAATGTAATGCAATTATGCTCTAATTAAATCTATAAAATAAGTATTGTAGCGTAGCCATCTTTTCCAGTTGACTGTAACTTCTCTAGTAATAGGATCAGAGGAAGCAGCTATAAGCAAATGAGTTCAAAAGAAGAAGAGCTAACAGCTTTAATTAAAGTAACTTACATCATAAATAAAATCCACATTGTACTTCTTAAACAAATTAGGGCTCTTGAGGCAGTGAGCGCAGAAGTACATCCTGTGCCTCTCCGGCTTGGACGCGGTGTAGTGCGCCCACTCCTCGAGCTCGTCCGACATCCATCGGTGCACCTTGTTAGCGACACTCACTCCGATGAGTTTCTTTTCTTTCGTCCTTTGTAATAGCTCGTAAGCCAGAAGACGATCGCCTAGTAGAAAATATTATTCAAAAAATGCTACAATGTTTTATGACGTATCGCCAAGGGCAATACTGCATCAGGAATAGCGACGGATTGTCAAATGACCACGATCACTCAGCGCAGAGTGTAACGACGAAGATTAAATAGGTGGCAATTGTATGTTTACAGCTACCAGGAACACAAAAAAGGCTCTTGTCACCCATTGAGACTCACCAGAGTGAGAATATTTATCAGAAAGGATCTCCAAGTAAGGGCAGTCCAAGGCCATCCATAGGCTGACGACACTGGGCTCGCGCGGCCAGTAGTGAGTGTATAGGAACGAGCGAATCAGCTTAGCGTGGCACTGGTTGGCGCGCTCGATCGTCACGTTGTTGATATCGAAGCACTAATGGAGAGAGAGTACATGAAAGGAAACAGGATTGAAGGAATAGAAAGAGTTGATTTTGGGCATTGAAATTTGAGGAGTATAGCACTGTCTCTGACTGGAAATGATTGTTTTACTTAGTTAAATTACATGGAGACCTATCTATCGTCTTATACCTGAAAGCATATCATGAAGAACACGAGTCTCAGGAAACTGGCACGCAAACTTACTGGTTTTTTATCAGGTGGAAACAGGACGTCGCAAGTGGACGTTTTCCTAAATCTCTTGACAGGAATGTTGATCGAGAGTTGAGGCAAGCCGCTCAGGCGTAACGCGTTTGCCCTCAACACTCTGAGGCCTATCATCCTAACGTCTTGACTTCATGATTTAACTGTTTATTTTATTAGAAAAAAAAATGGTTCTTTTAGTATTTTTATGTAGTTTTGTAAAATTTTGTTATATGATCATGTTGATTGAAGTTGCAAGAAGAGAGACAGATGACAATTTCAATAATCGTTTTAAAGTTAATTCTAAGGAGTTTTCGAACTAGGCCACAAACAAGTTGCCACATTTCAAATTGAGAAGCAAATGGGGAGATCCGCAAACTGTCAGTAATCGTCAATAAGCCACCATATTATATTTTAAAAGTGTATTTTATTAAATTATTTGTATATACAATTGACCAAACATGATGCACAGTAGTAAATAGGCTTAAAGAAGTTAAATTCATCAATAGAGACCATTCTCGGTTGCCCCACGATGTCAATGATGACAAATTTCTGCAGATTGTTCACCACCAAGCGGTCGGTGAACAAGTCGAGTGTGGTATTTAACAGCCTCAACTCACACATCAGGAGCTATGCAGACACGCCGAAACCGGACATAAATTCCAAACGTGTAACGGTGAGAGATTTGCTCACAATATGCTGAGCCAACACAGACATAAGTAATATACTGAGCCAAGTACCTACTGAGGCTAGCGTTTAAAATTATATTTCGACCATTGCATTATATATTAACCATTATATTTCGATGCATTAAACTTGGATGTGATGATTCAAGATATTCCCATTTTAATCTTGATACGAGTTTTTTCTTTATAAAATGTTATAAAACAACTTTTACACTGGTTTGATGTGTACCTATATACCTATTCCACTACTAATTGCATATAGATAATATATTTTAAAAATAGCAAGACAACCCACACTGAATTTTGAAACGCACCTACATTACAGGTACAAGGTTGGACTTGACATTTTTGCTAAGATTTCAAGGATAGCCGCGCCACAGAGCATAAGTCAGATAAAGTATTAGCGGTCTACAAAATACTCCTAATTTTTGTGGTAAAGGTCCAGGGTGCAACCGAGAATGAAGAACGTATGCGCGTGCGGCGCGCAAGGCCGGCGGATGTGCCTCGCGTGCTGCGCTTCGTGCGCGAGCACGCCAAGACCGCCTGGCCGGGGCTCATCGTACCGCCATCCGTCTCGCACATCGTGCTGTGCGACTATGTGGCTAGAGCACTTGCCCAAGGTAACTTCTTGGAGAAGGTGCATGCAAATGAACTTTGGTATTTTTAAGATACGCGTGGAATCGGAAGACGAAATCCCTATGTAACTTAACTATGACATCCTGATATGATAATTCAGAGTCTAGACGATTTGGAAAGGTTTGATATGGAAGACAAAATGGCACACTGGTCAATGTAGCCCCAAAGCTATCTAGATGTATGAAAAATAATAGCCAGTCTCTTCCAGGTCATTCCATGCTAGCAGAGCAGCCAGAACATCGTCAAGGCTTGTCGAATATTCGAGGGCTAGCTCTCAGCACTTCAGTCTGTCCCTGGGACGCCACCATCCTTGAGAAGTGGGCGCGGTGCGTGAAGTGCCCCCGGTCTAGGCGGCTGATGCATTTCACAGCGCATTGCCTCAGAGCGCCAGCGCTGCACGATAAATATCGTGTGCATAACATATTGCAGGTGAGCGGACTATTAAACCATTACGCTATCTCGTCAACCCATCCATCAGTCTGTAGATGTCCACTGCTCCGATGGACATAGGCTTCCCCTAATGACTTCCACACATCATGGTCCTCAATCCTCATTCGCCACTCGCAGCCACCTATCATTCCTCAATACCAATGTTCAGTAAGTGTATAATTATTATTAGATAAGATGCAATTTTCAGTGATTTCTATTTCAGGTGGTACTGGTTGTGCCTCCAAACTCTGCGAAGAGTTCAGAAATCGTCCAAATTCTAGCCAAAAATGCGATACAGAGGGGCCGCGACGTGGGATTTTCAGTCTTGCGATTTGATGTTACCGATGAAACCATGTAAGAAAATAATTTAACAGCTATGAAATTACTGTAATTGTAATGTAATCCCTTCTTCGTGGCCAAGGTAGATCCAATAAACGGTGGGACGATGACTTAGGTGCTCATCTAGACGGGTGGTATGAGAGAGCCCAAGACCGCGATGAATGAAAAATGATGGGACCGCCCTTATCCTGTCTAATATGTGCCTTAGCCCACCAGTGGGACACAATAGGTTGCAAAAAAAAATTAATCCCTTAATATCCACATTTTTTCAGGGCTGAATCATTAGAAAAACTACAACTGAAAAAAGAATGGCAGCTTTCCTTTGACGTCTACCCTGCTGCCCTAAAAGAACTTGAAGATGGCGATCTAATACAAAAACCGGCGAGATTTTTAAAAGTTGAACCCGTTCTTAAAGAAGAAGTCTCCAAAGCTGACGCTTCTAAAGTTGATGCTTCAAAAGTTGATGCTTCAAAAGTTGATGGTTCAAAGGTTGATGCTTCAAAAGTTGATGCTTCAAAAGTTGATGCCTCAAAAGTTGATGCCTCAAAAGTTGATGCTTCAAAGGTTGATGCTTCAAAAGTTGATGCTTCAAAAGTTGATGCTTCAAAAGTTGATGCTGCAAAAGTTGACGCCTCAAATGCTGATGCCTCCAAAACTGATGCCTCTAAACTTAATGCCTCTAAGTCAGACGCCTCTAAAACTGAGACTGCTGCCAAAAACATAAAGCAACAGCCATTTATCAACCAACCCAAGCCCATTGAAGGAAATTTTATTACTGTGTATACAGCGTTCCCAAAAGCACAAAAAAACTAATTGACGTAAACAAACAGGCTGGAACCCAAAGGAAAAAAAAGGAAAAGTTTATCCAAAGAAAGCAAATGAACCAACAAGCAAGATTCCACCAAGCAAAGATGGAAACGCTGATTAGATCGATAAAGAAGCTGTGACCAAAATCAAAATACGACAAAAACCGTATTATAATTTGGCGGCTTAATGACGGATGCTAAATAAACGCTTTATAAATTAGTAATTGTGTTTCTTTTACCGAGCTCATTACTGAAGTTCCCATACAAATTACTCAATTTATTTAGCAAGTTAAGTCAGATAGGATTTATGATTAGGATTATCAACTAAAATTTTAGTTTAATAGGACAAGGCAAAGGTCAGGTCATTTTCTTGCACGAGAATTCAGTTAAAATGTAATTGTGAAAATGTTACAAAAGCTAAGTCAAGGGTAATAATCAATACGAGACAGATATTGCTTTTTAAAATACCTTCAATACCTACGCATTAAATTGGTGTTTTAGGCCAATGACTGTTGATCGGCATTGCACTAGAATTATTTGACCTTGTAATAATACCTATTGACGGTCATAACTTGAACTCTGATTATCACTTACTCATCTGACTTATGATTCCTCAAAATGAAAAGAATTTAGTTACTCGTACATTTATATCTCAACAAGCCACCTTTTTAATTTCCAATAATTTCACAATGAAAACAAACTGGACGAATTTCAATCTGCAACATGTTGGGATAAGTTTCTCAAATTTGTTCATGATGTCTGCGGTACCGCGGCAATTTCATGCTGCATTGGCTTATGATCTATTGTAACGGCGAAATTATTCGTCAGTAATGAAACATTTTAATTTTCTGGTGGCTTATGTTACAAAACCATGGAAGGTCATAGAAACTTCATCGGACGGAAATTAATTAGGCCCAAATAATTATTGGTAAATACTTCAGTAATAAATAAAAGGACAAGGCGGATTTTGGACATTTCTAGGAAATATTTAAAGATGAAACTGGCGCGGCGTGTTCGCATCGGCTTAAATTTCAGATAATAGAGACAATAAGTTTTTGCACTTTTTTAAATCTTGATAAAACCATGAATGTGTGCCATTAATTGATGATTCATGATTGATATCCTATGCTAATAATTAGGGAAATATAAATAAGTCAAATAACGAAATAAACAATTAAGCCGAAATATGTACCTAATTTACCGAATTGTACATTTCTAATTTCCAATGTTTAAACATCAATCACCATAAGAAATTAATATTACAAAATCAATATTCTGAGTCCTCTATCGAATCCAAATAATCCAAATTAGCTTGATATCCTAAGCCGCTAACTTAAATAATTCTCCGATTTCTTGAGATTAAGCTCTAATCTCAATCCCATAAAAACATGGCTATTTACCATCATGGGCCAAATAACAGAAACGGTGAACCACAAAAGAAATATTCTAATGAATGTTGTAATGCAAAACAGCAGTTCAGCCAAGGTACCGGTGAAGAGCCGGGGGTCAGCACCGGCCGTTGTGAAACTGTCGGGTAGCCGCAATATCGTGTTATATAAAATACAAGATTTGAATGACTGTGTTGAGTTGATATTGATCTCGCCAAAGCAAGTGCACTTTTTGTTCGTACAACGAAAGGTAAAAAAATAAAAGAGCTCACGTTTCCGTAATGAGCAACTGCTCTATTTGTTACACATGATCGATTTTTCCTATAATTATGTGTAGATTTTTCTTATATTTTAGAGTACGCTAAAAGAGGCTTTTGTAGATACTTGAAACAAACAATTCCAACCGTAATCAAATAACTTTGTATTAGTTTACAATTCATTATAAGTTTATAAATTTACTGATTAATTAATAAGACAAGCTTAACATAACAAAACATATGAAAGAATATAACCAAATGACAAATTGTTTAAAGGGTGCGTGATTTTTTAAATTATTAATTAAGACTTGGTTTTCAGAAATATCACAATGACGTTTAAATTAGCATGCATAGCGTTGGGGCTCCTGCACATAGCTGCAACATTACCAGCCAAGCCTGCCAACACACTCGAGGACCTGCTGATGGTAGATGACACCATGTCGGTCGGCTCGTACGTCCGGGAAGTCAGAGCTGCAGCGGTGAGTCCGATTAACTTGTCAAAGTAATTAGCATTGACCAATAACGTAACGAGCCGTGTAAATTAAATCTAGTTGAAGATGACAACACTTAGTACGTGATCGATTGGTTTTTGCCGATTTGGAAATTCAAATTTTAAGATAGCATAATAAAATGCAGTTTAGAGTCAGAAAATAAATTTAAGAGGTAATTTGAATGATCATCATGATTTGGTAAATGTTTAAACAAAAAGCTCATGCTGCAGTTAAACTATTAAAAAGTACCTACCTAAATTGAATGCAGAAATCTACCTATTTTTATCTTACCAAGGTTTATGTAGGCATTTAGAATTAACGACAAGTTTTTTGCTCTGATTTCCGCCGTCGTGTCGTCGCTTCCATTCTCGTGAATCACTCATTCGAAAAAAACTTAGACCAATTACTACGAAATCGGTGTTCATTCAACAGTGGGAGGAACGGTCACGGGTTTTTTATACCATACCTAATGCTTATTGAATTTACGACACTTCTGGTGGAAGTGGTTTTGTAAAAGCTGCGGAACGAAAACATTTATTTTAATTACTATTAAATAGGTATATAGGAAATAATAGTTTTATCTTTGTGTTTCTAAGCGCGGTTCTTGCTGAAGTATCTGTACTATGTAGCGATATATTAATTGGGAGAGACTAATATCGTCAGCAGCATCAGCGACTTCATACTCTGCCTGATTTTTGCAGCAATTACCTAGAACCGAGTTGGGCAACGGATGCGAGGGTAAAATCTACGGTATCAGGTTGTAGTTTTCTGGCTAAGTTGATTTTAACTGGTTGTGAATATACCTACCTACATACCTATTCGTAATTTTGATCTTAGCATTCTAATTCTAAGTTTAGACTAACAACAAAACTTGTAAGTTGACTTTTGCCGTCGATATTGATGACATCCGCAAGCAATTCCACTTAATAAAGTGAGCTTGCCGCCATTGTTTACACGCTAGAAATTGCTTGCGGAAGTCAAACTCTGAAAGTTTTGTTGCTAGTCTAACTTGATGAATTGATTGACAATTTGGTGAATGACCCTTGATAAATCATATTGCTACCATGCTTAATTAATTATTCTAGCCGAATGATTACGATAAATCAAAAGAGAGCGAAGCGGACGGTGAGATCGGATATTCTCGGAAGAAATCGGGCGGCGGCAAGCGAGGCTACCAGCATTTCGACGCGTACCACAAGAAGGCCGGCGACCACTACGCGTACGAGAAGCAGGACTCCTTCGGACACGAGGACAAGGGCCAGGACGGCGCGTACAGCCACAACCACGAGCGCAGAGGTGAATCGGAAAAGCTTATTAGAAAGCCTTTGAAGTTCATTCGGAGACTGTTCAGATGGTTGCTGTAGACGCGAAAATAGTAGAATTAGATTTATTTTTCATGACGGATGGAGATAGAAATATACACCGAAATGTAGTTTACTGAAAGTTCAAATTAGCTTAAATCATCTAGGTATTGGAATAACTCGATTTGGTACTTAGATTATACCATGGACCTAGCAGATCTGTGTACAACATATTGAAGAGGATTAACCTGTTAAATTGGATAAATGAACTGACCAATAAAAATAAAAAGATGAGCGATACAATTTTTTTATTTCTGAAAATCCATAAACCTGCTACTTTGTTTCAAATGATTATTTTTATAGCGGAGAGGGAAAGCGACCCCGAGGAGGATGAGGAAGAGGAACGGCCCAAGAAGAAGAAGAAGCAGCGCAAGGAGAAGTCAGACCGAGAGGAACTGAAGGACATACAGCATGACGAACTCAAGTAAGCGGACGAAGCGTTTGAGACACTCATCTAACTGCATCTACTCGTCTATAGTTCTGTTCCACCTAATCGGGCGACAATTCAGGCCATCCCCGACCTCTTTATTTGAGAAGTCATTTTAAGTCAATTTTTCTCAGAAGTTCCTTAACCTAAACTCAATTTGAGACAGCCTCAAAGAATTCCTCAGGATCCTTGACTTGACTTACTTAAGTCACCTGCCTGTGTATAAAACATTATACGGTATTTCAGTGTTCTTTTTGACGTGTTGTATTTTCAACAGGGTTTTTCTCGAATAGGTACGTCCCACAGACGTAGGTATCTGGCTATCCCGCTGAGAGCGTCATAACACAAGTGGCGATATCAGACTATCCAAACATAAAACTCTGTTCAAATTTTTAGTTCCTCTTTTGACCAACAGGCCGGATAAGTGTTTTTTATTATTCTACTTTATTGTTTTTCTTTCAGGGAGGGTGGCAGTGGGTCTGATGACGGCAACGGCGGCGTTGAAGCATCCGGCCACGACCCCAACGATTACAAACTTCCCGAGAGATACACGTACGGAGATGAGGACGAGGAGTTCAACTTCTAAACTACCATAGAATATCCCCAAATGTGATACCTACTTCTAGACTGATAGATGTAAAGCAAAAGTAAACGTACCTCCCTCCTATTAACGCCATCTATTGGGTATAGGTACCTTTAGACAGTACGTATGCTAGGTATTGTTTTATTGAATGTAGGTAAGCTAGAAATAAATAATTATTTTATTGTGATAATTATCGATGTTTTATTTTTATTTACCAAGCCATTGTAGAATAAAATTTACCTTTATAACACAAACTGCTCTCTGTAAAGCTACCTACATAATATGAACAGAGCTCATGGATGTATTAACTACCCTGGATACGCTTCGCACATGGATGTATTAGCTCAGGATGCGCTTCGCATGATCTTCCCCTCTAGCTTTTTTCTATAGGTACAGGACCAACAATCTCTGACACGTATATAAAAACTGTTTTCGAAATCGATTTGATCAGAGTAAGTATCGTTTTCGCGGTGTAAGGTGCTCCGTGAAAAATGCCGAATTGTCCCATTAAACGCGTGCAAAGAAATTACAAAAAATAGTAATATACAAAAAGATGGGGTAACATTTCATATGTAAGTATTTTTGATGTAATTAATGCAATTTTTCTATTAAATTCATTAAAATATTAAATGTCATAAGAATCGAAAACATTATCGATACAATTAATCGAGTACGAATTAATCGAATAGTCTACTGTGACCATAGACGAATCTTTTCTACCCTGGCAACTGTATTTTTTATTTGTCAAATAATTGTCAAGTATTTGAACTTTGTAAACAAACGGATAAATACTGAATTACGCGGTGATAAACCAGTCGCAGAACGTTAAAAACGATTTACAATGAATAAATCATTAGTAATTCAACAAGAGAGGTGATTCACAAAGTTTACAGGCGGTGTCTCGCGGAATTTGAGGTGCAAAATATTTTGTCAGAACTCGACCATGTTTACCAAAGAACCGCTGATATTATAGGTATATAAGCAGTTTATTTTACAGTTTTTAAGTTAAATAATGTGTTTATTGTATACAAAGGCAGGCTCAAAGCTTCAGTTTACAGGTTTTTCAGTAAATATACATTGATCGCTTAGAGGTACATTCGATTGAATACACTTGATACTTGCGTATTATTTTTATGTGTTGCTTTCATCTCGACCAATACATAAACTAAGGTTGCTTTATTTTTCTATGTTTGCTTGTCAGTTAACATCGTTACTTAATTACTAAATAAACAAATAATCTTAAAGCATTAAAGAAATTATCTTTTATTGAATTATTTTATTTTTCAGGTAAGAATAGTCGAAAATTGCTCTTTACGATGACATTAATCGATTAATAATAAATCTTCAAGATGACAGCAATGCTGTGGAGACTGATGATGATGAGTTGATGTGGCAGCGGCAGGCCCACGCCAATATATGGATTTATCAGGAGTGGAATATTTAGACCAAGATTAAAATAAAAAAATAATTAAAAAACGCAGTAGCTATGATATGTTTGTTTTATTTTCCTAAAATACAAAAAAAAATAACTAACTCATGTTGAAACAAAAACACCCACTATCGAAACAATTCAGATAAATACGATCTCGATAAATTCTTGATCTTGATAAACGGAATCGAACCTGACACTGCTCCGGGTCCATATGACCCAGAAGCAGGCAGCGTCTGCTACAGAGGCGATGAATCACATATGGCATAAATATATGTATAACAAATATTATCTTATTGACCAACATCAAAGAAAACTTAAAAGTGCTTGCGCTTGCATTATGAATAATAAATAATATGGAAAATAATAAATCAAGTATCAAAATTATTCAGTCGTATTAGTCAATGTTGCAAGAATTAATCTCGACATATATACTTTTTGATTTGAACAGTGTTGTAGTAGTGTTTATTTATGATTGCAGACCGGTATCGATAAAAATATAATATATATAGTGTATAAAATAAACCTTGGGAGAGGCCTATGTCCAACAGTGGACATCTTTTGGCTGAAATGATGATGATGATGACATTAGTATAACAATACCTATTACGTTTATACGTACCTACCTAACAAAAGATATCAGCCAGGCCAGTGGCAGCAGATGGCGCTGGTCGAGTGGGAGTGGGGGGGGATGAAACAGCTTATTTGGGAACATTAGGTACTTATTTTTTAGATAATCTCATTTTCAAGGAACTGAATTGGGATGTACCCGGAATCATCTTGTTTCCGTTGAATATTTACGCCTCGTGAGTTACTCATTATTTCTTGCTCAGCTGTTTCAGTAGAGATAATTCAGTAGATTATAATGACAGCTATAAATGTAATAATGAGTATATGAAACTATCGATATAGCTAATTAGAAATATCGATAGTGGTATTCACCCTATTACACCGATGGTCCTACGGTAGTAAAATTTTGTATGTTGACGTATTAGATCTTTTAGTGTGCGTAAAATATACTAGTGTTGCACATTTCTTTACGTGTGCGTTTATAATGACACAAAATGTTTTGAGTAAGTGTGCGTCTATTTTAATGTAGTGGTTACCTCCCCTCCCCCAAGAATTGACAGAACATTTTGTTCGTTGAATTATGCGCGTACCGGGTCCCTAGTTAGATGGTCTAAGACAGAGCTCGAGAACAGAGTGAATAGAAACGTTAAATGCGTTTCGTTTCATCGCGTTACTGCTATGGCGACGCAACGAAGACTATGCAACCTCATGGTCTCTGATTCAAGAATTTGTTCAAGAAGCAGCCAAAAACTCAAAATCTGTAGATAGATCCGAGTCAACAATATTTCATGAAGATACATTGAATCAAGTAGGACTTTTATTGTCTGGTATGCGTGCGACAACTAAACGTATTAGACGTATTATTGGTGCGTTCCATTCACTGATAATTTTGTTATTTTCGTCCACAAAAACTGTTAAAAACGTTAATAATGATCACTTTCAGTACAAGTTGGTGCGAGTGGAACGTGATTTGTGGACAAAAATAACGAAAATAACAAAATTAACAGTGAATGGAACGCACCATATGACAAGACAATAATCGGACAGGACAGCACTGCATTTTAGTGATGTCCCGAGTACGCTGTTTTTGGTATTCGAGTATTAAGGTACTCGTTAAAAAAGATTAAGTCAGTACTCGAGTCGGAGGACTCGGACAGGTACTCAAATACTTGTACGAGTACTCGAGTACTTAATAGGAATCGAGTACTTTTGTAAAATGTATTTTTTTAAATTGTGGCGTCGATTTTCACTTATTCCCGTGTCAATTAAAATATAAATTATATTTCAAATTTTTGGCTATGTCAAGCACAGGAAGACCTTTGGCCTAAAATATGACCCCCCAATCCCTATCAGTAAAGTGGCGGTGGTATATTTCACTGACAAATTAACACACTTCAAGGGGGACCCGAAAAATAAAATAAAAAAGAATATTAGACCTCTATTCATAAAATCAACGATAACACTGATCACTGCTTAAAAACATAAAATACCTTCCTCGGTATTATCATTACAAACTTAAAATATCTTCCTCGGTATATCCTTATAAACATAGTCAATTTTCTATAAAATTAAAAAGAACATTGCACCTCTATTTATTTGAGTACCCGACTTAGGATTCGAAAACCATGAAGTACTCGGAACCCGTATTCGAGTACCGGGTACTCGAGTCCTATAATCTGAGTACTCGAGTACCCGAGTACTTACTAAGTACTCGAGTCAGTACTCGGTACATCTCTACGTGCATTTTGACGTCTGTGTAACTTATTGACAATATTGAGTGACATGACATTTGTTTTGCTTGTGCTAGCATCTCGAAAGCATCGGTCATCTTTCGCTTTTCCCCAAATAGACAAAAACTTTACCATTTCTGTTTATAAAGGTGATGTGCATACTTCTCGGACAGGTGTTCGAACATCATGGGGCTAAGGGACATCGATATATTCATTACATTGCTTCTGAATTTGATACAATACGGCCGCTCGGGTAAGTAGTAAGTAGCCGACGATTATTTAATTGAATCAATTTATTGTGTGTTACGGTGGGTTATTCTTTTTAACAGACCACATCCTGTCCTGCAATACGTCGGCACTGGGACAGTGTACGGCTGCTAACGAGGTGTGCAATGCCACTTCGAACTCGTGCGAATGTTACAAGGGGTTCGTGCGCATCGGTGATGACTGTGCGGTGCCCAGTAGCGAGCCGGCGTCAGAATCCCACGGCGGAGTGACAGTAGCTCTGGTGACGATCCTCGCCCTCGCACTACTAATAGCCGGAGCAATCTTAGTGGTAAGGAAGTACAATTTAGTAGATTACGTCCGTCAGAAGATCTCGAGACGGAACAATGACGTGATGTACGAAGATGTGATGATTGGGAACGACGATCCTCCCCTCAGTCCTTAGTTGCCTTGCTGTTTATAATTTATTGATGTAGGATGTGATTGTTATATTTATATGGGCGTGTTTGGATGTATGTACCCACAATAGTCACTTCAAACAGTACTTTACTGAAACAGTCTATATGCAGTTAGATAGCTCAGATAAAGTCTTTGATTTCAAAAAGAGTTCACTGAGAGAGATTAATTTACTCTTGAAACTAAGTAACACAATAGGCATTGATATTATTAAGCAAGGAAAGTGAAACAAAGGCAAACAAGACATATTTTTATCATAAAATAAACAAAATAATATAATTAGTCTATCCATAACACACTGTTGGCTCTCTACCAAATATTTGTTATGAACAGTGGCGATAGAGACACATCCAAACACTGTCCAAATGTTACTTTACTATATAATAAGAACAAATATTTTCTATCTTGTGGTATTTAGGCTAGGATACACTCAATATAATATTCAATTTGGACAACAGATTTTATTGGTCCTTAGTATGGAACCCTAAAAAACAAGGAAAACAAGCTCTTTTAAAAGTGCAGTTCTTATTTAAATCAACGTAGGTAATTTTCCTTGTATGGTAAAGTTGTAGGTAGGCACTTACTCAGAAGTTCCAAGTAAATTAAATACCTATTGCTTTATTATTCAAGTAATAAGTTCATTTACTTCATAATATTATCAAAATACAATTGTATGTAATACAATATTAGAGCTTCTTTGTATAAAGTGTATGTAAATTTGCACCTTCATACAAATAGAATTCATACTAAAATTGTATGAGTGTGCTTGTTGAGTATGACTTGCACATTAAAATTGACTACTATTGCAATTGGGCTAATTAATAACGCAGCAAGCTTTTTCATTATACTTAATTCAGTTCCTTCATTAAAAATTAAATGTAACAACAATTTCTTTAATATGTCTATAAACAGAAAACCTAGAAGGAACTCAGTTGAATGGGAACATTGAATGATTGTATTAGAAATAAACATTCATGTATTGGAATGTAAGGAACCTTTCTTTTATTATTATCTAACGACGCACATTCTTAGTGATATGATTTTAACTGTAAATATCAGACAGTGTTATGACAACATGCTGTGAATGAGACAATGCTACTTTTATAAAGAAACAACTTGTTCATTGATGACACATCTTTATTTACTTCTGAGACAGTTGTTCTTAGACAGAATACAAGTTCAAAGTTCTAAGTTTATATAAATATCAGTAAGTACCAATTTGTGACCAGAGTTGATGTTTGAAGTCATTATGCTGATAAAATTTAGTATCTTGCATCATAGTAAAATAAATCAAATTTAGTTTGCTTTCTGAATATTGAGTAGCCGCTATGTTTCTTATTAGTTTGTTTCTGCTCAATTAGCCAAAGACTGAATGCTGTTGCCAGTTTATAGGTTTTGTTTTTGTCTATAAGCTCATTTTTCCATGTGATTGTAAGGTCAAAATGACTAGTATAAAATGTTGTGTTGTCTGTAAATTAATATTGTATGTAAGTAATATAATACAGCATTGAAAATACTTGTTTTAATACCTACTTCTTCAAGAACATTGACATAAAATTTGTTGAAAAAAATCTATAAAAAGTTTAAATATGTAGATAGGCCGGCAACTATTATGAATGTTGTACGTAGGAATAAACAAAATATTTATTTAATTCATATCCAATGCTTAGCTTCGATCTTTAAACAAAATTTTATACTTATACATAGCAAACTGCAGATTTAAAAGTATTTAAAAAATATTGATAAGTAATGCTTAAACTGTATGTATATTCTCACGTATTATATCAATATTATTTAGATATGTAAGAAATTATGTTATAGGCTATATTATGCAATATTGTGTTAAAATTAAATTAATAATCCACAACTTGGTAATAATAAGGTATCATGTAATCACAACTAAATGTGGTTAACACAGTATTGCATAAATAATGTAATATTCTTATTATAAAGGGTAATATTATATTTTTAAAATAAATACTCTGTGATACTGTACCTAAGGTGTATAATTCAATATCATGATATCAGTCTCCTGAGCTGTGGCGTCGTGTGGAAGCTGGTGATGCACTTGATGATGTTGGACACGACTAGTACGAACGTCGTTACGAGTAGGGGACATTCGTACACAACTGAAATTTTAATAAGACATTATAGTTTATATATTCATTTATTTATTCATTTTTATTTATTTTGGCCTTTCACCAGCAGTGGGAAAGTTAATAGGCTACAAAAAAATATATGAAAATATACTTAGTTTATAACCACATATTCGTGAGATCTGTTTTGTAAGCAGGACAGAGCATGGATACGTTAAAACAATGCTATGTAGATTATACATATTTTTATGTTTGTGCTGCTGCACTATACTTCGTCCAACCATTTATTTTACTTTTGACATTAAAGAATGTCAAAGAAAAATGAATTGTATTACTTTATATTATGGTTCATCTATAGTATTATACAATTAACCATAGAATTGATAGATTATGACGCATGAGCCTTATTATGACGCAATAAGATTTATTTTTCTTTGACCATCTTAAATTTCAAAAGTAAAATAAATGCTTGGACGAAGTATAGTAGCACAGCCGAACGTGACGAGAGAAAATGCGAGATAAATCGATTTTGTCTCATTCTGTCCTATGCATTAAGAAAGGGAGATAGCGACTCTGTGCGACGTAATGCCTAACAAGTCTTGTCTTGGCGTGTGTGCTAGGTCTAATGGTTACCACCAACATAATATTCATATTGGGATTGGTACAGTAATGAATCCATTATCTTTAAAACAACTTACCAGTAAACACGTTGAGGAATACCACGAAGCTGTAGCCGTAGACCAGCAGGTAGTGCACAGTCCTGGTCTCCGGAGCAGTGTCGGCGGTGCCCCACACCAGCATGGGCAGCGTCAGCAATATGCTCACGTTGGCCAGCGAGAACGCTTTCAGGACTCGTATCAGTGGCACTGGAAGGAGACTTCGTTTGTTAGGAATCACCCATCACGACTATTTTCCGTAAGGGGTAGGCAGAGGAGTCAATTCACCGGTGATGTTTTTGGTCCCAATAGCAATCTTATTACCGTTGTGCTGGGCGCATTTCCCGTCAATCTGAGGGGCATTCGAGCCAGTTCACCATGCTGGCCGAGTGCAGTTATGTGAACTCCACTCATCTTTAGAAATATATGCATGTTTTGTCGCAATGTTTCCTTTACCGTTCAGCAAGTGATCTTAGTTAGGAATCACTTAATAATTCAGTATTATGTACAGTAAACATTAATAGAAAATTATGAATATTACCTTCAATTCGCGTTGAGAAGGACCTCATTACTCTCATAAGGATTTGCACTGTCAGAATAAATGCTGATAGCCCTGGAATTTGAATTAAATCTTTTTATAATAATATTGTTATATTGGAATTCTTTCGACCAACAGAACTCATCACAAAAAGGTTTTATTTTAGTTTAATTCCAAAAAAAATTGGATAAATATTTTGTGATGTTTGAAATATAATATTACGAACCTGTAAAGACCGATATAAATTGTATGTAGAAGTCCTTCTCCCATATGAAGAGGTCACTGTCATCAGTCTTCTCCTCCTGGGTCCATGCCCAGCAACTAGCATTCCAGAATTCTGGCAAAGAGAAGTTCATTGTTAGGTTTCTGGAAACAAAAGCAAATATTTTGTTGAAATCCTCTGCTCAAAGTTGGACAACTTCAGTTTTTGCACAATTTGCTATAGTTGATTCTAGAACACTTGATATTACGGTCTTTGGACTTTTAAAGGACTTTATTTTTGACAATTTTGAAGTTTGTTTGGTTTTTTTTTACTGTAAGTAATCATCAGACATCATTAGAGTACTAACAGAGTAAAATAATTCAAAGTAACTTTAATACTGGTAAAAATACAGATGTTTAAAGTTTCCAAATACATTTCCGATATTGATTCAGATGTTTTAAAATACTCTTGCTCATATTTCAATTGAGAGTGTCTCTTATTCATATACAGTGTGAAAGTGACAGGAAAACAAAATAAGTAAGTACAAATACTTACAAGCGTGTAGAATTGTTGCCCTCAATACCGCATAGAGTATTGACAGCTATGTTGAAGAGACTGTTGTGGTACCACACTCCATATGTCTCCAGCATCGCGAGTATTATCAGCAGCTTCCAATACGACTGGAAAACAGAAAAATAAATCTCAATTCATTACTTATGCCATTCTTCCTCTATGATACCAACAAATCACTTGACTCCAGGTTGTTTTGTGAACATACAGTACCTAATAGCCCCGCAAGCCAATTGGCCAAACACTGAAATTCATAGAAAGTGTTTTTTGCGCTGAAACCCAACTATTTAAGCTCTATGTCATGTGTATTGTAGGTATGCATCAGTATGGTGAACCTTTTTTAACAATAACTAAGGTGGCAATCAAGAATACGTCCCACCTCATGATTAGTAGTTGCCGAAGACTATAGACGCTTGCAGTAAGGCATCCCTTGCATGTTGCCGACCAGAAGTTGAGTGGTACACAGGGAGGGAAGAAAAGGAGTGGGTCAGGCTCCCAGCTCTATCACTCATCGTATTAAATGCAGCTGTAATAGCAACATTACATCTATCTTCTTACCTTGAACTCAGTGTTGTAGAGCACATGCCGCTGCGCTTCCCTGGACACCAGCACCAAATCTATCATCACTATCACCGGGTCGTATTCTATGTACTTGTCAACTATGCCTTTACAGCGCTCCTGAAATATCATAATTCACACTTTACGCTTTGTTGCACGGGTTCCTTCCGGTATACAATTGCAAATTAAGGAAATTGGAGGGCAAATTGGATGCTTACTTGATTGTTATGCACAATAATAATTCAAATTATAATAAAAAATAGTTTCCTGCCTACCAAAAGTAACCTCTTAAGTTATGTAAAAAAGCGACAATATTTCACTTTTTTACAACAAAAAATTCAAGCAATAACATTTTGGCGTCGTAATACTAGGTTATCCTTTAATACTAAACCCTTTTATGGTGCGTTCCATTCACTGTTAATTTTGTTATTTTCGTCCACAAAAAGTGTTAAAAACGATAATAATGATCACTTTCAGTACAAGTTGGTGCGAGTGGAACGAGATTTGTGATCGAAAATAACGAAAATTACAAAATTAACAGTAAGTGGAACGCACCATTAGTTAACATAAATACAAAGAAACACTATAGGCACAGATTTTGTTATAGGAGACGAATACTAAGGTACTTACGCATTTTGTAAGTTTTAATACTGTCGGGCCGTAGGTTCTAAACAGTGCGTTGGCCGCGGAACCACAATTTACGCATTTATAATGCTTCGTTTCGGTCATTTTAATTTATATAAAACACGAAAACAATAAATACCCATGGGGTAAACAAACTAGGGATGGCGATCTGAAATCGATTAATCGAATAATCGATATTTCGGGCAAAAAAAATCGATTTTTTAAATCGATATGTAGTAATGCATCGATTCAGTGAATCGATATTTCACCCTTGAATATCGAAATTCGTTTTTTTCTGTTTTAGTAAAAACCATTAACCTGGTGAAATTCATAGTACAAAAAAAAATAAAACCAAGAAGATACCTATATAATTTTCCATAAATCAACTGTAACGCTTTTTTGTCTCTTTCGCGCACGCACTAACAATCGCTGTCCGATGCGCAATACTCAACTTCTAGGTCACGCGCGTCTGATACCATGATAATGGTCATAAAAATATTTGTTACTATCGAATTACCTGATTTTACTGATAAGAGATAGTTTATTATGGTAGGTATGGTGGGGTCTTGTTTTTAATAAAATGGATTTATAGGTATTTACATTGTAAATGAAAACTTGAAAAAAAAAAGTTTTTTAGGAATCGATCTTTTAGACCTCGATTTTTTTGTGAAATGATTCATCAGGTTACGATTCGAATCGATTTAAAAATCGATCTTTTTCGGAAAGAATCTCCATCCCTAAAACAAACTGAATTATTTTGACATTGACAATCTGACATTATGTTTTTGACATTATAACAGTTTGTTCAGAAACCGGATCATACGTCCAACACGACTGCGAACACAATAGTTTCTAAGTGGCAGTATAGATGGCACTACTAGGCTCCTTTTTTTTGGATTTTGTCAAATTGTTTAATGACTATAAAATAATAATTGGTATAACAATAATTTGGCCAGAGTGTCGTTTACAACTTCACCGGGTAGAGGGCAAACGCAAAGTGCGCTTCAGCCAGAAGGGCAGTGGGACTGGGACGGCTGGCACAAGCCACAAGGCACACTGGCACAAGCCAGCCGGAGCCGCCCTTGAGGGCGCCACGTAGGGCACGGCCCTCCGTGGGCTGCTTTTTTTTTTAGTTTTTTTTATAGGACTGCGGTGGCAAAATAGCGTACGGTCCACCTGATGTTAAGCAGTTACCGAAGCCTATAGATGCTTGCAATACCAAAAGTATTGCTCGCACATTGCCGACCTGAAGGGGAGTGGTATAGAGGGAGGGGAAGGGGGGGTTGGGCTTTCGGCTCTCTCACTCGTACGAAACGCAGAGCCTGAAATAGCTGCTTTACGTCGATCTTCTGTGAGAGGGTAGTACTAACCCGGACGAGCCAGCCAGTATATGAGCTGAATACCACCTTAAACTTCTTTGAGAGAACGGGGGCAAAATTATCACCGGATCTCTATGCGACCTTCCTGAGAAGATCCGGCAAGAAACTCAGCAGGCTTGTCGAATGTGCGTCTAGTAGGGCCCTCTAGGCGCGAAGATTAGCGGAAGCGGGGATTTGTACCTAAAAGAAGTGTAAGCTGTAAGCCGTGCAAACTTGGTTTAAAATATTAAAATTTCAAAGACTTTAAAGTGTAGACCATACCATTATTTATTTTTTATTTACTTCCCTACTTATTTATTTGTGTTTTGGGAAACAGCTGTATGCTTGCAAGATCTTAGGTTACTTGAAGATCTATTTAGGTACTAACCGTAATTACCTACTACATACGGATAATCACAAACCTAAAGTTGAACGCACCTAACCACTTGTAAAAATAATGTCGATTGTACCCCGTTACCTACGTTAATACCTTAACTAATTACCTACCTAAATAAATAAATGATTAGGTACCTAAAGTATCAGTCTAAATCATATTTTCATTTCAGTTTCCTAAAAAGCAATTTCAACCTGTTGACGTCACTAAAGTATGAAATGTTGTTTCATAAAGTACTCGGCTTAACGTCTTAAAAATGTTATAAAGGGCTCGTTAACCTTTTTTCGCGGGCGGAGGGAATTTATGATTTTAATATTAGCTCGCCAACGGTCGGCCATTCTGATTGCGTTATAATGTTAGCTAGAATATAGGTAGGTACTAAGTACTCAAAGTCAAAGTCAAAGTCAAAAGGTTTTTATTCATGTAAGCTCATTAGAGCATTTATAAATAGTCAATATAAACAATATTTTAGCGTTACCACCGGTTCGTAATGTTGCTTCCATTGAGAAGAGCCGGCAAGAAACTCAATGGTTACTCTTTCCAAAAGAATAATTGTATACATTTTCAAACAGTAACGCTATGTGAGCAGGCATGCATTAACACAGTGTGAGTAAAAAGAAAACAAAATAAGGTATTTAAATAAAAATAAACAAAAACTAGCATAAAAAGCTGTGCATGCCTACTCCCACTTAACAGTCAAACCAAAAGGTGAATATTTAGAACGATTGTTTTGGTGTGATGCCTTCCGTGCTTAGGTCTGGTCTGTAAAAGTTTTGGAACAACGGTGTCAAGTGGAAAATGGGCGGACCAGTCCCCGCAAGCAGCGCCCGGAACCCGAGCATGACTTGAGCAGCGGCATCACCCTCCTCAACCATTTTAGAGGGAAGAGGGTGACCCGCTCCACAGAGCCACCGCAAGCAAGGACATTAGAGTGAGCATGACCGATCCATTACCGCAGCGACATAGTTCAACAAAGCTAAGTAAGCGTTCGGCAAGACAACATCCGCTACAATTGACATACAAATGCTTGTCAATGGCTACATGATACATGATTTCCACAACTTAAAAAGGTGGTAATTGTGACTAATATGTCAATAGCGCTAAATTAAGAGAAGGAAGAGGAAAACAATAAATAAATAAGGAATAAATCAAAACAGAAATTCTGAGGAATTATTCCCGTTCCGGTGGAGCTGGACCAGCACCTAGCCAAGCATCTTTATCTTTCAAATAATCATCTAATGTGTAGTAAGCCCGCTTACAAAGCGTACGCTTTACACAAGTTTTGAATTTAGTTTCACTAAGACTAAGTATGCTTGGTGGTATTTTATTATAAAACTTGACACAGTATCCCATGAAAGATGTGTGAACTTTCGCAAGTCGAAAGTGCGGTTGATCTAATTTGTCTTTATTTCTAGTGTTATATCTATGACTCTCACCTAACTTTTTAAAGAGATGTAAGTTTTTTCTAGTGTACATTATGTTTTCATAAATGTATTGGCATGGGACAGTCATAATGTTGATTTCCTTAAACCGTTCCCTCAAGGAATCGCGACTACCTAAATTATAGATGGCCCTGACGGCCCGCTTTTGTAAAATAAAAACAGATTCGATGTCAGCCGCCCTACCCCACAATAATATACCATACGACATGACACTATGAAAGTAACTAAAATAGACTATTCTCGCAGTATCGATATCGGATAGTTGTCTAATTTTCCTAACAGCGTAGGCGGCGGAGCTGAGCCGCTTCACGAGAGCTCTTATATGTGGGCCCCACTGTAATTTGGAGTCGAGCGTAATCCCTAAGAAAACAGTATCATTAACGAAGTCAAGTTTTTCTTTATTTAGTACTACATCGCATTCATTACTTCTAACATTAGGTAATGAGAATTTTACACATTTAGTCTTGTTACTATTCAATACTAAATTATTAGTATTAAACGAGTTATGGACCTGAAGAATAGCATTATTCACGTCGTCCAAATTATTTACATGTCTACCTACTTTAAAAATCAAAGAGGTATCATCGGCAAATAATACTATATCTGCCTTATTTTGTATTATATGCGGTAGGTCATTTATATATACTAAAAACAGAAAAGGACCCAAAATGGATCCTTGAGGAACTCCCATTTTAACTAGAGAGCCGAACGATTTAACACCATTTATTTGAAAATTTTGTCTTCTACCTCCTAGGTAAGATTTTATAAGTTTGAGCGCCCTATTTCTAACACCGTAATGTTCCAATTTAAGCAAAAGTATTTCATAATTTACGCAATCAAATGCCTTTGAGAGGTCACAGAAGATAACAATAGCATCCTGTGAGTTCTCCCATGCGTCGAAGATATGCTTGATTAAGGTGACACCGGCGTCGATAGTACAGCGGCCTTTGGTGAAACCATATTGTTGATCATGCAGGATGTTATTTGCGTTGAAATGATGTAACATTTGAGTAAGCATAATCTTTTCAAATATCTTGCTAAAAACTGGCAAGACGGATACTGGTCTATAGTTGTTCGGGTCTTTACTATTACCGGATTTAAAAAGGGGTATTACTTTACTGTATTTCATTAAATCCGGGAAGACTCCCTGATCAACACACTTGTTAAAAATCAAAGCTAAATATGGCGCCACAGTACCAATGATAGTTTGACATGCTTTTACAGACATTCCCCATAGATCTTCAGTTGGTTTAATTTGTAGGTTACTGAAGGCTTTCACAATAGACCGATCGTTAATGTAATCGAATTTAAATTCTACAGGACAAGCGGCTATGTTATCTTTAAGAAGTGAAAGTGAAAGTGATGGGGAGCAGTTTAAAAACTCTGATTTTTTTACAGGGACGTTTGTAAAGAACGTTTCAAATTCCTGTGCTACATCTTTATTTGAACTAATGAGACCACGCGAAGTCTCTAAAGTGAAATCTGTATCGCGTTGTTTGGTTTTACCAGTTTCACTGTTAACTATAT
Organism: Drymonia ruficornis; assembly: GCA_947859195.1. Classification (NCBI taxonomy): domain Eukaryota; kingdom Metazoa; phylum Arthropoda; class Insecta; order Lepidoptera; family Notodontidae; genus Drymonia; species Drymonia ruficornis. The sequence continues at coordinate 513,199 of OX401910.1, read as the reverse complement.
TCCAGGTGGCCTTGATTTTGTTATCTGCAGATATATTTTTTTGTCTAATGTGTATCGTTTTGGCCGCCTGGCATACTTTCCTAAACAATTTAGAATAATTTGTAACATACTGAGTACTCACCTAGGTAGTACCTAGACGACCTAGTACTTACAATAATACCTGGGTACCTAGTGCTAGGAAGCTACTTAGGTACTTGAGACTTTAAACTAGCTTTAAAAATAGTTGATAACTAGGTATCTACTGAACATTTTTGAATAAAGAGTTATTGTTATTAGTTTTCTTATCGTCCTCCTAGTAGTTACCTAGCTAGATATTTAGAGTTCGATCCCTTGGGGTTTAACACAGAGGCGTGCAGTAAAACGGCAGTAAACTGAAATAGATGGTGCGTAAAGTTAAATGGGCCATTTATAGCGGAGTGTCGTTAAAGTTAAACCCACTATGGTACTATTTTTAAGTAGGTAAGTAGTTTTACGATTTACATATACCTAGGTACTTACTCAATATCTGTGTAAGTAGGTATACTCAACTCAATGCGTTTATCTTATAGATTGAAATTTATGTAATCATAAGTAGTAACTATTATAAGTCACAATTTTAAAATTTTGATAATATTATTTGGATTAGGGTAGTTTATTTTTAAACGTGACTATATTATATACCTATGCGTTGTTTCGTTACAATATAGGTACTAGGTTAAGGTTATATGACTTAATTCCTAATACAGAAACAAAATGGGCGAGTCCGACTTGCACTTGTCCAGTTTAACTGGGTAATCTGCAAAATAATCCTAAAATACTACCTATAGTAGTACTTACTTACTGTAGTTACTTAGTAATCTCTACAGAAGAACGACTTTTTCTAACTTCGTAGGCAACTGAAAAACATCAAGTTTCTTTCAGTAAAGAGATCACGGTACCATAATCATCGTAGTTAGAAAGAGCTAGTTACATTGTATTTAAGTTGATATACACGTAGCTATTCCTTAGATAATAATTACCAGTGACAGATTTTGTAGAGAAAAAGTACAAATACCTACCTAGGTATAATGTAAGTATCTACTATTAAAAAAATAATGATTTTGATATCTAATACTAACAACAGTGAAAACTGGTCGTTACATTTTGCCTACAATTCATTTATCAGATGCAAGTGCTGGAAACTCCGGGACAGCAGACTAATTGAATGCAATCGAAAAACTATCCGCTCGGAACTTTTTCTAATGAGTTCTCGGACAGTTACAAATTAATGTCACACCCTCTCCTGCAGCTGGTTCTAAGGGCTACAGCAGACATGCTACTTTTAACATCGGCGATTGGCGATTTTGCGACTATAGAGAGAGAGAGAGTGACCGTATGTAGAGCAAAGAGTATAGTAATATATCGGTAAAGGACTCTCTAGAGTCGCCAAAACGCGACGCAGCATCGATGCTGTCGCAAAATCGCCGTTCGCCGATGCTAAAAGTAGCATGTATGCTATGGCCCTAATTTAGTAACATTTCAGCTTATTTTTCCGATGAGTAAGAGTTTAGCTATTTGTACAGCGCTTATTTCTGTATCGTCATATAAAATTTGTCCACCAAATAAATATCTCGTTTTGACAGTGTTCCACAGAATATCTCTCAAAACGCTATATTTATTTGGAGGATAAAGTTTATCTCATGATACTGAAACTGGCCCTTAGTGGCTCTACATGGCATGACTAATAGATAGATTGGGATAGATGAATAGGTTGGGCCAGCTGATAGTTTCGAGAGATTACTAAGTATTTTATTATTGTTTCCTGTAACTGCGACATCGTTTGCCTAGCAGTGGGAAAAATTGCTGTAAGATTTGACAGGTACTTTACTTACTAAACCAAAGTTTTGGTGTTGTGATTTGTGACTTTTTAAAACAAATTCCAGTTGTGTACCTAATTGATATGAAGTGTTCAATTAAAATGCATAAGTACCTAATATAATCAAGAACAGTTATAAATTGTGCGCGTTGGATTTAGAAATTGTAAACTAATTAATAAACTCGAAACGTTCGGGGTTAGCGAAAGTCAATCTGAAAACATACGGGAGACTTTCAATATGAGCGCGCTCGCTTCACTCAGTGGAAAGTAAGCTCAACCACCAAATCTTTGGAGATACCTATTTAGCCAGTTTACAATGGTTTTACAAAGCATTTATTGGAACAAAACTGATTTGTAATGTAAGTCCATCAAAACTTTTTATAAATTTGGGGCTACTCTAGCTAATTTATAGCCAAGTTATTCGACATTTTATTTAAAAAAAAAGTTTTCTAGGCTGCCTCCCTAGCCAAGTGGCTTTGTCTACAAGTGTTTCTACAAAACGCTACGCTTAAATGTATGGAAATGACATTACAAGTCGATAAGTAGATCACGTGACATATGTTATTTCCATAGGGTACATGAAGTAACACTTGTACACGAAGCCACTTGGCTAAGGTGGCTGATCTTCAACGTCTTGTAGCTTAGACTTGTGCTAGTTTTGCCCACTGGTAGAATATAATGCCTCGCCGGCTCATGATTTCGTGTGCCCTATGTTTTCACAATAGCTACGCAGTAGACGGCTTGCGCGTAACGCTCCAGAATTAAATTTAGAAACTTATTCTCCCAAACTAATTACACGTACAATAATACCGAGCAATTAATTGCTTTATCTCGCACCGACTCATAATATTCTAAACGTTTGTTCAACGTTACAGTAACACACCAACTGCGCTGAAATAAATATGTTTCATACAGTTACAGTTTTAATTGGATTTTTATGCTTTTTGTTTCCATACATATTATTTTAACCTTAAAGTTTCGTATTACTTAAGGCCATTTTTTATACCATCTCATTGATGCAATTATAATGTTTCTAGTTTGCTTCGAGTGTGCGGCATCGATCCAAACTTTCAATTCGAATTCAAAACTAAATCACTTCATTTCAGTTCGCTTCAATTTGATTACTTTGCATGCCTACAACTATCCCATAGCTTACTGGGCCACGTGTAGGCAGACACCGGAAATAAGCAGCGCGCGGGCCAGCGGATATTGAATCCACTGTGGCGCATATCTCGGACGTCACTTATAATATTCTATAATCTATAGAAAACTATTATGCAACACAGTGTGACCTTCTAATAAAGCATTCTATTATTGACCTCAGGAAAAGAAAATATGGCTGTTGATCGACTAAAGTGTGCTTTGCTTAAGCATATAATGAGGACATTTTCTAATATTACATTTAGATTATGACGTCACTAGTAGATTTTTAAAAACTTTAAACGTCTGGTATTTTTGATAATTATAAAAACATATTTTACTATTAACAGTCGTAGGACGTACTAATAGTCAATATGAGCGAGGGAATTGTTCACAAATAAACCAGCTTCATTTTCTGTCCCTTAACAAGAAGTGCTAATCTGTTAATGTAGTATTTCTTTCTTTGTATGTTCTAACGTAGGTACTTAACATAGCTAGGTACTTAACATACTAGGTATTTTTCTATCACAAGTCCTTGTGATATTTTTACACTTGATTTCTTTGTATCGGTCGAACGAACTGTGCTCATTGCTATTGCGTTTATAGTATGCGAGGCTTCATTAAAACTCATTATGCTGACGGGTTATGAGCCGAGGTCATTCCCCGCTCGGCACCTCGTATCAATTTTAATCTTCGTTTTAATCCCAACATTTAATTATTCGCGCGTAGTTAGGGTGACCACCTTATGAGAATATACTTCAAAGTTCTGATAAATGACTGGTCTTATTACCGATTTCTTCCCATTGCGTCTTTCGAGACTTTCGCGGTTTTGGATAGAGACTCCTAAAATACCCTCTTGTATAAAGAGAGAATACTTAAAGGCTACTCAAATGTCCCACGAAGCTGTCTGAGACGTCGTTATCTGTCATTTTTGTATGGCGCGTCAAAGTTAAATAGCTCTCAAGTATTCGGCGGCTAGAAAAAGTTTAACAAAATAAGTACCAGTAATTTCCATAGACACAGCGTTTTATATTTCCATGAAAATAGACGCAGCCTTGGGTTTAAATCCTGTCACTGCTGCGGCTCTCGTATACTTTTGCACACATATTATGTGTTCGATACGTATTTACCTGCCGCGCCTCTTCAAGTACGGCTGGAGCCGCACTCTGTGCGCTCGCCCTCTGACCGGTGAAGTTGTTAAGGCCACTCTGGCCAACAACATATAGTCATTAAAAAAAGCCTCTTCAAGTATTTATTTAATTGTCATAATGGATGAGGGACCCTGATGGTATATTACGTTGTCTGAACTTAATCTCAGTTAATGTATAAAACATGGTGTCCCGATCCTCACTCGCTGAACGTGCACCGTTCACTGTTTAATATAAACAGCCTACGAAACGGGATTACGGCGAGCTATTGTTGTTCACTTAATAACTGGAGTAATCCTATAATATCGCTATTTTAACGCCGCCTTCATTAACCTGCTGAATGTTGTTTATTAAGCTATTTTATTCAAATATGAAATTAAAGTAACCTTCACTATAGTTTATTTAAGCAAAAAACATGACATGTAGGAGCGTCCTTTAGTGACCCAAACGTCCGCTGATATCTATTACTTCGTAATTTCAGTATTTCATAATTTCCAGTTAAAAATATTTAATTTGGAGCATCGCTGTCGTCGGCGTGACATTTTCCCACGTATTGGACAAATATTTGTTAATTTTACCAGCGCTTTCGACAAACAGCGTTTGAAAACAGCAAACACCGGTATTTATCCATAATTTATAACGTAAATCGAATACTCATTTTTTTGCTATTTGTACCTATACAGATATACCTAATAGCTGGCTGAACGCGCAACGTATACCTACCTGCTAATGAAGTAGGTATCTGGATACAAATCCACAAAGCCTTTGTTTCCTCGATGCCTGTAATACAAGTTTATCAGCAAACTCGTCGTGATAAAGTGGACTAGCTCCCGGGAGTTGCCGGAATCCGCGCACATTAACGGCATTACTGGCTAAGCCGTCTGAGTTACGGCTGATTTGCACCAAACACCTTCGCGTCGTGTGCCTTGCGCTGCTTGCTGCCTGATAAATGACCTGGCTTGAATGGTGTAAGATTACAGCTTAGATTGTAGAATCACAACAGAAATAAATGAGACCCAGACTCAGCAAGTCAACATATTTTCATGATTACCGAATGCAATCAGATATGATGTTACGTCGGTCATAGTTCAAAACCACAGAGTAAAGACTAAAGAAAGAGGTGCCCTTATTAGATATATGTATGAAAAAAAAAACGTGGTCATTGTTTTTTCATTTTCATTGTTCTATCTACCGGTAAATAGTTGAACTACTCGCTTCGTTTTATGTCGATGTTAGTACTAGGCCGTACACTCGGCCGAGTTGCTTAGGGCCAGTCCCCTTAGTAATTGGTCCATTGTCAAAACTGATTGTTCGAGCGCGTTGCTCGGCTCATAGTCGTACCTGTGGCCTAGAATCCTGATCCTAAATCCTACCTAGTTATTACAGTTACTATAGACTGGCAATAAACGTATACGTAACAGTCTCAAAATTGAGCGATATGGTGCTGCGTAACAAACAATCGTGAATAAAATTTTATTGGTGGTAGAACCAAGCTGTTCCAATACACTGTTGCCAATTCACTGCAGTTGATCGGAGCAGTACCATCCTCTCACAAAAGGTCGGCATAAAGTAGCTATCAAAGCTGCGATTCGTACGATGAGTGAGCTGGAAGCCCCTCCCTCTGTCTCACTTCCCTTCAGGTCGGAAACGTGCGAGCGATGTCTTTGGTATTGCAACGGCTACGGTAACTGCTAACAAGCGGGCCGTACGTTTGCTACCTAAGTACCATAAAAAAATACATTCTAATTTCCCCAAACAATAGCACTCCATTTAGGATTCGCGAAAAAAGCTTAGAAGCTATCTCATGAATAATGTAGAGCGAAAGTTACCGGGCGGGCCGCGCTGAAGATTGATTCGTGCCCCGAATGTATGCACAAATAAATAAATCATAACATGCCGTTTCACAGGCAAGATGGAACGGTCCGACACCTTTATTTACTTTCGAGGAATAAGTAATAGAATTACATTACTGTGGCTAGAAAAAGAAGTAGAAATTCCCCTACGTTAGGTATTTTTAGTCCTAGTTCCCCCTTCACACAGCACAGCAGTGTTGAGAGATTCAAATGGAGCCTTAAAATGCGTTACAACATCATCATGCGTTACATCGTTACATTTTCATCTATGTGCATAATTTACAGTTCACTGACGGTGAGGGAAAACATCGTGAGGAAACCTACCTATCCCTCGGTATTAGGTAATAGTCTGTTCCTGTCATGGACCAGTTACTAAGGGGACTGGCCCTAAGCAAGTCCGCCGAGTGGTCGGCCTAGTACTAACATCGACGTAAAACGAAGCGAGTAGTTCAATTATTTACCGGTAAATAGTAAAATGAGAATGAAAAAACAATGACCACGTTTTGTTTCATACAAATATCTAATAAGGGCACGATGTTAGTACTAGGCCGACCACTCGGCCGACTTGCTTAGGGCCAGTCCCCTTAGTAACTGGTCCATGGGTCTTCCAGTTTCTAAGTAATGAAAGTTACATCCACTAGACAAGGCAATAAATAGTAGTGAGTAGTTAAGCTAAATTGAGAAGTCAATGGACTTGACCGATAACAAATGTGTTATCATGAATGTGACATCAAGCAGATGTTACCTCCATAACCACGGTTTTCATTGAAATCGAAAAATGGGGTTAGCGAAGACGTTTCAAACGAGGCAACCGACACAAAGGCAAATATTTCTCTGTTGCGTCTGGCGTTGTATGACTATACAATCTGTAAAATGGCAATATTAATTTACATAAGACGTTTAATTTTACGTGGGTCGACATTTCCGACGGTATGGGGTCCACTGGAGCTCAATGCTTGGGTGTGCTTCGGATTTATCAGGCAAACTTTCCTTGGAGTAATAAAATAATACAAATGTTTTTACATACATACATACATATAATCACGCCTGTTTCCCGGAGGGGTAGGCAGAGACCACTTCTTTCCACTTGTTACGATCCTTACACTCTTGTTTCGCTTGGTCCACTTTCATTATTCCCTTCATACATGCTCTTCGGTTTAGGGTACTCTTGACCTGGCCTTTTTTCAAGACGTCTCTGATTTGGTCTCGAAACGTCCGCCTAGGTCTACCCCTGAAAATGTTTGGTCAAAATGGTCAAATGTTTTTAATCTGTAATTTTATGGCACACCTCTCTTTTATGTCCAGTCGAGTCAAAGAGCATTCTGTGATAAGACGCTACGACAACTAGAGAACGTGGGAGACAGTTGTGAACATCACTTATATTATTATCATGTTCATTCATGTAACAAACTGCCTTTTCAAGGTGGTAGGGCCAAGCTGTAGCCAATTGACTGCAGCTCATAAACGGGCTGGCTTGACCGGGGTAGTACCACCCTCTCACAAAAGATCGGCGTAAAGCAGCTATTACAGCTGCGTTTCGTTCGATGAGTGAGAGAGCCGTAAGTCCACCGCCCCTCCCCCTCCCTCCATCCCACTCCCCTTCAGGTCGGTAATGTGCGAGCAATGCCTTTGGTATTGTAAGCATCTATAGGCTACGGTAACTGCTTAACATCAGGCGGGCCGTACGCTTTTTTGCCACCGCAGACCTATAAAAAAAATAGAGCACGGTTATTACAAAAATATATTCGCGTAGAATAAATATTTGCACAGAATCTTTTTGTCAACAACAGACGGCGAATCTCGAGGTAACTATAATACCTGGCGGTATTTTATTGTATGTGTTACTATGTACACTATATAAATATTGCGTAATAAGTAGCTAGGTATTATCAAATAGGGATAGCAACGTGTCTTTGCAAAACTATTTATTAAATTAATTATTTTATTATTGTGAAAACATGCTGAAATACTCAGTGGGAAGTGATGTATTATTTAGGCAGATATGGTACAGTCAGCAACGAAAGTCGCTGAACATTCTGAATTTTTCAAATCGGTTATACTTTTTATTCTACAAACGTTGGTAAACCTTTATAAAACCAAACATTAGCAACATGTCTACATTTTGTTTCGATAAAGAAAAATTATGGATTTGATGCAAAACAAAAGTGTGCAAGCTATTTGAAAAACTGAGAATGTTCAGCGACTTTCGTTGCTGACCGTACCTTATAACATTGCAATCAATAAACTTGTGCTTAGCACATCACCACATGCAGCGAAATTCACACAGCCTTTATCGCACTCGCAATTCTGCAAATAATGTATTACATAAGATGGCATTATTCACCAAAAGATAAGCCGTATTGGCAATACTGATATGTTTTCATCATTATTTTCCGTGAGCGACTGAGTCGTACTGTGTCCATGGACTCCGTTTAGCAGGATAATCTATTTTGGACAGTCACGTGTCTCCCCCCTTTAGGGGCTATTACACTTAAGAACTTATTACACTTGGGTAAATATAGAAGCCTAAATTTAGTTAGGTGTAATAACCCCTTTAACAAAATTTAGGCTATTTAATTTAGTCGTTACTGAATTTAGGCAAGTGTAATCGCATTCAGCAAGCTATTCAGAAGCTAGAATGGTTTAAATATTTAGAAGCTTCTGAATTAAGGCTTCTAAATTTTGCCAAGTGTAATAAGCTCTTTTCTTAGTAATATCTTTGAGTGAAATTCAAATAGCTAAGCAATACACAAGTCAATTCATTGTAGGTATTATAGCTTAATATTATAGTAATATTAGCTTTAACGGTGCTCCTTTCCGTAAAATTGCCGTGCCCAATAAAACCATATTTCTTCAAAGAGATTTGCAAGTGATCCCCTTACCGGATAATACATTGGATAAGGGTTCAGGTACATGCAGTGGAAGCTCGGTAAGACCCTACACGTGCTGCCTCGACCCTTGCGCCGTTTCTTTATTCACTTGTACTTGATTCATCGAATTTTGGTACAATAAGTCAATAAGTACGCTTGCTATGCTTTTTGGTGCTTTTTGCGTATTTGTCATACCATAATAATTAAAAAAAAATATATAATAATTATTTATTTATTATAATAATTAATAAAAACAAAATAGTTCCTAGGCAATGGAAAGTTGTGCTCTAATTTTGTGTTGTTCTAAGTATTATGACTTACTCTCGTTTACACAATTTTATAGGCAGGTTACGCAGATTGGTAGTTTTCCTTAATGCCCTATTATAAGTTTCACTGATAGGCAAAGGCCTTACATTTCCTCAGATTCCTACTAGGATTGTAGCAGCCACGTTTACCTGCAAAGGTGTTCAAATCGTGTCGCACCATCATCACCGCTGTCTGCCACGGCGTCAGTGACCATTGGCCATCAAGATATTGATGCGCCAGATTTGCCCACCTTTATGCAGATCCATTCGTGACAAGCCGACATAATCCCATTTTACGTACACGCCAGTCTATAGTGATAGCAAACATGGTTGAGCTATTACGAACCTGGATTTATTAAAAATACTGCTTACTAAGCGACAACCTTACTCCACGACACAATACATACACACGAGTAGATATTCAGTTTCATTGAATGTAAACCTCTTATAGATAAGAAGTGATTTATCGAATCGGAAGCTAGGGATGAATAACAATTTGGCTCCAAGTTCCTACACATTTCAACTTTGGAAGAATTGAAATGTCTTTTTTCTGTGAATAATATTGGAAATCTACTTAAGTTTCTTTAAGGAGATTGTACTTATCGAGAAAGCTTAGATTTTTGCTTTACCGTAGTTGTATCCATCGACATCTTAGAGTGGATCCGTAGTATTCCGTAGGTACCTATGTAATTATTTTTTCTTCAAATATCTATGATTCCTCCTCGCATTGAGGGGAGGCCCTTGCCAAGCAATGGGACGTTAAAAGGGCTAATATTATTATTTATTATATCTAAGATCAATTAAAAAGATTTAGATTAGGTATTACTTTCGAAAATTGTATGACCTTTAAATTTTTTGCGAAGTGTGTATTTGTCGTTGATAAGTTTTTGCCGTTTTCAAAGTTAGCTGTAGTTATAACGGTACGAATAAAATTATAAGTGTATTTTCATCCTCCTATTATTATGTAGCTCAAGGTCTCTTTCAACTTAATAATCACAAATAGTTCAGCGATAGTTTGAGCTTCAAGTTTCACTAACGAGAATACTTTATCGAGTTTATTTTTTGCGATGACTTTCACATCTCTTGCCTTTTTGTATCAAATAAGAGGACTTTTAAACTACATTTTTTGTTCAATTTAACTGAAGTGATTTACAGGATAATCGTAAGTCCTCAAGTGAAATACGGCCTTAATCTTTTTAGCTTTCACTAAACTTTCTTGTCTGATAAAGTGTCACTAAGTGCGGACATTATTTTTCCGTAAGAATCTCGTCCCTTATCTTTCATGAAAAAACAAACAATTCACAATTTGTAAATAAACTGAGCTTTTGTTATAATCTATGGTATCCTTATTTATATGTAATTCACTCATAGAAGCAGACCTTTATAATTTTCTATTCTTACTACTTACGATACGATTTCAGGACTATTTATTTTCAAGACGTAGCTTTGTTATTTCTCATAAGTAATACATGCTTGTGTACCTAATATTGGGTATCGGTAAATAACGTTATCGTTAAAAACTGTACCTATTACAACTAAAGTCGCATTTAAAATCATATAGCAATAAAGTCACCAAAAGAAAAGTCAAACGCAAAAAAGTAGGAACAGCCTGTCTTTGCACCCCAACAATAAACCTATTCACAAACACACAAACAGAAACGGCAATAATATAAACTCACAAGCGACACCGCAAACCGAGCTCGTGAAATAAGCGGCGTTCATTGCCGTGATGAGAAAACTTGGCGAGTTCCCACCCAACTTGCAGAGTTTTCAGGGAGACAAGTAGGCCGGTTGGGGCTGATAGCGATACGAGACACCGCTGTTATCCGTGAAACTTTGACGTGATTCCTTTGAGAACCATCCTTTCTGTCTACATGATTTTATGAGTTCCGGATTCAATGATAATGCCACAGGTAGATTATGACTCTAATCCATTGTCTTCGTTTCACCCCTTGAACATACATCTTTGAAAACTCAGGTTCATATTTTGGCAACGCAGTTTTATGCATGCTCCACTTCTGTCTTGTTAATCTAAGTACCTACTTTTACTATAAGTATTATCTTTTCTATTTTTCATTGATTGCATTAGTTGCATTGATTTATTAGTTTAGCAGGTATTGTACCTACTAACATCACTGTGGTCGACGTGGAGCGAAATTAACACATCTTATCACTCAACTCGACAATCAACTTAAAGGCATTTTGATGCGTATTATTCACCAGAATATGAGCCGTCTCAATACAGACACGTTTTCAACATTATTTTACGCGAACGACTGAGTCGTACGGTGTCCACGGACTCCGTTTAGTACGACATACTATTCTGTACTGTCACAGGGTAACGTCTTTGATTACACACGGGTTTCGCCTCACCACCTGGTTACCTAACTCCTTTTTTCTCCAATTCATGGGAGCTAATTCATTCATGCTGAATTTATACGCGCCACCCCTATAAACAATGCTCAAACGCTTGAACAAAACGATTCCGATGAAGTAAATGTACCGAACGAGCATGGATTTCCAGTTGCTCTTTTAATGCTTGATATTTATTCGGCTTTTGGACGCGGCAGTTATTTGGATATAATGGAAATGAAAATTGGTTTTCGAAAAATTATTATTGTATAGAATGATTATGATGACGATTTTTTTTTTATTGGACTGCGGTTGCAAAAAAGCGTACAGCCCGCCTGATGTTAACGATTCGCCGATTATGATGATAGTACAATATTCACGTATTTTATAGGCTGAATATGTTCACATAATATTTGCGCCTTTATTATCCATGAACTAATTCAATGTCCGGCGGGTCTCCGCGATATCCCAGGTCGTTGTGATATGCCCCGGCATGATGAGGTCCACCGCATTGCCCTCACGAACGCTGTCCCGCCCAAATCGCGTAAACCCACGGATAATAATAGTGTTTATTTTGCTCCAACTGGTGTTATTAGGGTGGAGGACTGTTAGGGAATGTCATATCAAAAAATGTAAACTATGTTGATTATTATAGGTATGTTGCTTGGTTTGTTAACATTACGCCTTACGCCTAGTTAATTATGTGTCATATTATGAAATGTCACCTAATTAATACATTAATACATCTAAAGTCATGCGTACACACTCCTTCCTATATTTTATGTAAGATGGTATACAATAATGTAATTCAGTGTACATTATTAATTGTTATCATCTTATCTTCTACACATATACCGAGTAAATGAGTAAATTATGCAATGTTAAGTTAGTTCCTAACGTAGTACAGTAGCACGTAGTTGCGAAAGATTTAACGAAATAGTGAACATATATAATTTTTAATACTTATAAATAAATAAAATAATAAAAATGAAAATGTAGTATTTACAATCTCGTTTAAGACATTCAAAACGAATATTTTTTGCTAGTAAATTGATTTAAAAGGTTTTAAACAAGTTTTAATGCAATCTAAACTAAGGGTTGTGAAACGGATCCATTGAATTAATCAAAAGAAAAAAATATTATTAAAACAAAATAAATATGGTGAATAGAAAAACTGATCTCACTAAACCAAAAGGACACACATATTTACAATGGACACTTGCGATATTAGGTAAGCATACATAGAAAGCACAATTTAGACACTGCTTCAGCGAACCACAGAAGAACATCCAGCAACAAGTTCAATTCTCTATTTTGACTTTATTGCAGCAAACATGACAGTTCTTGTATTTGGTTTCCAAATGGGCTGGGTGTCGCCCGCAACCAAAGTGCTCCAGTCCACGTCATCCCCAGCCGGCAGACCATTGACGGACAGTGAAATATCCTGGCTCGCCAGTCTGCCCCCTTTAACTGCTATGATAGGAGTTCTGGCATCCTCGTATTTAGTGGATGTGTATGGAAGGAAGACGGGTGTTCTGGTTGTAGCTGCTTTACAGGCGGTATGGTCTACCTTCTTTGCAACTTATTTTGAATGTTGTTCAGAAGATTTTGAACTCTAAAACTTTTGTATTAGTATTTGAGATAGAATAGACACAATTTCAGAAGACTCAATTCCCATGAATTTTTCAGGCATGCTGGATAATCAAGCTCAGTCCCTCTAACGTCTCAAGCCTCATGGTGGCTAGAACAGCTGGTGGATTAAGCACTGGTGCCTGCTTCCATGTTGTTCCGATGTACGTTAAGGAGATCAGCCAAGCTAGTATTGCGGGCACTTTAGGATCTCTCCTCATGGTAGCGCAGAACTTAGGGATTCTACTCATGTACATCTTGGGAGGATACTTAAACTACTATACGGTGCTTTGGATGGTTGTAGGAATACCTATTGCGGTATTTGTGATGTTTCTTAAAGCTCCTGAATCTCCTGCATTTTTAGTGAAGATGGATAAAATAGAGGTAAGTCACATTTTTATAAGACGCAAAGAGTAGATTTTGAATCGAACCTTGTATTGTATTTTTTTAGCAAGCAACATCAAATATTGCTTGGCTGAGGGGACTGGACGTGAATGACAAAGAAGTACAAAGTGAAATAGATGCGATCAAAAGAGAAGACGACTACTTCAAGTCGTTGCCTAAAATATCATTTATCATGATTTGTAAGTATTATTTATCGAGAAAATAAAACCCAGATGATCGTTTAATTTTAACCAGGAACTTATTTCGTAGTGAAAAACAAGACTTGGCGTCGAGGTTTCCTGATCATGCTGATGGTGACATTCGCGCACGGGCACAACGGGACTTACGCCATTGTGAGCCATGCGTCCTCCCTGCTGGCCAGTTCTGGGCTCAAAATCAGCCCTGATCTACAGTCTTTGAGCATTCCAATATTCACGACTGTTGGATCTTTTGTGGCACTGGGCTGTATGGACAAGATGGGAAGGAAGGTGATACCGTCCAAATTTATTTTTTTGCTGATGGCATTGCCATCTTGCAAGAAGATCTTGTCAAGTTGTATTTGCCAGGATCTCTCCGTCTAGTATAACATTCACTAATGTATTCTTCAGGTACTGCTATCAACCGCCCACATCATAATAGCGATATCCCTCGCGTGCCTGGCGTACACACAGCTGATCCAGACCCTCGGCGGCAGTGCTCCAGGGTGGCTGCCCGTGCTGGCCATGACGATGGCGCTATTCGCTCAGGGTGCTGGTGTATCACCTGTTCCTTACGTCATCATGCTGGAGATATTTAACTTCCAGGTAAGCTATACATTACTATGGCTTCTTGATCTCTAGTTACACTTTCAGTTTCGGTAGCCACTTTGTATATTAATAAACTAGGCCCGACATGCACTCCCATCACTGTTACTCCTGTAAGCCAGTTCGACAGATGTGTCCTGGGGAGAAGCTAAATCTTATATGCTCCTTTGTTTTCAGATTCGTGCGAAAGTAATAGGCATGCTAGTCCTCAACATTTTTTTCACAAACTTCGCTCAACTGCTGACACTGGAGGCCATCACGGCATACTTTGGGTCATACACTGCCTTCTACTGGTTTGCTGCAGTCAATGTCTTCGGAGCTGCGGTGGTTATATTCGTCATGCCGGAGACGAGAGGAAAGACAATAGAACAGGTTGAGAATGAGCTGACTGGGTTAAATCCATATAGAAAATAAAGATTATAATTTAGATGTTTGCTATTGTTTTCTTTTTCATAAAAGTATGTGGTCTACCTCTTTGTAGGATGGAACGCAAGTTTTTTGTTCGTATTGTGTGCTATTTTATAATTTAAGATACATATGTATTTGTATGTATGTAATTATAGACACCCAATTACATATATGAAACACAATAGATAACAAAAAGAACTCCGAGCTAGAATATAAAACAAATATAAAACAAAATATCTCTACCTAAAATGAAACAGAACTATTGCAATAAAAATAATATTCCACACAAATCTCATAAACGTAAATACGAAAGAAATGGGATCAGCGGATAATGTGCAAACACGTCCCATTATAGCGCTACATCCGCGTATAGACGTCGCCTTTGATCCGCGCGGATTTACGCAGATCTGGCCGGATGTTACGCGAGCAGCAAATGTTGAACACCGATGCTACCGATGTTTGAATCAGTAAATATTTTATTGGATTTATAAATGGAATGTGATAACTCTACTCCTAAATAATAATATTATAATTATTCGATGGACCATTTTAATTACTAGAAGTAGTTTAATAGGAATCGAACAAGGTTGATACATTATTCGAATCTTATTAAACTCGCCCTGATGGGCAAGGCATGACAAGGTAAGGCAAGGCAAGGCAGCAAAGTGTCGGACAATTGCTCATTTCACGCACAATACAATTGGTAACATCCGCACCACACAGCCTGATCTGATGAGGGACCGAGTTATGCGTAGGATTAGATGCATCGTCATCGAACCGATGATTGTCATTTTCCTATAGCTCCATCCCTCTCAATTTAGCGGACGTGTGAAGCGTTTGTAATAAAACTCTGAGATAAGGATAAATAAATAAGCCTTACCGGTTAATTATGATATTTTCAGACACAGTATGAAGGCGTTATTCTATTTTACTGATTTATTCGAGCGGAATTGGGTTGGACCCGACCCTTGTCAATTTTATAGCTTCTGTGAGAACACTGTTCGTGTTACACTAACATTGTTTTTTCTCTAAAGTTTCGCTTCTAACTAGTTTTTGTTATCTGAATTCGGTTCTTATGTTTCCTCTATCTTTATCATTTGCATAATGAAAGAAAGTATAACAAAGGCAAAGTTCACTGATAAGTATAATATTTCAGGATCGCAACGATCCGACCATTATTTTGGAAATGTATAAAGAAAGGGAATTTTGTTAAGTTGGTGAGGCACGTCGTTCGTACGTCTGTAATTTGCTCTGTCAGGGCATAACGTGGGGAGGTGGTTTCATAGATATAATGTACCTGAATAAAAAAAAAAACTTAGGTAATGTTATGTAAGATCTAACAGTATCTCTTCCTGTATTTCTGAGGATGCTGTAAGCTTTAAAGACACGCGAGATGAAAAGTACATTGGGAGCTGATAGTGATAGTTGAACAAATGTACTTTGATATTATATTTAAACCTTGTAGAAACTGATGAGGTTTTGTAAATAGTCAATGAGTCGTCATAGATAACATGTAGTTAGTTGAAACGCGTATCACGGCGGATCTTGCGTGGTGAACCCTTTTCAGATGAAATGTGCTTATATAATTTTGGTGAAAAGTTGATGTCCTAAATTCATTCAAGTGTTGGAAATATTTCTAACTCTCTGAGAATTGCGCTCGTGGATTGGTGTTTACTTTTTATGTTATGATACGTGGTCATAGTATATCTGTGCTTAAATCTATCGTTCCACGTAATATGTTCCATCTTTATCATAATAAATCTACGTCTTACTTTTTAAGACGCCATTTCGCAGCAACTGGCGTACTCCCTCTCACTCACAAAACAATCTACATAAATTACCCGCAACACGTCCAAACGTCACGGAGATGGGAACAAAAACTGCTACAAGTAGCGGCATCCATCATGAGAATTGGACTGTTCAAAATGGTGAATTGTAACGGAATGGTTTTGCTGAATAAGGGTGGAAATAAAAACGGTTTGGGAGTTGTTTTTCGGTATTGATGTCAATTAAAAAGACCAGAAGGATGGGGGTAATAAATGTAACATAGTTGACCATAGCAAAGTCCTATGTATATAGGGTGTCTTTCGTTACAACGTACCTTTCATTAAGATATCTTCTACTAATCACTTTCCTTGCAAGCTAGGTGACGTAATGTTGCAGCTAAACAACAAAACATGTTGGATTTAGGTCGCCTAAACCTCATTTATCATATTCTCCCATTGATGGAACCTTTACACAGTAGGTATCACTTACTGAAATAGTTAAAAAGTGTGGTGGATTTACTTCAGGTAACTTTATAGGCAGAATCATTGAACGTAGCGAATGGCGTCCTGTACAAAGCTCGCTATTGTTAATTGTAACCAAGTGCCGCCTCGCCTCATTGTAACGGAGGTAACAATGTGTGAAGTATTGAATGGAGTAAGGGTGCGCTAGGATTTTTTATCGATACTTGCTGAGGCACCATATAATAATATTATCATCATTTCTGAGGGCCTACTGTATTACAAACGAAAACGAAATTTCGGACGAAATTCGCGTATTTCCTACTACGTTTCTAATTGTTTCCGACATTTCTTACGAACGAAAATTGGTTGACATTTAGATTCGACGACGACGAAGACGTCAAACAATTTTCGTTCGTAAGAAATGTCGGAATCAATGAGAAACGTAGTAGGAAATACGCGAATTTTGTCCGAAATTTCGTTGCTTGTAGTTATAGTGATAATAGCTGAATTTGGTTTGGAAAATTGTTAAAATGCTTCCAGCCAAAGATATTCTACGTCACAACGTCGGCAAGGGGGTCAAGCCAAGCTTGGTCTATAGAGTCTATAGAACGAGAATAAACAGATATAATTTAATTATATCGATACTATTCGAACATCCCAACCCATTTCTGGAATGACATTCGCAAACCCATGTAGACAAAAGAGTCAGCTCGCCGACACACATTGTTGTGGTGTATAAACTTTGTAAAGAGCTTCAATGACAAGAATGGTCCATTCAAAACTAGATAAAGATGTGATGGACTATGTATAAAAAGCGCGAAAAAACTACCAACTTTCCAACAAGAAATTCTGTTATGTCAAAAGCCAGAATCCTTTGAAGCCTTTTAACAATTTAGGTGCCGGTTATTGTGTAACAAAGAGAATCGATTGATCGAAAGGAAGTAGATTACCTAATACGCATGTTCCCTACATATTGTGAAAATTCCTTGAAAGCATCCTTTATATGCATCAGCACACGCGAAGACTCTATCGATTTCATTAAAATTCCTGTTCCCTTTCAAGTTGCAAATATTTCAATCATACTTTCCTCGCCTTCAAGGACGTCTTGTATTAGCTTTAAAACGTTTAACGGTTTCGTTGTCGTAAAGCTGGCAGTCACACGCCTCGTTAAACGAGGGGTAACCGTTGTCTTCCGTGTTTAAACTATGAGCAGTATTTATATAGTTATAATACTTGATTTTTAGGAATGATACTTATTTATAGTAACATTCCTAAAACATATAGTTTAGTGTTTACATTTTGAAGTTTACCCCCTTATACTGCTCCACCCAACCAACCAAGCCAACTAGAGACCTGTTAAATGTGACGTCACCTGTACAAGGCGGTGGCGGTGTGCGAGCGGGGGTGCGGGCGGGAGGGCGCAGGCGGTGGCGGGTGTGCGGGCGGTATGCGGGCGTGGAAGCCGCATCCCATCCGAGTGTCTAGTTGGCTTGGCGGTTGGTTGGTTGGTTGGTTTAATATGTATGCATTTTCAGAGCAAAACTGAATTGTAATGCCAAGTTTATTATAACTTTCCATAAATTGGGGGTTATCTTGTTTTGGTAAAGGGGAATTGTGTATTTCCCACACGGTAATCAAAATTGAACATTGTAAAACCGGCACCCCACTTATTGTTAGTGAGACGACCAACGCGGGGCGTACAGAAGTTATAATTAATATCAGGATCCCCTTTCATGCGAACATTTGTTCTGGATGCTTCAGGAACTGTAAATTCTTGCCAGCTTTGTGGCGAAATTATTAAACTATAAATATGTATATATGTATGTTTGAGCTAGAGCTTCATGTAAACCATGAATGTACAACAAAAGATGGGAACAGTTGAGGAAATACGCATCACGGATCTTCATAATTTTCTGTACCTAGCAATACTGCAAAAGCAATTTATATTTATTCGTAAAATGGTCACCCATTTTATTCTTGACAAGTTTACGGAAAAGCGGAAATTTGAATGATCCTGTAGAAAATCAGAAAAATGTATTTTTTTGTGTTATCCAACATGTTATTTGTTGTGTTAGCCACCAAGCAACATTTCGAATCTTAAATAAGTACTTCAATAGTTGTTAAAAAGACAGATGCTGTACCTCCTAAATAATCTGTTACTTACCAGTATCCTTTATCTTCTCCAAGATAAGAACAAATCCAATAACGTTATACGTAATTTATTATTGTTCGCTGAAAGGCAATAAATTATCCCCGAAACCGCAAACAATTCATTCCACGTCGCCCTCCAAGGGAATCGCAACGGTTTTTACAATGAGCAAAGATTACAAGCGAAAATACAGGGAACGTAAAAAGAAAAGCCTCTGTATTCATCGCTGCCATAAGATAAAATTGCGGATAATATTGGTGATGTAGGTACCCACTTACGTTGACAGAGGTGCGGTTACTTTGATGGATGGGTGGTCGATATGTCTCGTCTAAGTTTCATATTGTTTCTGAGAAATGACTCTCCTAGGCATAATATAAAAACCTGCCAAGTGCATGTCAGGTCACGCACAATGTAGGGTTCCGTAGCTATTTCAATATCGTAGATTTGCGAGTATCAAAATATGGGACATAAAGGGCCATATCTTACGACTGCGTTGACTTAGAACCTTGAATTTATATTTAACCAAAAGACCTTAGTATTTGACATTGATATACATTTTAACTTGATACTAAACAGGCCCCTGAGAAAAAGGTCTTGATAGACGGAAAGACAGATAAAGAGATAGCAAATTGATCCCATAAGGGTTTCGTTTATTCCTTTTGAGGTACAGCACCCTAAAATATAGCTCACTCCGAATAAACGTCTGAACCAATTTCGCAACGTCTCACGCGCCCAATCGCGTCATACATACTCTACATAATTTCATAGTCGTCCTTGAAAGCCTTTCGAGGCCACCACACACTTTACTCCATACATAACTAATCTATTTGTATTATGATATGTGTTGTGTGCTCTTGCTTTTACATTAATAACAATCAAAGGTTCTCTGTTTATCTTCCAAGATATTTGCAAACACCATTTAAATAAATATTGTTAAGTCATATAAGCCGTGGTTAAGTTCAATGGAATCGGAAACCGGCGTATTTAAAGACTCATTCGTTTATAATTGAACTAATTTCCGTATAAATATCGATTTATTAATTAAATACCCGGTTAATCGGTGTACGAAATTGAAATTGAACAATGCACGGTTACGCGGCGTCATTAATTATAGCGGACGAGTTATTATTGAGATTTGAGTCGTGATATTTGGCGACAGTTATTTCAGGTTGAAGCGATTATATACTAGCGGTATGAAAAGGTTCGTCGTATGTTTCGAACTATGTTACAGAACACACTGCTATATAGAAAGTTATGTGTAACTACTCCACAACAAAGTTCAAAACTCAAAAGACTTTAAGGTGACGAACCTTGTTATTCGGTGATTGTACCTTGCGAAGTAATGACGTAACTGCGCGATAAATTTATTATCACGCACTTTATATACTAGTCCGGGTTACCTAGAACATTTATTTTTAAATTTGGACCAAGCTAATTTTCCGTGAGTAGCTTCATTTCGATGAGACGCCCAAAAATTTCTGTACGTTTAATCTTGATTGTGGGAGGTAAGAGGGGTGATGATGATGATGAGGATGATTCTCAAAAATTTATTACTAACTGGGTATTTTTTTTGTTAAATCTAACGATGATTATCTAAATCATTGAAAAAAAATCATATCAGCTGGTTAGTAATCATTTTTGATTACCTCGTTATCGATACATGTTGGAAGGGGGGGACTCTTAAATCAAACCATACATTTTGTAGGACAAATATTTTTTTGATCAAATCATCATCATCACCCTCCTACCTCCCACACTCAAGATTTTGCGTACAGAAATTTTTGGACGTCTTATCAAAATGAAGCTACTCACGGAAAATTAGCTTGATACTAATAAAAAAATAAATGTTCTAGGGAAACCGGACTATACCGTATTATAGTCACAAAAAAATCAGGAGGTTACTGAATACATTCACAACAATAAAATTACCAATTCAGAGTACAATAATAAAACTAATTGTTCCCAAAATTAGACGGCATAAAATTCCATCCAAAATAATATTCGTGGCCACTTGCCCCAACGCACAGGAACTCAGTTATAAACCAGCAATTTTCCTAACAACAAGTAGTTAGTTGGTTGTGTGCCGAGCTGTACTCAGGCTCGTTCATTTTGTTTCTGACGTTATCGCAAGAAATAATAGCGATCGGACCCTCAACGACGAAAACAACGAAATTTAATTTCATTTTCACGAATAAATCAAGGAGCGAGGACTGCTTTTGTATCGTGAAATTGTATTTGGACATTTAATGTATTCATTCATTATTACATTAATTAATATTTCCACAAGTTCTATTTGTAGGATCAATTCAATGATATTCATTAATTGAATAGAATGCCCAAAATCCGGCTACAGAAAGCACGTAAACAAATATTTAGTTTATTCCTCAAAATATCCCTAAATTCAATTCCAGTTTCCATAAGCGATCCTTTAATCCCTGCGGGCGGTTTGGGGCATCCAATTTGAATAATCAATGACGCTTCCAATACAGAGCCGGTGTGTGAGGCGACTTGGTGCCACGTATTGTCATCTTCTTATCGTATGGTTAGTAGCCAACCTGGTGACAGAGATGTTCAAAACGTCCGGAGGCTTCTAACATGGCTTAACAACAACCGAATTTTAAGGTGCCCGCCATGGTCAGAGATGCTCAGTTTGAATTACCACTAAATAGTCACTCATCTCTGACTGACTTTGCCAAGCATTGCTTGAACCTCCGATCGTTTACCGATCAGTATTGCAGCTGGCTATAAGCGCCTCACGTATTGTCAGTATAAAAGCGGATCCAATTTGCCTGCAGCGCGAATTAGCGTTTGAATTCAAATTATACACGTTCATTAGCTTGGATTGGGTTTTATTGAGCTCTAAAAGTTTCTGTGCATGGAATGCCACCTATCCCGCATATTAAATAGCTTTGGGATGGCTGACACGTGTATAGATTCTAATGAACACAGATTTTTTAATGTGACTAAACTAGCCACACACTCCCACTGCCTTTATTCCTGTAAGCCAGGAATGACAATGGTGTGCAACGATGACGCCGAGGTTAACCCCTCGACGAGACCCGGGGAAAAGCTTAGTTGTCTTCAAACCCGCATGAGTTCAGTCAAAAGAAAGAATAGGAGGAGTTGAAAGTACATTATCCTCTTCCCTTCGTTGCAAAGTGGGAGACAAATGTAACACTATAGCCCGATTGCCACAGAAGGAAGACTATTGTTGGCGCCTCAACTTTACTACAAAAATATGCGCGTGCGGAGATCTTACACGACCATCGTCCCTACCTACCCCTTCGACGCACGCAGCTGGATCAACCCCGCTAGGCGGGGCCCACTCGCCATTAGATTGCCTTTAAATTAGGACTACCTTTACCAAATTCAATATTCATTGTAAATTAGTCCAATAAATCTGTTGTGTGTTCGCCTACTTTTTCTTATGTTCCCGTACTGAACAACTATAACTAATGAAGGATGATCCATCCATTATCCGAATAAAACATACTGCTGGATATAGGTTCCCCGCAGCACGGTTTCTGCTACTCACATGTGTCGGTATCCTGCTATGTGTCATGTTGGCCGTCCTACACGATGTCTTTTAGCTCGTGACCGCCTCTAGAATCTTTCTGCCGCAACACTTTTTGTTCGTGTCTCAATAAGCGCGATCTCATTTGATATATTACCCGCTTAATTATAACCATAGTATAACATGCTAACGTGGAACACGATATTGCGTGTCAAGAGTGGTTTATTCGACTTCCTACACAGAAATATTAGGACGGAATACGGAGCTGAATGTGTTGAACGAATTTATTGCTGACGGTGTAGAAAATTACTGTTTAACTCACATTTTCCTTGCTTGCTATAAAACGAATCCAATAAATAAAAACAAAGTATCAAAACGTAGTTACTTACCTTGAGCAGTGAATGAAAGTCAACGCGAATTTATGTAAAAAAAATCTTGTTGAAACATAAAATAACTAAAAGAAACTTTTTTATTTAATGGCTCAGCGAGAAGTTTCTTTGATTTGCATTTGCAAGTCCGCCGTGAGGCTACCATTTCGTATCGGATTTAAAATCTTTGTTCTATGAATATTTTACAACGAAATACCTACCGCAGGTACAAAGGTTTTATCATTATTTATTTCTAGCCGCACATTGTAGGCAGTGGTCTCTACTTTAGATTCTAGTAGGTAGTTCTTTAAGCCAAGACTTTTATGTATACCTACATAGGACAGAATGATTCAAGAATTTACAGGCATTATGACCGGGCTTTAGCGAGTAGTAGACTGTGTCAGTTTGAGTACATCACACTTATTATAAGAAGCAATTTTTCAACCGTGACAAAATATTTGAAACTCTGCCTCTAATCAGATGCAGTATGTTCACAAAACGCAAAACAAGGTCTCCGTAACTCGATAACAGGGTGGCAAGTCGCCAGCGCAGCGTAAAGTCGCCGATAAATCGCGTCGCAGGTGCTCGGCCGGACTTCGTTCTGAGCGCTACTGCTAATTGGGAGCCAGTGTTAATGGTACCAGGCCATCGGCCAAATTGCTGGCTAATGGTTGTTGTCACTACTTGCTAGGAGTCCTTAATAATTAACTTGATACCTAAGAAAGACATTTCAACTCTGAGGGCGAAATTGGAGATATTATTCTAGTAGGTACACAATTCCATCCTAAAAGCTTACTCAAATTTGTCGGCCGTAGCTAGCAACGTTGCCTCTTACCTACCTCTTACCTTCTCCAATGATTGTTCCAATGATTGTCCAATAGACGTGTCTACAACATGCACATGCCGCGCGAGGCTGCTCACCCACATGCCTCGCGAAGCACGACGTTTGCCTCAGTCGCATGCCGCGCGAGGCAAATGGCGAGGCAACTGACACTCTAGACAGGGAAAGGTATACCCGATCAATCAGTTTGACACGTTTGACATCGTTCTGTCTCACGACTGCCAAACTAGGCGAGGCAAATGTGAGTGCTCAGGTGAGGCAGGGCGCGCATTTGCCTCACGTGAGGCAAGTCAAACTTGGCGAGGAAAATTTTCCTCGCGCGGCATGTGACACTTCTGGACGTAGCTAATGAATATTTTCTTATCTAGGGCCAATCCCCGATTTATTTATAATTTCAACTGGGTGTTTTGTCTTTACATGACCATAAGTGTGGTATGGGTAGGTATTGGAATTTCACGCAGCTAGAGGCACACGTAAAAGGTGGGAATTAACGTCAGTGTCACACTCATTCTTTTTACTAACTACACAACATTTTGCTCCTACATCGAACCAGTGTTCAGCAAAATGTTCCCGGGGCGGTGTTTGTGCCAACTTTCCCGGTATAAGCCGGCCAGGGGCGAATTTCCTGAAAGTTAGGTGAGAAAGTTACGTGTTCCGAAAACACGGTGTACGGAAACCATTTTACGGTACCTGCGGATAGCAAAAAGTAACAGTTTTTTATGGACAACGAGGTAAAAGACGAATTTTATCTGCCCGTGATACTTGTAATGACTGGTCAGAAAAAAATCCTACCACTGAATTAAAGTTTGGTAAATATTTGCTTTCACGTATTATATTTTTTTCTCATTTAATCAAGACAATACAATAGTTTTCTGCTTTGAAACTCGATACGCGTGAGAAATAATCTGGGTGCTACAGTTTGTTGCTTTCCACAGATAGTTGTACGTGCCCTAAATATCAGCCGGCCCTTCTGAAACAATATTCAGTTTGCGTTTACGTATTTCTATAATAGGAGTGATAAGTAACATTGAAAATGAAGATGGTATATTGAAATATCTGAGTGGCAAACTTTTAGCCATCTGTGATTTTATATGGAAGCGCTGAAAGTACTTTTCTAAACAATCTGTCCATACTAGACATTAGATAATACATTGTTTGATATTCACCCGAGTGTATAGTCGTGATATGGTTTAAAAAAATCTCCATTCAATAATTACCGAAGAACTCCATCCGCATAAGTTACTCTTAACGAGATTCCGCTTTTAAAACTAGATAAGATATCACAAAAGCACCTGCCGTAATGAGAAACAGTGATCCACTGCGGAAAGTAATTTAACTTGAAATCAACTTCGGACTGAGTAGACGAGTTGTAATTTAAGTACCGTTGACTTCTGCTGCGTCTCTGAAACGTACCCTCTATATCAGCCAGTCCTTCTGAAACGATATTCAGGTTGCGTTTACATGCCAAATTTTATTTAATAATAATAATAATATCCTGGGACATTTTTGTACACACGGTTACCTGATCCCAAACTAAGCAGAGCTTGTACTATGGAAACCAGATAACTGATATTATTACATATACTACTTTTTTTTTGTAAATACATACTTAATATACATATACACCCAGACTCCGGACATACAGACATATTAATATTATATTATTTTTTATTATAAATTAGTTACTACTATGTAATAAAAATAGTAGGTACAAACAAAGAGACTTCATAATTTTTATTTTAATAATTTATGAAACAGTTATTGCATGTGTTAGAAAATTTATTTCATTTTTGGAAGACGTGAAATCCGCCCACCCGCATTGGGCTAGCGTGGTTATTATGAGCCTGAATCCCCCTCGAATTGAGGAGAGGCCTATACCCAAGAGTTCCCCAAATTATACTTTCATATTGTATTCCTAAGTAGGTATCCTATTTACAAACTTTCAATGGTACTTTACAAAATAGTAAGGAGTGTTGAGCATTCAAAGTTTCCGTTTAATCCGCTAAGTAGTCCATCTTGATTACAGTTAGTGCTTTATTTGAATCGCGCTACGACTTTGTACAAGTTTATTCAGCTATCAACTCGCTCACAATACCTGCCATTCATGTTATTAGCTTTCAGCGTCCTTTTCTGGGTTTTATAATACAAATTGTGGGATATTTTACTGTATAAATATAGAGTAGGAATACAAATATAGGCTCTCGATAATGACTATTTCAGATATACCTAAGGTCTTAATTTAATAGTGATCGATATTGTGCATGGCGTAATAGTCAAATCACAGTATAAAACATACGGTTGCTTTCTTAAAACGTCGCAATGTAAGCGCGTTCAACATAATTATTATTAAAATCAATTAGTACCTAAAATGAGTCCTTTTCTGAACCCTTCGACTTTTGTTTGACACATTTTCGTAGCAAATTAATATTAAATTCACGAACGAAATAGATGGTCCGGATTGGTAATAGGTCTCAAAGCTCTTTCTTAAAAAAATGATGATATTATGAAGCGAAGAGCACATGCGATAGCTAGTATAAACAACGATATCAGCCCGGGACCGAGAGAAATAACATTATATCCTCGAGAGAAAATAATACGCCCGACCACTTACTAAACCGAAAAAAATATACAAAATATTTTATGAGAAAGCCGATAATGTTTATATTAATAATACAATAAAAACGTAACATCCATTTAAATAAAAACTGAGACACATGAATGAACTGACACACAAAAGGAAAAATGAGAAAATGTTTCATACTTGTAGATTAAAGCGTTGTACCTACTTACAATGTAGTTGAAATCAATTTATACGAAGATTGAATTCGGAGCTATATTCTGCTACAGCGTAGCGCAGCGTAACGTAGCGTCGACCAGGTGCCGAGTGCATCTTGTAGCGGCGTTGCGGAAATTGCGCTATTTGTCGCTTATTGAGTTGTGTACTTGCCAATCTTGGCCACATTGTAGAGATTTTCATTTCATATTTTGTTGCTTTATAAAAAGCTACAAAACCTAATGGCAAAAGGCTTTCTAACGCCATCACCAATATTGTTCTATAATACTTACCGCTTCCTTGTAATGCTTCTACATATTAATAAGTAAAGGTGCCTTTTGAGGTAACGTAATCCTCTTTTGTTGGGCATCAAAAATGTATGTCGAGAAACCAGCACATTTCTGTTGAAAATCCTATATTCTAACTTTACCTAGGAATAATATATATCTGCCACAGCTATAAACTATATCATGAAAATAACCTGCATAGCTCCAGAGGGTTCCGTAAACTATATCTTACGAGAAATCAATACGGTTATAGAGTGGTTTGCACTGTTCAATACAAGTTTCAGTAGGTACTACTAGTCCACCAAGCCAACTAGAAACCTGTTAAATTTGACGTCACCCGCACAAAAAGGCGGTGGCGGTGTGCGGGAGGTGTTTCGGGCGGGGAAGACCCATTCCATCCGAGTTCCTAGTTGGCTTGGTAGAAAATGTAATGTAACGTCACGACTTTTATCGCCATTCGGGGGTAGTCAGAAGCTTGAGTGGCCTTACACCACCACATTGTGGAGGTATTAAGCCAACTCAAAGCACACGTTTCACCAGATAGTCAGAACCCAACGTGACAGGTGGTGAACCTTGTCGCCGTGTATACAGGAACTGACTATTACCTAATCCCTAGGGATTGGTAGGTTTCCTCACGATGTTTTCCCTCACCGTTGGCTTGGCAGTTGGCTTGGTGAACTAGTAAATTGAATAATATGCAAAAGGGAAATCGATGATAGAAGACACTACTTATACTAAAGTAGCTAATAACAGTACGAAAAGAAGATGAAGTTACTGAAGTAAACGGATAAACTCTGGCTTATTTACACTGAAGTTTTTATTTAGGCTATAAAGTTTTGTTACTCAAACTTTTCACTATAAACCATTAGTTTAACTAGCTGGGATGGGTAGAACTTCAATCGTAAAGGTGCAGTGGCTAGGTCGAGTCAGTTGCATGCATATCTTATTCATATCTTTCCATCCAAGGATCGTTACCGCCACATCAATACTCACGAGATCAAAATTCAATACATCACGAGACCGAACGCTTTCCAGTGAATAATGTTTCACGATATCACGAGACTCCAGTACGAAAATGAAAATTATTAACGATTTCAAATCGCTGTAACATTTTATAACTCCAACAATTTGTCGCTATTGAAATGCTAAGCGTTATCATTGGCCGACTGGAATACTGAACGGTGTTCAGTCGCTACGGTCAGCAAATGATATACCTACTGTGGAATACTGATCTCTATACTTTATGATAAATTGACTCTAGAGTGGTATTGGTTGGGTTAAACCCCAATGGTGTTATAACTAAAAGTTAAACAGGTTTTGAATGCGTGAAATTTGAGTAGACATGCGTTCAAAACGAGTTTAACTGTTTTATAATAACACGGTAAATGTTTTTGGGTCAGTGATGGAAAAATAGATGACATTACGTGGTCACTGATGAAAATGCAATTTGCATTAATTCCCTTTTACAGTTTACTTTTAAAAATCTACCTTATAGCATTGTTATGAAAGATAACAAAATCCATTTTGTCAAATCAGGAAGGTAAGCGCAGGATTGAACCCGCTTACCGCTGGCACCGTAACCAATCACCCGTCACTAAGTTTTTGCTGACCACACACCGCTTTCCAATAACATTTTAATAGCTACGTCCAGAAGTGTCACATGCCGCGCGAGGAAAATTTTCCTCGCGGTGTTTGACTTGCCTCACGTGAGGCAAATGCGCGCCCTGCCTCACCTGAGCACTCACATTTGCGTCGCCTAGTTTGGCAGTCGTGAGACAGAACGATGTCAAACGTGTCAAACTGATTGATCGGGTATACCTTTCCCTGTCTAGAGTGTCAGTTGCCTCGCCATTTGCCTCGCGCGGCATGCGACTGAGGCAAACGTCGTGCTTCGCGAGGCATGTGGGTGAGCAGCCTCGCGCGGCATGTGACACTTCTGGACGTAGCTAATCGCCAAGGACGTATTTCTGCAAATTTAACTTTACGGCCTTTTATTATAAATTGATCTATTTATGCGTCATTGGCGGCGTCTTCATCAGGCGCATGCCTCGCGCGAGCACTCAGTTTTGTCGTTGAAACGTATAGACACATTGTCATAATATGAGTGCTCGGGTGAGGCATGCGCGGCATTTGGACCCATCTATTGATTCTCGTTAACACTCCATTGATATCGATTTATGTATGGGGTTTCAATTCCATCAGCGCATTATTGACAGAACTGGGTCAAGATGAATGTAATTTACGCTGACATTTTACCCGGGGTGCCAGCAGCGGCATCCAGCGGAATTTGCATACAGACCTGACCCTTTTTGGCCCTTATTTCACTTAGGCTCAAGATGTCAATATCAGTACCATCGTCAGCTGAAATGGTTCGTACACGAATGTGTTGTTCTAGCTACTCTCTAAATACTTGTGAGTGTTAAGCAATATAACGACGGGCCCGTTACCGTGGTTGGCGCGGAGGCGCCTTTCACGCTGCAGGTCGTAGGTTCGATTCCTACCCGGGACATGCATTTATGTGCATGAACATGTCTGTATGTCCGGAGTCTGGGTGTATATGTATATTAAGTATGTATTTACAAATAAAAAAGTAGTATATGTAGTAACTAGCTTTTGCCCGCGACTTTGTCCGCGCAGAATTCGGATCCCGGATCACATATCCTGGATCCCGTATCTCTGATATCACGGATCCCGTATCCCATATCCCGGATTTCGTATCCCGGATCTCGTTTCCCGGGTCCCGTATCCTGGATCTCGTTGCCCGGATCCTGGATCCCCTTTTCTGGATCCCGGATCCCGTATCCCGGATCCTGGATCCCGTTTTCCGGATCCCGTATCCCATATCCTGGAACTCGTTTCCCGGGTCCCGTATCCTGGTTCTCGTTGCCCGGATCCCGTATCCCGGATCCCGTTTTCCGGATCCCGGATCCCGTATCCTGGACCCCGTATCCCGGATCCCGTTTCCCAGATTCTGTATGCTAAATCCCGGATCCCGGATATCACGGATCGCGTATCTCGTATCCCATATCCCGAATCTCGTTTCCCGGGTCCCGTATCCTGCATCTCGTTGCCCGGATCCTGATAACCGTTTTCCGGATCCCGTATCCCGAGTCCCGTTTTCCGGAACCCGTATCCCGGGTCCCGTTTTCCGGATCCCGTATATCCCGGACCCCGTATCCCGTTTCTCAGATTCCGTTTGCGAAATCCCGTATTCCGTATCCCGGATATCGTGAATCCCGTATCAAATATCCTGAATTTCATATCCCGGATCTTGTTTCCCGGATCGCAGATTCCGTTTTCCGGATCCCGGATCCCGTATCCCGGATATCACGGGTCCCGTATTCCATACCCCGGATCTCGTTTCCCGGGTCCCGTATCCCGGATCTCATTTTCTAAATCCTGGATCCCGTTTCCCAGATCCCAGCTTCCGTTTGCCGGAGCCTTATCCCGTTTCCTGGATCCCAGATCCCGTATCCCGGATATCGGATCCCGTGTCTCGGATATCCCGGATCCCGTATCGTATTAGCCCGTGAAAGTCCCGTCAAAATCGGTCCAACCGTTTCAGAGATTAGCCCGAATCGGTACCGCCATACAAACTTTCATTCCCTATTTTACACCCTCAGGGGATGAATTTTCCGAAACGCTAAAATTTATCTTTTTTATTTCTAATAAGAAACCTAAACACCAATTTTCATCATTCTAACTTCAAAAATGACGAATTGCAATATAAAATTTCATCCCTATTTCACCCCCTTAGGGGTTGAATTTTCAATAACCATAAAAAATAATCTTTTTCATTATTAAAACACACCTAGTCAGCAATTTTCTTGATTCTAACTTCAAAAATGACGAACTTCCATACAAACTTTCATTCCCCTATTTTACCCCCTTAGGGGTTGAATTTACAAAAACCCTGAAATTACTCTTTTTTATTTTTGAAAAGACACCTAATCACCTATTTAAATAATTCTAACTTCAAAAATGACGGAACTTCCATACAAACTTTTATCCCCTATTTTATCGCCTTAGGGGTTGAATTTTCAAAAACCCTGAAATCCATATTTTTTTATTTTTCAAAAGACGTCTGATCAGAAATTTTCATAAGTCTAACTTCAAAAATGACGAACTTCCTTACAAACTTTTATCCCCTATTTTACCCCCTTAGGGGTTGAATTTCAAAAAACCCTTTCTTAGTACACCTCTACACATCAAAACAAACCCACCCTCCAAATTTCAAGTCTCTACGATCAGCGGTTTAGGCTGTGCGTTGTCTGTCAGTCAGTCAGTCAGTCAGTCAGTCAGTCAGTCAGTCAATCAGGACTTTGATTCTTATATATTTAGATATCAGTTATCTGGTTTCCATAGTACAAGATCTGCTTAGTTTGGGGTCAGGTAACCGTGTGTACAAAAATGTCCCAGGATATTATTATTATTATAATAATCACTTTTGAGCAGCCAATGAAAACTACATTATAGGAGCTACGTCTTTCTTTGTTATTATTGTAATTACTACCTAAGTGTACCAAAATACACTACTCTGTGTGTGAGTTCAATTTAGCCTGAAATGTCCTTAGCACCTTTACAAATACACTACACCACCAAGCCAATTAGGAACACGGATGAAATGCGGCTTTCCCGCCCGCATACTGCCCGCACCCCGCCACCGTCTTTTTTTGCGGGTGACGTCACATTTGACAGGTTCCTAGTTGGCTTGGTGAAGTAGTATAAATAAGAATCGTCTATTTATAAGCCAGCTAGTACAAGTAAAAGCAAGTGTCGATATTCGGTTAGCGATAGGCGCGATCGAAAACGCTTGGATAGCGGACGCGGCGCGGATACAGAGCGGATATTGCGCGGAAATTGTACCTGCCAGCACTGCTGCCGTGATCAACGCAATTAGCCAGTAGTGGGGTGAGGTCGTGCTTCAGAACTTGCGTTTAATTAGTAAATAGGTTGCGTAGAAGGTTTCGGTAACTATGTCAGTAATAGACCAGTGCCGATAATTTTTAAACGACAAAATATAATAGTAGGATGAAACCCATTGGAAAAGGAAGAGATTATAACAAAAATAAATGGAATAAAAAAATACAAATCGACTTCAAAAAAACCTGGTGCACTAAAAAGCCTGAAATAATATTTATATTACCACCTCTGCCCACCCCTTCGGGAAAACCAGACGTGATGGTGTGTTATCGAGTATTTGGGGTCGGTGCAAATCTTGGTATGCCAAGTCTACCTACTATAAAAGTAAGAAGATAGATTGGCACCGACCCCAAATACTCGATAACACACCATCACGTCTGGTTTTCCCGAAGGGGTGGGCAGAGGTGGTAATATAAATATTATTTCAGGCTTTTTAGTGCACCAGGTTTTCTTGAAGTCGGTTTGTTTTTTTTTATAAAAATAATTTTATTTCACGATTTTTAGTGGCGCCATACCAATGAACATTTTGGCATATTGAACCGTATGAAGTAAGCCCAACAAAAGGTAATTGCTGTAAATCGTTGAAGAATTCCCTCGACTGTCTATGGTTGATTGAGAAACCTCCTCCTTTTTTGAAGTCGGTTTAAAAATAATTTACGGGCGATCTGAGGTCGGGAAGTGGATGGGGGTGCGTTTTTAAGGGTAAAAAACGGTTTATCTCGATTTCCGACAAAACTACAAGTCTTATGAAAAAAAGTTAAATGGCAAAGTTGTAGGTAATAAAAAATCTACAACGTTTGCATTTACACTTTTTCACATAACATCAAAATTTATGTGAAAAATTCAAATAACCAAGTTTTTGGTTTTTTATTTTTATCTATCTACAGGGTGTCCCAAAACTTTGCCACATGGAGGGGAAGTACCTTAAATATTGTAGATAGAGAATTTTACTGAATGAAGACTTCATTTTTATTTTATAAAAACAATACGAACTGCATTCAATGATTTTTGAAAACTCGCTTGCCACACTCGGGAATCGAACCGGCTAAAATCCGAAAAAATAACACTCTGTTCTTTTATGGCATCAATCAATAGGATCAATCATCATCATCTGCCTTACCTTATCCCATTATCTGGGGTCGGCGCAGTATGTCTTATTCTTCCATTCATCGCGCTTTGCTGTCATACTTACATCCACTCCAATCTCATTCATATCACTCTTTATACAATCCATCCATCTTTTCTTGGGTCTTCCTCTCGTTTTGTATCCTTCCACATTCATATTCAACATCCGTTTAGTCACATGCTTTTCATCTCTTCTCATCACATGCCCAAACCATTCCAACCTCCTACCTTTTACCTTATCTGTTATAGGCGCTACTTTGAGACTGCCTCTTATATACACATTCTTCACCTTATCCATTCGCGTCACTCCACACATCCATCTCAACATTCGCATCTAAATCTCTCTAACAAACATGGTAAATTAAATGAAAGGAAAACCATGAAATCTAAACTTATAAATTCATGAATTCAAAGATAAAGTGTATCCACAAAAAATGGAGCTAATTTCGAGCAACAAATTATACTCCATTTATTATAGCATTAGACAGAAGTTAAAAAAGGTTATTTTTAGTGTCCACTTTGTAACAAAAGTATAAATAACATGTTACAGTTATGATTGACATCGAATTTATTATAATCTATTTATATACCAGCTTGTCACACCTAACTGTAATTATTTTCAGTATTTATATTATAAAATAAATTGTCTTTCATTTAAATATTATCATTTCAGTCCAATTTAAAATTATGTGTCAATGCTAAAAACCTAAAAGAAGCAGGGGTGAACAATACCGGGAACGTGTTTCGTTCCACTATAATCCTAACAAATCTAAAATGTTACCTAATCCGTTCAGAGGTTATGACAGCAGGGCATTTCTAATTTTGTCGGATTATGTTGTCTATGAAATTGACGTAAATAATTTTCTGCCAGTGTTTGTCATTGAGTTGTGTCATTCACCATCATTTTTTTTTTCATTTTTTTTTTGTTGTCAGCTTAAAATGTGTGATACGATGTTATTATAAATGAAACATAGTATAAAAAGTACTTTTATTTTGGTTATCGAAGTATTTAGCATTGTTTTATGTGAAAACAATTTCAATGTAATCACTCTAAATAAAAGTTGTTTTGACTTTGAAATAAAATGTTTTGGATCCCTGCTTCTACGAGCCTCTTATTTCTAATGTTATAATAAATGGGGTATAGTTAGTATACAATTTTTTATTCGTTCAATTAAAATAAGTGAAGATTTTATGGTTTCCTTTCATTTTGAAAACTCGCTTGCCATACTCGGGAATCGAACCGGCTAAAATCCGAATAATAACATCCTGTACTTTTATAGCATCAATCGATAGGGTCAATCATAAGGATAAAATCTCTTTAAGAAACATAGTAAATTAAATGAAAGGAAACCCATAAAATCGTTACTTATTAGGTACGTCCAGAAGTGTCACATGCCGCGCGAGGAAAATTTTCCTCGCCAAGTTTGACTTGCCTCACGTGAGGCAAATGCGCGCCCTGCCTCACCTGAGCACTCACATTTGCCTCGCCTAGTTTGGCAGTCGTGAGACAGAACGATGTCAAACGTGTCAAACTGATTGATCGGGTATACCTTTCCCTGTCTAGAGTGTCAGTTGCCTCGCCATTTGCCTCGCGCGGCATGCGACTGAGGCAAACGTCGTGCTTCGCGAGGCATGTGGGTGAGCAGCCTCGCGCGGCATGTGCATGTTGTAGACACGTCTATTGAAATTTTCACTTATTTTAATTCTTATAAGTTAAGATATCACGGTTTCCCTTTCATTTAATTTCCCATGTTTGTTAGAGTGATTTGATCCTTGTGATTGATCCTATCGATTGATGCCATAAAAGTACAGGGTGTTATTTTTTCGGATTTTAGCCGGTTCGATTCCCGAGTGTGGCAAGCGAGTTTTCAAAAATCTTTGAATGCAGTTCGTATTGTTTTTAAAATAAAAATGAAGTCTTCATTCAGTAAAATTCTCTATCTACAATATTTAAGGTACTTCCCCTCCATGTGGCAAAGTTTTGGGACACCCTGTATATTTATGTTCACGAAAGTGCGTGCGTAAGTTATTAAGGCGACAAACAAGCGTACAGCTCGCCTGGTATTAAGCAGTTGCCTTAGCATATAACTGCTTGTAATACCAAAGCTATCGCTCGCACGTTGCCAACCTGAAGGTGAGTGGATCACAGGGAGGAAGGGGTAGAGAGGGGCATTCGGTTTCCGGCACACTCAGTCATTGTACGAAACACAGGTAAAATAGCTTATTTACGCCGATCTTCTGTGCGAGGGTGGTACTACCCAGGTTGAGCCAGCTCGTATATGAGCTGCAGTCAATTTGCTACAGCTTGGCTATACCACAAATTTTGACCTATTTCACAAATTCTATAAATGCTATCCTCCATAAAATAAGATGCTAAAGTCATGAAAATCAAAGCGCCTGTGATCATAAACACAAACATTATTTATTCAGTACAACATAATGACATCCAATACCATCTGTGGGCAAACAACACTATTATAGCAGTAAAAACTTTAGTAGCCACTCCGAGCTCCATCACCGCGAACCCGGAGCCCGGTGCCCGGTGCCCGGAGCCCGGAGCCCGGAGCCCGGAGCCCGGAGCCCGGAGCCCGGAGCCCGGGCACGAGCCGTGCAACAGCACGAGCCGTGCTGTTTTCAGCAATATCAAGTGACCCTAAGAATTTATTCTTAGAGATTTATCTCACGCAAAATGTTCTGACTGCATTCGAATATAATGGTTAAGTTAGCGTGAACGCAAATAGAGCCCGGTTGAAGTACCCGCCCGCTATCGACGTCACGCCGCACGCTTGGCCCTGGCTTATTAGAGTGCTCTCACACCGTAATGTAGCGAAACATGTACATGTAGGTACGAACATTTTGATCAAATCGAACACAAAAATGGAGCTTTTAAAACGGCGCGTTTTCTGACACCATCTATCGTATATATTTGTGTTACAGATTTTCATACTCATGTACTCCAAAACAATGGTACTGACAGTATTGTAAAACAACACGGTCAGTACCGTACAGTAATGTACGAAACTCAAGTTTATCATGGGCCTCCCTATGCTACTTATTTATTTTCGACTTAAGTTAATTTGAATAATCTATGCCACAGGATTTTTTTAGGGAACTACATACCTACCTACATAAAAGTTCCAATTACACTATTCCAGGTGTCGTATAAATATCGAGCAGGTCGTCCGAGCAATTAGTTTTGACGTCTGATCACGTAAACATAATGTCATAAAATGATTGCTCAGGTGCGCCACTGTATAGTATTTGTTATATTACAATTGCAATTGCACTACAACATGGGGTTCTTCAAAAGGCATGTTTACAGGTCCCTAAAAGATCGGCGCCGCGTCTGCTCCCCTTAAGTTGCAGATGTCCTGGGCGGCGGCTTCCACTTACCATCAGGTGGACCGTCTGCCAGTGTGCCATCCTTGGCTATAAAAAAAAAAAAAAAAAAAAAAAAATTACACTACAGTGTGATTGATTCTCCGACGCGGTGGCGTGCACAAGGTTTTCCGATGGTTCATGTATAATACGGTGCTCTGCCACGAACACGCTTCCTTCATACTAAATTCTGTATTAAAGCTTTTATGTGCCACTAAAGTGAGACTTCTTTGAGTATATTAAAGTATTTATGATAGTAGCTCCTCTGGAGTAGTAAAATGCTCGTGTCTGTACCTCTTCCGTAAAATTTAAGATTTCTATTGACAAAATAATATATTTGTGTCTTTATAACGTATATTTTTTACTCGTTATATTTTAAGTATGAATTCCCACTCGTCCCTTTCGCTTATTCGTATCTTTACCTTATAGGTCACTTTCTGCAATACGTCACCTTGTGTAACCACATAGCCACTTTCCTGACTCGTCTCATGGTGTATTTTGTTTCAGTCCCAACCACAGAGTAAAGACTAAAAAATGAGGTGCCCTTATTCGATATATGTATGAAAAAAAACGTGGTCATTGTTTTTTCATTTTCATTGTTCTATCTACCGGTAAATAGTTGAACTACTCGCTTCGTTTTATGTCGATGTTAGTACTAGGCCGACCACTCGGCCGAGTTGCTTAGGGCCAGTCCCCTTAGTAATTGGTCCATGGTCCAAACTCATTCAACGATATGCAATTAAGCACAAAAGAAACAACGTTTTGAATATTTATATATTAAATAAATATTCTTACAAAGGTAAGTAATTCTTCCAGTGTATTTTTGAATCGATGTTTTATAGTCTTCAAAATTGAATAAAGCGTAACTTAATTTAAAGCTCGAAACAGTTGGAAAATCTTTTAAAAACTCGGCCAAGTAACTCAATTTAAAATCTAAAAGTAATCTACTCAAGTCAAAATATATCTTTTGAGTGCTCAAAGATAAGCCGGCTTAGTGGTCAGGCGATTCAGTTATGGCGTCCAATTATTTTAAAATCGAGTCTGAAGAGAAGCGCCGCTAATATTATACCCTACCCTTGTAATAATGCTGGTTCATTTTGTAATGGCATGGGAAAATGGCATATTTAGGGTCAATGCTACTTCACTATTTATTGGTGGTGGTACTGCGAAAAGTTCCAGGTTAAATCCCAAACCTTAGCGCTCCTACGATCAGGCTATCGACGCTTCACTTGTTTTAGTAGGTAGGTATGTAGGCTAGCACCGAACATTTTGCAAGTGTAGTCGGCAAATCACAAGAGATATTTCAAATCCTGGAACCAGTTATGACGTGTAATGCTCTGGAAGGCACGTAACTACGTCGTTACAGCCCAGCGTCACGTTTTATTGGCCAATTTAGAAAGCAATTACTGGTTCATTCAACACGGAGTGGTGATTATATGGGACTAACAAGGCTTCTTGTTGGGTATGTTCGAATGGCCGATAAAACCTTAACTTTCCTGACGTGCTTGCATACATTATTTATTTCATTTGTTTTTTTATATTGTTATGTAATTTTGGTTAATCATTGCAGTTTTTAAATATTCTAAACTGATAAAGCAATCTCTTGTAAAGGCTTTCTTTTGCACTTTCTAACAATCAAAACTAAGTAATTACTTAAATAACAATTTCAGCTTTTAAAATGGTGTCAGAAAGCAGAGATATTAAATATTAAACTAGAAACTGGGTCGATTATAATGAAATTACGAGTTTGATTTGTTCGTACAAATTATTTCAATTTATGTTGCTCACAGAGGCCATTTAAATCATATTGTGGATTTTGTATCACTCATATGATCAGCATTTATTGCGTTTTCATAATTAGGATTTTTGGCATCTCATCCTTACACACATGACAATCAAGTAGAAAATAAATATGAAATATCCATATTTCCGAGTGTACTTTGCGGTTCTCTGTCAAGCATTACATTCACGTCATCTATATAGGCGCTAGTATACTGATCATAAATTTTAATTACACTTCTCAGGTATGATTAACAAGTTCAGTGCCATCGAGCACGTGGTGTCACCCATAAATTAAGGGCCGGAGCATTGCTCAATTTAGCCCAAACCCCGGCCTCGAGGGGCCGGCCCCGACCCTATTAAACTTTTTACGATTCAACTTTTGCGAGAACATTAAATTCATGGGCTTTGCTGGGCCACTGGGTGGAAAAGTGGTGTTTGCTCAATATCATTTTGAACCCTTGCTGTAACAACTAATGATTAATTGGATCAAGTAGAATAGATACCTAACTATAGTCTGATTTTTAATTAGACGAAGCAAACTCACAGCTAAAAATGTCACTGTTCTATGAATTCGAACCTTATTTGTTCTATTTATATCGAAAAGTGATATTAGCACCTGTCAGTTTACTTCGTCTAATTAAAAATCAGACTATAATGGCTGCGTACACATGCCCCAAGCTGCCACGCCCGAGCCTCAGTTATGAAATTATGACTCAGACGAGCAAACTAATTCCTCGGACGCGCCGCTCGCCTCATCTTGACGCAACCAATAATATAGAATCAGAATCACTTTCACTTTTCATACTTGAAAATGGAAAAATCTAGTACTGAAATAAAATAATAAACAGCATGTCAAAGTGAAATTATGTTGCGTGTGAGACTGTAAAATGTTCGAGTCTATGATATAGTATTCCACTAAGTTGTAACCTTGAAAATATTTTCCCAATAAATCATCACTTGCTGAAAGTTCCTATTGAAAATTAATCCAGTGAGGCGCAAATTGAATTCAATTTGAGATACTTTTTAAAAGACTCGATGAGCCGGGGCCGGGGCTCTCGTGGCGAGATGAGTCTTCGCTCGTTAATAATGATTGCGTTAGAGACGGGAACTCTAGACGTGCCTACAGCGGTTAATGAACCTCGGCCATAGACGACGGTCATGCTTTTATAAAATTGGATTAAATGTGGAATGAGTATTTATAGATTAAGGGGAAGAAATAGAGTACCTAACCAAAGATGAAGAACCAAAGTGGTAGAAGGACACGAAGCTCGTAGAACCGATGGCTATTGGAGAAGAAAGGTTCTAGAATGGTAACATAACACAAAAACGTTTTCAGTAAAGGAGACTATCTTATGCCACGGAATAAAAATCTGTTAAAATGTACTTCTGGTTATGGCTAGCCTTGGGCTATGCGCGGATTGTAAGACCCCGTCCTATAATACCTTCAAATATTGACAAAGGACCCGCTAGAAAACATTATTCTTTCATTATCTTTGTTGTCTTTTCTTTGCAAAACAAACAGGTTTTGTTTACAGCCAAGAGCCGTAAACTTACAACAAAATATTTTGTTCATGCAGATGAAAAAAACCTTGTAGGTATTGAAGGTTCGCGCAAAGGCATTATGAGTATTGAAAAATCCTAATACGAAAACCATGTCGATACCGTATCAATATTACTTTTAATACACACCAAAGGCCCTAAAACATGCCCTTTTACGCCTACATTAAACCAGCTAATATCGCGCCGCGGCCGCCATGTTTGTCGACGATCAATCACGACGGCATTAACGTGCGATTTTCCTTTTATTTCATCAATATCGAACCAGGCTGTAATTGAGCACACATAAATATGCCAAAATATGCTTTGAGAAAAGGTAATAAGGTTAATAATACATTGTGTGGAGCGAAAATCTGTGAGCTTAATGTACGCAAAGTTTGTTATGGAGATGAAGTGGTATTGGTATTGGGAGGGAACTATGTGGAGCAGTATTCTATGAGCAACAGGTTACTTATGTTATGTTTGCTTATTGGCTCTTGCTATGGTTTACCTCGCATCCATTGGACTGAAATTTTCAATAAAATATTAATACAAAATATTTTTTTTGGAACAAAAACAAATCCCCAAAGTTCTGTACCAATACAGCGGAATATCTGAAGTCCAAGTGTTTGATCTCAAAGTGCTGAGCTGTCACTAACTAAGAGCGAACCCGTCGCTCGTTAAAATTTCGACAAACATTTTGAAGGGTTTCTTCATCCGTTCTTCAGATGAGTTATAAATTGTTTAGTTTTTATTTTGAAGTTGTTTGATTGAGATCGGCTGGGAGTCTCAATACGCACTCGGAAAGAGCATATATCTGGTGACCTGACTCTTAAAGGCGGTTATAAAGACTTTTTACCCGACTACGGCGGAGGGTTATGATTTTGACCGGTATGTATGTATGTTCATCTGTTCCCACCTAACTTTCAAACTACTTGTCGTAATTTGACAAATGAGGTATCGTTAGAACCGGCTTAATCGTCCGCTGGTTTATAGGCTATGTGTCGTTGCATAAAATTGCATAATAATATGGCGCCCCCTAGAGGATATAATATCATGAACTAAAAAACTAATATTTTTTAACGAAGCCGTGTGAGGTATCAAATGAATGAACTTAATAAGCAC
Organism: Drymonia ruficornis; assembly: GCA_947859195.1. NCBI lineage: Eukaryota > Metazoa > Arthropoda > Insecta > Lepidoptera > Notodontidae > Drymonia > Drymonia ruficornis. The sequence continues at coordinate 472,444 of OX401910.1, read as the reverse complement.
ATTTCAAAAATATATATATTGTTTGTCATAACTCCAAAATATTAAAATAAAAAGTAAGTTTAAAAACTAAAACTCGACTACTGAAAAATCACGCTCTAAAAAGTATGAAACAGGAAAATATTCTCATCTAGAAGATAGCTGTGGTCCGTGGTCATATGCCATTTTGCCTTAAAGGACCTACACGGACCACGGCTATCCCCTAGATGAGAATATTTTCTTGTTTCATACTTTTTAGAGCGTGATTTTTAAGGAGTCGGGTTTTATTTCGTTTGTGAGGAGCATTATGAATGGATCCATTTCTTGCTACAGTTTTATCACAGTAAGTACAGGTTTTCTCTGACGTCATCGCTTCCCCGCCTTTTACGTGTCAGTTTTTTATAGGTTGTCGGCAATGAGGCGTAGCGACTTTTTCTATAGCTTCACTGGTTTATTTCTACTCCTTTTAAAGCGTAATACCTATAGACCGCCTTGCTACAGTGAGTGATTTATTTTTGACGAGAAAATAGCAAATATAAAGTGGAATTTGGCCGGCCATGTCAGTGCTACTAATAATACCCAAGTGTGCAAATGTTTGTTTGTTTGACTAAGCATCACGCACAAACATCTCTTAAATACAATTTAGCACTTACAGAGGTATATGTTACGCTCTGGCAGTGAAATAACAATAGGGAACGCAAGCAGTGTCATTGGTAAATGTTTGTAATTAATATTCCTAAATACTGTACCTTTACAAAATAACAAATTAAGCCTCCGTTAAATACTTAACACGTTTCGTTGAAAACAAATCGGCATTATTCATTCAGGCGCCCTGTGTTATTATAACCAGCATTGGCATGTACGTGGTTGTGAAGTGCGGTGATACGGATAGGCTTAAGAAAGTAATAAATATATTTATGTTACCTTGTTCTTGAGGTATTCTTGTTCCTGAAAGTACCTTGCACAGACAACATACGAAGACACTTAGCTATAAATACGCACTCTGGAAAGGGACAGAACTGTCTTCGTTCCAAGAAAATCTGACTCTTAATTCTTAAAGGCAGCTATAAACATTTTTTTTAATTTATGAGGAACATTGTTGCTGGATCCATTTCTTGCTATTACTTATAGGTAGGTCAGTACGTAGTTACAATAATTGACAAGTCTATTTTTTCTTTGCACTACTAAGCAAACCGATCATTCAAATGACGGGCCCGTTAGCGTGGTTGGCGTGATGGCGCCTTTCACGCTGCAGGTCGTAGGTTCGATTCCTACCCCGAGACATGCATTTGTGGGCATGAACATGTCTGTATGTCCGGAGTCTGGGTGTATATGTATATTAAGTATGTATTTACAAATAAAAAAGTAGTATATGTAGTAATATCAGTTATCTGGTTTCCATAGTAGTAGTTTCTCTGCTTAGTTTGGGATCAGGTAACCGTGTGTACAAAAATGTCCCAGGATATTATTATTATTATTATTATAAACACATCCATGAACACTCGAACATACAAAGATAATATTAAAATATTATTTACTAAGAGGTACGGCATACATGAATCTAATCACGACCGCTGGCTCAACCACCCTAAATGTGAACCATCATGTGGTTGTTTGCTCCAACAAATTCATAATTTTAAAGTAGCTGAAGTGTATGAAAGTAATTTCCGTGAAAAATTGCGTGAAATCTCCATCAACACAGAGATAAAGCGGTTAGGAAGTTTGGACAGCTTTACGAGCGCGTCCGAGTGCGGTGATCATGAGCCTTTGTTGTTCGGCCGACACTCCGCCGACATTATGATGCGACATCGGACAAACAGCCGACAACTTCAGTTACCTAGTTGGTGTGTGAAAATTTTATGGCGTTGCTAATCTGTGGGTAAATTACTAATGTCTACTTTCTAATGTCGCTTTAAAATTTTAAATGTTTTCAGTTTCTGTTGTTGCTTGTGTTATGATGTAATTACGTGTATATTGCAGTAAAATTACTAAGGTATAAGATGTATTTTACGAATCTTTATTAATAATCGATATTGTCGATACACTATGCCACCCATAAAATGAGGCAGTTTTTTGCCTCAAAGTTTTCTATTTACTCGCCGACTCTAACAACATACAAGTCGGTTTATTCTGCCAACCACTCCTCTTTATACAGAGTGGTGACGACATAACGACAATAATTGAAACCACATACTGGGTATCATGTCAGTAGTTCGTACATAAAAAAAAAACAAAATATATTCAAAGCTATAGGCCACAGGATGGCTTTTTTACTTCTACCATTTTAACTTTACGCCGCCTACAAATGAACCGCCAAATACACTGACAGCGAAGCGATTGATGTAGTTAACGATTAGATTATTTCCGCATTTAAATTGTGTATTTTTTTTTCTATTTTGATGTAAACCTAATTTGTCAATTTTAAAGTATTGGGATTGACTAGTAGGGATCGTGTTTAAATTGATTGTCGTAATGTCGTCACCATCCTGTATATTAGACACTCTATTATTGTGATAGTTTCATAAACCTATTTCTATTCAACAACACAACAAGGCGACAAGGTTCACCACCTGTCACGTTGGGTTCTGACTATCTGGTGAAACGTGGGCTTTGAGTTGACTTAATACCTCCACATTTTGGTGGTGTATGGCCACTCAAGCCTGTGACTACCCCCGAATGAGGATAAAAGTCGTGACGTTATATTTATTTATTTATTTTTATTTATTCTATTTCTATTATAAGTAGATTTATTTATAGACACTCGTTCGGAAATAATGCGCTGTTTACTGGGCTATAGCTGTTCCCCTACTTTGCCGTTATGCTTCTCAATCAACAATTTCGAATTTATACCCCACTTAGGACACAAAGCTTTGGATCAAGACCTTTCCAGCCTATCGTTTGATTTTATAGGCCCTTAAACTAGACAGAGGCTCATCTTTCATTCAGTCATAAGCTTTAACGACTCAGCTATCACGTATAGATCTCTTGGCCTCAAAAATTGATTAATACTTGTGCTAGTATGAGTACAGTATAATGGACTAGGTGACAATATCTTTCAAAATTTATCCTATAAAGGAATCCAAGTGAACTCGAGTGGCCAACGCCAGTCATCAAAATAATAACAATGAAATGCAATAAAATATTGAAAACGTTATACATATTTTTAGATTTTGCTTTAATTTCATTGCTTATGCTACTATAAGCTTTGATTAAATAGGGGTGGCACTTAATATAGATTAATTATCTGCGACTGGCGCCGCGCCGCACCGCCGTACGGGGCGGTGCGGCGCCACATGCCAACCCTTACCCGAAATATCAAGTTACATGTAAACATCGCTGATAATCACTTTTGGTTACTGTAATATCCAATACCTGCCTTAATAACAAAAAAAATATTTAGGGATTAAATTACGTGAATTAGCAGAAAATGCGTTGTTCTAAAAGAATATTAAATTATTTTAATAAAAATGTTTGTAAAGTTTCATCATTAGCGTGACTGTACTTGAAAGCTGGAATAATTCAAATGTCTTTGGATTTCGTTTCTTTGATAGTTTAAAGTTAAAACTTGTTTTGAGCGGGGTCACACTGGAATCTTGCCGCCAAACTTATAGAGTTTTTAGCCAGTTTACAATAGTTTTACAGAGCATTTCTAGGAACAAAAGTGATTTATAATGCCAGTCAGTGTATTGTTTTTTTTTTTTTTTGAATGACTACATGTTGTTGGCCAGAGTGGCCTTAACAACTTCACCGGTCAAAGGGCGAGCGCACAAAGTGCGGCTCCAGCCGTAAGAGCAGGGGGACAGCTGGCTCAAGGGCGCCACATTGGGCACGGCCTCGGCTTGGGCTACTGTCTTTTGAGTGAGCGGGGTAAAAATTACCACCGGATCGTAACGCGACCTCGCTGAGATGATCCGACAAGAAACTCAGCGAGGCTTGTCGGGTGCCTAGGTGCGTCTATGCTAGGCGCATAGAGGCACCTATTGGCCAGTCAGTGTGAGTCCATCATAACTTTCTATGGGGGCGAATCTCTATTATCATACATTTTAGTTGACTGTAAACCATTATCAATATTAATTGTACTCTATACATTCACTATCCAATTACAGGTTACATTTACTGAAACCATTCACTCTTTGGAATAAACTCTGCTTAACTGGCGCAATTAATTTATCGATAAACAGCGAAAAGGTAGATTTATGTATGTGATTGACAATTAATTGAATTAAACCAGTGGAAAGCATTAAGGTTCTTGCATAGCAACCATGACCAAGAGGAGGATTTTTTTTTGTTAGCCTATAGGGCTGTCCCACTCCTGGGCAAAGGCCTCCCCTTTTTCCTTCCACACCACTCTGTCCATGGCAATTTCCGGCCACGTCTTTCCCATAAAAGTGTCCAGGTCATCTCGCCACCTTCACCTGGGTCGACCTCGACGGCGATGGCCATTGGCAGGTATCCAGCCGGTGCTGATATTAGCCCACCTTCGCGGGTATACCGTGTTATTATAAAAAAATTAAACTCGTTTCAACATAACTCGATCTCACATAAAACTTTTTTGTAATAACACGGTTAGTGTGTAATTGCCTCAATCAATAACTTCCATGTTGACAATAAGATGATTACAAAAGATTATAAAAGATAGTCTTAAGATTCGTATGGGTGCAAAACTGCAAGGTAAAACCTCGGCTCTCAGCACAGTCCAACGCATCTAAACAAATGTTTGTCGAACAACAGGAGAAACTACGGAAATGTTTCACACTTCGCCGACTGGAATTTATCGGTGCTCGATTTGAACATAGTTCCGGTGTTGCTAGCTCCAGTACTGACACGTTGAAAACTCCTTTTAACACTAGAAACATAAATTTAGTTGGATGTGAACACATTGTACTGTCCAAAGATACTTAAGATGACTATTAATTGTTAGTTGTAGGTACTGATCGACAGAAAAAAATATTAAAACTGAAAGGAATTAGTACTGGTAAAGCATACTGTGATTTCTCAACGGGCACTACACGAAGTTTTGAAGACGCCCTTAACGAGAGAATGATAATAATCATATGAGTTTTATGACTTTAGACTTAAGAGACTAGCGGCCGAATACTCAAAGGCTACTTAAATATTTAAGTCCCACTTAGTAGTTTGAGACGTCATTAACTGTCATTTTTTGTATGGCGCGTCAAACGAGTATTCGGCCGGGCGCGGTATATCCGGCTGCAACAAAAATGTTCAACAAACCAATTCACCCCAAGAGAGATCACTTTTACGTGCAAAGTAATTTTGTCATGAAATAATAGAGTACCCACCGAGGGTATAATGAATGGGGCTTGTAGTGTAAATTGATATAAATTGTGTCTCCGTGGACAGAAGCCGGGTGTGAAATGAACAATTTTGCCGGTAGAAAATTTGCGTGGTGAGGTGCAGTTGGAATTCACTTTTGGAAGCATTTTGTAACTCGAAATTATTAATAATTGAGTTGATCAAAAGACTAATATTTAACATAAAATAGGTAGGTAAAAATACCAAGATCTATGTAATATTCCAAGGCTTATAGTGATTAAGTTCAGGATTTATATTGAACCTAAATTACCAAGTGATGAGTTGGCTAGAAAACATTTCTTCCCCAATATTTTCTATGATAGGTTAGGGGTGGGTTTCGCTGCGTAACGCTACTAGTTCAGTTTTTGTTATTACAAAAAAAAAATTACAAGTAATTGGTTGAAAATTCTATGAAATAATGTAACCCTTTTACATCTTTTAGTTCAGATTGGCGAAGTCACCAACAACACTAACGGACCGTTTGAAGCAGCAAACAACTTTTACCAGAATATCAAACAATCAGTTACTGCTCAGTTACTGCTCTCACCGGCCGTTAGTGTGCTGGTGAACTCGGCTCTAAGAGTCTAAATATAACAATTCGTGGAAGAAAATGTATTTGGAAATGATTAAAATGATTTCATTTATTTGAAAAGTATTATTACACGTGAGGCGTAATTTTTCCATCCATTGTGATCGTATTCGGGTGCCGAATACGGACCAAATGTACGAATAATATGACGTAACTACCATGCCATACCATGTGAAATCTAGCCTGAAGATTTATCTAACACTCTAACTCTGATGAAAACTTTCACATCGCAACATGTTGTGGTCATTACCAAAACAATATTACATGTAACGGGACTAAAAGCTAGCGCTATTGATTAGTACCAATAAATAAACGTATACATCGTGCTAGGGTCTAATCCCTTAACGTCTAGACAGGACTATACAAAACCAAATGCTAATCCGGCCCCGCCGCGGACAATCTCCCGACAACACTTATCCCGGCCTGTGGCCCCGGATTACTTATCCACATAAACTTTACAGCTGTTATATTGAATAGATAGCGCCGCCTGACATTGTTTGATTAAGACAATTTGTGGGACAAATTGGTAATACCCATTTACATAATAATGAATTATTTTGGATTAACAATGTTCGAGGTATTTGGGACAGAATTATGTACTTATATTTTATGAGTCATGTAAAGAGCTTAAATTTTAACGTAATGTTACCAAAACAAAAGTGCAAGCTTTATTTTGTAGCGTACTACAAGTTGGATGGTCTGAATTCAAGAGAGGCTTGAATTCAATGGTGGGGTAAGTAATACAACGAGAGTACCTACAAGCGACGAGGATATTACTGCAGATCTATCTACCTATTATATTTGTAAATCACAAATTTCTCGGTAACGGTAATTTACTTTGAAATATAATCTCCTTATATTATTCTTTGAAGTGTTTTATAATAATCTTTTATTTTTATGTAATGTAACGTCACGACTTTTATCCCCATTCCGGGGTAGTCAGAGGCTTGAGTTGCCATACACCACCACATTGTGGAGGTGTATGGCCAAACTCAAAGCCCACGTTTCACCAGATAGTCAGAACCCAACGTGACAGATGGTGAACCTTGTCGCCGTGTATACAGGAACTGACTATTACCTAATCCCGAGGGATAGGTAGGTCTCCTCACGATGTTTTCCCTCACCGTCAGCGAACTGTAAATTATGCACATAGATGAAAATTCATCCATTGGTGCATGCCCCACCGGGGATCGAACCTGGGACCTTCTGATTGTTAGCCCAACCTGTTCACCCCTAGGCTACAGTCGCTACAGTTTTATTTTTATATTTTATTTAAATATTATCGTTTGAACATATTTCATCGAAGCCATTGTTGACCTTAAAAAGTAAAATAGAGTAATATCTAGTTACTCTATTATCGTTTAAATTATTCAGTGTTCCCGCAAATATGAAGTCTGGGGTCCATTACACAATCACTAGTCTCAGTGCTCAACAACTTGTGCCGAAATTATTCACTAAGATTTAGCCATTAACATGAAACTTTCCAAATCGGCAGAATAGTTCAGCATTACAGTGGGTGGTTACTAGATTCAGGACCCAAATACTTAGCTTCGGAATTATTCATTAAGTTCGGGCGAATTTTGGTCTGTAAGTTCCGAGTATTTTGATAGCTAAGACTTCATCGTGCTCTTCAAGTACCTACTGAGCATCCAATGAATAGAAAGCCTAGGCCCTGAAAAGTAATAATAGTCCCCAAATAATATTGAGAGGTCTTTCGGTGTAATGGAATCAAGTTCTATTCCTGCTTTGTAGAGTGCCCAATGATACTTAGACTGTGCGATTACTATGTAATGTCCCTCGCCTTTTCTTTCCACTATTGGATAAAGTAAGTACTTTCGTAATGAAGCTGAATACGACTTTATATAGCAATATCAATAAACGACAATCCCGTTTCTTCATAAGAAAATGTTGAGATAAGGTACTTTTATTAAAATCAAGGGAATTTTTACTTAGTAATAGTTTTAAAATAAAAACACAAAACGTACTTACGACTATTATGACATGTAATTATATAAAATGACTAACGTAATTCACTTTTGTAAAAGTTAACTGAAATGGGTTTCTGAAAAAGTATAATTAACTTTGCTATGTGAATGGGGAATAACATTTTTTACGCATACATATCAAAAGTTAAATTTTTTATGTTAAATAATTTCATTTCATAAACCGAGTTATGAACTGAAAAGGGTGAAACGTGTATGTTTTTATCTCTGTAGCTTGTTTTTACTGAAATTGAAACAGGTCTCTGAAACAAATAAAGTGGGCTAGTCTGTAATTAACATCATAATATGGAAATAACCATTAAAATAGATTTTAGAAAGAATTCTTTGGGAATAGCTCGGCCACACCCAGCGGATATATTGCGCTACAACGCATTTTTTATTCGCAAAACATGCAAGCTGTGATTTTAGCCTTTTTCCAGTCCGCTGGGTTCCCAATACCCGACAGAATCAGTCACTGATATCATATTTTTTTTGTAGAAAATATATTCGCTCGATGCACAAAAATGTGTCACACACAACTGGCAACATCGATGCTTAAAAAAGATAGTTATTAAAACTATACTGGGGGCTTACCACCACCTCTAATAGCAGTTTTGTTTTAACGTTTCAGCGGCCATTTGTGCAATGACGTTTCTTATTGTCATGACAATAAGGTACGTCATTGCACAAAAAGACGCTGAATCGTTCAAACGTTCCTGTAATTGAATCGCAATAAGAGTTCGTGGTAAGCTCCCTGTACATTACATTCAACAATTTGAGTTTGTAGAACTCTTTTTCTATTCCGAAAAAAAATTCTGAACATAAAATACAAGTCTTCCACTTTCATATAGTTTTTACTCAAAGAGTGATGCAACAGCAACTTGATAGATTGAAGTTTGGGAGTGGAGTATAAGTTTTGATGTAATTGGATAAAGTTTTCTTTATAGGTAATTATGCCAGTCTTTTTATTTTAATTACTTATTTACTACTTTTTTTAACTGCCAAACACCCATTGGGCTAAAATGATGACCGATTGGGTCCCACGTCTAGCCAAACGGCATCGCGGCAGGCCCAGAAGGAGATGGCGGGATGAGTTAGACTCCTACTTGAAGGATTGGCCCAGTATTGCCATAAACAGGGAGGAGTGGAGGAAGGAAAGGGAGACCTTTGCCCAGCAGTGGGACGACACAGGTTGACAAAAAAAAAATAAAAAAATACTACTTTTAAGTAGGAGACTCGACGGGATAGTGGATGATGTCCTGCTTAACGCTTCTAAGGGATATCATAACAGATTATCTTTAAGATTTTTACTGAATGATATTCAATACAAAAAAAAACTAAGTTATGTCCAATGATACCTATTTATGTAAAATAATTCTCAATCTGCCTATTTGTCTACAAATGCCTAAGGTATATTAAGCTAACGATGTTATTGGTAAACAAGAATATTCGATTATACCGCACAACGGGCCCGAACAAAACGTTGAATTCTAAAGGTTGTTTGTTTATAGACTTGGGCTTACGAGATAATGAGTACACGACCCACTAATGGCGGAGGGACAGGTTCCCAATCGAATTTACCAGTAAATATTGGTTAAGGAATCAATCGAAGGCCGTTTGTGGCACATAGGGATAGGCCAGTGGCTGTGATGTAACAATAGTATGCAGAACATCAATTTACTCTTTTTTCACTCTATTTTCATTAAATTTTATCTCTATGTCCAGTCTATTTTCACTCAAAAACACGAAAGAGGTGATGTTTTATTCAGACGACAAGCGCAGAAGTTCTCTCTCAATTACGTTCGCGGATATACTATTCAAATCTATTTAAGTTACTGTATTTGAGCGCACATTGTCATACATTGTAGACTTGAACTCCTGGGATATAGATTATGCAAACACGCGTTTGACTCGTATAACGTGATAGCGCGTGCCATCCCTGGCAACCTCGGGGCGGCGCGTGACGGGAGCGACCGACTGCCGAACACCGCTCACGTACCGCGGTCAGAGACACGACCGTGTCTCTATTGAATATAGACTGAGTTTCATCATAGAAACTAGATTCTGTGATTTTTTCTGTACATATAATCCAGAGACATTACTAAGAAAAAGGGAGATACATAACTATCTAAAATTGTTGGTCTACACTGGTGGTAACTAAACTGAGTAAAATATGTCCCAGTTTTTCATTTATAGGTAGGCAGTGCAATAAATATATTCAAATAAGTCTGAATAATATGTCATGTAAGATACATTCCGTCATAATTATTCTGTGCTAATCGGTTCCAAAGCATTTATATCGCCTGAACATTATGAATATTTTTAGGGACTTCTGTATGGCATCATTCACGGATACAAGTGGGTACAAATCTGGCAACGAGCAGTGAAGTGGGCGCGATCCTCGCTCCACTCATCGAGGGCCACTCAACCACTTGGAGTGGAATGTTCCATTGTTTTGTGTTCTGCCAATTACTGCGCGAGTCGGGAGCTCGGTGAGTTAGCGGGGTATGGCCATCCAGTCATATTGGGTGGGCTTGTGTGATTATTTGAAATATAAAAATCGCTAACTTATGCCGATTTTATGCCAAATTACCATCCTGATATTGATACACACTTAAAAAGGACACGCATTATACAAAAACTGATAGATAACGATGGCTCAAACAGCTATGTGGGACTAAAAAATTTGGGTAGCAATTCAGTATTCTGCCGATAATTTACTCGCCCATCGCCACTTTATTTCAATTCCACTTTTAATCCCACAATCCACTCGTATTAAGAACAATGAAGCGATGTTATCTCAACGGCGGGTGCTACAGTACAGTACAATGGTAAAGTGTCGTGCCTTTGTTACTTGCTGCGGCCGACGTGTATTTACTACACACATTACGTTAACTCAATCGGCTACAGCGTCGAGTTCACTGAGCGAATTGTGGAAAATTAAATTGTATAGCTGTAGAGAATCATAATAATAACCAAATTATGAAGGAGTAATTAGGTAGGTACGGTTGTGAATTCAAATCTAAGGCCAATATATACTTTCTACCTCTTAAAGAAAGAACATAGCAGTCCCTTATGTATTTTATTTCCCGATTTTTTTAATTAGAAATATGGAAATTGGTAGTAAGGCTATATGTTTAGCCGTATCAGCTATATCAGAGTTTTTGGACATTCGTTCTATAACGGGGGGTATCATCGGGGATGAAAGTATATAGGAAAATCCCATCGGGCACACGGGGCGAGTAGACAAGCAATCCATAGTAACACTTCCCGCTGTTCAGTTCCGCCACCGAGCCAACACTGCAGGTCACGGTATCAGTTTAATAGCCACTTCAGAAGGCAATTACGTGTTCATTGAGGGCCGTGCGGTGATTACACGCTGCTAATATCAACTTTGTAACTTAATTTTAAAAGCTAATTAATTTTAACTTCACTGCACTGGCGTTGTAATTACCACTGTTTATTACCGATCTATACTACCTATTTCTATATTTTTTTTGCTGCGTTGGTTTTTTAGTATAGAAAGAAAATATAATTGTTCCACCATCTTACACTTCCACCAATTTACAAACAAACAGGTGGTAACATGACTATGTAAGATGAGTGATAAGGCACATCATAAGCGTGCAGAGTTGTAGGACAAAAGTACTCAGCGGTTACTTATACAAATCATATAAAAAATAAATTAATTCACACTATAATAGGATAACGAGATGATTTTGTGTCAGAACTATCCCAATTTAATTTTCTAGTGATTTTATTACTAATGCGGTACACGTTAAGTCCCTAGAAACGTGCTTATAAATTATTTATTGATGTAGCAACTTGGTTTGAAATGGGCAAAGTACCAGTCAGGTTATTCCATTAGCGTGCCCGCCGCGGTCGGCGCGCATCGCTTTTGGCTCGATTTTAAAATAATTGGATGGCATAACTGGATCACCTGACTGTTCGGGCCAGTTCGAGCGGGCGCTACACTACAAGATACGTTTCGAACCATGCAGAAATAAAACGCGAAAAGGGAACAATTCAGAACTACTTACTCCGAAATCCGAAAAAGTAATAATGAGGCTGTATTTATGAAATAGTTGACACCTGAGGGCCTCCGCAGACTAGCTACTTTTAGCATCGGCGATCGGCGATTCTGATGCTGCGTCTCGCTCGTTCGCGCTCTAAGAAACGCGACGCAGCATCGATACGTCACAAAATCGTCGGTCGCCGATGCTAAAAGTAGCTAGTCTGCGGAGGCCCTTATACAAAACCTTTGGCGGGTATTATTTTCAATTAATTACAATAGTAAGATTAATTTAATATATGTCAGTACCTATCAACATTTTCATGGCAAACCAAAGTCTAGGTTTTAAAGACTATGATATCTGCCGTAAAAATACTGCATATCCTTCAGTGAGATACGGTACTAAACATCGAAAACCGCCATTTCTTTTTACGTATTTCGCCCCCAATAAAACCAATTTAGTGGCCAAACTACGGCGCACTTTTCCAGGTAGCGTTTCAATATTAATGCTTCACCTTACTTCATATTTGAGACGAGCTCTTTCGGATAATTGAGTAAAGATACTCGGAAAAACTGCCTCTTTCTATTTTTAGTTATTTCTACTAACTCAAAATATTTGGTGACCGAAATGATCGCATCATTGGAAAATAATCGATACACAGTAGGTTAATAGTACATTGTTATCCGAGGGGCAAAGTAACTTATTATTAGTCCCGAGATGGGGTTTGGCGCCCGAGCGTAGCGAGGGCGCTAATAATTCGAGGGACCAATAATAAGTTACTTTAACCCGAGATAAACACTGTGCTTTTCATCACGTGTACAAGGAAAGAAAAAAATAAATATTATTTAAGTAGCTAAAGAAAAAATGAGTGAACAACTTCTTACACATACACATACATGTATACTGACGTAGATTGTGTATTTTGCTTTTTGATATTTTGACACTCACTTTGTTTTTTTTAGAGGCCAGTTTTCAAACATTAAAAACGTTTTAGTCTATGATTATAGTTTCGGAGGAGGAACGATTTGTTATTGATTTCGGGAAAATGGTAAATATTTGCCCAAATCTATGATATTTCAAAGAAAAAGTTGAAAGTAAATTATAATAAAGTCATTTAAAAATATATTCTTTAATTAATACTTAACTTTATGTTATTTCAATTTTACTTCGCGCTGTAATTAAGTGGCTGTAAGAAGGTTGGAACTCTTTGGTTGGAACTTGGTTGGTTAGAAACTCGTATTTTTTTAATAGTTTGACAGAACGGGCCCAATCGTTATCTGGATATCGATTGTGCCCGTTTTGTCAACGAATTTGCCCGATCAGAAAAGTATCACCTTCTGTCGGCTCTTCAGGCACCTTTCGACCTACTTTCCGCGTATGAGTGATGAAAAATATTCTTGAAAATGCTTGTTCACTATTGATCTACGTAAATATTAAGGACGACGAGGGCTTCGCTAGGGCCAGCGAGGGTGTTCTCGCTCGAAAACTTCATAAATCTATGGCATTAATTTCAATTCTCTGAAGGAATCCCCTAAATATGTTAAATTGCAGACGAATCCAAGCTCAGCATCACCTTATTTCACTGAATGAAACGCAAAGTAACATAAATACAATTAAAAAGCAAATGGGTTTCATTTAACACGGTTGCTGCGTCGAGCACTCTACATTGTGAATGGTCAAGTACCTGCTGAACATTGCTTTCAGAGCTGAGTAATTGTGTGTAACAAATAAGTGCCTAAGCATTGAAAGTAAATTGATTACAGTAATTCCATTTCAGAAAACGAAATAGGGTTTCTTTCACTAAAATATATTAGACCAAAAAGGGTATTTCGTAAGAAACAACCTAAAATTTAAAGCCAAATCTATTAAAATATAGATGAATACTATTTCGATTTTCAATATCACAATCATAGAAGTTTCCAAAGATTGGTTTCACGTCCACATAACATTTTCAGATAGAAGCGTTCACTGAGAAACTTATGCTTAGCTCTTGAATAAAACATGTATGATTTCAGCAGAGCAAAATTTCGTGATAGAGTCTCAGTTATAACTAGATAAAAAGTATTCCATACTTTATTATAATATTTCAAAATTCTGTTGAATTCAAATAGCTAGCAGGCAAAAACGTATCACACTGGAAACTATCACAAAGTAAATAATATCACACTGGCAACTATCACCAAGTTACCATGAAAACGCGATGCTCTCTTGAAATCTGTCGCAGAAACTTTGCCGCTATTCACAAATCACTGGTATTCCAAGTTTCTGACCCGCTCGAGTGCCAAGTTTGTGGAAATACTACATAGATGGCAGCACTATGAATTTATGGACTAATATAGAAGTTGTGTTACCAATATAAAAGTTTTTGGTGAAGTTTACTGTACGAGTATGTGGATTTATGTAACTGCACGTATGTCCTTCTGGTAAATTATGTGAAGATGTTTTCTAGGTTAGTTGCAATGTTATAGACCTATAAGTAGGTACTTACTGCACTTCATGGTTCACTTACTTACCGTCTCGTGGTGGAATAAACACTAGCAATAGAGGATAACTATTTTTGTCGTATTTCTATAAAACAAAATGAGCAAAGACTGGTTAGACTGGATTAGTTTTAAGATTTTCATGTAAATATTCCGTAGTATTTGGTCCTTTTCCAGGTAGCCTCGTACCGTTGGGCGGTAGTAAATTTACAAGCAACAAAAAGTTTAACCCGCGGCAGGTAAAAGCGTCCAACTTGTAATTTAAATGTAAATTGGTCGTTGGTACCAGCGCTAGTGAATCACGATGTTTGCGTAATGCTAGACATTTACTTAACCGTTGCGTGTCAGATTTTTAAATATTTTTTACGAGTTATTTACGCATTTAATTGCTGTGCTTAATTTTATAAAAATTTATACCGATTTGGATTCCAACCATAGTTTATGAGCATAAGTTATTATAGTATAATACAATACTTATGCTCATATGCCGAATGTACACATTAATATTTCTTCGGACAAAATAATAATAATAATTAACTTTACCAAAGTGTTATAATAGCTACGATGATTTATACAAAAGTGCTCTACTAATCTATCTCTTTTTCATCTATGTGCATAATTTACAGTTCGCTGACGGTGAGGGAAAACATCGTGAGGAAACCTACCTATCCCTCGGGATTAGGTAATAGTCAGTTCCTGTATACACGGCGATACGGTTCACCACCTGTCACGTTGGGTTCTGACTATCTAGTGAAACGTGGGCTTTGAGTTGGTTAATACCTCCCCAATGTGGTGGTGTATGATGGCCACTCAAGCCTCTGACTACCCCCGAACGGGGATAAAAATCGTGACGTTACATTTTTTTTTTGCTCTACTAATATTTTAAAATATACTGTACGAAATGCTTTCCAAACTTTTTCCCTTATAGAGACGTAGCAGATGTAGGAAAGGAACCCGCTGACCCGAAGGATTTCCAAGTTTCTTGAGGAGAATATAGTAGGTACCTAGTTGGGATTCAGGATTTATAGGGTCATAAACCTTGTGACTCTACTAAAAAACTTTTGAATGAAACCGTTTTCATTAAGTCAGGTACTGTATTTTTAGCAACCAGGTAAATGATCATTACATTAATCAGATTTGTTCATCCCCTTCGATAACATCAACCTTGTTTTAAAAAAACTGTTACCTATAATGTCATAGTACTGCATCAACATTCCAGTAAAATACATGACACCTTTTTATTTATTGCATTATTTTTAGTGACGTTTTGGTTGCACGCCGCATATAACACCCGCGGCGGGAAACGCGTTAAAATTTCGAAATGAATGCAATATTTTTATTTTGGATTAAAAAATAATTGTATCACCGTAAGGATCCCTGACAGTCAGCCCTTATTAATTTTATTCTATCAAGAACCATTTATTTATTTGAATATGGCTTTCGATAATATCTTGTATGGTGCGGTAGTCCCTCCAAAATCATGCTTAAATTTTGAAATGAATGCAAATATTATGTAGTTAAATGAGGCAGTTTGGGAACAAGGCACGGTGCGAACCCGCCTTTTATGCACAATGAATATTAATTACCTACTTATTAGATGTACCTAATGAAAAATAATAATTAAATTCTGTTACAATCTATAATTTTACTGGTAAGGGTAATTTTAGAATTTGATTTTCAACTTGACTGGCGCCATGCGGAAGGTACTACGAAGATAGGACTCTTGCTCATCCAACCTATCGTGCCTTTGACTATTTACCTGTTAAATGACCAAAGTATCATGGAGTGTATGCTCAAATTACATACGAAATCACGTTATCAAAAATTAAGATTTCAGTACGTTGGGACGATTCTCGTTAAATTCTTAGGTATGTTGGAAGTCAACCGGCCTTGCTGCCCAGGGCTTAAAATAACGGGTTACCCTCGGGGTCGAGGATATCTAGGGTGTGAGCCCCGGACACCCACTGACGACGACGACGGCGTGGCTCCACCGTGCACTGCGAGAGTGCACGGGGGAGCGAGCGACCATCCGCTCTCCCCGGGATGAACCCCCAATTGGGAGCGCGGCACATGAGGGAAACCGGTGCGTTCCATTTGGAGATCCCGGAGCCCCTCCAGCGTGCTGAAAGCCACCGGTGAGGTTTTAGTGAGTAAGAATCCTATATACCTCAGATCTCTCCTACAAAAGGTCTGGGCATCTTTTGAAGACTCCCGCCCCGTCAACAAAAAATAAATAAATGAATTATGACATGTTAGAAGTCAAAGAAAGATTCGATTTCCTCAATCATGGATTAAGATTGAAGCAATCTGCATCAAACATAGCATATTTTAATTAATTACTTTTCAGTCTTTGGGTAATTACCAAACACGTGTGACTTACACACATGTTTGGTAATTACTACCCGAGCTTGATACAATTTCCTCGCAATATCCGCCCGCGCCCCGCGCCGCACCGAGCCGCGCTACGCCGCGCACGTTCGTACATGACTCGCCTTTGTTTTGTTCAAACTCAATTCTGTTTAAAGTTTTTCCATTTCCTTGGCTTACGAAAAGGAATGTTTTGCTTTGGCTTTAGTTACAATTCATAAATAAAATAGGGATTGAGATATATTTTATAGTATCGACAAAGAAAAGTAGTGGATCTAACAATCAAATTACTGCTTAACGATTGCGACTGTTCTTTTACAGGGTTCGTATTGTTTACAAATAAGTATCTGGGTGTTACCGGCATTTCCTGAAACTACATGCAACCCCAAAAGTGTATTTACTTAACAATATACCAAGTTTTGACACGAATTTAATATCAATTTGAAACTTTCAAAAACAAAAGAGGGTTGATAACGGAATACCTAAAATTATACAACGAAACTACTTAACAAGCATTCTTTATACACTTTAGCTGAAGTTTTTATACAACGTACGTAATGACAAAAGTTCATTTGTTAGTAATGGGTGTGCATAATAAGTAAGCAAGTTTGTTCCTTGGAAACAATTTTAATAATGTCTCCCAAAGAGACGCGACTGTGCGGGATATTAAATGGAACTCTGTGCGGTTGGAGTGCTGGCTCAAAATTAATTTGGGGTATCACAATGTTTTACTCTGTGGTATAAGCAGAGTAGTTGTTGATAAATGCAGACCTACTTTGACCATTTTAATAAAAGCAGTTAGTATTTAAAATTACATACTGCCCCTTCAATGCAGTGGTAAAACTGGCAGATATTGAGAACATTTAAAATGAAAGTGAATTTAAAAACTCAACACACTTAAAATCATTGGAATTGGAATTCATTGAAGCTTAAAGACCTATTCACCGGCCATTAGATGCAATTATTCAATGCAATCATTTGGCAAAAGGCATTCCCATTTACATCGCAATGAACGTCGTTTAATCCTTATGGAATATTCAGTCGCCGACGGGAGCGCGAGAGCACCCGATGTCCGGCTTCACTCCGCGCGGCGCCACGTCAACTAATTCCATTATTAAAATCTTTTTTTGCTCGTGAATGGAATAATCCCGCTTTTTGTTCAGATTAAAAACGATTTATCGAATTGTTTGATGTAAATAAAGTAGGAGGAACATTTCTATTTGTTCTTACAACACATTTTTCTCTACATCTGCAGAAAAATGTGTTGAAAGTAAATATAAATTTTCATTTCCATATTATTTGTCTTTTTAATGAAAAACAAATACAAAGCCGTTTTAAAAGCAAAAAGAAATTACATTCTATAGGTACTGTGCATAGCAAATTGCGTCCGAAATAGCAAACTCTATCAAAGTCCTCCTTTTAAATATTACCTCGATTTTCAGATAAACACGTTTCGTTTCAAATACGTTATAGTGTGCTGTTCTAAGGTTCCCTTCAAGTTTGTATTGTTAAAGTATTTAAATCCACGCAGTCTCCGGAAGTTTTTGTTTTGTACGTCCGTCAGTAGTTTTACTATTGATTAGATGTAACATATCACAGAATTAAATGTCCGTTTAAATTCTTTTTTTTTTTTTTTTTTTAACAATACAGCGAGGAAATGCAGCCAGTATTCTTCCTACCATCCCACGCGGACGGGATTTGTTTGAATAGGGGTAGGTTTTTATTTTATTTGATCTTAATTTTAATTTGTGTTTTCGTATACATCTAAGTATTAAAACCGAAATAGGTACCAAAAAAAAAATTTTTTATAACTTTAGCACCAATCTCCAAGTTACCACATCAGGTCACTTACGATTCAATTTACAGGCCAACAGGAAGCGATAGAGCTATTCAAAAAAGTAAGATCAATTCAAGCAGTACTACAAATAGAGGTCAATAGCCGAGTCCCGTGGCGCGTGAGTAATGCGAGCCGCACCCCGGGTAATAGTTTCATAATGCTGGTCGGGTCACATCCACATCGCGGCAGAGATTGCCCGCGCGTTTATGGATGGCGATTGGCGATCCTGCGACCCGAGGCGGTGGATTCGAAACGATAATAATGAAATAATATTGGCGTATTTACTTACACCGTTTGACAGTTTGTACCACGATCAAAAGTGTAAGTGGATTAAATTACTTACCGTAATCTCTACAAACCTTCAATGATTTCTCAAAACGCCTCTCAAATCCGCGTAATTAATTAAATCGCGTTAATGAGCCGCACCCGGCATCAACAAGGAGTTTGCTTATTTGTTTCCGACTGCCTCTTACTGAACAAACGGTGAATGCGATCAAAACGGTGAACAGCGCACAAATTAACAATTCGTTTCTTTGCCACATATTGGGAAGGAAACAAACGAAAACAATATTATAGTTTCCCAAGCTTGTTACAAATGAGTCAGGGAACTAGGGAACTTGGATACTGATGGGTACTTGATGTGATTAAGAACTTGATTTCTTTACAAAATAAAGAAACGAAAGTCTCGTAGTGAACAATACACAATACTTAATATAATTTGCCTACGTCGTAGAGGAGTCTACGAGGCGTAGCGCCGTAGCACCGTAGTACTAAAAGCATCGTAGCCACTCGGAGGGATACATTTCGACCAGACGACGGTAACCTTGCGTAGCTAGGAGCTATGGGATTATTTTCATTTTAGTTACCTTGGTAAAATTTATATAAATACAATTGTTTGGTATGAAAAAGGACTTATGCGTATGTACGTAACTTTATAACCACATTACCTGTCTCTAAACCATCAGTATTTTTTTTACTGTTTTGGTTAAGAGAGCTGCAAATACGTATCTCGTTTCAACTGAAATAACATCAATGCGGGTTGCGCAAAAAAGAATACAAAAGAATACCGAGCTCTAACGCAAACATATTTTCCAACATCTGATTTCCTGTTCCCCGCTAGGATAACCATTGAGAGCATTCAGTATTTATCTCGCTCTACCGAAGCACTTAACGCAATTCGTGGGTGTAATAAAACCCGTATTCTCCAATGGCTCGATTGATGCGGATATTAAGGAATTCTTGTTTTATGTCTCATAACATTGATATAGAAAATTCCGATTCGAGCGCTAATATATTTTTGTTTGATGCCTGCTGTTGGAAGACGTGCGGTATCATGATTACCTTCTGCGTTCAGGAATTGATAAATGTTTAGTGGAAAATGTAGAGTTCATTTTTTTTCAGCCAGCGAGTACCTCTAATAAAACCGGCAATAACCACAAACGGTCTCCTGAACGGCGACATAACTCACGCAATTCGTTTCAACTTATTATCGGATGAGTTTTATGTGTCTTCCAGACAGAACGTACGCCACTGGTTGCCATCTTCACTCGTTAAGTTGAGAATAATGACGGTAACAATGTAACGGGCGGTAACATTTTAATATTTTTGGCATCGCTTGGATCTGTTTATTACTTAACTGGTCAGTTCAATTAGGTTGTTAGTCTGTTTTAGTTAAATATTAGAGATCGTATTAGGTGATCATAATTTGTTACGAATTAAATATCACCTCAATGCCTTGAATATTGGCTACAAATTACGACACATCTAAAAGTCTCGTTCACACGTTACGAAGGATGGCAACACAGTTATTAAAGTCAAGTTTATTTGTTTACCCACAATAATCAGCACCAAATGGCTCGCCCCCTATTATATTTGGAGTAAAATAGCATAAGGCCAAGTGTAAGCGCACTGCAGTGTGCTTTTGCAATTACGAGTAGTAGCTAAATCTGAGATATAATTATTCCAATTCGTGACTAAAGCTTATTTAATGAAAAGCTGATGAGATTATTAAAATGTATGAATAATGAACAAACTTCACATTTATTTCACTTAGCATTTAATGAACTAAATTGCGGTATGAGAAGGTTATTAATATTAATTTCAGTGAATCTGCATTCATTTATTAGCGTCAGCTTTTTGTACAGCCCGAGGACTTTTACTTGTACTAAAGTTGAAGCTCCAAAACGGATAAGTCGATTTTAATGTGGCTTATTTCAGCCGATAGCTGACGTCAGTTTATAAGATTTTCATGTTGAATTGTTTATTGTTTATCTACCAATATTAAACCCCAAACAAGTCATGACCGAAGCCGAAAGCTAAAAGGGTAAATAAAATTATGACAAACATTAATTAATAGAGCTTTATCGATACTGACTTGACCTTGCAAGTAATACTGATTGAAACGTACCGGTGAAAAACATAGTTTTTTTTACTGATGACGTAGAGTAAGAAAATGTATGTGGAAAATATATCTAAATATATAAGAATCAAAGTCCTGATTGACTGACTGACTGACTGACTGACTGACTGACTGACTGACAGACAACGCACAGCCTAAACCGCTGATCGTAGAGACTTGAAATTTGGAGGGTGGGTTTGTCTTGATGTGTAGAGGTGTACTAAGAAAGGGTTTTTTGAAATTCAACCCCTAAGGGGGTAAAATAAGGGATGAAAGTTTGTATAGAAGTTCGTCATTTTTGAAGTTAGAATTATGAAAATTGCTGATTAGGTGTCTTTTGAAAAATAAAAAAATATGGGTTTCAGGGTTTTTGAAAATTCGACCCCTAAGGGGGTAAATAGGGGATAAAAGTTTGTATGGAAGTTCCGTCATTTTTGAAGTTAGACTTACTTAAATTGGTTATTAGGTGTCTTTTCAAAAATAAAAAAGAGTAATTTCAGGGTTTTTGAAAATTCAACCCCTAAGGGGGTAAAATAGGGGAATGAAAGTTTGTGTTTAGATTTCTTTCGTGTTTTTGGAAATTCAACCCCTAAGGGGTGAAATGTGGAGTGAAAGTTTGTATAGGGGTGGTCGAGTTATGTTATTTTGACGGGAAAGGGGAAAACGGGGTCAAGGGATGTTTTAATAAGTCATCCATATCTCGATATTGGTTATGATTGCTTATTTGAATTGATCAGACTGGGGTTTCCGTATTTTTAATCATTTTGACGAGAAAGGGGAGAGCGGGGTCAGCGCATGTTTAGTCATCCATATCTCAAAATTGGTTATGATTGTTCATTTTAAATAATCAGACTGGGGTTTCAGCGTTTTTAATATTTTGAAGGAAAAGGGGAGAGCGGGGTCAGCGAATTTTTAGTCATCCATATCTCGAAATTGGTTATGATTGTTCATTTTAAATAATCAGACTGGGGTTTCAGCGTTTTTAATATTTTGAAGGAAAAGGGGAGAGCGGGGTCAGCGAATGTTTAGTCATCCATATCTCGAAATTGGTTATGATTGTTCATTTTAAATAATCAGACTGGGGTTTCAGCGTTTTTAATATTTTGAAGGAAAAGGGGAGAGCGGGGTGTGCGAATGTTTAGTCATCCATATCTCGAAATTGGTTATGATTGTACATTTTAAATAATCAAACTGGGGTTTCGGCGTTTTTAATATTTTGAAGGAAAAGGGGAGAGCGGGGTCAGCGAATGTTTAGTCATCCATATCTCGAAGTTGGTTATGATTGTTCATTTGAAATAATCAGACTGGGGTTTCAGCGTTTTTAATATTTTGAAGGAAAAGGGGAGAGCGGGGTCAGCGAATGTTTAGTCATCCATATCTCGAAATTGGTTATGATTGTTCATTTTAAATAATCAGACTGGGGTTTCAGCGTTTTTAATATTTTGAAGGAAAAGGGGAGAGCGGGGTCAGCGAATGTTTAGTCATCCATATCTCGAGATTGGTTATGATTATCCATTTTAAATAATTGGGGTATAAGCTGAGCTGAATATGGTAGGTAATACTTCAGTTTGATCCCATAAAAAATCATTTCGTAAATCAACACCCAAAAGGGGGAAACTAAAGGTAGAAAAGTACGGCAGAAAAATATGTTTGTACCCGATTGACTTGAAACTTAGTATGCATAGGGTAGGTGAGGGAGGAAGGGGAAGACGTAAGGTAGGGGGAAGTGGAAGGGGGAGGGGAAAGGGAAAGGGAAATGGAGGGGGAGGGAGCAGAAGGAAGAGAGGGGAGGAAAAGGGGTGGAGAAGGGGAGGGGGACTTGGGATTTTGGCTCTATATACCTACCTACCAAAACACGCATTCACCGAATTAGGTACCGTGATAAAGTTTGTATGGCTCCAATAAAAATCGTGAAATAAAATTATTTTTATAAAAAAGCAAATACTGACTTAAAAAACCCTGGCGCACTAAAAAGTACTAAAAAGTCTTAAGTCACTTGCCCGGTTTTTTTTTTATTTTGAAGTCTACGCGGACGAAGTCGCGGGCAAAAGCTAGTTGTTAATAATATTATGTATTTTAAAAATGGCAACCCTTTTCAAGGATTCAATTTAGCTTGCTCGCTACTACATGGAATGGAATGCAGTCTACTGCGCATTCCCTCAGATTTACATTCTGCTGCTCTTTACTTTTATGGCGGAGCAATTTGTAACAAGAAAACAAATGCTTATTATGAAACTTTTATTTTATTTCAATCTGTATAAACTTGTGTACAAGTATGCTTCCACCAGAGTGTTACTTTATGTGAGGGTAATTTGATTCAACATAACATTTTGATGAATATAATAACCTTTCTCATAGGAGTTACAGTAACATTATGGTTTTACACATACGTACCTATTTCAAAAACAAAAATGAGTAAGCACCTATAAATACTTTCTATGTTGAAGAAGAGTACATAATATTATGTTCTATATTTTAAGGTGTGCACACTAATATTCCCCGGTCTCCCCTCGTCCGTGACAAGTGCGTCGTATAGTGGGTCCTCTTGTGCGCTCCCACTCACTTCAAACACCAACGCCGAGGTTCCAGCACTTTCATATATACTTGTGCTGGGCTAGTTTGATAGTTATTTGATTTTTGTCTTATATATTATAAGTTACCTTTTTATTATTTATATTATGTTACTAGCTTTTGCCCGTGATTTCGTCGGCTCAGAATTCAAAATCGAACTTCCATACAAACTTCCATCCCCTATTTAACGCCCTTAGGGGTAGAATCACAGAGTAAAGACTAAAGAAAGAGGTGCCCTTATTAGATATATGTATGAGAAAAAACGTGGTCATTGTTTTTTCATTTTCATTGTTCTATCTACCGGTAAATAGTTGAACTACTCGCTTCGTTTTATGTCGATGTTAGTACTAGGCCGACCACTCGGCCGAGTTGCTTAGGGGCAGTCCCCTTAGTAATTGGTCCATGGGTAGAATATAAAAAAACCCTTTCTTAGTGGATTTCTACACTTCACAAGCAACACACTCTCCAAATTTCATGTCTCTAGGACCAGCGGTTTGGGCTGTGCGTTGATATATCGGTCAGTCAGTCAGGACCTTGAATTTTATAGATTTTAATATAAATAGATATTAGATAGATAAATAGTATCATAGTCTATTTCAATCCCAGTTACAGTGAGTACAATCTTCTCATACATCCACACTTACACTCACTTGACCCAAAAAGCGAAGTTTCTGAACTACTTAAAAACTGTTCTAAACTCGTTTCGGGTTTCAAGTTGAAAGGAAAAACTCCGCAATATTGGTTGCTCGGTCCAATTGGATCGTATCCGCCGATGCAGTTACGGAATTGGGTTTGCGGTAAGTGTAAATTGTTAGTTAATTGAAAAGGAATTTAGTTTAGGTGAGACGGTAATTAAATAATATTATTTGGGCGTCGTGGTTAGGTTAGTCGTGGGGTTATTACGAATTATAGTTTTTTAGGGCTATATCGCACGAGGACACCAGTGGTAACGCAACCAGTCGCTCCACCAACAAAATGTATAGAGTTGTATGGAGGATATCGCACCCGGTGTCCGCTTGGTAGCGCAACCAATTCCGCCACCATGGTTGCCTCGTGCGATATCGCGCATCGACTTGCTTTATCCGCGGCTCTACTTCTGCAAATGATTTGGTATATTATTTTTAAAACAAGCACTAGTAAGTAGTACCTAAATTTTACCGTTCGATCAGGGCCCATAGTCTGGTTGCTAATAACGACTGGTCTCTAATACTATTTTTGTGAATCCTTTATTATAAATAGTAAATTCTTAACGGTCGACATATTGTCGGCTATCTCTTAGTAATCTTCTCGCCAACTACATGCCAACCGCCAATAATTTAAGATTTATAATTAGGAATTCACAAGGATAACATAAGAGACCACTGGTCAATTGTGAAGAGACTCGCCGCCTAAGGCCGCCTCGTATCGTACGAGCGCCCTTAAAGTATCAATATCATGAATCCGCACCCTCGTGTACTATAGTAGGTACGTATACGTACTACGTTTACGTAGGAACACGGCCGTACCTTTCCGAAGGAGTATGTTTAAGTAATAGGGCACTAGGGATGGATGTAAAGTTGGTTAAATTATACTCGATAATTTGTTGAAAATGTCAGGATTTTGGAGCTTATTTGAACATAGGATACGCTATAGAGAGTGTTGTTGGCATTCGTTCTATTTTTTTAACCGTCTATGGTTATTTTTACCTTTCGTCGGTATTATTTCGTTTATATAAATGTCTATTCGAGAAGGGTGTTTTTGGTGCCAACTGACACATTACATTGGTTCATATTGTTTCGTTAAACACGATTATTAGATTAGACATGTGTAAATAATAATAATAATAATTTAGCCCTTTTAACGTCCCACTGCTGGGCACGGGCCTCCCCTCAATGCGAGGGGGATTCAGGCCATAATCCACCACGCTGGCCCAGTGCGGGTTGGTGGATTTCACATGTCTAAAGACATGCAGGTTTCCTCACGATGTTTTCCTTCACAGTAAGCAGATAAGATATGTGTAAAACAAAACGTTTATAACATATCCTCAAATAAGATCGTTATTTTTACTGGCACACGATTAAGACTTGCTAGGTGTTATTTATTGCCTAGAGTATTCAATTGAAATCGATAATCATCATCCCATCACTGGGTCCCGTCGGGCTGAAAATGCGATGTAATAAATAACATATTACTATCTGCACGTAACAACTTTATTGCTACTTAAACAGTTTTGTTTTTATCGTCAGAATATCGCATTTTATCGAATGTTTATGGATTAGTTTTTGAAAAAATGGAGAAATAAAAGTCCTAAGAGAATAATTTCGGAGCCGCATAAGCCTGTACAAGTATTCATAGCATGTCTAGAAGAAATTGCTTCTAGCGATAAAGAAGTTACCTAAGTTTGTAGTAACGCATTTTTTTGTTCTTTATTAAGCAACTAGCTTTTGCCCGCGACTTCGTCCGCGCAGAATTGAAATTAAAAAAAATCGGACCCCGGATCCCGTATCCCGGACCCGGATTTTGTATCCCGGATCTCGTTACTCAGGTTCCGTTGCCCGGATCCTGGATCCCGTTTTCCGGATCCTGGATCCCGTTTTCCGGATCCCGAATCCCGTATACCGAATATCCCGGATCCCGTTCCCAGATTCCGTTAGCTAAATCCCGGATCCCGTATCCCGGATATCACGGATCCCGTATCTCGTATCCCATATCCCGGATCTCGTTTCCTGGATCCCGTATCCCGGAACTCGTTACCCGGATTCCGTATCCCTGATATCACGAATCTCATATCAAATATCCTGAATTTCTTATCCTGGATCTTGTTTCCCGGGTTCCGTATCCCAGATCTCGTTTCCCGGATCCCAGATTCCGTTTGCCGGATCCCGGTTCCGGTACCCCGGATATCACGGGTCCCGTATCCCATATCCCGGATTTCATACCCCAGATTTCCTATCCCGGATCCCGTATCCCGGATCTCATTTTCTTAATCCCGGATCCCGTTTTTTCAGATCCCAGCTTCCGTTTGCCGGATCCCGGATATTTTTTTATTATAGGACTGCGGTGGCAAAAAGCGTACGGCCCGCCTGATGTTAAGCAGTTACCGTAGCCTATAGATGCTTACTATATAAATATTTTCCTTAAAGTATAACCAGATTTTTTTTATTATAGGACTGCGGTTGCAAAAATACGTACGGCCCGCCTGACGTTAAGCGGTTACCGTAGCCTATAGATGCTTAGTATATAAATATTCTCCTTAAAGTATCGACCTATATTTTTTTATTATAGGACTGCGGTGGCAAAAAATCGTGCGGCCCGCCTGATGTTAAGCAGTTACCGTAGCCTATAGATGCTTACTATATAAATATTTTCCTTAAAGTATTAACCAGATTTTTTTATTATAGGACTGCGGTTGCAAAAATGCGTACGGCCCGCCTGACGTTAAGCGGTTACCGTAGCCTATAGATGCTTACTATATAAATATTCTCCTTAAAGTATCGACCTATATTTTTTTATTATAGGACTGCGGTGGCAAAAAAGCGTACGGCCCGCCTGATGTTAAGCAGTTACCGTAGCCTATAGATGCTTACTATATAAATATTCTCTTTAAAGTATCAACCTATATTTTTTATTATAGGAATGCGGTGGCAAAAAAGCGTACGGCCCGCCTGATGTTAAGCAGTTACCATAGCCTATTGATGCTTACTATATATATTTTTTCCTTAAAGCATCAATCTGTATTATTTTTATAGGACTGCGGTACCAAAAAAGCGTACGGCCCACCTGATGTTAAGCAGTTACCGTAGCCTATAGATGCTTACTATATAAATATTTTCATTAAAGTATCAACCTGTTTTTTTTGTTATTATAGGACTGGGGTGACAATAAAGCGTACGGCCCGCCCGATGTTAAGCAGTTACCGTATATGATGATAGATGCTTACTATATAAATATTTTCCTTAAAGGATCAACCTACATTTTTTTATAGGACTGCGTTGGCAAAAAAGCTTACGGCCCGCTTGATGTTAAGCAGTGACCGTAGCCTATAGATGCTTACAATACCAAAGGCATTGCTCGCAAATTGACGACCTGAAGGGGAGTGGGATGGAGCTTTTGGCTCCCTCACTCATCGTACGAAACGCAGCTGTAATAGCTGCTTTACGCCGATCTTCTGTGAGAGGGTGGTACTACCCCGGTCGAGCCAGCCCATATAATATGAGCTGCAGTCAATTGGCTACATAAAAAAAGTTGAAATCCATATTTTTTGATACGTAAAAAGAAACCTAAACTCAATTATTCATTCGTGTTATTTATTACCTCGGAAATGACGAATTTCCATATGAACTTTCATCCCCTATTTTACCACCTTAGGAGTTGAATATTAAAAAACGCCGAAACCCATATTTTTTATTTTTAAAAAGTCACCTAAAACCAATTTTCATAATTTTAACTTGAAAAATGACGAACTTGCATACATACAAACTTTCATCCCCTATTTAATCCTCATAGGGGTTGAATTTTAAAAAAACGCCGAAACATTTTTTTTAAAAAGATACCTAAACACAAATTTTCATTATTCTAACCTCAGAAATGACGAACTTCCATACAAACTTTCGTCCCCTATTTTACCCCCTTAGGGGTTGAATTTTCAAAAACGCCGAGACCCATAATTTTTTATTTTTAAAAAGACACTTAAACCCCAATTTTCATAATTCTAACTTGAAAAATGACAAACTTGCATACAAACTTTCATCCCATATTTAATCCCCTTAGGGGTTGAAAGTTCAAAAATGAAGTTTTTTTTTATTTATAATACGTAAAAAGAAACCTAAACACAAATTTTCATTGTGCTAACCTCAGAAATGACGAACTTCCATACAAACTTTCGTCCCCTATTTTACCCCCTCAGGGGTTGAATTTTCAAAAACGCAGCAATTCAAGTTTTTTATTTATAAAAAGGAACCTATACACCAATTTTCATAATTCTATCATCAAAAATGACGAACATCTATACTCACTTCCCAACTAACTTTCATCCCCTATTTTACCACCTTAGGGGTTGAATTTTTCAAAAAGCTGAAAACCATATTTTTTATTTTTAAAACTTCACCTCCACACCAATTTTTATAATTCTAACTTGAAAAATGACGAACTTGCATACAAACTTTCATCCCCTATTTAACCCCCTTAGGGGTTGAATTTTCAAAAATCGCTTCTTATTGCTTGCCTACGTCCCAAAATATATCTACTGTCTAAATTTCATGTCTCTAACTTCAGTAGTTTCGGCTCGGCGTTGATGAGTCAGTCAGTCAGTCAGTCAGTCAGTCAGTCAGTCAGCATTTCCCTCTTTATATATTAGTATAGATATAGATAAAGAGAGAGAATAGCGCGTCTATATCGCACTTATCATAAAGAAAAAAACTTATAATAGGAAGTTGCTCATGAATGGAAGAACAGATATCTTCTGCAAAAGCGCCGCTTTGTGTCACTATAATTCGTCGTTCAGTTTGTTTTTCTTCCCGCTAATGTGTAGTAAATATAGGAGCAAATAGTATTTCTCTGGTAGCTGATAGACGATATTGTAGTCACGTAGTAACTATCTGTTGAACTAAACAAGGCGAGGCGCGTGCCTGCCCTGTCTGCACCGCAGCTCCACACTTGTGGCGGCTACCCACAGACTCCTTTTGTAGTGTAAACAATAATAACATCTCATAACTAAATGTAAGATATTTTCTATTTTTACTTTGCTCGCAGTATACAAAAGTGAATAATGATTTTTTTACTCTAATTTGCTTAAAGTGCTTAAATTTTCCTTTTCTTTCTATTTATTTCTTTTCATACACTTCACATAATGCTCGCTCTATATGTATTCATAGCATTTTTCTGCCCTCACGTCCACGCCCCATAAAATAAACGGCAACGGCGCTGTTTTTAGGGCGTTTTGATCGCGCACGAGTCATTCGTCCCGGGATAGAGTTACGAAGGTTATCACTGAACATATGGACCTTTTGCGCCGATTTATGACGAACCAATACACACAAACTTATATCCTACCGTTTCAAAGGTTTTATACGGATGTAATAAGGTTTGTTTTAGAAAATGTTGGTGTATAAATAAGGTTGTTGGTGGGGAGAAAAATAGTGGTCGGAAATAGATTTGTGCGGGATGGTCGGAGTAAATTTTAATGTTCAATAGAATAATGAGGTTCACGAAACAGAATAATTGATAATCATGTGAGTGGGAGGTAGGATCTCCGTACAATACTTAATTTGTTCGATTTCTAATCTACTTAATATCTGAATTAACTTCCTTTGATGATAAAGTTTCATAGAAAATGTCAAACAGACTGAGACGCCAACTTTTTCGGCTTAAGGGGTTATTACAATTAACTAAATTTAGGCTACTTAATTTAGTCGTTACTGAATTTAGGCAAGTGTAATCGCATTCAGCAAGCTATTCAAAAGCTAGAATGGTTTAAATATTTAGATTATTTAGGCTTCTAAATTTAGCCAAGTGTAATAAGCTCTTTAAGGAAAACTTTTTACCATCTGGAGTTCGGACATATTTAAGCGTCTTTTAATTTTCCCACTAGGTATCTTAAGCGACCTTGACGACCAAATATAAATCTTCGGACCT
Source organism: Drymonia ruficornis (assembly GCA_947859195.1). Lineage (NCBI taxonomy): Eukaryota > Metazoa > Arthropoda > Insecta > Lepidoptera > Notodontidae > Drymonia > Drymonia ruficornis. Next base: position 442,306 of record OX401910.1, on the reverse strand, counting down.
AGCCATAATGTACACGAAAAATGTTCGCAAAACTCGATATTAAATTCCAGCGGCGCTACTCGGTTGCTGTTTTATTAATGCAAATCAAAGAAAGGAAAGTTCTTGTGGGATATTGAACAAGAAAACTTTTCCATTCTTTTGAATTCATAGCAGTGTGATTTGAAGTTATTATTTCTTTAAAAGAAAATCTGTTACCTACTAACAGGTGTATTTAAATATTATTTTACAGAGTGTACTTAATATAGTCTCGATTCATGCAAGTCTGTAATTTTCAGGGATGCTCTTAATATTCCAGGCCGAGAAATCTGTCAAAGACCAGCAGGTGACTTGCAACTGTGGACAATAATGCAGTCAGATGGCTTAAAAAATTCAGGGTTCAACGACATTAGATTCACGGGAACTGAATTCGTGACAGGTAGATAACTTAATGAACATGCGGCTAACACTGTAGGGAATATAGCTTTCTTAAACTTTATGTCCATATATTTTACTTCTTTTATACGTGCTGTTCTTTTCCTATAATGTGTGTACTGCTGTGCTGAATAATTTTTTTTTTTCAGCTATAACCCCTTGTTTGCATTGACGAAATATAACATATTCATTTGTTGCCTCTAAAAAAATTGTCACGGTGTTAATTCCTCTTGTTGTTATTTCAATTTTTATATTCTAGCCCATGACAAATCATGCTCAACAAAAAACGTACATAAAAACACTAATTAATGACAGAGAATACTGCAAGAAGTGTCGCAATGTGGGTACCACAGAGTAAAGACTAAAGAAAGAGGTGCCCTTATTAGATATTTGTATGAAACAAAACGTGGTCATTGTTTTTTCATTTTCATTTTACTATTTACCGGTAAATAGTTGAACTACTCGCTTCGTTTTATGTCGATGTTAGTAATAGGCCGACTTGCTTAGGGCCAGTCCCCATAGTAACTGGTCCATGGTGGGTACAAATATGTAAGACTAGCAAGCTTAAGACACTCGTAAAACTTACGGTAGGGCTACTGTAAATGCTCCTAGTTACAGCATTAGAAAAGCCTGAAAATAAGCCGGTATTACTCTCAGTGGGATACCGATCACCATCCGACATTATGATCAAGATAAATACGTGTCTGGCACATTATATGAACGCTGAACACGAGATCGCGTGAGAAGCAATCGTTCAGCCTGAAGAAACATATATTTAGGGTAAGGCCGAGCGAGAGTAATAAGGCGCTTTAAGTAAGCCGCGTAATTTATATACGTTCGATTCATGCTTTGCGCTACGCTCCGATGCAGTCCGGATGATATAAAAATGTACGACACATGTGGTGTAAAATGCTCTAATGACTAAGTACATTTTTTACGCGGCAAACAAGCGTACGGTCTGCTTGTTTTTATACAATTACCGTAGCCCATAGATGTTTGCAATACTAAAGGTATCGCTCGCACGTCGCTTACTTGGAGGGGAGTGGGACAGAGGAAGAGGATGTGAGGGGTTTCGGCTTACGGCGTCTTCTGTGAGAAGCGGTACTATCCCGGCCGAGTCAGCCCGTATATGGGCTGCAGCTTGGCTCTACCATCTCTAGCACTTATACTTATTATAGGCGGAATAAACTAACAGCCAAGGATCTTTTAATAGAGGATAGACAAGTTGAGTTTTTGGTTAAGTAGAAATTCAACTTTATTCTGCTGCCTTAAGGTCTATTATACCTAGACAATTCTTAGACAGTAAAACGAGCCGAGCGAGAGGCCCTAGTTGGGACCGTGTCCCTCTCATTTCGAGTTGCCATGCCAAAATAATATTATCGTTGGGTAGTGATTGTTAGATTTTAAATCAAGCAAATAAATTAATTTATTATTTATCGTGAGTATTGTTTTATCATATCAACAATAGTCTCGATAAATACTAAATTAATTTATTTGCTTGATTTAAAACTAACAATCACTACCCAACGATAATATTATTTTGGCATGGCAACTCGAAATGAGAGGGACACGGTCCCAACTAGGGCCTCTCGCTCGGCTCGTTTTGTGTGCAGTTGTGAACAGTCCAGTAAGTATTTACGTTCGTGCTAACAGCAGATGTAGTACAAAGATGTTTAAGTAGGTCGATGTAGTTAATGTCGTATTTAAACAATTATAGAGAGGGATCCACCACTCACCCTTGGAATTGTCAACCTCCAAAATTATAAACCAAATGAATTTATCGATAATAGAAAAGGCCAACAAGACTTAACTCCCTGTCATTCGAGAGTAACGTGTCGAATTTATTTTGGATTCGCTTTGTCTGCGGAGAATTGCTAATTGTTAGGGTCCATGACTCATGACAGACATACTCTCGACTGACAGGGAGTTAGGTTTTGTTGGCCTTTTCTATTATCCATAAATTCATTTGGTTTATAATTTTGGAGGTTGACAATTCCGAGGGTGAGTGGTGGGTCCCTCTCTATAATTGTTTAACAATGGATTTCCGCAAAGTTACGCCTGATTCCATCAATTAAGGTCGTATTTGTCTGTAACCGCAGAATGGACCCTCATACTTACCTCACTAATTTATAAATAATTTATAATATAATGACGATACGTGGCACCAAGTCGCCTCACACGCCGGCTCTGTATTGGAAGCGTCATTGATTATTCAAATTGGATGTCCCAAACCGCCCGCAGGGATTAAAAGATCGCTTATGAAAACTGGAATTCAATTTAGGGATCTTTGATGTTTTTTGTGTAGTTACTTTCAGTAATGGGTGCTTACCTTAAAGTAGGCCAAATACCAACATTTAAATTATGTTACCCACATTTCACTACAATTAATATCCTAGATAAGACTCTCTACATGTCAGAATACGCAGTCAATTGATCTCGTAACATGTAATGATATGTAGGTACTCCATTATCGGTTAGACAAATATCTACGTTTTCTCCTACGACGTAGGATATAAGTACCAAATTCGATTTTAATCAATGTAATGTTCCTTCAAAATGAGGACATCTTATAAGTCTTGTTTAAGACCCCTAAACAGAATTTATTATATCCGTCAGTGTTTCGCAAAATAACAGATTTCCTAAACGCCTTTCAAGTTGCTGGCATAATTGATTGCTATTAGCTGAACAATTGAGAGAAAATTTATATTAGTTCTCACTTGGAAATGAGATGATGGCTGTCAAAACCACGGCAACCTTTATGAAGCGAGGATTAAATTCATTTATAGTGGAAAGCAATTTTATTTTTTCCTTGAGATCAAGTAAAAAGGTATTTTATTGCAATAATTATAGAGTTTCTAGTGTGTGTAAAGCTGATTATATATTCACACTGCTAATATCTTGCTGTCCCTCGTAGCGATGTCCTAAATTCTAGTTTTGAACAAGGCTTTGATCCGGGTGATCCGGCCTGGAGCCATTATTTTTTTCAGCTCCGTCCTAAATTCATCCGGCGTTATCCGGGGAAATAGCCGGGTCTAATGGATTGTTTACACAATGAGTAAAAATATTCACAATGGGACCTCTTTAATTTTAAATTCGAGGCTTTTGTTGAGGGATAAGTAGTTTATTAGAGGTCTGGGTATAAAAAATGATCCGTGCCGTTATCTCAATCTATTTATTTTGTTCCTTAAATGTTTAAATAATTTTATAGAATGGAGCAATTTATCGTGTTTTCTTTTCATTATTTTTTTAAAATATTTGGGTGTTAGTGCTAATAAGTAGAAAGTTCTACCACTGATACTTGATTCTGAAGTAGGTAGGTAACTTATGTAAATTGTATCATTCAATACACACGTCTTACGACATAAGAGAGGCATAATGATATTACAACGAGTCCATGACAGAGGGACTGCAGTAATTTTTTACTGCCAATAAGGATCTGCAGGAGGCAATTTGTATTTTTATATAGTTAACTCAGAGTGTATCGTGTGTATAAGTGAAGATAGGTGCTATTTAGTTGCGTAATTGGCTACAGATTTGCTCTACCATATATGATTTCTTTGTTCTTGGCGTTACCTATCTATAAATCCTTGTCAGCGCGTGGTCTGATAAGGTCTATAAGCAATCTACATCCCCATTAGCAAACCCCGTTGCATTAGGATAATAAGGTTAAGTAAGAGTAAACAGGCCGTCCATCCCGGCGGGTGCCGGGTGCCGGGTGCCGCGTAACGACGCGCGCTGCGGCAAACGGCCGCATTTGTCACGGAAACACGGGCCTGGCTGTGTTTTGGTAACGAGGTGCCTTTACACGCACGATTGTTTTACAAAAGGAACATTTTGTGGAGTGGAATAAGGCTTTACGCACACTATCGCCTGTGTTCCTGGAAGGGTTGGCAGGGCACATACATTACGATATATAGGATATATTTTTATAAGGCTGGGGCCGCACAGGGGTTTTATCGCTGTAAGGCGTTGCGATTAAACCTCTATAAACATTGATGGTGGCGGATCACATAAGCGAAAATTTGTTCAGAAATCTCCGTTGCATCGCAATGGCCTTACCGTTGCGGTCACGGATTCAGAGCTATATATAGCATATATCACAAGTATGTGGTAGACATTTAAGTAGGTACTTGGTATAAAATAATCTAGACAACTTACAGCCTAATTAGGTGAGTCTAGCTATCTAGAAGCATATTGTTGTAATTCAATTTTCATGTAAGTTTCGGTCGTACCAACTATGCTAAGTACAGATTTTTTATACGCAGCCCTGATTTATACAACACAAGACTATGTGGCATTGATATTTTCCTGGAGAAATTAAATTCTTTTAAAAGTAAGGCACTGCTGAAGTTGTGATGTTGCATGAGTTAAGTTAGTGTTATTATATTATATATTAAAGCAGGCTCTTATACTTATCACATACATAAGGCAAGTATACCTATTTTTAGTAGTAAGAGTCGAAGTAATATAGGCACTGCTCTCAGTTATTATTAAAGTTAGTCCGTGTTATGATAAAGAAGATAAACGAGTTATATCTATAGGTACTCACGCGGGTAATTTGACTACACACGCCTTATAAATGAGTTTAACTTTTTTGTAATAACACCTAATATGTTTAATTAATGCATGATACTTTAGGTCTTTTTGTTAACACAGAACCATTAGCATTCATGTAATGAGACTGTTTGTATCTAAATAAATAAATAAATAAATATTGCTTGCACAAAAGTTTGTACAAAATCTCATCTGACATCGGGCACACAGCTAGTATAAATAAACGCCTAAATAAAATAGAGCAACATCATATTTTTTAACTTTACATTTCCAGTATGTATTGCACAGCAAGTCCTCATTAATTCAATCATTGTATTGCCTCTCTGAGCTCCGGAAATCCGGTCGAACAATGGTTTTATTGGAATATTAAAAGTACATTTTGTAGAGCGGCCTACCCGCATTTACTTTTCAGAGAATATTTGATCATCACTCGTAATATCCTGGATAATGCGTATCAATGATAATAAATGTATAATATCACAACTCAATTGATAAATAACTTTGAAGACCATGAACGAGTTTTCGTATTATTCGGTCGGACAAAGTTCACTAAACTTTTCACATTTTGGAACTGAATCATCTGCGGGGCGTATAACCTCCCTTTATGATCATAATATGATTCACCGTAATCGTAAGATGGTCACTTAGTGGAAATTCATAATATGAATCTCTTGATGATTCGCAATTCATCTATTTGACATGTATTTGACAGTTTTCTATGGAAATTCGTAATATGGTTCACATAAATAGAATTGCAAATTGTTAATGTCTAGAACAAAGCTTCCAGACTCTACAATAAATAAAACTAATATTAGCATGTTATACCGGCTGGAAATTGTTAAAGTTCTATTTAGTACTATAAACGTTATATTAATTAATTAATAGGTCATGTTATTCACTAGCGTACTGTTATTTTATTTATGTTCAGTGAATATTAATTAGGATATAATACGATTAAATTCTGTGCATTTTCATGGAAAAGCAGTTTTTGGTAACGTTCTTTGTAGTATACTTATCTAGTCATTACAATAGAACAGAAAGGCATAAAATTTTGACAAAAATTGAAGGTACCGATATAGTCCCATTAGTTGAGTCTTAGACTACAGATGACAATCGCACTCTGCAAATGTGATATAAATATTAGTCAAATCAATCGATACCCCGCCCGTGTAAAAGGGCTCCATCCACATCCAAAAATCAAAATGCGAGATGGCAAGTCATAATCCGCAATTAACCCTGAAAATGCTGACGGATCCCAAGAGCGCAATGAGCGCATTATCCAGCTCAAGGTTTTATATCTTGCGTAGATGTTGATGTTATATCGGAGCGATGAAGATGCGAGCTTAATTATAACCGGGAATTGCACAAGAAAAAGAGGAAAATATCAGATGGTAAGAAAATGATGATGTATTCTTACGCTTGTCTAAATAATTCATTACTGTAAAGAAAATACGAGTATCAGGTAGGTACCCACTGCTTATACAGATGGATAAACGAATATCGTATCCTGAACTAAGCAACGCTTGTACTATGGGTCTTGTAGGAACAATGGACGGGGGCGATCCTAATGACAGCCAGACGAGGGTAAGTTATAATAAAACGTGAAATTTGCGCCGATGGAAACCGAACCCCGAAGGGATCGTCTAGTTACAAGTAAATAGATCCAATTGAACACTGAAAGACGTTTATCAGTATAGGTCGGTTTTCTATTTCAAATCTTCAATATTTCAGTCTTTTCTAACACATCCATTCACTACAATCCTATTCGAAAGTAATCCACAACTAGTTGTAACCTACTTGAGTGTTCACATTCAGTAAACGGGCGTGAAATGATCATTTGTACCCGCGCGCTCACTCGGGGGGTTGATGATGTTATTTGCTAACGGATTTCATACGAGATAAATCAGCCATGAAAATAAAGTGATATGGGAAATAGGTCTTATGCCCGCTGTCTACTTAACTATGTTAGGAAGTCTAGACTTGGCGAAGGAGAGGCGAAACTAAAGCGATTTTAACGACTGGAACGTGCTAGTAACATAGCTAAGTGCATCTGCACCCTTATGGTGTAGGGTATGGGATATTTTAATTTTGTTTTAGTAAGATACTTGAATAGAAATAAGATAGAAATATTAAAATGCGTAATTTCTTTAACACATAAGTTTGTTGTTCGAGCGTGATTGGTAGATTTAACATAAAGAGACATAGGTTATTATATTTAGTAAAATATCATTGTAATGTATTTGAATGTTGTCAATAGAAACTTTTCCGGCTCTGAGAAATAGGCAAAACCACGACAGTCCCTGGCAGCGATCAATAAGTTTGTGTGAAATGTGTTCGTTTGTAGATGGCTGTACAAAGCGTCGGAAACGCCGCGAGATATTTGCGCTTTCGCATGTAGACCTTGCTTGTCGTGACTAGTGAAAAAGAATGGCGAAGCCACACTACAAGTAAAAACTAAATACATAAGTTCAGTTTAGAACTTAAACTATAATAAAGGTACTATTGTGTAAGTATATTATACTAAATTTAAGTAGGTACATTATACTATACTTAAGGTGACGTTTTTTGTTCTAAGCTAGATTTTTTTTTGTTTTTATTTATAAAATAGATAGGTTGTTGTTTTGTTAATGTCTTTGATACTACTTAACACCCGATAATTCTCAGAGTAAGATCCATCCTTAGGTACAATAATAATGTCAAACCCGTTCATCTTTAGCGAAAATTCAGTCTACATTTTTCATTATATTCTAGACTTTATGATAGTTAAAAAAAACTAGCAATAAAAGCCTGACTAGCGGGCAAAAAGCACGAACTATCGCAAAAAGACAATCCGCTCACAAGCTCTCGTCTGCATAGGAAAATATAAAAATATCATTGCACAAAATTTGATTGTTCTACTGAAACAATAACGTTTACTTTTCTTATGTACATGGTTTAGGCGGGCATCGCAAACAAGCAACAATGCATGCGTATTTCATTGTTTTTCAGTGGTAAAAAAAAAGTAAGTTTCCTCACAATAATGAGAATATACCATCTGCTGCAGTGGGCGCTAACAAAGGAGTGATGTTTGATTTATGAATCCCGCCCTAAAACAAAAGCTATCAGCCTGAACGGCCCGGGGGAGGCCCGCCCTGTGCAGTAGAGGTTAAACTGATTACGAAAATCCCATAATACCATTAATATCAATAAGACCCATCAATTAAATTAACTTGATCATATTAAGCGAACACATTATATTAAGAAATTGCGTCGGCTAAATTTGTTAAAAATAATCGTTATCTTTTAGAGCTGTTGACGACAAGGCGAACACAAATTAATGGTTATTCATTAGCTTGTCTCGTTTAAATTAACTTTAGTTCCTGTTCCTAACATAAATCGTTAGCATAATGAATAAAATACTTGTCGAAAGTCACCATGAGGCAATAGATTTTCTTCGCAGTTTAATTACGACTTCAGAATAACTTAACGAGACCTCTTAAAAAGTTATCAGATCTCATGTAGAGCCAAGCTTCTAACTCTACACGCCCTAACTTCACATACTCTACACCTTAGTCAAAATATGTGGCTTGACCGTTTCGCTATCAATTTATTTTATTACTTTTACAATATACACTTACACAACACACAACACAACACTTATACAATAGTTCTTGTAGTACCGAAACGTCACAAACATTTAACATTAAACATTTAGTAAAAAGCTGTTATTTTGACACTACAAACAGATAGGTATACTTCAATTTTATTTATTTGTGTAGATTTAAAAACTTGGCACTAGCACTTGTATAATCTTCATGAAAAATCAATTTTAATAATATCCGTATAAGGCTGGTAATCCTCCAGCAGACCTTTCTAAATTATGGTCGTTGCATTCCCATGGTACTGTCCTAATGAGGTGCTTATGTCAGTAAAATACGAGGACTTGTGTGGCTTTGTTCGGTAATTCGCTTTTTGTTGAATCCCTAGCTTCAGAAGTAGCTTAATTTTATCTTACAGATTTTGTTTTCAAGCTGTGAAGACGTGACAATGCTTTGACAACAATATCACTTTAAATTTGACGAGGCCGTTGGCGTGGTTGGCGTGATGGCGCCTTTCACGCTGCAGGTCGTAGGTTCGATTCCTACCCGGGACATACATTTGTGTGCATGAACATGTCTGTATGTCCCGAGTCTGGGTGTATATGTATATTAAGTATGCATTTACAAATAAAAAAGTAGTATATGTAGTAATATCAGTTATCTGGTTTCCATAGTACAAGCTCTGCTTAGTTTGGGATCAGGTAGCCATGTGTAAAAATGTCCCAGGATTTATTATTATTATTATTATTCATTTGGATCACTAACCGAGAAATATATTGTGTTCGTAATATTTTGTTGTTGTAATACAGTATATACCTACTCACACATGAATCCGTAATAAATACCGGTAAATATCAGTGACACAAGTAACACTAACATACCGTTAAAGCTCGAAACGTTTGTTGCAAGTACATCAAACGATCGGTTACCGCTCTAACGGTCCGTTAATGTGTCGTTGAACTCGGCCTTAAGCCAACGTTTGCTTGTTCAAATTGGGTTGGGATTCATTATCGTGTTGTCATGTCTACGGAGACCGGCTTACAGCTGGCTCATGAATATTTACCGTCGCAATCTTGTCAGTTTATATTTTAGTCTAATTTTGTCGGCGGCTTGTTCAATATTATATCATATTTATTCGATAATGGCATAATAATTACTATCCATCAATACTTACTTTTATTGGTTTGTTGGCAGCTCGCTGTAATGAAATTGTGTGTAATTGATATTCACTTACTTGTGGTGATTATCCGGTAACAGTAAAACGTAGTAAAAATGTCAAAGGTAATGTTTGGCTGACATTATGATGTTGTTGATGAATGTAAGTTTATTAAAATAAAAAAAATCTTAAAAAAAAAAAAACAAGAATAATATAGTTCTATCCACGCTTTCGGGCATGAAGGCACATTTATTGATGAAGGCATGAGGTGAGGGGGCGTCCATAAATTACGTGAGGTGGATTTTGAGATTTTTCGACCCGCCCTCCCCCCTTGGTGAGATTTCGTAAGATTATGCTCGACCCCCTCCCTCCCCCTTTAACCTCACGTGAGATTTTTGAAAAGCTATATTCTAGATGTAAAACATGTTTTACTTAATTTAACCCAGTTTAATACAATTTTACACTGTTTTTTTTGGTAAAAAAAAATTACGTGAGATTTGCCGAGACCCCCCCTCTCCACCACGTGAGATTTGGTGAGATTTTACTCGACCCCCTCCCCCCTAAATGCCTCACGTAATTTATGGACGCCCCCTGAAGGCATATTTTAACCTACCCCGAATTGTATATACTACTCCCGGGTGTATATAGAAAAATAGATTATTTATTTTGTCTGCTTTTAGTCGTTTTAGGCTAAAAAATACTTACCTTAATGCGGCTTTATTCCCGTCACGTTTTAATCTCGTCGCGACATTTTCGTGCTCCATCGACATCATGGCGGATTTAGGGGCCCAATCAAACGAAATATCAAAACATTTTAATACACATTATAATAAAGTAAATACTTACCAAGCTAGACGAATCAGCCGCATTTGGTACAGCGAGTAGACATTATCTTTAATATTCCGAAGGAATGTTCGCTGTATGTTCACTTTAGTAGGTTCTCTAATCTACTACTACAACAACACTTTCACAATTTACACCGAATATGAAATCAAATCAAATCAAAAGTTTTTATTCATGTAACCTCAATAAAGCGTTTATAAATAGTCAAGATAAACAACATTTTAGCGTTACCACCGGTTCGTAATGTTGCTTCCATTGAGAAGAGCCGGCAAGAAACTCAATGGTTACTCTTTTTATTTCAAAAGAATAATTGTACTTATACATTTTCAAACACCAACGCTATGTGAGCAGGCAGGCATTAACACATAGTGAATAATAAAAACAAAATTAGGTATTTAAATAAACAAAAAATAAGAACTAGCCTAGAAAGTTGTGCATGCTTACTCCCACTTTACAGTTAAACCAAAAGGTGAATATTTATCATGTACCTACCCACCCACCTATTACTTTATAAAAAAATCTACTTGAGTTCGTAAACATTAATAAAATGTAACCCAAGAGCTCATTTAAAACAGATAAAGTAACTCCGAAACTTAACACCAAATTGAATTTGGACCGAGAGAAACAAAACAAATTGCTAAGTACCTACCCCATTTGCCATTGATGTATTATTTTAGCAGATATCGTACCCTCGAACATCGCAATCACAAAATTTGTGCGCAACGCACCACTAACATACCTACAGCGAAATTCATACATACGCACTTCCAATACAATACAACAATTCACTTATTTTAATAGTAAGAAGTCATTATGCACCAGAAGGTGAGCTGTATTCGCAATACCGCATATTTTCAACGTTATTTTCAGCGAGGGACTGAGTCGTACTGTGTCCATGAACTCGGTTTGTATTACCTCGGTTGTTGTTTGTATTAACTATCGGACAGTTACGTGTCTCCCTCGTCTTGGTAATGTCTTTTACCGTTTGGGGTGTTTTTGATACAAATAGCCCGTTTAGAGTGTGAGCTTGCGAGAATGGTATTAATTTCGCTGTAATGTTGTGGGTACTACTTGGGAAATAAGTAATTCAGGAGCAATTTTTACGAAATGTATGTGTGTAATCCAGTTTTAAGTAGATCATTAAACTATAGGTGATATGACATCCCATTTCAACCAATGGGAAGGACTGAAATGCTATTCCTCAATGGTCAAAACCGTAATTCGGGTAGAGACAAGACTATTTTAATTGAACACGGTAAGTATCTATCTACCTAAGTATAAGTGGCCATTAACACTATGAATACGACAACACGTTTTGCATTCATTTTACGGTATATGGGTACCCAATACGTCCATCTGTCAAAAAATTACACCAAAATTAAATAATGAGAATGTAGCGGTACTTGTGTAAAAATACGAAATAAACAACTCTTATAAGGCGAAGATGGTTAATGGGAAATACCGCGCTTATTTTGGCAACATAAATGCGGGGTAACTACCCGATATCCACTTAGTCACGCGACACACTGCGTCGCGGCTGCACGTCAGCACGCGCGCGCTCGCCAATGATTTTATGTATCTAATAACACTACAATGAGTATTCATCTCTTTCTAACAACAGGACTGGCGTATATGGCTTGTATAGATTGACATGTAGTTATACTTTAATGAGCTATTTTTAGAGCACTAATGTTCGTGAATGTCAGGTCTATAATATTATATAAAATGTGATTGGTATAACGCCGTAAATTTCTATACTATTTTAAAGTTCATAAGGTGTCCCAACAAATCACAAGAGCCACGTGACCTGATGTTTATCTTGCCATATTATGACTGCATTGTGGCTGGCTCGTAACATAGCAATCTGAATGGCTCATGAACTAATATTAAACTCGTAAATTCAAGCCATCCACGAAAAAGGTCAACGACTTGGCTCGCTTGTAAGCGTGTCATGTTTAATAACAGTTATGGCAGGAGGGTGGTATTGCGTTTTAGAATGTTTGATAAAAGGAAAGCTTATTTTACATGAATTCATAACTAGCTACACATCACAAAAAAAAACATATTTTGCTTTATCCACACTTTTCATGCATCTATAATTTCAGCGTGCATAAATCTTAATGATTTTATAATGCTCCTTTGTACCTATGTAAGTATAGAGTAAAATGACGTAAGTAAAATATCAGCTACTATCAAGTTGGTTTCAATGTCTCTGTGGAATTACCATCGGCATCGTAAAGTGAACGTCTTAATTCAAAGACAGTAAATTAAATTAAGCTTCTATAACATTCCTATCCTCCAAATATTAAGATATATACGACACATTTAGTAACCAAATTTATTCAAAGAAAATTTTACTCTCCACATTAACGGTTCGCCTCCACTAGTAATACTTCCTTCAGCGAGTAACGTGAATTATATTCTTCGTGAAACAACCTTACATTTACTATTGTGTTCACCCATATTATAACAGCTTAAAGTATAATTTGGGAAGTTTCCGAAGTGAGATTTGTTGGTCAATGTTTTACGACCGGCACCGTTTACATATGTCTCGGTGAATTGGGATCGTAAAGCCTACAGCGAGCACATCGCGGATTCATAATAAAACGTTGGATGTGCTCGCAATGCGAATGAAGATGGATCTCGTACGTTTTACGCCTATCGAGACTAGGCATATTCAAATTACGTGTTTCTTGACAACGTTATGCTGGCCACACACCTTCGAGTATACTTGTACAAGTCTAGACTTGCACAAGTATACTTGTACACACCTTCAAGTATACTTGTACAAGTCTAGACTTGCGCAAGTATACTTGAAGGTGTGTGGCCAGCATTAGGCGACACGGTTGCAAAGTCTGTGCAATTGGTGAATTGCCTGCGTACATTCGGAAGAAGAAAACCTGGGGCCCTACCACCACCTCTTATAACAGTATTGTTTTAACATTTCAGCGACTTTTTGTGCAATGACGTTTCTTTTTTTTTTTTTTTTTTAATGGCCTCTTTCCATTGAGTCAGGCCCAAAATGACGTTTCTTATTGTCATGACAATAAGGCACGTCATTGCACAAAAAGTCGCTGAAACGTTAACACGTTCCTATAATTGAATCGCGATAAGAGGTCGTGGTAAGCCCCCTGGGATCGTTTCATTTTAGCGTGCCAAAAAGTATCGTGATTTTGGAGCGAACTTATTGGTAGGTGTTTTTTTCTTTGCTAGTTTTGATAAATTGTCTATGAGTATCAAAAACAAAGATAAATCAAAACTATACATCAGGTACCTACCTACAATACTTTTACTTTGCCACGATACTTGTGAACGAACTATGTGTACGCGATCATAATCAGCAGCCGTATTAGTCGCCTGCTACGGAGCTATCTAATGGATATTAATTACACTCCATTTTGTAGTGGTTAAACATTATGTGATTATTATTAACATTGTGAGTATTATTTCTCATAGCAGTATATATTTTCTTTACTGTCTCATATGATACACGATTTATAGGCTCATCTTGCGATCACTTTGCTCACTGAACCAGCATGATTATGATAAGGATTTGTGATTGGAGGACCGGGCGATAGGTACAGAAGGCAAAATGCATAATTTTAGACCCAGTAGGTAGCTAACCATAATAGCGTCGTCCGTAGAATAAATAATCGCTCTTAGAATGTTATATTGCAAATGAGTCCGACACGTAAACAACGGAAATAAGCGGCTCGAAGCCACCGCGGATTTTGGATCGTGAGGGCTAACTGGGCCGCGTCTGGAACGTATGGGAAACCTATTACAATACGAACCATACCACAGACATAGATCTAAATAGATGACGCATCGTTTTGTATGAAAGCCAAGCGTGCCACTTTTTTTCTACCTACTGCGAGTCTTTTATCCTTTTATTATCTCGGTCAACTATTTTGTGGAGTTTTTACAGCTCAATACGGCGCAACTAGGCATTTTTTAAATGTCGTATGACGTCCGGAACCGCCAGCGGTGGAGCAAGTACTAAATAAATTCAACAACAATTAAACGGCATCAAAGCTGCACTGCCTTTTATGCACATTTTGGCACGCTCAGTACATACACTTGCGACATCTATTTAGATCTACGTCTGTGCTACATACTATATTATTATGCAGTAGAATTGAACTAAGTCAGAGTTTACCCCATCGAAATCTAATTCAGTTGCTCCTTTTTATCGATAATATTGTTTTCAATTTTCGGCCCATTCAGTGGCCTCGCATAGTAATAAAACTTGTTATCATGAGTGCACTTTAGGCGGAGAAGTGTCCATTTGTACAGGAACTTGACTTGAAAGCTTGTACAATAGCCAGAGATGTGACGCAAGCAGTGAAGCGAACTAATAAGGGTCGGGACTACCAGACACTGAGAATGCACTCAAACGACACAATATTTGCATACTACTAATGAGAACTAGGATTTTTGTTACTTCTATTTTCCACCACCACATTCAACTGCTGTGTTCTTATGAAAATCTACAAATAACAATAATTTAGATTATTTTATTTCACACTCGAATCTTGTCCCAAAATTCTAATAAAAATTTCGATTAAAATCTCAAAATACGAGTATTCACAATAAAAAAACACATCTAAATAAGTTTATGCCACTGTAAATACTAATATTGATCACTAATAGTAGCATTGGCAGTGACCAGAAGCCCCGAGCAATCAAATGATCCGCATGGTCTAACGTCTAAAGGTTCGACTTCGCTAAACGCAGCAGACAACAGACGTCAGTCGGTCTCATAGAAATTGTAATGCCGTCTGCCGTCGCGGCACATGTCATCGCCACAATTTGTATGAGACCTACTGACATCTGCTGTCTGTCGCTGTCGGCGAACTCGTACCTTAAATTGGTTGTTCTTGTGCGCTGCTCGGCTCATGTAGAACAGTATATTTAAGTACCTATGCTTATATCTGCAATAGTTGTATTCAAGAGGATTTGCAGTAACAACACCAATTATTTACACGGCAATAACCAACGGAATTATTGGCCGTTACGTGGAAAACAACGTGTAAACTGCGTATTTACAATCCCGTTTATGCAAATGTGAAACAATTCGGCGCACTTGTTTTTATTCCGTTTCGAAAATACATTGAACACAAATTCAGAGCATATAATTGCCATAGCATACTTATTATCATCTCTAAAAACTAGACTGAATTTAATTTTCATATCCTAAATACTATCACAGAACTATTCCCAGTCAGTTTACAAAGGCTAACAGTCACCAGCAAAACTTCACAAGTAATAAATAAACACAAGTTATAAATAAATAAATGTTAGACTCTATTCTAATTAATCATAAGTGCTGTTTTCGGCCAACATGAATAAAAACCTTTGAATTTAAAATTTTAGAATTTAAATTTCAGCCGTACGTATTCTCGCAATGAGCCTCGTAATCACGCAATTAGTTGCCCATAGAGATTTTAATTAGAAGATACGTTATTAGTAGATATCTCTATGAAACAACGCGTGGTCATTTTCCCGGGATGCGTGGCATCTATCTACCGGTAAATAGCTGAACTACTCGCTTCGTTTTATGTCGATGTTAGTACTCGGTCGACCACTCGGCCGAGTTGCTTAGACCCAGTCCCCTTAGTAAGTGGTCCATGGTTTTGCCTGACAGAGGCGAACGGCACACATCGTGAGGAAACCTACATGTTTGAGAGATCGTAATACTTAAATGTAAATTATACCTCTCATCGTCAGACCTCAGAATTATTGAATCAGCATTAATTCTATTCTATGTTTATGTCTAGGCATCTAACTGCTATGTGACCTCCATGCTAGACTCTTTCAATATTATAATAAGTGCTAGCTTAGCCTCTAACCATACGCCAAGAGCAAGAACGTAAGGGATCATAAGGGAACCTAGGGAATCCAAACTTTTACATTTAAATGTCTTAATAGAATATTTTTTATAATAGATTCTGTGTTTATAATGTGATAAAAATATTTAGAGACTGGATATAAATACATTTTGTTTGTATATTTTTTAGGTAAAGCAAGTAGTAAGTACCTACTACTTATTAGAAAATCATGGCAAAACTTGTTCCCAAAACTTTGACACCACAATGAAACGAAATTAAAATTAATTTGAACATTTTGCGGACTAAAGCACACAAGGAAAATATTTTGCGAACACTGTGACCTACTGACCCGGAGAGACCGAGTATAATGCGATAAGCTAAAACATCGCCACTACAGAAATAACAGTAAACCAAGTGAGTCTTACTATAATATATGACAGTCGTGTTTTAGTAGTGAGAAAACTAATTACGTTAATTTACGGAAAGATAAAATAATGTGTTTAGATTTTCTTAAAAATATATGACTTATTTGTTTATTTTCTGTGTTGATCCTGGTTTATTCCCATCCTGCTACTATGGTGCTTTCCCGTCAACGTGGACATTGGGGAACAGTTGTACTAACTATTCCACCAAGCCAGCTAGGAACTCGGATGGAATGCGGTTTCCCCGCCCGCACACCCGCCACACCCTGCGGCTTCCCGCCCGTCATACCTCCCGCACACCGCCACCGCCTTATTGTACAGGTGACGTCACATTTGTCAGGTTCTTAGTTGGCTTGGTGGAGTTGTGTAACGAGGACGGTGAGATCGGAGATGATGTCACAAAATTTCCCATGATCCTTGATTCAATATGGTATTATTTAAATCACCAAATTTTCGCTCACCTCAACTTGATTAATATGTTTTTTTGAATTATGGGAGTTATCGCACTAAAACAAACTAGGGTTACTGCCTCTAAATTTGAGAGGCTGTTTACGGGAGCGTGCCGTTGTACATAATTACGTGCCAACATCAAAATTTA
This sequence comes from Drymonia ruficornis, assembly GCA_947859195.1. Taxonomy (NCBI): domain Eukaryota; kingdom Metazoa; phylum Arthropoda; class Insecta; order Lepidoptera; family Notodontidae; genus Drymonia; species Drymonia ruficornis. The sequence goes on along the minus strand of OX401910.1, from coordinate 424,913 downwards.
CTGTTTGCCGTAAAAACCGGCGGTGGCGTGACAACCCACTTAATTTCACTTTCGTCCCTAATTTGCGTTTAAGGCGGACGCATTTCATTTATAATTATGTCTCATTATTTTTGTATAGGTACCTATTAGACAACGAAAAGTGTTTCACGAAACTAAAAAAAATCTATTGCGCCCTGTGATCCGCACAAAATAAAGGTAAAAATCTGTAACTCTCTGTTTACAACCTTGTTCATCCATCTCCAAAGATCCATCTCCATCTATTGTAATAAAGTATTCTCATTTTTTAAAGCCTCACTAACATTTGGAAATTTAGACTGGACGCAGGCAACTTTACCGATAAGGAATGGTGGCATCGGCGTGAGAAAAATTTCAAGTGTAGCCCTTCCAGCCTTTCTCGCATCTGTGCACAGTGTAAGTGATCTGTGCTCCAGAATTCTAAAAGTCAGCACGGTCCTAGTCTCTGGTGCCACAGAGGCTATAGAAACCTGGAAACGAATTTGTCCCAATGACGATATCCCGAAGGAACTAAACCTACAAATACTTTGGGACGGGCCATTGGTACAAATTACCCAAAAATTTATGTTTGAAAATTTAATCAGTGACCGTGACCACGCTCGGCTATTAGCGTTATGCGAAAAGGAGTCCGGACATTGGCTTGACGCAATTCCTTCATCCAATCTCGGCACCTTCCTCGACAACGAGAGTTTTAGAGTCGCTGTTGGCATCCGCCTGGGGGCTCCTGTATGCACTGGACACAAATGTCCGTGTGGAGTGGAGGTCGACCAGTCTGGTCTCCATGGCCTCTCATGCCAAAGAAGTGGAGGCAGGTTCTCTCGCCATGGCTCCCTGAACGACATAATCAAAAGGGCTCTTGCCACTATCAGCGTTCCATCGCTCCTGGAACCCTCCGGGATTTTTAGGGATGATGGCAAGAGACCCGATGGCATGACGCTGGTTCCCTGGGAGCGGGGTCGTCCACTTGTTTGGGATGCCACGTGTGTGGACACTCTGGCCCCGTCCCATCTCAGGGAATCTGCGTCTGTAGTGGGAGCTGCGGCTGAGAAGGCGGACCTCGGCAAGCGGCGCAAATATGCACTGTTAAATAGCAATTATGTGTTCGCGCCGTTTGCCGTGGAAACGCTTGGCCCATGGAGCCATAGCGCTAAAGCGCTATTCAACAAAATCACGCCCAGACTGGTTACCGCCACAGGTGACAAGAGGGCTGGCTGTTTCCTTGCTCAAAAAATTAGTTTTACAATACAGCGAGGAAATGCAGCCAGTATTCTTGCTACCATCCCACGCGGACGGGATTTGTTTGAATAGGGGTTGGTTGTTATTTTATTTGATCTTAATTTTAATTTGTGTTTTCATACGAAATATGTAGTGAATAAAAATATAATATTATGATTATTTAACATTAATTCAGAATTCAACAAAGGTTATCAAATTACTTTGTAAGAAATATTCCAGTCTAGAAAATAAATTAATGAACCAATCATAATATACTTGAAACCACTACAAATCTCGGAATGTTACAAAGTAACAAAAAAAAATGGTCTACTTTATTTAACGTGTTTGTATTTGAGAGGCCTGCGGTTTGTATGAAACATGCTTTGTGTAACCACTGATGGGCGGAGTAGCGTATGGAACAGTGCAGTGGTTTTAAATCGAATTGTAAAATGTCAAGCCCGCGCCACTGTTGAACTTTATTCGGAAATTTTAATCGCAAAATATGTAATATGGATAGTTTCATTTAAAAACGTAAGGGCATAAATAGTATTTTTAATTCTGGCCAAAAATATAGTATTATGTTCATATCGCCAGACTAACACACCAACTGTATGGTTGCCGTACAATGGACTGGAGGCGATTCTTGTGACACCCAGACCAAGGAAAATAACGAAAATGCCGTCTCCGCAATTAACTTTTGGTGAGAATAGATCGAACCCGGTGGCCGAAATGGCAAGATAAATTAGGCATTTGGTACTAGATTTTACCTATCTGCCAACCAGGAAAGGGACTTACTTTCTTGTAAGCTTAAAGAAAATCTGTCAATAAAACCCATTTCAGTGTTTTTATTTAAATTCCTTTGCATTTTACGTAAGCTGGATTACCGGAACGCCATATAGCGAATTGACATGGAAGCTTAAGTTGTCAGCTTTCAAGCTTATTTATGTTTTATGGGATTTAACAATAGGTAGGTACGGTTTCGCAATTATTGGTGCGATTTCAGTTACATCTTTCCCATACAAAGACCATGACAAAGTAGGCAATAGTTTAGTCAACTTTAGTTACCGATACCCAGCTTGGAGGGACCACAGTACGTATGCTCGGGATACACGGCGACACTCGACACTCGACACTCGACACTCAGTGTATCTCAGTGTAGCGACACCGCTACTACAACAAGGTGTCGCGGTGGTGTACACACGCAGACACTCGATGTATACACTGAGTGTATTAGTGTCAAGTGTCGTCGTGTATCCTGAGCTTTAAAGTAGCACGCCGGCAGGCAGAGGTGTTTGATCCAATCTGATAATAACTCCACGTGCGCTGGTAACGCCGCAAACGTTCACAGTCTCGGTCGTAAATCGGCGCCCGCCCTGACTATCAGCGGGAAGTGCAGCACGGCTAAGAACTGCCACGCCGCCCGCCTAAGGGCCGGGCCCCATTAGTGCGTTGCGTTGCGTCGTCGCAGGATTTTGTACTGGCGCATCACCCTCCCCCGCTTCGTCTCTCGCCCGTCGGCCCTTTGATCCGTTGCGACGACGCAGCGCAACGCGCTAGTGGGGTCTCGCCCTAATAGCACACGCTATGATTATCGTGATGGAGGAAAATGAATGTTCAGCTGAATCGGTTTTAGAGATAATAAGATGTTATTTACGGCCCTGAAATAAGTGCCCCTTAGTCTAGAGAGGTCTAGACTCGGTATATTTACGAGAGAAAAAATATATTTATAATTTTCACAAACAAAATTCACTGTCGGTAGAAAACCGAAACGTTTTTTGGAAACAAAGATATTTCAAACAATATTACTGCTGATAAAGTCAAAATATTAGAGGGAAAATAAAATCACACTTGAGAGATAATTTCAGAGCAAAAAAAACTTTGTTCTTTTTTATCTCAGAAGTTTTGTGGGCTTCGAAGTTATTTAGATATTTTTAATATTACGGGCGAGGAATTTTTAGGAGCAACGTGAATTCCATACCAACTTGGGGTTTACTAAATGGAGTTTTATGCTGAAACCAGCTAAACCGAAGACTAAAATTAACCTTGTTTTATGTTCCAGTCTATTATTAGTTATTCTTAACGTTAGGCTGATGGTTACAATTTACTTTAATCACAGAAGTACACAATTCTCCCATACACAAAGTTAATGTCAAACTTTCCGGCAACTTCCCACTTGTATCGCAAACAATCCGGACATTCCGGACTTTACCGTACATTATCAAAGAGGCTTTCAAAATGAGAAAATACTACTGTCTTATCTCAATAGCCACGTCCAGAAGTGTCACATGCCGCGCGAGGCTGCTCACCCACATGCCTCGCGAAGCACGACGTTTGCCTCAGTCGCATGCCGCGCGAGGCAAATGGCGAGGCAACTGACACTAGACAGAGAAGGGTATACCCGAGCAATCAGTTTGACATCTAAAGCCATGTCAAATTAGGTACTTGCAAATTACAGATAAAAATATAAAAACGCTATGCTCGACCATGGCAGTAGTGGTTAATCTTGTACTCGATTGCCATGAGAAAAAAAAGGAAAAGAAGAACCATAGAGATAAAAGAAAAATCATTAGTACCTACCGTTTTTCCACGGCGCCCCGCGCCGGCGGCACCGGCACCGACATGGCGGCACAGTGGTTGTCATTGGTCACTGACCAATAGTTATGATTTTGACCGGTATATGTATTGGGTATCAAATGAAAGAGTTCTATTTTTAGCACATAAACAAATACAGGACATACCTACTTTTTACCTACTCAATAACATTATCACGACTGTATTCCCCGAAGGGATAGGCAGAGGCGTACCTACTGCAGTGAATTCACAATGGAAATTAAATTGGGACCTGGTATACCTAAACCGGACACATTCCACCCAATGCAGTGGGGATACAGGCTATAACTAACCACGCTAGTCCAAACTAGCCCAGTGCAGGTTGGCGTACTTCGCGTGTTTCAAAACAAGTGCGAGTTACTTCATGATGTTTTCCTTCACCATTCAGCAAGTGATAATCTCACATGGGAAATACATTAATAAAATTCGAAAGGCTTTTCGTTGTACCACGGAATGATCACTGCTACTTACATACAAATGAGAACAAATTACTCATATGCGCTACCTACCTGCTTACACCTGCCAACCTTTTATTGTTGTCTGAAAAAAATCATGAAATAAAATTATTTTTATAAAAAAATAAAAACTGAGTTCAAAAAAGATTTAGGGCTCCAGGTTTTTTTGAAGTCGTATTTTATTTTGTTATAAAAATAATTTTATTTCATGATTTTTTTCAGAAAGGGTAATTTGGAGTGATAAAGATTGTATGGCAATCTTTATCACTCCAAATTACCCCTTTGGGGAGTGACATTTTCAAGATTTCAAAACACAAGTTTCTTAATTTATTATATGGAGTATACATACTAAGTATCAAGTCAATCGGACACAATAGTACATTACTGACACGGTCTGTAATAAGTGTGTTGCTGACCACGTTGTTGATGGCCGAAAGCGCGACGCAGCGCAGCTCCAGGCCTCCACAGCGCGGTCAGCATTGCAACCCTTGATGGACGAGCTAAAATAAAGGACGAGACCGATGTGAAGGCCTGAAGCTGCGCTGCGCCGCGCTTTCGGCTATCAAAAACGCAATGGACCGACTAGGGATTGCAATCCGGTGTCATTTTCATTTTGGATCGAAAAGCGAAAATCATTCTGCTTTGATCAATCCGGCCGGATCCGGTCGGATCCGGCCGGATCGATGGGAATCCGGCCGGATCCGGCCGGATTGATCAAAGCAGAATGGTTTTCGCTTTTCGATCCAAATTGAACTGTTAGTGCGTTAATAGTAAATTGTACTTATTATAGGTAGTTTATAAAAAAAAACAAACATTACAAAATCGACTTTATTTCCAATGTTAGGATTAGACAACGAGCATATAGTTAGAATCTAGCCACCAAATTAAAAGAAAGTTATGATCGACTTGCACTGGCATTACAAATCACTTTTGTTCCTAGAAATGCTAAAAACCATTGTGAACTGAATAAAATCTCTATAAATTTGACGGTAGTAGTGTAGGTAACTACTTAATAAAATTTAAATTCTTCCTAGATTTCACTTTCACAGATAGATCAATAATTTAGTAAGTAACGCTAAGTAATCTAACATAATTACCCTTACGTGATTTACCGAAATTAGAGACTGGCACAATAATTATTAAGTATTTTAAAATGTTAACAAACAAGTGTATGTTTAGTCTAATTAACTTACGATAATTATTTGAAGTAATAATTATGTATCCTAAAAGAATCGTAGAAAACAAAGTGTTAATTTTATTGTGTCATCTGCCAGTCGACTTCTAATGAAGCTACAAATATAATCTGCGGCCTAGATGGCCCTTTCAGTGTCTACACTTGTCGGCTCTATTGTTAGCAAACAATCATGAATAGCAAACAAGAATTCTTCTCGAACTCCTTCACTTTCAAATGCAGTTATTTCCTTTTTCAGTACTTTATTAAAAATCTTATTCTAATGTAGTATGACGTATGCTATAACACGTGTTTTCTTGCTGGATTTGTAATAATTGTAACTCAAGCACACATGCAAACCACGCGTAACGCATTTAAATTACCTACTCATGCAACAGTGCTATTATTTTGCCATAAATTGCTATCACCGGATCCGGTCACCGAATGCGGTATATTGGTACCGGATCCGGTAAACGTAAAATGATGCCGGATTCGCCGGATTACCGGATCCGATTTTCCGGATTGCAATCCCTAGGACCGACCGACCGACCGAGCGACCTCAGTATACTTAGGAGGTATCGAAATAACAGTTTAAAAATAAAACTTGGTACATAAACGGTAACTCTTCATACAAACTTTAACACCACGTTTTACCCCTTTGGGGGGTGATTTTTCCAATATCCTGAAACACGAGTTTCATTATTTCTTATGCAAAATATACATACATAGTACTAAGTTCAGGACAAAAAAAAAAAAACAGACTACCTTCACAGGAATTATTTTTTATGGGACCAATTTGGAGATGCGATCTACCGAACAACAAAAGAATCTTTCAAATCGGTTCATAAATGCCGGAGATGTCAGTGAACATACATAAAAAACATCATACATACAGCCGAACATAGAAAATCCTCCTTTTTTCAAGTCGGTTAAAAAATTGAATAAACTACAACCTTACTTTGGCGTTTATTGACATCTTATCAAAGCGAATTTACTCATAGATGACCTTAAACCGTTTTCTCTTCATACTTAATTTTATTCGTTCATTTTCATAAATTCGTATTTTATTGGATAATTAAGTAGGTCAAATATTAAGGTAATATTTCTTTACATATTTGGAATGAGAATCTGATGCTGAATACCTATCTTAATTGATTGAGCTTTTATTGTGATTTCAGCTTCATTCAGTTTTTAAGTATACCTACATTCAAATAACTAATTGAAAAAATGACTCCGCATATACTTGCCACAGCCACTACAGCTTTTATTATAGTACACAAATTATTAGAAAAAAAAAAGAAACAGAAAACAAGACGAATCTGGATGAAAGAAATATATAAAAACAGAATTGAATTTGGAAAACAATTATATGAAAATTTCACAGATATGATCCCTAATTTCACGCGGATGACCAAAGAAAATTTTGATGAATTATACTCACTAATCGAACACAAAATAAGAAAAAAGGATACTTTTAGATTAGCTATAACAGCGCAGGAGAGACTCCTTATAACATTAAGGTTCCTAGCTACTGGCGACTCATTCACCAGCCTTCAATACTTATTTAAAATATCGAAACAAAGTATTTCTGTAATCATTCCAGAAGTATGTAATGCGATAATAGACCAGTTAAAAGGCTATGTTAAGGTAAGTAAAAGAACACAAAAGAAATATATTATGGCTTTCGAGGTTGTAAATGACGAGTCGGAATCGATGATTTATGAAGTATGGGTGAGGTGGATGGTGTTGGTGAGGTAGAAGGTATAGGTGAGGTATAAGGTGCCGATGAGGTGGAAGGAATAGGTGTTGTCGAAGTATAATAAGGTAAGGATGACGTGGAAGGAATAGCTGTTGTCGAAGTATGATAAGGTAAGGATGACGTGGAAGGAATGGATGTTGTCGAAGTATGATAAGGTAAGGATGACGTTGAAGGAATAGATGTTGTCGAAGTATGATAAGGTACAGAGTTATTAGAGAATGTGGAATTAGTATGCCATCTTTGCCGATATGTTCCAGTGTCAGCTTCAAAAATTATATTACAGATGGCACTTTTTACATGAGCTAAAGTCATATAGTCGTATTTTCGCAATTCTTGCGCAATGTATTTCCCAAAAACTTCATATGAATCGGATGCTATTTGTGCAGTACGGGTATTGTTTGTACATTCTTCTAAGAGTTTTAAAGCTTCAGATAATGTGTCTCTTTCTTCTTCAACTGGAGTATTTTTTGAGCGGCGTTTTTTAGATGGTGGTAGTGGTGGTGGTGATGGTGGTTGGGGGTATTCTAAATCATTATCCTCTGCCATATACTGCAAACAATATAACAGTATTTATTTCAGCTACCATCCACTACAGAAGAATGGCTTGCAGTTGCTAGAGATTTTGAAACTAAATGGAATTTTCCACATGTGATAGCAGCGATGGACGGTAAACACGTTGTTTTGCAATCACCAATCAACAGTCATAACGATTACGACAACTACAAATTGTTCCCTAGCATTGTGCTCTTTGCCTTAGTGGATGCTAACTACAACTTTTTGTATGTGGATGTGGGAAGCAAAGGTCGCATTTCGGATGGCGGTGTATTTAAAAATACCAATTTATATGAGAAACTTGAAAGAAACGAACTGCACATTCCCCCACCCGAAATCCTTCAAGTGCCATATTCACTGAAAGTGCCTTACTATATATTGGGAGACAAAGCTTTCAGTCTAAATTTATATACAATGAAACCTTATGAAGGTACTCCAGAGAGAGGTTCTAAAGAACGCATTTACAATTATAGGCTTTCAAGAGCACGTAGAGTAGTGGAAAATGCTTTTGGCATTTTAAGTTCGATTTTCAGAGTTTTAAGAAAACCTATGTTGCTGGAACCAGAGAAAGCAAGAAAAGTTGTGCTAGCTACAATATACTTATATAATTATATACGCAGCACTCGATCGTCGAATCACAGCAGACATCACACAGCGTCAGCAACAGTCAATTTTGAGGATAATGATAACACTATCCCAAACATGAGACATGAGTCACAAATAACATCCTTGTTGCCTCTTGATTCTATACCAAGAGAAGAAACAGACGTAGCAAAACAAATACGCTCTCATTTAGCGACACATTTCATAACAAATGCAGAAATTGCTTGGCAGAGAAATTATCAATAACTAGCTGTGCCCCGCGGCTTTGCCCGCGTGTAAATTGATATGTAAGATTAATCTATGTCTTATTCCAGAGCCTACACTATCTATGTTTCAAATTTCATTAAAATCGGTTTATAAGTTATGGAGATAAGTGGTAACAAACATTCACACACACAAACTTTCGCATTTATAATATTAGTAGGAAGTAGGATAGGATAAAATGCTCTTACTATTTCTAGAGTATCTTGCGTACACCCTGTTTCATTCCGATCAGCCATAAAAGCAAATGCGTCGTAGGCGAACCAATTCGATTGGTAAACGTCTTCTCGACCTGCATGAACACGTTATATTCTTTCAATTGGTAATATTACCCCATCAACTTCTTAAAACAATCCGCGTTTATTATAGAGCGCTCATAGCCAGCTGCAATCACGGATCGGTAAACGATCGGAGGTTAAGCAGCGCTTGGTAAGGTCAGGCAGAGATGGGTGACCATTTAGTGGCATTTGAACTGAGCATCTCCCTGCTTCGGAGGGCACGTAAAAAGTCAGTCCTGGTTGTTGTTATCTAGACAGCAGTCGTTAAGCCATCTTAGAGGCCTTCGGGCGCGGCGGCTTAAACAACTCTGACAGTAGGTTGGCCACTAACCATACGATAAGATGAAGAAGTATTTATTATATCTACGTACCAGATCCAGTTTTTCGGCTTTTCTTTTCTCTAGATTTCTCCCTACGGAATGAACCCATTAGAGATGCCATTTTTTTTTTAACGTCAGGTACGGGAGAATTCATTTCGCGGCTTATCTCTCGCCAAGCGTCTTCCCTTAAACTCTTATTCGAATATTCGTTACTTTGTGCATCCCATAGCCGCCTGAAGCTGCTATAAAGAGTTATTAATTTAAGGCAGGCGTCTTTGTTCATTGTGGTGTCTGCTGCGGTGTCTGCTTTAAACAACGATCGATACGTATAGATGGGAGCCGTAGAAGGGGTTTCTGGATTTGCACGATTGCGTCAGATTAAGATAAGGGGGATTCATTACTAGCTAAGAAGTGTCAAAAGTGTCAATTTTGCTAATTTGTTCGTCAGTCTAAGAAATGGGATCATCTGGAAGTTTCACTTTTTCACCCCATCAGTTTTTTTTTTAATATAGGACTGTGGTGGCAAAAAAACGTACGGCCCGCCTGATTTTAAGCAGTTACCGTAGCCTATAGATGCTTCCAAATTCTGACGCGCTCGAGTATTTTTTTTTTCAATTTATCATGATGGAGTATGAAAAGTATCAATATCTGACACGCTTGAGTATTTTTATGTCATTGCTTTTTATACAAAAAATAAATAAAAAATTTCATGTATACGCTTCCCCCACCGCTGAAAGTGAAAACATCTAGAACAATGTATTCTTCCTATCATCTCATCTACCGAATCTACTAGGTTTGGACGACGCTCGTGCAAATCTACGAATTGCACGCTCGCCTCCCCATCTAGTAACGTTGTGTATTTTAGTAGAATTTTGATGTTCGCGCTAAGGCTAAGCCGCACTGCGAATAAAATCGGTGCGCTTTTTATTCGCGCGGATTATATTCCGCAACGCACCTTGTGAAATTGTGAATTTAAAATCGCCAGTGCGTATACATTCATATGATTCCATATTTGGATCTATTGATCCTATAAATTAAACTCATGTTATACAACGCTTTTCTTAATTTTTCAAGCTAGCTTTGTGAGCTTTGCTTTGCAGGCGCTTTTTTATACAGTGTGTTAAGAAAACCCTGTCCGACCGGTAAAGGTATTATCGAGATTCGATTCTATTTATGTAAACATTTTCAAATTCCAAGTGTAAAAAATACCCCTATTGAATTTAAAAGTATTTCATAAAATGACGCCGTTACGTGCTTTGTGGTCAAAGGTGCCGCCACACGATCTAACATATTACCGCCGGTGATGTTGTTGTCATATTTTGAAAATTTGCTACATTTTGAGGAAAAAAGCACAAAAATTGGCATTTTAAAATTTCATTAATATGTTTACTTTCATGAATTTTTAATGTTTCTTATTTTATTTGGTCGTGTGATTGGGAAACCTATACACAGAATGAATTGTTCAAGTGTGCGTGGATAGCCAAATCCGAAACTATGAGGAATAGCGAAAAGTACTCAAAGGAGTCTCGGGACCGATATTGATGAAAACCAAAATTGCATGGTGTAATAATACAGTGTGGTTTTTTTTTCAAAAACATCTAGTTCGATTCCTGGCTAGAAATTTATTTTTCAAAAATCCAATTATGCAGTTTTAGTTTTCATTAAAATCGGCCCCGAGACTCCTTTGAGTACTTTTCGCTATTCCTCATAGTTTGGCCATCCACGCAAACTTGAAAAATTCATCCTGTATATACTGGTTTCGGATCGGACAGGGTTTTCTTAACATACTGTATACTGGTTTCGGATCGGACAGGGTTTTCTTTAAACACTGTATACTGGTTTCGGATCAGACAGGGTTTTCTTAAAACACTGTATACTTATTTTTCCCTAAAGGACCTACACGGACCACGGCTATCCTCTAGATGAGAATATTTTCTTGTTTCATACTTTTTAGAGCGCGATTTTTCAGCAGTCGGGTTTTAGTTTTTAAACTTACTTTTTATTTAAATATTTTGGAGTTATAACAAACAATATGAGATCTATTGAAATGTTTTTGCGCAGTGGAAACGCACGGTTATATGCATAGAAATATGGCTGTTAATGTAATGTAATTAAGTATCTTTGTATTGAGTTTTATGGGTAATGAAATAAGGTTCAATTAATTTAAGTATTTCTTGGAACTTAGGCGTCAATGCTTAAACGCAATATGCTTAAATTTGGAAACGCGCTTGAGCGCTTACTTTAAAAAGCAAACTTTTAAAATTGCGTAGGGAAGATCGTAATGCCTAGCCCGCACTGCGAATAAAAACCGCGCGGATTTTATTCGCAATGCGGGCTAGGCCTTACAATATGATACCTAGAAGAAATGACTTTGTGTCAAAGAGTATAAAGGCTCGATCATGGAGTAGGTATATCTCAATTTTTTTCTTGTCTATGCCTTTATACGCTGGTGCCCAATTAGTAGCCATAGGCTATAAACACACCTATACACTTAAGACGACATGTGCTCCAAATTTGACGAGTCGCTCGCCTGGTGTTAAGCTTTTTTTATGGGAGTGTGGTGGCAAACAAGTTTACTGAGGTTAAGCAGTTATTTATGGGATTGTGGCTAACAAGCGTACGGCGCCTGATGTTAAAAGTATACAACCAAAAAGTATAACCATATACCATCAATCATGGCAGCGCTTCATAATATCAAATCAAAGATTTTATTTTCTCCGCAGACCACGTACGTGACGTCATTTTGGTCTAGCTAAAAGTATCGCGCAGGTTCGAAATTCGAAACACTTGTGTCGGACACCGGTCAAGTCCTGTCTCCACGGCCATGAGACAGTCACTGAGGGACACCGCAATTACAACTGCAACAAGGTGTCCCGGTGGTGTACACACGTAGACCCTTGATGTACCTATACATCTAGTGTCGAGTGTCGCCGTGTATCTCGAGCTTAAATTCTCTTTTTGGGTCATAGTTTATTGTAGTCGAACAAGCAGTAAGGATTAAGTTATATATTGTAAACTAGTACCTAAACGTTTAATAATAAGTCAATAATATATTTAAAAACTAAAACGTGAGTTTTTATTTTTTTCATACCACACACAGAAATTATGGATGAGTAGGTACATATTAGGAGACTTCTTTGCAAAGCAGTGGGGCATTTAGTGGCTATTAAATATCAACACCATATTGCTCAAATTATCGTCCGCAAACTCTTCAATATTAATGCTTAAGAGCCTATGCATACGGTGCGTTGCCGCTGCGGCGGCGCGGTGCGTTACCGGAGCGGGATCGTAGCGGCGTCCTGCACACAAAAATCCGAGGTACCCTAATATGTCACACGACGCCGCACGGCGCGCTCGCATGCACACGAGACATGGTACCCGAGAGTCGAGGCCAGGAGATGTGTATGTGTTGTGACGCCGGAGCGGGTGTAACCTATGCGTTGTATAGCAAAGCCGCGACGCCGATGCGGCGAAATCTTGCCGCGACGCCGATGCGGCGAAATCTTGCCGCGACGCGCCGCCGCAACGCACCGTGTGTATAGGCCCTAACGAAGTACTGCTCTTAGCTTCAACCTCCATTGCTACATATAGTTGTGTCTGTAACAATATTTTTAGATTTCATGTATGAATCTCATGTTCTAAATTACACTAGGTAAGAATTGCTGAAGGGGAAGGTAATAATAGTTATTATCAAGACTCTAGATCTTTCACAAGTCTTCCAATCCTCTAGAAATACGTCAACCCGGCACTGGGGCAGTGTGGTTGGATATGGCTGAATTCTCATAGAATCACCCCCAATAGACTCTCTCTTTATCACATTGGATCCAAAGTTCTATCGACAAAATATGGCGCTCTGTAGCGCACCTCCTTCACTTACACCTTACTGTTGTGAAAAACAGGCGTGATACAGTATAGCTGGGTAGGATTACCTGGCTAGGACCTGGGTAGGATTTTTTAAAATCTTGGTAGAAGTAGGTAAACTCAGACTGGTAAAATGTTACATCATAATTTCGGACATTCACTGTAAAATATACAATCCAATAAAACACATAGGTACCTATTATAAGCGTCTTCAATGTACAATGTAGGTCGTGCAATGATCCATATAGGTACTTAAACTATTTATCAACTTTAGTTTCGCTATTTTCGATATGTTCTTGACCTTTGATTATTGACATTCAAAATGCTGGGCTCACGTTGAGGTAAGATTAGGGTTCAACAAATAAATCTATAGAATAACTGATTCCGCTCGCAAATACGAATAACCTTTAAATAAATAGATAAATAAAAATATCGCCAGACTTACACACCAACTGTATTGTCCCAAAACGAATTTCATACATTTTACTTCGTTAAAAGTTTTATTTTTATTGTTTGCAGCCATCTGGCCAATGTGCTCATCAAGGCCTTCAATTTGATCCCTATATTGTAATAATTGAAGTTTTTTCACATTTCAAAATGGAGCCGAAATGCCGCCATACCTATCGACCTTAAAAAAATAGTCAGTGTTACCCGAAATTATGTAAGGATTCTAACGATGCCCCATACATTCAAATCCGTCCAGGCATTAAAAGGTTATGGTGGTGGCACGAAGAATCTCACATACAAACATACGTATATTACATGAACCCTAAACACGTATTCTAATTTTTAGGGCAGTCATATAAAAATACCAAGCATCGTTTAACCTCCAATGGTTTATCCATTAGTGATTGCAGCTAGCTAGTTTTAACTTATACCTATTTATCATCAATATTCGTTATTTAAATAGCTACGGCACCCTTGTACATTACCCGACACACACTTCCTCAGATACTTCATTGTCAAAATTATATTGTGAACATGTCAATATTTGTAGTTGCGCGCTTGCGCGCGAACATTATCGTTCTGTCTCATGACTATGCCAAACTAGGCGAGGCAAATGTGAGTGCTCAGGTGAGGCAGGGCGCGCATTTGCCTCACGTGAGGCAAGTCAAACTTCGTGAGGCAATTTGCCTCGCGCGGCATGTGACACATATGGACGTGGCTTTTATATTTTGTCGTAAAATTTTTCTTTCTCTCGGAATTCTGTAGGCTTGTACTAAAACGCCAATCAAATGGGCATGCCTCTCGTCCCTCTGAGGGTTGGTACTTTGGGATAAATCGGATTTAAAGCGTATTTATGTAATGGTAGATAGGATTCGTTCACTCGGGAATGGTAAGCTGTAAACAATTTTATTGGAACAATCTTTTCAGAGCTAATTCGATTGGATATCTAAACGCGTAGTGTAGCATTAGTGGCTTTATAACTTCGCCTCTAGGGCAAAGATTAGGAATTTCAAAATGTTTATTTGCGTTGTCTGGACCTTCAGTGCCTATATTTTTTTGGGTTAGTAGCTGGCTCTAATGAAATATTTTGCTCTTATACATGTTTTGATGTTAAACTAGACACGTCGGGGTTTTACTTCTTAATTGTGGACAAGTTTGCCCAAGTACAAATAAAATGAGAAATAATTGGTTTCGGTTCTGATCTCTTAATAATTATAAGAACAGGTGTAGTATTTCGCGGTATACATCAGTTACCACAGTGTGCTTACTCGGATCATTCGCCTTAAAGCCGCCGAGATAGCTCTCCTGAATATTTGAGCACAGTCACCGTATTTTACTGAATAAGTACACAGTCACGTGCTTTACGACTGTTTTAATTTCTTTTATCTTTTTCGCAACGCTGAATGGGTTCTAAAGTTTAATTTGATTGTTTAAATTTTAAAATGTGTACAAAGACCCGAACATCTGCGTTGTATTTGCACGTTTCTGCGCTATACCGCAAAAACTTAGTACTTCGCAAAAAGTTATTTAGCTAGCAAAATTTCAACACCTGGGTTCGGTTTCAATGTTTAGCCTTTACCTTTACCTAACCTTTATTATGATATCTTGTTCGTTGACATCAGATAAGGCTCATGTATTTTGGTATCTTAAGAGTTGAGAACTTATCATTCCATACACTGACTACGAAAAAAGTAAGTTTAAGTACCAAAACATGCTGACTAGTGCAATATCAAGTTCAAAAGAGGAGGACTCAATTTATAGCTTATCGTAAAAAAGTTTATAGCTAAGTTTTTATCTATTTCGAAACTACGGGAGCGATATTAACTTTGTCAAAGTGTTAGTCTACAAGTAGTTTTATCTTGTGAAAGTTTGGATAAACAAGTGAACGCCAGATGGTTAGTTTTTGAAGTAAAATTCACTCATCCAATACATTAGCTCATAGATTTATGAAAGTTTCGCGCCGCAGACCAATCATTCTAAGCAACTCTTTTCGTGTAATTTTATAAAATTGCGATTTTTAACAACATTGGTAAATGCGATAATGTACCTAACTTTTTTATTATTTTACGGCAGTACCCAATGCCGGTATATACGTAACTTATCTTCTTCCAAAAATGTATTTTCGACTTGGTGCTCTTCCATTCGTCCTGCAGCAGAAGCAGCGATGTTCCACTCTTCTTGACGCATACAGTTTTACGTTGACTGAAATACTAGTAAGCACTTTAAGTGAACCCATTATTTTTCAGCCTATTTTCAGCTAAAAAATAAAAGTAACTGTGTGACCTAAGTATGTTAATTAGTTTAACGCTGGCTTCGTTTTTGTCGGTGCCTATGTATTTTCGTTCTCGTGAAATTATGCGGCTACACTGTAATACATTACCCGTGACCCGGCTCGGAATAAAGCGAGCGAGGTTTTTAGTTTCGTGTTTCATTAAACTAACTCGCTGATATGTTGAATTTTTGCTATTCAGAATGTATGCTTCGTTGGGTTAAAAAGGAGTTTAAAATATATTATTTGCTTTTTGTTCTAAGTGTTTTTCAACATTGATATACAAATAGATACGATTTTAACCAACGTCTATTGACGGAATAGGAAAACTCGGTTTAATATGAGAGATAAAACTAATTGCCCTGTTCGGATACAATTGAATTTCAGAATGAAATTCCCAAGATTATTAGACTAATTTACCTGCTCCCATTGAAATCCACAACAAAAAGCTCGGAGCGAACACCAAAGGAAAGGAATTACAGTTGATTCAGTACAAGCAACCGGAACCGGCCAATTATAATGTCAAAGCGGGGAATTGTGGAACAAACAAATCGCGTTGAGTCAATAAGGCGAGAGAGCGCCGCGCCGCCCGCTAGCTCATTGTTGGATAAAAAACATGACGTTGTAATGAGGGCGTGAATCCTTTATTCTAAGTTGATCTCAACTCTGACACCATGAAGTTTCCATTTGAGATGTTATTTATTTACAGCTCACATTTTCAAATTTACTCGCAGGGTTAAGATCGATTGCGGCACTAGCAGGGGTAAATATTTACGTTCTTCTTTCGACATTGAAAAAGTCACTTCTGTAATTACATTATTTTCCAAAAATACATTGTGGAGGTATTAACCAACTCAAAGCCCACGTTTCACCAGATAGTCAGAACCCAACGTGACAGGTGGTGAACCTTGTCGCCGTGTATACAGGAACTGACTATTACCTAATCCCGAGGGATAGGTAGTGGTGTATGGCCACTCAAGCCTCTGACTAACCCCGAATGGGGATAAAAGTCGTGACGTTACATTACATTACATTTTCCAAAAATACACAAATACTGACGCCCGCAAGCATTCCGCATTTATTTATTTGTTTTCTTCGTTTGTTTGCTCGACGCAATGTTTAGGCGTGCGCGGGCGTCGGAACAAAGCGGACATATTGCTGATTACAAAACCCGCTCCATCTCTTTGTAGTTGTTTTAGTGCGAAATAAATTGGGCCACTGAACCACTTGACTTTGACGATGAAACCATTCGTAGCAAGCTGCGTAGCGTCGTAGCAACGCCGCGTAGCAATTAGCGTGTAGCCTTTAAAATTCTGAGGACTGCAAATTATAAATTTAAAATGATGCAATTTTCTCGGTATAAAAAAAAATTACATAAATCGAGTGCTTCTCTGGCTAGTAATTAGTGAATACTCTATTACTGAGACGAGTACTTTAATTTACTTCCATGAAAGAAAAAATTTACGGTCTGGTCATCCTGAGCAATAAATCTACTTGATAAGGAGTCAAGGAAAAAGGGCAAAAATAATTCATTAACGCAACTTTGTATTTTCTTATACTCTGGTAATTTTAATACGTAGCAAAAATACACAAAGGCCCAAAATCTTTAAATTATCGGCTCATTTTGTATCTGTAGACTGTAAGCTGCCAAAAAACTTCCCAACGACTTTCTATGAGTGGTAACGAGTGCGCGGCTTAGCGATTATACCGCCATTGTCGAGTGAGCAATTAGAACATTATCGACGGCTTCGGAAGGCACCTATTGTAATGAACCGTTCATTCAGCGCTATTGAATGCTCATTGATTCGGTGCCGCGACGAGGATAACGAGTGGTCGACAATACATCATTTTCACTCACTAATGGAAGCTCCATCTGATTGTGCTTCAGAGATCATAAGAAGCGCCTCTACTAAGGCCTACAAGCTTCCTTTTGTAACTCTACTTAACTTCAGTATTGCAGGTACTTCGCAAAGCAAAAAAAAGTACCATTGCTCATGAGGAAATTAAACATCACTAGAGAAATACATTCTCCTTACTTTGGAAAACTACTAATATTATCTTCGTGAATTTTTATATCGTAAATTCCGGGCGGTTGGCCTGTGTTTCGGCCAGAGGACTGCTAATAGCTGGCCAAGAGCATGTTTACCAACAGGATTATACGATGATAATGACCAGTGGATTTCCAATGGTTGAAAGTTAGCAGACTTGGATACCAGGGAAATTATATAAATACCATATTCTGAAATGTTCCATGACACTGAAGCCAAGTAATCGTCATATTTCGTTTATCTTTTCAACAGTCCACGGATTTAATATTTAAGGCTAGATCCGCTATCACAATGCTTCTGCAGTCATTGCAGTTCCGTTATTATTGGCTATACAGGGTTATTGGTAAAACACTAACAACCTTGCAGGGGAGTATTACTAACATCAAAAATTATTTTTATAAAAAAAAAAAAACCGACTTCAAAAAAACCTGGATCACTAAAAAGCCTGAAATAATATTTCTATTACCACCTCTGCCTACCCCTTTGGGAAAACCAGACGTGATGGTGTGTTATCGAGTATTTGCGGTCGGTGCCAATCTATCTTCTTACTTTTATAGTAGGTATACTTGGCATACCAAGATTGGCACCGACTCCAAATACTCGATAACACACCATCACGTCTGGTTTTCCCAAAGGGGTAGGCAGAGGTGGTAATAGAAATATTATTTCAGGCTTTTTAGTGATCCAGGTTTTTTTGAAGTCGGTTTTTTTTTTTTTATAAAAATAATTTTATTTCACGATTTTTAGTGGCGCCATACCAATGAACATTTTGGCATATTGTACTGTTTGAAGTAAGCCCAACAAAAGGTAACTGCTATAAATCTTTGAGGAATTCCCTCGACTGTCTATGGTCTCCATCATTAGACCTGTAATGGCACTTATAACCCATATGGGTGCAAAGTTCTCTCCAATACAAATTAATCAAGCCAAAACACCAGGTAATTGCTATAAATCGTTGAGGAGTTCTCTCGACTGTCTTTTGACTCCATCATCAGACCCCTAATGACAGTCACAACCCATCTAGGTGTAAAGTTCTTATCAATACTAATTAATCAAGCCCAAACACAAGGTAGCTACTGTAAAACGTTGAGGAGTTCCCTTGACTGTCCCTCGTCTTCATCATCAGTCCCCTAATGACAGTCACAACCCATCTAGGTGTAAAGCTCTCATCAATAGAAATGAATTAAGTCCAAACACAAGGTAGCTACTGTAAAACGTTGAGGAGTTCCCTTGACTGTCCTTCGTCTTCGTCATCAGATCCCTAATGACAGTCACAACCCATCTAGGTGTTAAGCTCTCATCAATAGAAATGAATTAAGTCCAAACACAAGGTAGCTACTGTAAAACGTTGAGGAGTTCCCTTGACTGTCCTTCGTCTTCATCATCAGATCCCTAATGACAGTCACAACCCATCTAGGTGTAAAGCTCTCATCAATAGAAATGAATTAAGTCGAAACACAAGGTAGCTACTGTAAAACGTTGAGGAGTTCCCTTGACTGTCCTTCGTCTTCATCATCAGACCCATAATAACAGTCACAACCCATCTAGGTGTAAAGTTCTCATCAATACAAATTAATCAAGCCCAAACACCAGGTAATTGCTGTTAGTCGTTGAGGAGTTCCCTCGACTGTCTTTCGGCTCCATCATCAGATCGACTCCAGACCTTCATAAAATAGTAGTGCTTTAAAATACTTAATGAAAAAAATTACAAACGCACTAGTCGCCCCTACGATTTTCGAAGATTCCCCTCGATTTCTCTGGGATGCCATCATCAGATCCTGGTTTCCTTATCATGGTACCACCCCCGGAAAATCTCCTTTCCAACAAAAAAAGAATCATCAAAATCGGTTCATAAACGACGGAGTTATCCGCGAACACACATAAAAAAAAAAAAAAAAAAAAAATATACGGTCGAATTGAGAAACCTCCTCCTTTTTTGAAGTCGGTTTAAAAACAACAACCTTTGTTCTATGACTTTTTACAAAACAAATAAAATTAACAAAATATCACTTTCTAAAATGTATGTTATTTTTTCTCATCTAGAGAAAAGCCATGGTACGTGGTTGTATTTCACTTTGCCCTAAAGTACCTAAACGTACCACGGCTATTCTCTAGATGAGCATATTTTCTTTTTTCATACATTTTAGAGTGTGATTTTTTAAACCGACTTCAAAAAAGGAGGAGGTTTCTCAATTCGACCGTATATTTTTTTTTTTTTTTTTTTTTTTTTATGTGTGTTCGCGGATAACTTCGTCGTTTATGAACCGATTTTGATGAATCTTTTTTTGTTGGAAAGGAGATATTCCAGCGGTGGTACCATGATAAGGAAACCAGGATCTGATGATGGCATCCCAGAGAAATCGAAGGGAACCTTCGAAAATCGTAGGGGCGACTAGTGCGTTTGTAATTTTTTTCATTAACTATTTTAAAGCACTACTATTTTATGAAGGTCTGGAGTCGATCTGATGATGGAGCCGAAAGACAGTCGAGGGAACTCCTCAACGATTTACAGCAATTACCTGGTGTTTGGGCTTGATTAATTTGTATTGATGAGAACTTTACACCTAGATGGGTTGTGACTGTCATTAGGGGTCTGATGATGAAGACGTAGGACAGTCAAGGGAACTCCTCAACGATTTACAGCAATTACCTGGTGTTTGGGCTTGATTAATTTGTATTGATGAGAACTTTACAACTAGATGGGTTGTGACTGTCATTAGGGGTCTGATGGTAAAGACGTAGGACAGTCAAGGGAATTCCTCAACGTTTTACAGTAGCTACCTTGTGTTTGGGCTTGATTAATTTGTATTGATGAGAACTTTACACCTAGATGGGTTGTGACTGTCATTAGAGGTCTGATGATGAAGACGTAGGACAGTCAAGGGAACTCCTCAATGTTTTACAGTAGCTACCTTGTGTTTGGACTTAATTCATTTCTATTGATGAGAACTTTGCACCCATATCGTTTATAAGTGCCATTACAGGTCTGATGATGGAGACCATAGACAGTCGAGGGAATACTTCAACGATTTACAGCAGTTACCTTTTGTTGGGCTTGATTAATTTGTATTGATGAGAACTTTACACCTAGATGGGTTGTGACTGTCATTAGGGGTCTGATGATGAAGACGTAGGACAGTCAAGGGAACTCCTCAACGATTTACAGCAATGACCTGGTGTTTGGGCTTGATTAATTTGTATTGATGAGAACTTTACACCTAGATGGGTTATGACTGTCATTAGGGGTTTGATGATGAAGACGTAGGACAGTCAAGGGAACTCCTCAACGTTTTACAGTAGCTACCTTGTGTTTGGACTTAATTCATTTCTATTGATGAGAACTTTGCACCCATATCGTTTATAAGTGCCATTACAGGTCTGATGATGGAGACCATAGTCGAGGGAATTCTTCAACGATTTACAGCAGTTACCTTTTGTTGGGCTTACTTCATAAGGTTCAATATGCCAAAATGTTCATTGGTATGGCGCCACTAAAAATCGTGAAATAAAATTAATTTTTATAAAAAAAAAAAAACCGACTTCAAAAAAACCTGATGCACTAAAAAGCCAGAAATAATATTTCTATTACCACCTCTGCCTACCCCTTCGGGAAAACCAGACGTGATGGTGTGTTATCGAGTATTTGAAGTCGGTGCCAATCTTGGTATGCCAAGTCCACCTACTATAAAAGTAAGAAGATAGATTGGCACCGACCCCAAATACTCGATAACACACCATCACGTCTGGTTTTCCCGAAGGGGTAGGCAGAGGTGGTAATAGAAATATTATTTCTGGCTTTTTAGTGCATCAGGTTTTTTTGAAGTCGGTTTTTTTTTTTTTATAAAAATTAATTGTTAATTTTTTTCTTGTTGTAAAAAGTCATAGAACAAAAGTTGTTGTTTTTGATGTCAGTAATATGCCCCTGCAAGGTTGTTAGTGTTTTACAAATAACCCTGTAGAATTGACGACAAATGTATGTCCGGAAAATTCGTGAGTTCCAGAATCTATTAGAATCTGTAACCGACCTAACTGTAAATCCTACACCCCCACTTAGTTATTACAATGTAAATTGTTTCTTCTCCAGTTAAACCGCTAACCAGTGATCCCTTTTACAGTTGGGCTATAAAATTAAAGTTTTAACTAGCGCTGACTCAGTGGAGCGGTCGTCGCGAAATGTAATTGCAAGAGATCCCATTGCATAGTGTCAGTGAGAGACGATGCAGTAAGTCAACTCCGATTGATATTACGAGACAGTACTTTTTTTTATAGGACTGCGGTGGCAAAAAAGCGTACGGCCCGCCTGATTTTAAGCAGTTACCGTAGCCTATAGACGCTTACAATACCAAAGGCATTGCTCGCACATTACCGACCTGAAGGGGAGTGGGATGAAGGGTGTGGGGGGGGGGTTGGGCTTTCGGCTCTGAATGGTTCGTTTGAGAGAAAAATATAGTATGCTACTAAGATGGCAGACAAGCGTACGGCCCGCCTGATGCTAAGTAGTTACAGTAGCCTATAGATGCTTGTAACAAAGGAATCGCTCGCACGTTGCCGACCAGAAGGGGAGTGGGACAGAAAGGGGAAGGGGGGAGGGTTGGGCTTCCGGCTTTCTGACTCATTGTATGAACGCCGCTGTAATAGCTTCTTAACGCCGATCTTCTGTGAGAGTTTGGTACTAACCCGGTCCAGCTGTAGTACATTAGCAGCAGCTTAGCTCTACCAACTAGAAAAAATAAAATAATACTATGACATACTGCTACATTTATAGATAGAACATGCCTCACTAATAACAACTGGCATCTCTTATCGCCAGAAATCATTAGACCCTTTTAGGGAATACAGTTTTTATAATGTCTTTTCATTGATTGTAAATTTAAAATGTAACGTCACGACTTTTATCCCCGTCCGGGGGTAGTCAGAGGCTTGAGTGGCCATACACCACCACATTGTGGAGGTATTAACCAACTCAAAGCCCACGTTTCACCAGATAGTCAGAACCCAACGTGACCCTTGACCGTGGTGGTGAACCTTGTCGCCGTGTATACAGGAACTGACTATTACCTAATCCCGAGGGATAGGTAGGTTTCCTCACGATGTTTTCCCTCACCGTAAATGTAAATTTGTAAAGGTTGTAAAGTTGACTCTCTGTGAGTATGTGAACTATGTAGGACCGCTGGTGGCGACGTCTTTGTTGTGCGAACAATGCACTCCTCCTTGATCTACGCGGGTCCTCCGCTGATGAGTTGCGCTGTAATCCGAGACTGCGCGCGACTACTAATGACACGGAAAAACATTCTTATTTTGTAAGACTTAGGTACCTACGTCTTGTATTCATGTGATTACTTTTGAACTGTTAATGCCTGCCTGCTCACATAACGTTGCTGTTTACATGTATAGTATTATTCTTGTTCTATTGAAAAGAAAAGAGTAAACATTGAGTTTCTTGCCGGCTCTTACGGCCTACTCTGTTTCAAAAGTAAACGAAATTTCGGACGAACTTATTTCCTACTACATTTCTCATTGAGTCCGACATTTCTTACGAACGAAAATTGTTTGACTTTTAGATTTGACGACGACGAACACGTCAAACAAGTTTCGTTCGTAAGAAACGTCGGAATCAATGAGAAATGTAATAGGAAATACGCGAATTTCGTCCGAAATTTCGTTTTCGTTTGAAACAGAGTAGGCTCTCTTATCAATGGAACGTTTTATCATTACGAACCGGTGGTAACGCTAAAATATTGTATTTTTTAAACGATTTATAAACACTACGTCTAGGTTACATGAATAAAAAAATGGACTTTGACTTGACTTTGACTTTGAACCATCTAGTATAAGTATCATCTATGATAATCGGTACCTGAAAATGCGTTACGAATAATAACGGTAAGTTTTTTGCAAAAGGTATTTAAAAAGCCGTGATTCTAAATTAACGCGGGATTATTCTGCAAATTGTATTACAGATACGCGCTTTTATTCTCACGTATTCGCAGCTCACTGCGTACCTTCAACAATGATATTAAAAATACACAAAAATAAGAGATGCTTTGCTTTTAAATGTCATAAATGAGGCCGCTATTGTAATATTATTTTTGTACTTATGGAAAAAAGTCCAATAATGGACTTTAATTAAGCAGCTCTTTAAAAAAAACTACTTTTCAATGCAATTTCACGCGTTTATTTTCACTCGGGCAATTTTATCACTCCCGCAGCGACAATATTATCTATTAGTGAACGTTCTGAAACAATTTATACAAAAATGGCGAGCTTTACGAGCCTGGCCAGAGGTGGCGATGAAACGTTCATTGCAACCTTTGTGCGACCAATACCAAAGGCATTGGTCGCACATTACCAACCTGAAGAGGAGTGGGATGAAGGGTGGTAGGGGGGGGTTGGGCTTTCGGCTCTGAATGGTTCGTTTGAAAGAAAAAAAACCGGCCAAGTGCGAGTCGGACTCGCGCACGAAGGGTTCCGTACCATTCTATAAAAACGGCAATCATGTCTGTTGTATGGGAACCCCACTTAAATATTTTTTTATTCTGTTTTAGTATTTGTTGTTACAGCGGCAACAGAAATACAAATTTTATTCTGACTTTTCGGATAGTTTTGATAAAATCTATTGCTCAATTCGAAATTGTATCCATAAAGGGCTATGGTAACTAAAGAGTGCACAGTATGTGCCAGCATTCAAGTCAATATTGATAAACACATTATCTATTTGAGTATAACCCGTTGTGGTAACAACACGAGGAAGTTTTGAATTTAAACCAATATGGTCAAAATATTTTTTTAAAGGTGCATTCTCATTAGATTCCAGTAAGTCTACATTAAAATCCCCGCACACTATAGTCGGAGGCAACGGGAGTATTCTGCCATCAAATATGACACTATGAAAGCAATACAACAATTTCCAATCGATCGAAACCTAGAGATAACGCAAAACTTGTCAATAGCAGGCGAATTTTGGTCGTGACTATATTGCGATCTGAAAAACGAAACCATAGCGCGATCTAGGAGCTCATCTAGCGTCATCTAGTGGTGCGTAGCGGTACTATTATTTTATATATTATGAGGTTCTTATTTTATATTATCTTTGTTATAGCAACAATTATTTACTCTTTGCCACCTCACTCCCATAAAAAAAACTGCTCAACATCAGGCGGGCTGTACGCTTTTTTGCCACCTCAGTCCCATAATTGTTAGTACACACCTGCAATAATAGGTACATAAAGTACACAAATAAATAAATACACATTCTGTGAAAAACTATTACAACGCCATCTATAGTTCTAATACTCTGTGCTTGAAACTCCGAATGCATTTGCAACTTGATTTACAAATATGTTTACGTACGTAAACAATGTATTTGCACAAATCAGTTTAGTGTTAACATTATTTTAATTTAAGCTGTGGGCGACAAAAAAAATGCGAATTACTCAAAAAAAAAAACAACTCATAGTAAGATTCGAACCTAATACCCACATACACGTGGACTAACGCCTTAACCATACGGCTAAGATGATCTCTAGTATTACACTCGAATTATTATACTACTTATGACACTGTAATGCCAATGATATCATAACAATGTTAGATGGCGCTACTTTGACTGGTACTATTAATTTAAAACTTATTTATGGGTCAAAAATGTAGTTTTACATTTCTTTTTTTTGTCAACAATTTATCTAAAATATGTCATAATGATCACTCATGGTTAAAATGTTAGTTTTCTCTTTATATATTGTTTAATTTATGAGTTATCAATAAAAACGCCAAAAATATCGAGTTTATTGTATGGGGACCCCCTTTATTTTTAAGTTTTATTTTATTTTTAGTATTTGTTGTTGTAGCGGCAACAGAAATACACATTCTGTGAAAATTTCATGTCTCTAGCTATTACCGTTTGTTAGATACAGCCCGCTGACAGACAGACGGACAGACAGACAGACAGACAGACAGACAGACAGACAGACAGACAGACAGACGGACAGCGTAGGCTTAGTAATAGGGTCCCGTTGGCACCCTTTGGGTACGGAACCCTAAAAACATAGTACCTATGTTACTAAGGTGGCAAACAAGCGTACGGCCCGCCTGATGCTAAGTAGTTACAGTAGCCTATAGATGCTTGTAACAAAGGCATCGCTCGCACGTTGCCAACCAGAAGGGGAGTGGGACAGAAAGGGGAGGGGGGGTTGGGCTTCCCGCTTTCTGACTCATTGTATGAATACAGCTGTAATAGCTACTTAACGCCGATCTTCTGTGAGAGTGCAGTTACCGTAGCCTATAGATGCTTGCAATACCAAAGGACTGCAAGAAATACTCGCACTTTGCTGACCTGAAGGAGAGTGGGAAGGAGGGAGAGAAAGGGGAGGGGGTGCTGAGCTTCCGGCTCTCTCACTCATCGTACGAAACGCAGCTGTAATAGCTGCTTTACGCAGATCTTCTGTGAGAAGGTGGTACTACCCCGGTCGAGCCAGGCCGTATATGAGCTGCAGTCAATTGGCTACAGCTTGGCTCTACCACCTTCAAACTATAATAGTTTCCTATTGCTCTTTCTCTTTATGTTTGTTAGATCCTGCCGACTGTGGATGTCAAATATTAGTGTTACTATAAAATGCCGTAACATTATTTTTCTTTTATTAAAGATTATTTGGGGAGTTCTAATTAAATTAGTTTAATAACGAAGTTGTATTATCATGGACTAAATCAGTACAAAATATCTCGTCGGTTATTTCAGCCGAGGGACCGGACGGTGTCAAGTCGACGGTATTACAGTCACGGAGGCTGTCCTCTACAAATAGTGTAAATCTCCAAAGAACAATAGTGTTTATTTTCACCAAACAAAGGCAACCTCTGTTGACCGTGTTATTAGGCCTGTGTTTGAGGTTGTTAAATATGGACACTAACAAATAACAAGACTTATCTTTATCTAGGTCTTTGGAACCACACAACTGGGTAGACTGAGACGGCCCTCCTTGTTTCAGAAGGCACATCTAACTGGAGTAAAATTATCGAAATATAAATTCAATTAACCGGTAATTAATTTTATTTCCTCAAAAGGCAAGTATTTTCCTTTCCTCGTTCATTGTTTGCAAAAGTATCACGGTATGAAACGATAAAAGATTCATTAATTTATGAAGATTTTTATTATTTCACCACAATGTAAGGAAAATATTTGATAAAATCTTCTCAAGGAAAATGTGAACAAGTGATGGAATCAAAGCAAATGTGAGACAGGAGTCGATGTAGCCAACAGGCTCCCATATATTTTTGTAAGGGTACGTGTAAATTATTTCTAAATATTTGAAATAGCTGTGGTAGCCGATTGGTTAAGCACACGTCTTGCGGGCTTAAGGTCCTGGGTTCAAACCCTGGCTCACACCACTGGATTTTGGTTAAGCACACGTCTTGCGGGCTTAAGGTCCTGGGTTCAAACCCTGGCTCACACCACTGGATTTTTCGAAATCTATGTGTGAATCATAACTTTAATATGATTATCACTTGCTTGCGGTGAAGGAAACCTGCATGTCTTTAGGCATGTGAAATCCACCAACCCGCACTGGGCCAGCGTGGTGGATTATGGCCTGAATCCCCCTCGCATTGAGGGGAGGCCCGTGCCCAGCAGTGGGACGTTAAAAGGGCTAAATTATTATTTTTATTTTTATTTGAAATCGCCAAATTGAAGATTGGCAAGATAATATCAGCTGGTGTGGCCGATGGGCCGCATGCTCTTGCTAATCACTTTACTTCTAGTTTGTTGTCTATCAAACAGCTAATATATCTACATCTCTAAAAAAAAAACCCTTGTAACATACCAAACACTGCATAACCATCCAACAAAATTATCTGTGTTTAACAAATTCAATGCTCCACTCCACATGAATAATGTTCGCGGTCCACTCGAGCGCCGGCCCTTAGTATTTACTCTGTCGCCCTAGTCTAGACGAGCCTCTCCAGTTTCCACTGAAACGTGCCCTAAGTCTCGTCAAGAGGCGATATTATGAGGACGAATAAAAAGTAGAAAATATTTCGTTCATCTCGTAAATTCTTTTAAAATAATTCAACATCTTGACTATGTAGAATCAGTTCGGCCTCGGCCTGTTCGGCCTGTATTTTAAGGCCCAGACATCGTATTAATTTTCTACTAGAACAGTTTAGAACAATTCAAATTATCTAATGCAAGCCTCTACATAACTTTGCGACCCTGCCTCTGTTTAGTTAAGATTGAATGGGAACTATTGGAACAAGTTTTTATTGGCTCCGATGAGCTGCCAAGACCTTTTTATTGAAAGGCCGAGGTTCAGAAACGGTCTGAGCGCTTCAAATCGCCTCTTTGTGAAAAGTTACCCATTTGATGGAACACATTCCATTTGCCGATATGTAGGTAGTTGTTTAGTAGGGGTTCGGAGAGAAGGCTTGGAGTTTTTCATTACTTCTTTGCAATATTTGTCATTGTTTTATTAAAGAATTGTTGAAGGAAAGGCTAGGCCAAGTAGGGATCAAAGGAGCGAACTAAGCGGAGCCAAGTTTGAGTTTTTGTACCAATCTTAAGATGAACAAACAGAAACGTCACAAAAAATCGGTCTATCCAATTTTGAAACTTCTACCTGTACTTGTATAATAGTTACAGAAGTTAGGATTATTTTTATGTATGCAATTTATTTTCTCATTGTCCTTACTCGGCAAGTTGTTCTTCATAGTCTATTTGAATTCCATAATTATTACTAGTATAATAGACAGTGGTAGAGCGTATATAATCAGCAATAAATCTGCGCTCGGCAGGACGCAGTCGGCTGCACATAAATTACAGTGTAGTAAGTCTTTGGAGGCTGCAAACTTGTGAATAAACTTAGACGTTCTTATAAAAATCTAAACCATATATCACACCTTGTAGGTATCTATTCAAGATTCGAGGAACAGCCTCTTTCAATAGATTTATTACTTCCCTTTACGCAACCGTATCACCGCATTATTCACAACCACGTACATGCAAATGCTTGTTATAACATTGTGAAGGGCTCCTGAATGAATAATTCGACCGGTGGTATGTTTCATTACGTATGTAACAGAGGGTTGTTCGATGACGTCAGCCCTTGTGTGGTTGCGAAATAAAATACGGAAGTATTACCAAGGCATCGTCATATTTCACTATTGAAAGGAATGGAATATAATGTTTTATTACGTTACAATACAAAAGGATGAACACAATACAAAATTAAATCAATTGACAATTGAAAAGTATTTATCTTCGTCTTATACTTATCAATAATTGAGCTTTTACCTCATCAAACATTGCTCTACATTTTCTATGAATGCAATAACGCTGCTTCGAGTTTGGAACTGGAATTATTAAAAACTCATAGTAGTAGCCAAGTAGTTACTTACAAAGGATTATTTACAAAGGATTTTATTATCATAATAACACTTGGCAAACACTAGGACAATGTGATATTTAATGTTAGAATAAATAGTAACATGAAGATTTCTAAATTTCTAGTCTCATGTAAATGCATCACACTTGGCGAGGGACTGGTGACGTCGCCAGTCGGTCGCCAGGTGTGTTACCTGTCATCATTTCAATGCAAATTGTTTGGCTACGGTAGCTGGCGACGTCGCCATGGATACCCGGTGTGTTATGACCCTTAGTTTCCTCTTGAAATATTCCGTGTAAGGAGGCCGAATCACTTATCTAGATGATTTTCATTCAATTTTCATTCGTCAATGATTATAGCACATTCAATAAAAATCATCTGCCGTGCCAATAACATTATATCGATATCGAATCCATATTTCCGCATGGAAGACAAGATCAAAGCGCATCGAGTGAAGGCGGCAGGGAAGGAATATCTCACACATTCCGACCGCGCCGATATTTGACTCCGACGCGACGCGATGCACGGAACTTGGGAGAATTCTTTGAAATTGATCTGTTCCGCATTACGCGTCGCCTTGTTTTGTATGGCCTTAATGCGTTGAAAGTTTCCGGGATATTTTGTTGATAAAAAGCTGTGAAAATGAAAGATTTGAATCTATTTCTTTTCTTTCCTTATTATGTCGTAGTTAACAAATACAAATTAAGTCCAATCCAATCCAATCTAAATAATGGTACTTAATCTGGTGGTACGCACACTAAACTTGACTAAACGAATTGTTTTGCGTTTCTTCTCACGATCGTAATGCATGAGGAAGACAATATGTTAATTCGTGTCGAATTTAGTTTAGTCGTAGTTTGTAGCCACCAAAATAAGCACCATTGTCTGTCCAAGCATGATTATGACCCAAAATTCCACTGCTTATTACTTCACACATCAAGACGACCCCTGACCGAGGAAATATCACTTCACTGGAGACTTACGACCGGACTAGTTACACCGACAGTTACTTAAAATTTATTTCCTTAGCTAAAAGATTCTGTTTATTGTTATGAAATGAGGTATAAAGGCAGTAAAGTCCTCGTCACCAAATGTTAAAGTTCTAGTAATTTAGATCTAGAATCTCTTGTTTACGATTATGACTGAACATTAATAGTTTGATAGTTATGACTTGTGTCCATTGCAGCACATGAAACACATGGCTCGTTTATATAAAACAATGAGCTAAATAAAGTGCGAGTGTACTTCTAAATTGTATTGTGTACCATGATTATAATTATCCCGTGATGGATATTTTATCAGACAGTAATCATTAGGCTCCACTGTAATTAGATCGCCAATAACAACTATGAAAACATCGCGCTAAACTATGTACAAACTACGTGAGAGTATTTTGACCAAAACGAAATATTATTAGTGGCGATCAACCTGTAATGGACATTAAACCTGATGTCAATAATGTTAAGGTTCAAAGTTGGGTGTGAAGAATTGGTTTATGGGCTGTTAAAGTATAGTAGTAAGTTGTGCGTGATAATAGTGCCATTAGAAGCAAAAATCCCGTCTTTTGTTCTTGCAAAAGTTCGCCGTCGGCACTTAGTGACGAACATCTATTTCATCAGAATTTTGCAGAAGCCTGCCTTTTATACAAACTTGTTTAGATATAAAACATTTTCTTACGCCCTTATCCGACAAGCAATCGTAAAGATTGCAATAAAATTTGTTATGGACGCAATAAAAGGATTTTCATTTATGAAATTGTATTTCTATATAACTGGAAATTCGTTGGTTATCGAGATCGCGTATAAAATGTCAATTCTATTAATTTTATGACGAATTCATTGGTATCTATTCTGTGTCGTTTTGAACTTTATTGAACTCTGAAGCACAGTTTTGATACTTACTACATGATTGATCCCTACTTATCTTATTGCTATAAGTTTAACATAGTTTAACTTGCACACTCCAAAGATATACCAGCAGTCGTAAAAACACTGACATTATCTTCAAGGCTGTCTTCGGGATATTTAGACTACCTGGACTTAACACAAGTTCATTGACGAAGCAGTAAATAGAAAATAGGCTCGTCATAGTACCCACTCGTTTCATGGTGACGTAGATGTACAGTCTAACTAATAATAAAATGATGGTTCGTGTAACATAGCCCTTCCCTAACTGCACCGAGCCCGCGCCGCTAATGTCCAGTGCGCGCAGTGAATAACAACTAGGTTTGCCAAATAAACAGTGGTTTCATACATCGCGCCGTTATTGCCAGCGTTGCGCGCGTTATATATTACACGGTAATAAATGTAATCTTTTTGTAAGGCGTTTGTTATTCCGAGTGTGTGCTGACTAATGCTTACGTTTTCTTTTCTACAGCCAAATGATTTAATACTTTGGTATAAGTACCTAGTGGTCTGGTATAAGGCCTGGTCGTAGAAGGATATCGTGGTTTAAAAACTTACGACAGAGGTTCGACAAGGCAACACCATAACTATTCCGAGCTGCAGTCTCTAAAGTGGAAATAGCTCTAATGATTGCCAACCTCTGGTTGGAGACGGCACTGTAAGAAGAAGAAGAAGTAGTGGGAACTTAATCCAAAGGCAAATAACATAATTTTTTAGTGTAAAACAGATTATAAACTCAATCTTGACTTCAAAGAGTTGAGTAGGTCGTCATAATTATTGGAGGAGAGATTATCAAATTATTTTCATCGAAGGACTTCTTTCATAGGAAGCAGTTACATCGTTGTGGCAGCTATTAGTACGTAGTGTAATTTGACGTTCCTAGTAATGAAACTCAGGGGAATTCAAATCATTGGAAATAATTATTATTTATATTTCCATTGTGACGCTAGCATTCCAAATTGAACTGGCTATGAACATGTCAATAATATTTGTTCACCAATCAGTCACCGACACGGGCGACACGGCTGAATATTTTTATTCGTGCGCCCTATTGGAAGAACGGAAAAATCCATTTGGGATTTGCTCACGAGTGAGAAAAAACAACTGCCACATGCGGCACTGATTGATGAAGTAAACAAAACGTTCCAAATAAATAAGCTATTGTAATTTATTTATTATCTAAAACGTTCTTTGATTTCCAAAGACTTATAATGGACCTGCACAGTCTTGTTTCAAGATAGATGCAGTATAACATATAAAATCCTTTGAATAATATATCAAACAGAGAAACCATAAAAATTGCTGATAATAATTAAAATATTACCTCCACAAATTAAATTGAACACTAAATTCAGGGTGTTGTAGTTGAGTTTAATATTGAGTGTAACTGACATCATTGTAAATAACAACAAGCTCAGTTGGTGAAGACGGTTCTAAAGACGTCGCAAGCTGGTAATCGTTCAGACGGAAGTAACCGAGAGCCCCGTGGTGCTTTTAGGGCTACTAGTAAATATAAAGAAAATTATTCAGGAAAGTTCTTCGGTTGTAGCAATTTTCGCAGATATATGTCAGCACAATACGAAATTAATTTGTGTATATAAGGTTAAATGGAATAAATAGAAAAGAAAAAAGTTATGGAAAATTACCCGAGTCAGTATTTTCGTCTGACATCCCTACTACGACAGCGAAAGTAACTGCTTATGACAGAAGAACGGATTACACAGTACTACTCTTTACATATCTTATGACAATAGTTTTTCTTGATTTTGGCTTTCAATATTCGCATCAGAAACATTGAAGGAAACAGTATGCATCCTATTAATATTGTAATTAGACTCAATTTTGAACCCCATCTCGTCGCAATAAATTGAATGTTCACGGTAAAGTTGAATCGTAAAACGTTTAATAATACCCTGTAGAGGCCCAGTTTTAAGCAGAATTAAGTAATGTTTAAACGTTTAATTTACGGCTGAAATCACAGAGTTTGATGAGCGTGAAATGGTTAATAAGGCACTTTTTAACTTGAGTTTTCTAATAGAAAAGTTTAAAATAAGTTATTACAAGCCTCTTAATAACAATTTGGATAAAATATTACCTATTTGGTATTAACATTGATATCAGACGAATCTAACCTTGTTTAAAGGTTCACGTGTCTTCTCAACATCCCATTCGAATCCATATCCTACAGCGGCAAAATTAAGGTGTATTTTCCTTAGTATGATGTCTGTTCATGGATTTTTCCACACATTTTCTCTGATTTCCACGTTTGACGCGCGACAAATATACATTTTATCGCGACGTTTATTATGTGACGTTGATTTATGAACCGACTACAAGTTAATATAGTGAAAAAGGCACAATAAAAAAACACGATTAAAATAACCCACTGGCGAATTTCAACTATGTCAATATATACGTAGGACTTAATTCGATCTAAATCTATATATGACGTGTAGTCAGAATTTGTAATAATATACTTTTAAGGCATCATCATCAACCCTAGTGGGTATTATTTCGCCGACTTTGGATCTAAGTCACTCGAAATTATGGATTTGGATTCAATTCCTAGTTATTGTTGCTGTGAACAGCAGTGTTATCAAACGCTATACGTACTTGAAAACGGAAGCCTTACGTTTTAACGAATTACTTTCGCCACATGCTAAAATGCGCGCGACGCATCAACATTTCGAAAAATCTAAATGTCGATGTTTCAATATCGCAAAAACTCAGCGATAGTCTATAATCTCGAAAGTTAATAATGTTAATTTTCATAGTTATAACATCCACATGAAAACACTCTTGTTTCCACCAAGAGATTGATTTTCTAAGCCGTATATAACAGTTGTTTAGTGGGTGCTTCACCAGTTAAGTCAGTTGTTTCTCAAATAAATAACACGGCTCGTTGGTCTCCACGCGGAGGGAAACTCGGTTGAAACGCTACGCCCTTTTTGTAGCGGGCGACCTGTACAAGTCAGAGGGAGGCTTGGAAGTCCGCACATACACAACTTTGTTAGCTCGTAAGTCGGGCAAGGAACTGCGGTAAAATATTTAGGGTAAACACACTTACGAGATTTGGAATGGAGTTTCAGAAGACTGGATTCCAAGGAATGTCTTTTCTGTCCGATGCTCATCAAACTTTTCTCTTTCTAATTACTTTTTAATCACTCTGATACTTCATAGATAAGATTTTTTATAAAACGTTTCATTGAAGCACGGTCGTGAAGCATGTAGGGCGTCGTAGTGGACACCGCAGTGTGTCGCACAAAAAGCGTCCGATGACGCCCCACACCACACGCTCGGGCGCTCACCCCTCTTTAGTTTTCATGCTACAGACCTGAGTAATAAGCTGACTGTTTAATTCATTTGCTCACACTGCGTTGCTGCTTTTAAGACTGTACCTACATCAACATTGGTTTTCTATTGAAAATAATAACCATTGCGTTTCTTGCCGGCTCTTCTCAATGGAAGCAGCATTACGAACCGGTTGTGGTCTGTATTATAACTATTCATAAGTGCTATTTTTTGGCTTTAATTAATGAATGTAACTCGCTAAGTCATCGATCATCTTTTTATCATCAGTTTCTACGTTTTACCACTAGAACTTAGGAACACAAAAAAAGGTTTATTCATTATCGTAGGTACTCATTTCCGTTCTGCCCTTAACTCAGTTCAATTAGTAGACTCAAATTCAATTAGTAGACGTAAAATTTTACACTTAATACATCCCAGTAGGTACCGCTTTGTTTCAATGTGTAGATGGGATGTTATCACGAAAATCCCGGCTTCCTGGTAGCTAGTCGCCTATCACTCGTGTGCTGTTTCCGCCCATCGCCCGAGGTGGTCTAGTGGCGGTGCAAATATTTGTCCAGCGTAGCTCTCCGCGTTCCCTGTCATCACGATGTGTCTCGGCCCGTGTTTAGTCAATTCGACAACAAAGTTTAACGTCTTATGGCTATGTTGAAAATGTAAACCATTTACTATAGTTACAAAGAAAACTAAATTATTCCAGATTTTATTTCTCTCTTTTCGTTTAGAAAAAGTAGCATTAATTTTACTGAAAAATTTTATTGGTCTCATAAGTTTGATACATAAAGTTATTATTATTAATAAAAACCGTCCAAGTCCGTGTCGGACTCGCACATAAAGGGTTCCGTACCACTGTAGAGTAAAAACTTCAGAAATATCAGGTTTCTCGTATGGGGACCCCCTTTATTTGTGAATTTTATTTTATTTTTAGTATTTGTTGTTGTAGCGGCAACAGAAGTACACATTCTGTGAAAATTTCAAGTCTCTACCTATTACGGTTCGTGAGATACAGCCCGCTGACTAACGGACAGATAGACGGACAGCGGATTCTTAGTAATAAGGTCCCGTCGGCACCCTTTGGGTACGGAACCCTAAACTACAAAAAACCCTGGAGCACTAAAAAGCCTGAAATAATATTTCTTTTATCACCTCTGTCTACCCTTTTAGGAAAATCAGGCGTGATGGTGGTTCCCACTACATTCATTGATGTATTTTATAGTTTCACAAAATAGCGTGCCTCTACGTTGGGCGCTATCTACTACGAACGCGGCCATTTCACTGAACACACTTTTCCTTTATTGCCAAATAAAAGGATATCGGCAATTACCGTTTTGTTGGGCGTTCAGATAAATGTCATTTAGATAAAGAACGGACGCACTTTACCACTTCATAACCGAAAAGAGCAAACTTATGTACAAGTTGACTGTTTTATCCCCATTCGGGGGTAGTCAGAGGTTTGAGTGGCCATACACCACCACATTGTGGAGGTATTAACCAACTCAAAGCCCACGTTCACCTGATAGTCAGAACCCAACGTGACAGGTGGTGAACCTTGTCGCCGTGTATACAGGAACTGACTATTACCTAATCCCGAGGGATAGGTAGGTTTCCTCACGATGTTTTCCCTCACCGTCAGCGAACTGTAAATTATGCACATAGATGAAAATTCATCCATTGGTGCATGCCCCACCGGGGATCGAACCTGGGACCTTCCGATTGCTAGCCCAACCTGTTCACCCCTAGGCTACAGTCGCATTATTTGATAAACATAATACACTTTCTAATATTTTCTAAGTTCTACGCAAGCTCTACAGAGATCTCAATTGAACTGTGAAATAATTAGATGGTATTTAGGGGACAAGCGACGACTCTCTTGCGGAGGCAAGTCTCGGCTCTAGTCACTCTATCTCTAAGACTTAGGGAGTGATAATTCAATTTATATTCCGGCTTGTTGTGGCTCGATTGTGTGAAGTGAATGGAGACAGTGATGACGTCATCAATCAGCGTGTTTGCCTTGCGCCCGTATATTTGCTCACAGCGACCGAGTGCTCGGTAATCCACTGGTTGTAATTGTGTTGTCGACAACCGGGCGGGAATATCGTATGATTGTCTGTAATACCGTTACATATTTGCATAGCTCGTAATTAAGACGATACAAGAAAAAAATGAATTTTAGTTTCGGGGTGTGGCTAGCGTCGCGTGAGCTGCCGAAGGATATATCCCTCTCGCTTAGCTAGGACAGAACAGCTATGGAGTAGACTATAGTATAGTTATTTTTTGAAGGAACAATATTGTTTAATTCGTACAATTAAAATAATATGTCCCAGTGCACCTTTTAAAATAGATGAAATGGATGAAAATATTCAAATATATTTTTTTCGTTTTATATGGGATTTTTATGTCGAGTGTATTTGAAAAAAATAATTTAATTTCTATGTTGTTTTTATTGCTGAAGACAAAGTAAGTCAAAAGAAGACAAACGATACCTACAATATGCTGATAGATACGTATAACAATATTTCGATCGTATAATAGCCTATAACCAGCGGACGATCCAGACGCGTCCAACGATATCTCATTAGTCAAATTATTATGATAAAAATAGTTTGGACGTTATACGGGAGCAGATGAACATACATACATATCGGTCAAAATCATAACCCTCCGCCAACCGTAGTCGGGTAAAAATGTACATACTCTGTGTCAGTGACTGACTGCCGGATATGAGTATCTTTTTTCATGTTTCGTAGGCAAAGGAATACTTTGGTACTTAACTTCGATGCCGATCATGAAGTCATCAGCGTTGTCATAATATTTATTTTTACCATATTTAATTTATTTTTTAATTTAATTTTCAGTTTTTATTAATTTTATTGATTTAACCATGCATTTATTTATTGTTTATCTTTTTATCTTTATTTTTTTATCTATCAAAATCACCCTTAGACTGGTTACCGCCACAGGTGACAAGAGGGCTGGCTCTTTCCTTGCTCAAAAAATTCGCTTGACAACAGGAACAGCTTGAATACAGGGAGGACATGCAGCCAGTATCCCACGCGGACGGTATTTGTTTAATTAGGGGTAGGTTTTTATTTTATTGTATTTTATTTTAATTTATGTTATATTATATTGTATTTTAATGATAAAACATGAAAAATAAAAAATATTTTTTTATTTGTTTTAATTTAATTTTACTTTTATTTATTGTTTTATATTTATTGTGAAATTATAATAATTTTAATAATCAATATTGGACTATATCTGAAACATATACATTGAATTGAATAATTTAAATACAAAAATTATCACATTAACTCGTTAAATCACGGTTTACACCCGCTAGAACGAAAAAGATCCTAACATGGTAGGTAGGACCTGAGGGTTGGCCAGTTAATTACTTAAAATACACTATATTTATTTCAAGAAAACATTCATAAGATCTGAAGGCGTCGGACTCGCACATAAAGGGTTCCGTACCACCGTAGAATAAACACATCAAAAATATCAAGTTTGAGACTTGATATTTATTTTTAAATGTTATTATATTTTTAGTATTTGTTCTGCACCGGCAACAGAAATACACATTCAGTGAAAATTTCAACTCTCTACCTGTTACGGTTCGTGAGATACAGCCCGCGCTGACAGACGGACAGACAGACAGACGGACAGCGTAGGCCTAGTAATAGGGTCCCGTTAGCACCCTTTGGAACCCTAAAAAGTAGCCTATGTTCTCCGCCAAGACCCAGTCTATCTCCATACCAAAATTCATCAACATTGGTTCAGCGGTTTAGCCGTGAAAAGGTAACAGACAGAGTTACTTTCGTTTATAATATAATAGATTGAATAGGACGGACAAACATTTTCCTATCCATATCTGTAATGTTATTTTTTACGATAATTTATTGATGTATGATATATTTATTACTTGCCCATCCATACCTACAACAAACGCAATAAAGCGACTCCATTGTTTTGACAAGCAATGTATTCCCACTGTCGGCCCAAGACCATGCTGCAAGTATATAACAGTAAGCGAAATAGGGAGTTTTTACAGAAATGACACGAGTAACTATGAAATGACAAGAGATGACACAAAATGACAAGAGATGACACAAAATGACAAGAGATGAAAAGAAATTACACAAGACAAGGAAAAGCAAACGAAAATCACGCTGCAGTGCAGGTCGTAGGTTCGATTCCTGCCCAGGACATGCATTTGTGTGCATGAACATGTCCGCATGTCCCGAGTCTAGGTGTAATTAAGTGTATATTTAGTTTGTATTTACAAACAAAAAGTAGTATATGTAGTAATATCAGTTATCTGGTTTCCATAGTACAAGCTCTGCTTATTTGGGATCAGGTAGTCATGTGTAAAAGAATTTCCAAGGATATTTATTTATTTATCATAGGCGTCGGCGGACTGTAAATACTGTACTGTACCTGTAATGTGGCACGACCGTAATATTTTTTCGTAATATTTTTTAAAAAATCCTTCACAGGTCCGACGTCGAACAAGTCCGAGCGGACACTGACAATACAAAGTTAGAGAGAGACATGGTTAGTTCAAGTACTTAAAATGTGAGATGGCGATATTGTGCGCGCGCTCGGAAATAAACAACGTAAGCGCCAAACCACATTTACTTGAATTAAAAAAAAACTACTTCATGAATTAAAATATGGTTGAAGGGTAGTTTAGATATCATTATTTGCTATGTTTTAGAAATAATTTCGTGATCTAAATCGTAAAAACATCGTGGTAGCAAGGAAAATTGTAAATAATTAGAGCTCATTTCATAAAAAAATTTTATCGAGAAAATTTCATCAAATCGTGATTTGGATTTAAAGATACTCAAGATAATATAGTCAAAAATCATACATCTAAATATAAGATTCCTAGTCCACATACTTACTTAAAGAAAAAGTAGAATAGAAAATCAACCAAATTTC
The DNA here is from genome assembly GCA_947859195.1 of Drymonia ruficornis. Classification (NCBI taxonomy): domain Eukaryota; kingdom Metazoa; phylum Arthropoda; class Insecta; order Lepidoptera; family Notodontidae; genus Drymonia; species Drymonia ruficornis. The sequence continues at coordinate 385,523 of OX401910.1, read as the reverse complement.
GAACCCTCCTCTTAAAACAGACTGCTGAAAGAGCTGTTTTTAAAAACGTTAACATTCTTCGTATACTTGAACAATAATTCTCTAGTCTTTCGAAATAAAATATTATTTTAATTAAGTTTTTAGGCGTCGTCAAATTCAATAAACTAATCATTGACGACGCTTCGAAGCTGACAAAAATGGTTTTTCATAAACATCCCTCGATGTTGAACATGCACTCATGAACTTAATAAACTTTACGCAAGGATATTATAATAATTTTATTTGTAACAACAAATAGTATTCATTACAATTGTATTGCAGAGAATAATAAATGTATGCTATTTACTTGTTGGTGTTGGAATGCAGTATCTCAGAGAGGCAGGTCCCGCGGCCGAGTGGCGACCCGCGATAGGCCGCGCCATCCCGCGGTCACTATACTTACCAACTCTCAAAAAAGTTGAATCGCCTAAGCCCCTACAGTTGGAAGAATACTGATAATGTAGGCTGTCACAGCGGACTTAACGAGGTACAAAGAGGTGCTTTTCAAGTTTAAGGATTTAAATATGAGAGTGTGAAACAGAGTTCTTATTTTGTTCGCTCCCATTTTGGAATTCATTAAATTGCCTTCCCATCTTTGTGATGTGTGGTTAACACGCACAGCTATTTTGAGTTATTCGCTCCAAATAACAGTTTTCAGAAAATTTTTATGTCAAAACTCTTTTAAATATGCTTATCGCATCGCCCTCATCAAACCACGTGCAATGGCAGTTGTAGGTTTCCAAAATATCGAAATGACTTTTTTAGTTATTCGACTTCCGAATAGCAGTTTCGGCCTTAAATTTTTATTTCCTAAAAACTCTTCAAATGGAATTACAAAGAAGTATTGTTCTGAAAAAAAAACCTCATATTCCTATAAATTTGTGGACTAAACGTCTGGTATAAAGAAACTCACAAAGCCTAGTCTCCAACAGTGTTCATGTGTCCCCACCGTAGTCCGAGCCCGGTCATATGCCGAGCGATAATGCCGGCCTTTGTGGCATCTCTTTTTGTGCTTGCCCCTTTGTCAACATGTTTTTGCTCTATTTTATTCATAGAATATTACTCTATTTTATTCATAGATTATTATGTTGTGTAACATAGCTCTATTGCCGATCACAAAGTTGGGTGATTGAACAGTAATAACATTTTCAAATCAAGTTGCGTTGCTACGCCGACGTAGCAGTAGCTACGGAGTGCTACGTGTGCTACGATATAAACATTATCTATGTCAATCCCCACAATTATATTTTAAAGTTCTCGTTGATATCTTTTCAATTGAACGTGAAAGTTGCACACGAGGGAGGGTCGCTTTATTGCAGTGTGATGCGAATCTTCCTAGTGGCGGAAATAGTGTTCCCGTTAGAGACCGCTCCACGACTTTCAAAGTACTTAATACAGCATTGGCACGTGACTTTGTTCGTATTAAAAACAAGAAGCAATTACCATATTATATTTTTATGTTCCTCATGCCTTTGAACTAAGAACAAAGGTCATATTAATTAATTTTATCATAAAAGTATGAAAAGAAAATATAATTTGGCAAACATTATGTTAGCTTTGAATAAAAGATGAACATCTGGAATGAGTTTCTGAAATAAGTAATTGTTTTTATGTTAAAGAATTCCCTCGAGGCCCAAATCTGTGTCTTTGAAGTGATCATACTTAACTTTTATTTCAGTTGGTCGTATACTAAATGTTTTTATTTAAATGGATACTGACAATATTGAGGTAATTGTAATCCAATAAAAAACTAAATTAAATGTACCTATTAACTTCTTGCCTTGTTATTGATATATCGAGTTCAATACAAATTCTGTTGTGGAATAAGATTACACAATATATCTGAATATTTTATTATGTTGCCCCACTTTCATCTAGAGTTTCCCCAAGAGTCCTTATTCTGAACCGTTAAGATATAATATTGAAACCCATGGACAGGCCACATCCTCGTCGTTTACCGAGTAGTCGATAACTGCTCGAAGTGTCCCATCCCCCCTTCCCTCCCCGTCCTCTCCCTCGGGGTATACTTAGCACCTACAGACACATAAGAGGACTGCACAACCTCGAACTAACTATACTTATCAATGAAATAAGCGATTCTCAACTCTATAACCCGAGGTTACTTGTGAAGTGTATCGCATTACGGCAGGTTTCACGGAGCCCGTAGGACCTTAGTCCAATAAATTGTTACAGGAATTGAATTTAAAACTATTGTATATAGGTGGTCTAGGCTATCGTAGTGGATATTTAATTTCGCTACCGTGTTTTGATGAAGTGAAATGTGCTGAAAAATATAATCCAATTCCTAAGTAATTTCACTTCTAAAACATTCGTAAGGTAAAGCCGTAAATGTCAATATAAATTATGTAACGTACTCGTGCTTTTCAGTCTGAAAAACATTACCCTAATGAAATGATGAACCATCTCATTTTCTAAGAACCGGAATATTTCCTTAAATTATCGAGAGATTTTGATCGCATTCATCTTATTTTCCTCAATTGAACTGATCGAGCCCCAAAGCGACCCGCGCCGTCACTGTGAATGATGGGAACGCAATATAATTTACGAATATTTCAAAAGGTCTTTTGAAAAGCACTTATAATTAATTTAGCGACAGTATTTTTTTATTAGCTTCCTTTAAATAAGGCAAATTTCTTCTAAATCAATGTGAGTTCCAGGATAATTTAGCTTTCCAACGGGACTAGCCGAGGATTCAACCTTGGCGGAGAAACAATAATGAGTGAGAGTGTGTGATAGATCAACTAGGTATTATTTAACTTAAGTTGCTTTTGCTTGCAAATTCATAAGGGACTGACTCACTATGAATATCAACAAGGGAATTCCTTAAAATACCTACCTACCTAGAGTAAACCCCGGACTCAGTAAGTAATAATAATAATATCCTGGGACATTTTTTACACACGGCTTCTTGATCCCAAACTAGGCTGAGCTTGTACTATGGAAACCAGATAACTGATATTACTACATATACTATTTTTTATTTGTAAATACATACTTAATATACATATACACCCAGACTCGGGACATACAGACATGTTCATGCACACAAATGCCTGTCCCGGGTAGGAATCGAACTTACGACCTGCAGCGTGAAAGGCGCCTCCGCGCCAACCACGCTAACGGGCCCGTCAAGTGCTCGAATGGCCACGATTTGTTTCAACTTTTATCGCCTCTGGTACAACGCGATAAAATTTTATGTCTCTGTGTAATATAGTGCGGCGTGTCGAGCGATGCGCGTGCCACTACCTGCGAACTTGTTCACGTGACTGTAAATCGTAGGAAACGCACGATCCGTACGAATGATGGGCTTTCAACGACAGTATTGCATTGCAATGGCCATAAAGTATGGAAATCAGCGTGTTTTACGGGGTCATGTCAAGCTTAAAAAGATCTCCCTCGCTTTCGTATCAATCAATATTGTTAAAAAGTATTTGGGAATGACTACGTGTAGTGCTTGCTTCCGGGGTTGTGACATAACAGTGAAACCGAATTACAGACGCAGAAAGAAGTGCGAATTACGAGTTGGAAATATAAGTACCTACACTACCCTGACGAACTTACAAGTTCTCTTTTGCAATAATAGTATTTTATAAAAAGTAAGTGCACCATAGTAGGTTTATATAAGCGTGAGCTCATTACAGATCCCTCGAGTGCGTTATAATAAAATTTTCGAACAATTCCGGGCAGATTGTTCCTCGAAGTTTGTTTTGGTTCCGAGAGCGCTCCGCTCGGTGGTAATGCGTAATTACACGAAATTAATGTGTCAGCATTATGTTTCAACTTTCTTGTTTGTACATTTACCACGGCTTGATATGTATTTAATTACATATCATGTTTGTGTATCGAGATCGTCTTTCTTTGATAGTGATATTTGTTTCGTATATTTTGCTCATGTTTAATTCTGGTAAAGTATACTATGAACTACATAATTACAACACGTTGTACATAGGAGGTGCTCGGTCATATTAATCTAATTACACACGTTTATCTCACTATTTATTACATTGTTAAAAGGTTATATTAGGTACCTATTAAAATAGTTTATCCACATTGTAAACACGTTGTGATGGATTTTTATAATGACGATTCAGTTCACAAGAATTCTATTTCTATCGGCAAATGGTATTTGACTAAAGCAACGAAATCAAGATCCAAAAAAAACGTTCACTGTAAAGGTTTTTATCATTCTGCGACAGGTCCTGCCGAGAATATTCCGTGTAAATTGAAAAGTTTCTTGGAGTCTGTCCACTGTCTGGGCGTGGAGCCACAAGATGTGATAGTGTACCTATTAAGAATCGCGGCCATCTGATAGGAATTAAAAGATTAGCTCCCAACTTGCTGTAGTTTGCTGAAAAGTAGATTTCCCGAAAATATTAAATTTAATATCAATTCAGAATGTCTCCGACCAAGTCTAGCAAGTGACGCAGAAAGCCTAAAATATCCTGACAACTATAACTCTACCATGACCGCATCTTTACGCATGCTAGCCGCTCGCGTCTATGTTAAATAATTGTGTGATGTGTAGCATATTGGTTCACAACGCATATTGGAAAACAAAATGAATGAAATGCCGCTTAGCACACAAATTTGTATCTCAGTGCCAATTTTGTTCAACAGTAATTAGGTACAAAATTATTCTAACATGTTACGCTGAGTATTCTCGCGGCCCCAAACGCAAAGTGCGCCGTAGTAAAGGACGGTATAAAACAGTCGGACGAACTCAGCTGGAAACTCGTCCTTACACATAATTGCACACAATTTATATTCAGCAGGTACGAGCGGAGTTCCACGGGACGAGATTGGGACAATACTATTGGAAACTTACTTACTGCCTACTACGCACTTAGCTGCTTTGTTTAGTCCACGGATTTACTGAGTTATTTTTAGTTTGGTAGGACAAAATAAGTTGCAATATAATGACTACCGTGGCCTTTTAATCCTCGTCTCGTCTTGAGGGTTGAACAGAAATTGGAATTGAAGAATGTTTAATTTAGATTATGTGTCCTATCTTCGTGGTCATTGTGACTCCATTGTATGTAAATTAAGATTGACTTATGATTTTTATTGACTTATGACTTTTTAACTAAATGTAACGTGACGACTTTTATCCCCATTCGAGGGTAGTCAGAGGCTTGAGTGGCCATACACCACCACATTGTGGAGGTATTAACCAACTCAACGCCCACGTTTCACCAGATAGTCAGAACCCAACGTGACAGGTGGTGAACCTTGTTAACTAATGATTATAAAAGGTCTCTTTGTTTATAGCCTGGACTGTAAAAGTTAGTTAAAAAACGAACGGAAAGAATCTGTTGGCCAGGTGCGCCTGTCGGCCCCGCAGTACACCTGTCAGCGTCAGGTTCGCGACGCTGCGGCCGTTTTTATTGGCTTTTGTTCAGCGAATCCGATTGCACCGCCCATGACTGCGTGCGATGTTGACGTTAAGGATATTTGTTATTATTCAGCATCTATAAAATTAAAATGCCTGGTATTCTTTAAGGGCCTCCGCAGACTAGCTACTTTTAGCATCGGCGACCGGCGATTTTGTGACGTATCGATGCTGCGTCGCGTTTCTTCGAGCGCGAACGAGCGAGACGCAGCATCAAAATCGCCGATCGCCGATGCTAAAAGTAGCTAGTCTGCGGAGGCCCTAAAAGGAAGGAAAGGTGTTGTACCCATATTCCACATCCTATTATTGGGTCTAAACCTAAGAAAAATTTGGTCCGAGTACACCATCCCACTATCGGCTTGTAAGAGCAGTGAAGGATTGTTGCCAGTTAATCAAACATTCGATGACCTCCGACGACCTGTTAATATGTCGGTTAACACGGCCCTTAAACGATGTTACTTTCTTCAACAACCTATTAATTTCCGGCTGACTCGCAGTTTTATTATAAAAAGTTCAGCCTCTACTGCTGAATAAAAAATTCTATTTTCAACCTTTTAGGAGTACCAAGTTGGTATCTAATCCAAACCTTCGACACATGTAGACAATTTATCGTCAAGTGTACGGAAGCCCACTTTTACGGCGTCTCCCTAATGCCCCACTTAGGACGCGCCGTTCGTACCCGTTTATAGTCCGTTTTAGTGCGCGCCCGCGCATCGCCGCGGTTTATATTGCACTTGTGTACCCTAGCGATTGAAGACAGGGGTTTTGATTTAATGATTGGTGTAGTCTAGCGGTGAAACAATAGCTACAGCTTTGAGAGATCGCTGTTATAAAATAAAAATGCTTTTGACGTCACTATAATTTCAGCTGAAAGACGTCCACTGATGGACATAGGCCTGTAGCCCGATTCACGTAACCAAAACCGTAACGATGTCTCAGCGATATAGTCGTTGATAGCCTTTTCGTATTACAAAAAGTCTATCAACGACTATATCGCTGAGACAACGTTACGGTTTTGGTTACGTGAACCGGGCCACTGGCCCAATGTTTTCCTCAACGACCGGTCCTAAAGTAATGAAAATCCGCAGCGAATATTAAAGGAGTAATAACAGTGTTGCTGGTGCAAGCGGCAACAAAGACACTTTGTAAACAGCAGCCTGCGCACAAAGTGGGGAACGCGAACGCCGCGGGCGGGACCGCCGCAGCGGCAGCGGCGATGGAAACTAAATTAAACTGTTCGCAACGTACAGTTGCCTAGTTGATTCAACGGGGCTAGACATAGAATAAATAATAATACTACGTCTCAAGTGATACAACTAGCATAGGCGCGAATTTTGTTGGACTGGCGGCAAAATCAGACGTGGCAGCTCTTTTGTTTTTACACGACTGCCCAAAAAAAGGAGTGTATATTGTGTATAGTGTATAGGGTTCATGTATGTTTGTTTGTTTGTTTGTATGTATGTATGTGAGATTCTTTATTCCACCATAACTTATAAATGCCTGAACGGATTTAGATGTATGGGGTATCGTTATAATCCTTACATAATTCCGGGGTAACACTGGATATATTATTTTTGAAAAAAAAAAAACTATGTGGCGGCATTATGGCTCAATTTTCAAATGAGAAAAAAATATTTTTTTCTTCCATTATTACAATATGGGTATCAAACTGAAGGCCTTAGAATTTATAGGCATCATTTAGCATAGCTAGGGTGTACATGCAAAACAAACATTTCATTTTTGGCTACTGTCACTAAACTGCATAAAATAAAAATTACATAAAATATTATTTTTTTAAATTTTTTTTTTTTATAACTTTGACTCACTTTCTGATTAATATAATCAAAGCTCTCTTTACGCGTAGTGTCTGCTTTGTGTGCAGGGGTTTTCAGACATTAAAAGCACCGACCAAATGAAATCTAAGTCTGTTCAGCCGTTCTTACGTGAAAGTTGTCAGCACGTTGAACAAGCGTACCTACACTAAAACCCATTTTCATTTAAATAAAACGTTTAAATTGTTTAAAATGTAGAATGTTTTCTTTTATTAGCAAAATTAAATCGGATGTTATTCTTTCGTAGAACTAAACAAACACTATGTAGACACTCCACATTTTTCAACCTCGCAGAACAGTGGCGAAAGAAACGGAATAAAATAATAGAATGATGAAACCTGCTCCCCTACTATAGTCAGCATATAACTCACTTGTTATTTAGATGGTACTAATTATGAAATTCAGCTTTTATCTACTTCTTAGAAGTACTTTCAAGGTCAATAAGTACCTGTAAAATGAGTTAGATGGTTCTATTTTAAATTTTGAAACGTATAGGCACTATCTAGTTTAAATGACACCTATGAAAATGTTTAACATCTATAACTTTATTTTGGTAGTGAACCTCAAGTAGGTAATACAGTAGATACAAAACCATCTACTTTAGTAATAAATAATATCGAATGAGTCAACAATGGTTGGGGCGTCGCAGCGCTCGGAAGTTGCGTCTCTTTTTGCTTAAGTTTGCGATTTCCGTCTGTCCGCGCGATTTTCATTTTTATGATTTCTCGGGCGTTGCTGGAGGGCTATTTTTCTTACACGGTGCTTATTGTTTTGTAACTTGAAAACAAGTAACTATAAAATAAATACAATGTAAAATCTTTTATCCTTTTCAAAATGTCGAGATGTAACATCACGACTTTTATCCCCATTCGGGGGTAGTCAGAGGCTTGAGTGGCCATACACCACCACATTGTGAAGGTATTAACCAAGTCAAAGCCCACGTTTCACCAGATAGTCAGAACCCAACGTGACAGGTGGTGAACCTTGTCGCCGTGTATGAAGGAACTGACTATTACCTAATCCCGAGGGATAGGTAGGTTTCCTCACGATGTTTTGCCTCACCGTCAGCGATGTCGAGATATAATACTATAATACCATAGGTAACATAAAGATGTATAGGCTGTTTCCACAACTTATAAAACATTCATTTACTCGTGGCACATGTTATACTATGTACATTTTTTGTTAATTTCCAGAAGCTATGCGAGGTCAAAAACATTTTTTCGTCTGTCGCGTACAGTGATAATGAAACAGAAAATTAATTTTCCTCCAAATAACAGCCTCTTCACCCGACAATATAAACAGCAAATGAAAGAAATACAACATTCAGACAAATAATTACTTTTGCGCTGCCATTACGCTACGACGGGTTTTTATTTATTTTGCTGTAGACATAATAAATAATAATGAATAAAGTAATCTAGGTTGTACGAGTAGGTAGAGACAATAATTAGGTACCTATATAAATGGATAGTTGATTTCAGGAGTACATACCTATTTATTACATACGTACGCACGAGTCTTATCTAGGGCTTCTAATTATAATATACTTAGAGCTATTTAAACATGAAATGTGCAATTCAAATTTGTAAGTTATTTTTTACTTTTTGATTTGTAATCAATATTTATTCTTATAACAATAATCTCCACCACCTACGTAACACATCATTATGATCCGAAACGTAACTTTATACAGGACATAATGGAGACAGTAACTTGGCGCGGGAACAAAGGGGCGGAACAATGCGTCGCTGAACAACCGCCACAGTGTGCCGGCGCAGGATCCGACGCCGCCGCTAACTAGCTCCACGGTGAGCCGGTCTAAGGGATAAAGCACCTATATAGATAATAATAAACTAAAAGTATTGCTCGTGGAACGGATGGCCGATGGTGCCGAAGAGTTATCGAGTGGCGGCCGCGCATCGGAAAGCGTAGCGCGCGTTTTTTTTTTTTAATTTTTTTATTTACTTTAGTTTAATCACGTTTGGTGGCTTGTGGTTCGCAATAGAATTGCATGGCAGCATCCGCGGGTAGGCCTCCCACAAGGTGGACCGACGACGCCGACGGGGTGAAGGTCGCGGGAATCCTCTAGATGCGGACAGCGCAAGACCGGTTATTGAGGCGAACCTTGGGGGAGGCCCATGTCCAGCAGTGGGTCTCTTTCGGCTGAGATGATGATGATGTAATGTAAAAATGTAATGTAACGTCACGACTTTTATCCCCGTTCGGGGGTAGTCAGAGGCTTGAGTGGCCATACACCACCACATTGTGGAAGTGTTAACCAACTCAAAGCCCACGTTTCACAAGATAGTCAGAACCCAACGTGACAGGTGGTGAACCTTGTCGCCGTGTATACAGGAACTAACTATTACCTAATCCCGAGGGATAGGTAGGTTTCCTCACGATGTTTTCCCTCACCGTCAGCGAACTGTAAATTATGCACATAGATGAAAATTCATCCATTGGTGCATGCCCCACTGGGGATCGAACCTGGGACCTTCTGATTGTTAGCCCAACCTGTTCACCGTTGGCTACAGTCGCTTTTTGATGAGTTAAGATTTATTAGTGCTTCGGAGGATCAACACTTTAGATCAACCTATTAGGTACTAACACTAAAAAATAATCGGCTACTGCTATTTATCATCCTTTATAAATAATAACTGCTCTATTTTACTTTATGATTTAGTATTTCCCCTTCGATTACCTAGTATTTTTTTTAACATCGATTCAGGACTTTTTTACAAAGACATTCGTTCCTCAAATTAAAGAAATAATTCAAGTAATTTACTTTGATACGAGGCCGCTTTCTTTATTACGGTGAGGCTAGTTAAGCACTCGCTAAAACACTACATATTGGACCAGTCCCCGATACTGTATAGAAACGCGGCGTTTCCGGCGCTTTGCACGGCGCGGGTGGGTGGGCGGGCGGCGTCTGTAACGAACAAACTGACGCACAACAACTTATTGAACGCAAACGAGATTGTGGCTAGACAACTTTTACGCGTTTGCCCATGTTGCGACATGTACCTACTACATAGGGGGAATTGCACACGTAGTTTTTCTATTGTCCGTTGGAAGACATAGCATTTCTTTCGAAGCACAACTCCTGCAATCGGCTGATGATAATGAATAGTAGAAGGTGACGGAGCGAGGGATGAGAAAGGCATTGAGCCACTACAAATATGGTTATGATGATGAAATTATTTATTAACTTATAATAGAACTACACTGTTCATTTCCTATACGTCAAATAATTACAATCCCTTTTCCACATTATTGTCACTTTTCCTTCGAATAGCTACCACAATTTCCAATTATCTATTAATCAAAGTAAACTTGTATTGCGAACACCAAACATTTAACGTAGGTATTATTGAATTGTAAACATTAACATCCCACTAATTGCCGGGGCATGTACAAAAGTTTTAATTAATACATCGGATCCCGCAGTAACCCGAACCCTTTGCAATCGGCACTTGAGTACACTTCTCATAATCTTTGTAGCGTTATGATTAATATTTTGCTCTGCGAAAGTATTGTCGAGTTTAAATTATTAATTCTGCGATACTGTATTTGTTTATGTCAGTGGTTTTAATTAGCACGGCATGTAGCGGTGTTGTTATTTTCGAGGCTTGTCTGTGTTGTTATTGAATTAAAATTCGATTATATTTAGTGATAGACGTATCCCATAATACCATAATTTTAGACGTCGCTTTTATTAGGTTTAATAGATTGAATAATTAACTCAATTTTAAATTTAATAAACTTTATATTCGTTATAAATAACAATGCTTTTTAAATAAAAATCTGAACTCGTTTATTTAAAAATGAACTTTTTGAACTATGTAGGTTACTAATAAGTACAAAAAAGATAGGAACTATAATATTTAAATTACAGTAGATTTGAGCCTCATTTGGTCGCCTGTTTTCCTTAATGAGTCAAATTAGGCAAACTTTACCTTGGGTAGAGTCAACTCTAGTTAGAGAGCCTACATCTCATTCAACATGCCATTGTTTAATACGCTAAATACTCCGAGGTTACTCTATTTCAAATGATGTTTGTACAATGTCATTATCATAAAAGTAACTTATTGTATTATATGCCTTGGTTTAACCTTTTATTTTCTGAAAGTACAAAATCAATACAGAAAGTGAACCCATTCTACAATAGCTTTTTTACCAGACGTGTAAACAATCCATTACTCTTGCGGTGTTTTCTTTAGCCCAAAGCCAAGTGATAAATGTAGGACGAAGCCGAAAAAATAATGGCTGTGGTCGGGATCAGAGACCTGCGGCCTGTCCTGACCTACCAGTAGGTCACACGCATCGCATCGCATCGCCGGGAATCGCATGGTCTGTAGGTATCAACTACAAAATATTGCTATAAAATACAAACATACAAAAAATTTAATATATAATATTGTTTATAAAATACACCAATACTCTCAAGTAGTTTTGAGAAATATTTTGTTTAAATCATAGGCAACAAGGATTTTCAGGGAAAACATTTCAACGTTTCAATTCGAATGCAAGGATATTTTGCTGTAATAAATCATCGCTACTTTGTTTTACAGACGATAAAACGAAAAAACGTATAATGTAAAGAGTGGAAGGAAATGAAATACGTGGATATTTATTATATTTATATTCTATTCATTAAATACACGAATCGCACAAAGCCGGGTGTCGCGCTAGTTTCAAGTAAAATATTGCTAGCTTATGTAGCAACTCGTAGGCTTTGCAGACCACTAATAGTTTTAGGGTAAAATATAGTCGTTCTCGCACTTTTATTATTTCATAGAGAATAGAGATTACGCAGTACAATATTTACGAAATTCGGCTACAGATGTTTGTTTAGATCATTACTTTGGTAACACAGTTTTAGCTTAAAAGAAAATATGTTAAGAACTCGATAATAATAATAAATATAGTGTAGGGTGAAACAATATAAAATATCGTAGTTTTAGAACGGTAATGTAACGTCACGACCTGTATCCCCATTCGGGGGTAGTCAGAGGCTTGAGTGGCCATACACCACCACATTGTGGAGGTATTAATCAACTCAAAGCCGACGTTTCACCAGATAGACAGAACCCAACGTGACAGGTGTTGAATCTTATCGCCGTGTATACAGGAACTGACTATTCCTAATCCCGAGGGATAGGTAGGATTCCTCACGATGTTTTCCCTCACCGTCAGCGAACTGTAAATTATGCACATAGATGAAAATTCATTCATTCATCGAACCTGGGACCGAACCATTGCTAGCCCAACCTGTTCACCCCTAGGCTACAGTCGCTTAGACCGGTAAGTATTTATAAATTTCCCCCAATATGATGTTACCACCATTCACGTAATTTATGTCGAAGTTTTAGGCTGATAATCTCTCAGGAATAAAGCGTCCATTAGCTCCAGCTGTTGAAAGGTCAGGTCGATGAGAGCTAACGCGTCCCGAGAGTCTAGTCCGCACTAACTTTACAAAGCCATCGGCCCACCCTAAACCATTACACGGTGCTGTTTATTAATTCCAGTTGTTTCATTACTCTTGTAGTATACCGGTTTTGTAATGCGTATCCAAGCATAATGTACTCTAGCAATCGCCTCAACCCGATCGTTTCACGTAGTCGCTAACGAGTAGTGAGCATAAACTACGTAGTAGAGCTTCAGGAGTTCAGGCATTGGCTTAGTTAGGTACGGCTCACGATTATGGATATAGAAATAACATAGTGCTTCATAATTGATGGAATCAGGCGTAACTTTGCGGAAATCCATTGTTAAACAATTATAGAGAGGGACCACTCACCCTCGGAATCTTCAACCTCCAAAATTATAAACCAAATGAATTGATCGATAATAGAAGAGGCCAAGAAGACCTAACTCCATGTTAGTCGAGAGTATGTCTGTCATGAGTCATGGACCCTAACAATTAGCAATTCTCCGCAGACAAAGCGAATCCAAAATAAATTCGACACGTGTTTCGCCTCCAAACGAGGCATCCTCAGGAAAGCTGGGCTGCGACTGAGCGACGAAGCAGCGTGCGCCGTGCCTTATAAGCAAAATCGACCGGTGTCCCCACTCCCCCCGCCACTCGCAGAATCAACTGAGTGACTTATTTGTTGGAATGAAAATAATCCTCTCTATAATTGTTTAATAGTGCTTCATAGGCTACTGTAAACTTAGTTTCTTTAAAAGGCTTTTCTGAAGCGAAGAATAAACAGCGCATACGTATTTAGTTCTACTAATTAATTGCAAACAGCGCCTTTAAATAGAATTCGTAAAATGCACTCCAACTCAAAGAAAGCAATTAAAAGAAACTGTAGAAGTTGTTTGCTTATCATTAAGTATTTCAAATACTTTTTATTTGCTTAAATAAAGAAGAATGTTTTGAGACAAATTGCTAAAATGTCGGCTATATGATGCATTAAAAGACTACCTGGCTATTTAAAATATAAAGAAATGTTATTTTAATTAAAAAGCAATGAAAACAATTACTTATTCATAAACTTGAAATCACCTAAAGTCACCCCGTATAGCTTATACAGGGTGACTTTCAAATTGTTTGTAATATTTTTAACTTACTCTGCAATGTTTAGGTATTATTATGTTGTAGAATATTGTTAAAAACATTAACCAACTGATTGGGATGTTTATAATGGAAGCATTAGTTAGTTTTTTATTAGGTAGGAAATGGGACCGCAAAGTTTTTTTTTTCTTATTTACTAACATCGATATATTGTTTGATTAAAAATCGATTTGTTTACAAATATTCCTGAAATAATCTGAATCATAACATTCATAGCTTAAAAGATTGCTAATGATTTCTTGATATACATATAACTCATAATCATGGCAGGTGTATGTATGGCCTTCCGTCTGTCACATCGCAACTAACAGAGCTTTCAACTTTATAACTCCATTAAGTAGTTCATCGTGGCGCGGGCGGAAATTGGCGAGCTCAGAATACCTCCGAGAGACAATGCTTCTCAAACTTTAGCGACAACGGATCTGTAAGCCAATGACATTAGGTCACATTAACTAAGGTTTAAAAAAAACTCGTATCAGAACTCTATTGTTTGGTTAAAAGTTAGTTATCTTTATTGGATAAATGCCGGCGGAGGGTTAGGTGCAATCTGTAGTCTCAATTTATTGATACAGCAGGAAATTAACTGAATTCGGTATAAGTACGTGACGTAGAAGTAAATAATCCATAGGATACGAAACTGTGAAGTATTTCTTGATAATTACTTGGAATTAGACCAAAGTTTCGCAAGTATTTGAGAAACTGTGGTCTGTAGTGTGAAGCAGTGTTGCGAAGTTTAGTCCATTATGCTGTTAGAAGGCTAATGAGTGGAGCCTGCACTCTTTAGGCACGATGGTATGCTTTATATATTGCACTAAGATGCAAAATTACGTCCTCTATGAAGTTATCAACGAGTTATTCGAACAGGAAAATTAACTGTGAATGAAAATCAAATATAAAGCAAGCCCTTTTCACTATAGTGGGAGTACAGTCCCCAGTAAGAACAAATCTGATCAATTAAGTCAGCTGCTTATAACTTCATAAAAAGAATGGTATTGTTTCATAAACGGGTCATGGAATTAAATACGAAGAAATTTTCGTTTCACTGGAAAAAAAACATGCTTATTATAGAGCTAGCTAAGCATCTCTAAAATTATAAACGCGTATAATGGAACGCAATAATTGTATTCTTTAAAATATTCTTAGTTTTATCTGAAACTCTGGGATGGTCAACTATTGTAACCTTAAACTAACCTCCAGTCGTTGTTCTCTATTAGTTGTAATAGCGAATAGTCTAAATAGCAGCTATGGTTCTATTACGTATAAATTGTACTAAATTGCTGGTAATAATAGACCAAATAAACGGTTTTCTACACGACATTCTAATAACTAGGAAATCTGGTACTAGTACAAATAAATTTGTAGCCACTGCAAGGTAGCGCGGCACGGAGTGGCAAGTCGCCAGCGCTGTGTAAAGTTAACGATAAATCGAGACACAGGTGCCTAAACTGGACCTAGTACTGGACTTAATATTCTAGTCAAAACACGCAAAAGTAGAGCCCGAAAATAAAAGTTACACCTTACTAGAAAGTCCGTAACTTAAGACGATGTCATGAGCACTTATTTAGTTGTCCATCATCAGTCATGTTATAGGCATCTTCTGTAGGTAGGTACCATATTTTACGCTAGTATAGTTAATCCTACGTGCACTTAGGGCCACCGCAGACTTGCTACTTTTAACATCGGCGACCGGCGATTTTGATGCTGCGTCTCGCGCGCTCGAAGAAACGCGACGCAGCATCGATACGTCACAACGTCGCCGGTCGCCGATGCTAAAAGTAGCAAGTCTGCGCAGGCCCTTATCCCTACTGGGCGGATGCTTTGCTACGGATCAAGTTGGAGCACTTGAAACCGACGGATACTTGAGAGTTGTGGTTACCCTAGAACTGGGAACTGTATGTGAAAGTCGGTCAGAACGGATGGCGACTGCAACGAACCAAGCCGAGAAGCATTCCCAGTATTGTGAGCAAACTTTTCTTTAAGTCTTTTTTTTTTTTTTGGGACATTTATTACACACGGCTACCTGATCCCAAACTAAGCAGAGCTTGTACTATGGAAACCAGATAACTGATATTACTACATATACTACTTTTTTATTTGTATATACATACTTAATATACATATACACCCAGACTCCGGACATACAGACATGTTCATGCACACAAATGCATGTCACGGGTAGGAATCGAACCTACGACCTGCAGCGTGAAAGTCGCCTCCGCGCCAACCACGCTAACGGGCCCGTCTGCGGTACAAGTTCAACAAAAGGTTAGGTGAAAAAGTTTATTCGAGTAATTTACGTTTATATTGGGAGAAGAGTTAAATTGAAAGTAAAGTTACTTTGTTTGTATGGACTTCATGAAATGTAAGGAAAGGCAATGTAAGGGTAGAAAAAATATTAAGTTTGTACCTCTCTAGACTACAAGTTGCAAGTAAGTGGTATATAAATTTGAGACTGATAGAGCCAAGCTGTAGCCAACTGTGACTGCAGCTCATGGCCTGGTTCGTCTGGGTAGTACCACCCTCTCACCGAAGATAGGTGTAAAGTAGCTATTACAGCTGCGTTTCTTACGATGAGTGGGTGCCAGAAGCCCAACCCACTCCTTTTCAGGTCGGTAATGTGCAAGTGATGCCTTTGGTATTGCAAGCACCTATAAGCTACGGTAACTGCTTAACATCAGTCGGACCATACGCTTGTTTGCCATCTTAGTCACGTAAAAAACAACAGCATCTTATATTCCATGCAGTTCTCAAACAACATCTAGGTATACTCTGAATATTGTAATGTAAATCGAAGATACGAAACCTGTTGCAAGGAGCCCGGAGCCGGTCATAGGATTCGTGCGATTTCAATGCAGCTACTTGACCCGTCCCCTCTCAATAGTTTGAATATATTTGGACCGTTTGAATAACCAATTTTACGGGCTCCTGGTTCTTTCGGGTTCGTGGATTTATAAATTCTTCTAAAATAAAAGATTATATGTATTATTTTTTCTTTACTTTTTGGAGCTGCTCGTCTTTGAAATTGCCTGAATATCCCGCGCATTGATGGGGAGCGAGCCCGGTATAATAGGCTCGTCCTCTATTGCTAAAATAACATCAGTAACATACCTGAGGAAATTTATGAACTTGTGATTTCAGTAATGTTTTAAAGGTGAAAATATCGATGAATCAAATGAGATTGCAAGAACAAAACAAGGAAGAAATCTCGCTTTTCGATTTCAACACTATATGTTTCACTTTTCAGTTGAGATTGACTGGATTTTGTGAAAAATAACAGTTCTGTAACAATAATATGGAATTAGGACCGGTTGGCCATATCCTGTATTCGAAGGAAGCCAACCGATCACATGTGCCGCACATAATATACTGATATGCTAAGTTGTGGTAATCCCGTCTTTGAGGGTAACGTGCGGTCAGCTCACACACATACGTATCCCCCAATCCGCACACCCGAACTCAGCCGAAATTGAGCCACATTGATCAATATATCTGTTTACTTTGAACCTACAAATGTATGACTTCATTAGATTCCCTTTAGTTTAAGTTTGAGTTCAAACGTATGGGTTTATAAATTATTGTGAATCTCGTTATGAATCAATCTGAATTCATCGGAATCCTGTTCAATGTATTTTTTCTTATTAGTAGAAGATCACTCTTTACAAAAAGTACCTTACTTATTCTCTTTGAATATCCCCCGTCTATTTTAATTCGCTATCTTCTACAAACTTCCAATGCAAGTGGTGCAAACAAAAAGTTGTCGAGGAGTTCCTGTCCGAGTTCGTCTTTAATTCGCAGAGTACTCCATCTTGATTACAGCTAGTGCTTTATTTGGATCGCGCACACTTCCTCTGTTTAAGTTCAGCTGGATTGTTGGTGCTAGCTGCTAATGTTATTAGGTTAGTTTCACTTTGACTGCTTTTGTGAAATATTATTAAATTCAAACACAGAGTCCATCTTCAACATACCATTGATATAGTAGTTTATTTCAGTAATAAATATAGGAATAGCCTGTAAATCACCATTATTGACGCGTTCTCAATGAAGGCACGATTGCCGTGAGCCCATAAGCGCTGTAACCTATTTCCATCCTATTTATCATCCCCATAAAGTCCTTTATTAGGCACTTTATTTCTTGGCAAGTGGAGTGCCTTGTATCATTTTTCCAACAGGATAACGTTTTTTCTCGCTCCCGAGGGTCGATATTTTATCGCCGTAATAAATATGAGCTATCGAAAAATTTCCTTTGCTTATTTTTAGGCTTCGAGAAATACGGCGTGTAGGTTCCGGTACGGTTTACTGTTGTTTTATAATCGCCTATAGAGTGGCTGTTATTACCTAATGTACTTTGTTACCCTAGTACTTTAATAAATACAATACAAGATGCACAAAAAATAACAAACAGATAATAATTGCATAGCTATTTGCGTCTACACCATAGATGTATATTATGTCTACACATATGGTGACACTGACACCCAAGCCAGGCTTTCAGATTACGATTTCTATGGATTACAGGTACATTATACACTTTGAAACTTACGTAAAATATTGTGCTAATTCTGTTGGTACACAAATTAAACTTGACCATAACTAAACTAAAATGTATGGCCTGTCCTTCTCATGGCCGTAATACATTACTAAAATAACAATAATTTTCGCCATTATTTGTAGCCCACAGAATAATCACAAATCTCTCTCTGATGTACCTAATAAATATACCATGTTCCTGGTAACATCTCTTCTAAATTAACAATGTATATAGAGCTGTAGTCGGATTAGAATACGGAGTACTAACTCGCGACAACCCTGGAGGTGACGACAAGTTCATCGACTAGAGCGATCCATGTTTAATTCACCAGAGACGCTCGCTTCAGTGGGCGCGAGCTAAGTGATTGCTGCTTCTACACCTGTTTGGTTCTGTCAGACCATGTGTTATAGACTTTATTATTGAAAGTACTAGTTTCCCCTTTTTATGTGATTAAAGTGCGAACACAGACATGGAGAGGCTAAACAACGCAAGTTTATTAGATAGTATGAAAACCAAGCGTGCCATCTTTTAGACACTTTACGATGACGTTTAGTGATTTGCTCATCGTAAATTCTCTCTCTATCTATCTGCGGAAAGTTTTAGATGGCCTTCGTGTATTTCACTTTATTTTTAAGCTGTAAGTTTTCCAACCAAAAAAATAAAAATAAAATAAACATAATCTTTTCAATCGCCAAGCATCAGTGAGCTACCTACTAGAATTACGACTAAATCGATTCGATGACAGAGGAATGAGAAAACAAACGTAATAAGCGCGTCAAGTATGCGCTCGGTTGGTCGGAGGGTTTGCGTTGTCTAGCCTCTCCATGTCTGTGGCAAACACGCATACGCTCAGCCTGATTTTAACCAGTTTTCGTAGCCTATAGATGCTAGCAATATCGAAGGCATTCGCTCGCACGTTTTCAACCTGAAGAGGAGTGAGACAGAAAGCTTTACGCCGTAGCTGCTTTAGTAGCTACTTTACGTATATTATCTAGTGATGAACTTCAGAGTCGTACCTATTTATCTAACGAACAGGGCCCTAAGTCGCTTAGCCATTTTGGCACCACTGTGGCTTTTTGCCATATTGATCGACCCTCTGATTTTTTGGTTAATTCTGACCGACCAAGCAGAGGTCGATCACAATAGCAGTTCAATGGCAATGGCTAAGTGATTTAAGGCCTAATACGGTTACTCAGTTGGTACATCCGTGGAGCTAGCAAATAAGCTATACAATATTTTTTATTTATACGATTAGTGAGCTATAGTAGGTCATGGTACATCTACAGTAATGTTTATGTGCCGTTCATTACTGCGCTTGACGTGTTTATGTGTTGTTTCACCATTACTGCCCATTAGAACCCATAATTTTTGGGCCAGTACCATAAATGTCATGAATACTGCTCATTCCATTAGCTGGAGGGTACAAATACCTGTTTATTTTCTCCTCGAAACAGGATAAAACTATGTGCTGTAGAATGAGTGCCTACTTTTTATCAAGAAAAATAAATGCGCTTTCAGCGAATTTAATAGCTGTTGTTGTACTCAGCGCAGAATTTTCTTAATACGCTTGTAAAACGTAGCGCTAAATCAAGTTAGCGCTACGCTGCAGCGCTTCAAGATTTATTCGCCTTGTCCGCTACCCACCGACTCGCCTTTGAACTTTAAAAATGCTTGAGAATTTTCCCTTTTTAAACAACGCTCTGTGATGTGGTTACTTTGTTCCCAGATCATTCAATTTAAATATGTTGCTGAATAAACCCAAAACTGACGAAATGTTCAACTGATAACGATGGTTATACTGGGTGAAATCGAAATCGTGGGCAATATTTTAAACGGTAATTCTACACATGATTCAGAATATTTAGGGAATATTAATCAACAAATCAAGTAATAAAAATTTATTACCCAGGTAAGGTATAACAGTTTAATGGTTTGCTTATTTGCTTACCCGAGCAATATTTTTTTATCAATAGATTTTTTTATTTGTTTTCCCAAAATATTCTGAATCATGTGTTGAGTCATATTTTAAAAGATTGCCCACGTTTTCGATTTCACGCTGTATAAAACTGAGCTCTTTAGAGCTCTGAGATTTAGATTTGTGAGAGCTCTGAGAACTTTCTAAATATACTTACTAACACTCATAATAATACTACTTTGCCTACAATTTTATAGTTTTCTTAATTTGTTCTTTGTTCTATTAGAATATACCGGGAATGCGGTCTTTTGGCTTTATTATCTCTATTTTGTCTCCAAAATCGTATCTATCCTATCTATCTGCGAAATATTTCTACACACAATATTTTGTGTTTGGGTCCAACCAAAAATATGTTTCATATTTTATATGTTATATCTTCAAAGATAAAATATGTATCAGTAGTACAATAAACAAGGATATTTCGTCGGAAAAATCTCGCCGCACTTAAGACAGGAGCCTATTCCGAAGGGACAAACTCACGAGGAATCAATACGGTGATAAAGTGCTTTGTAGTGTTTCAGATATTTGTTATAATGTGGGTCTGATACTCGGGGCGGTATCGGAAACAATTTAGCAATATAAGTTTCTAAAAGTTGAAAACATACATGGGGTTAAGAAAACCCTGTCCGACCCGTGAAGGTATTATTTGGTATCAAGGTTCGATTCTATTCGTGTAAAAATTTTCAAATTCCATGAAAAAAAATTACCCCGTATTTAATTTAAAAGTATTTTATAAAATAACGCCTCTACATACTTTGTGGTCAAAGGTACCATACGATCTAACATATTACCACCGGTGACGGGGTTGTCATATTTAAAAAAATTGCTACGTTTTGGGGAAAAAAAGCACAAAGAATTTAGTCCGGTCAAATTAGACCAAAAAATTGGAGTGAATGTACAATAATTCGCACCCAGCTGAAAATTGGTAGGATTGTTTAAAACACACATAACACAAATAACATAAATGAAATATAAAAGTCGTCGTCGATTCGATACCAGCGGGGTTACTCCGAAATACGTCGCTGACGGATCGTCCGAAGTACGGATTCGATTTACGATCAAAACAATGTCAAATCGTAGAGAAAAACGAAAGAAGAATGTCAAATCACGACAATCCGTCAGCCGAAACGTTAGGTTCGTATTTCGGAGTAGGCCAGCTGGAAAAAAATATACTAGGTGTACTAGGTCACAAAAACGGGTTTTTCGCTATTTTCAGCAAAACGGTAAGTTTTATCTAAAATTAGTTCAGACAAAAATTGTAGATCAGATAATTATCTATAAAAGAGTTCGAAATACTTAATACTAATTTATACGTTACAAGTTCTATATTTGCAGCCAAAAATGAAATGTTTTTTTGCATGTACACCCTACCCTACATATGTAAAATTATGCCCGTATGTATTTTTTTGAAATGTGCTCTTCGAGGCCTTCAATTTAATACCCATATTGTAATAATTGAAGAACAATAACCAGTGTTACCAGGTGTACACTGGGTATATTAATTTTTGAAAAAATCAAAATGGCGGCATTATGTCTCCATTTTCAAATATGAAGAAAAAAAATTTGTTCATTTCATGATTCAACTTATTATTTCAAAAAAAATAATTACATAAAATAAATGTGTCGTCGGTCGGGGCGTCCTTCACCCGAGCTCTATCTCCGGACCGGACTGCGGGGCAGGGGGGGTGTCACGGCATGCGTCGCATATTTCATAACATTTTGTCCTTTCCAGGAAATGTTCCACTGAAATCTACTCAAATTTTGGACGAATGAGTCCTTTTTTTCTATTAGTCCATTGGAGCATTAATTGCTAGTCAAAAGTTTCAGCATTTCATGCTTGTTCATCTTTCTCCTTATAGGTCGATGCCCGATGCCGTCTTCTTCTATGCCAGTGGAAATTCATACTATTTTCGATCGATTTTATGAAAATATACCTAAGCATAATCTTGAAACTATCTACACAAATTGGACGAAGAACCTTTCTTGATAACAAATTATAATGACCAAATACCCACGTTATTCACGTTTCATCGCGAAAAATATACCCAATAAACTTACGCAGCGCAAAAGAATTACGAAATTCTTATCCTTACATTGTATGTAGCTGTACCTGTAGCCAATTAGCCGCGACAGGTGCGGGTTGTACCCGCCCGCCGCGCCGCGCCGCCCCGCGGTGCCGCACCGCCGCGCGGAGTCGCGGCCCTCTCGACCCTGCCACAATAACTTCCAGGAATCCTAATGAACATCGGCTAAGGAATCCCGGAAAATGTCTTCAATAAGCCCCATGTTTCACAGGAGATAATGAAATATTCCTTTGAAAAGGGTGGTCGGTCGGAATTGGGGGATTATTTAGTGTATTATTTGTTACTATATAATATATAAACTCATGATAGAGATGCCTGGCTAGTTTAAAAGGCGCACAATAAATTCATCTACTCACTATATTATTCAGTAACAATACCTAATCCACGTTTACCACAAATGCTCATTTCCTCTACGTTTCTATTTCTCTTTGCAGCAAGTACTTATAAGAGGCTTACGAAAATACTTTGTTGTTGTTTGTTCCCCAATAAGCGGAACAGAAGCTAATGTTTATTAATTGTTAATTTGTGCGCTGTTCGCTGTTCTGATCGCATTCACCGTTTGTTCAATTAGAGGCAGTCGAGCGGCGCGGCGCGAGCTCCTCAAAGACGCGGCGAACAAATAAACAAACTCCATGTAATGACGCCGCGAGTGCGGCCCATTCATACAATTGAGTTAATTCCGCGGATTAACGGCGGTAAATTGTGACACTTGTCTTAGTCTAATTAAATTCAGATTTACGAACTCCGATGATGTCAACTTGTGGCGAATGAAATTTAGGTCGGTAGAATAGGTACCCTTCATAAGGAACAATACAATTTTGTGCCCTTTATTTTAAACAACAGAAAATAATACACTATGGGTAATAAAAACCTTTGCCCTAAAACCAAAGTTTGTAACATAAACCGTAAATACCCCTATCAAATAACAAAAGCCATAAAAATTCCATCGTCACCCCCGGAATCGAAGCTCACACCCTCATAGTACCACCTACCGATATTCAACCCTCACTATTATTAATTTTGGACCTGCGACTGTATCGCGGTTGTAAAATAATTACATTTTATACAGTATATGACGTCTTAAATTGTTACATATGTAGCGACTTTACATCTCGCTACCAAGAGATGGCGCTAGTGGTACTTGATAAGCGCCATAAAATTTTATCAACTCCACATTTATAACCATTTCGTTATCAGTTTAGTGAAATGACCTGAATACTAATCAGTAGGTAGGTAATTTATTGAAACTGGGCACATGCATCATTTAACTAATCTTAGTGAAAATAATTTGTGCAATGACAATGTTTTATCTTGCAATGCTGGATCACCTCTGAATCAGTTGGTGGGTTCATATGCCTCGCGCGAACACTTAAGGGGGTGATCCATTTGCGAACCGGCGGACCAACGGCTCGCCGGCTCGTTGGCTTTCGTTGGTGATCCATTGGCGAGTAAAACAGTCTACTCTCATCCACTGGCGGTTTTTGCACCGCGGACTTAAAATTTCAAGCATGCACTAAGAGCCAGCGAGCAAATCCGCCGGTTTTTAAGTCCGCAGACTTTTAAGTGCTCCATTGGCGGTTTAGACCTTTGGCTCGCGAGTTCGTTGGCGTACCAGCGGTTTTGCTCGCAAATGGATCACCCCCTTTATGTTATGATATTATGTCTATGCGTCAAAACTGAGTGCTCGCGACGCGGCACGCGATGTAGACCCAGCCTATGTCAGATGGATAGTTACTGTTGTCTCGGCCTCGGTCATTAATCTTTATGATAGCTTCATAATTTCGCAATTCAATCAGGAAAACAAAGCAAATGGCTCTCTCAAGGCAACTTTTCTTGTAACATCTGCAGAAGCATTAGTCGAGTCAATCTGTTCTTCCTACTTTATTTACACAAAACAATTCCTTTGATAAATCGTTTTTAATCCGAACAAAAAGCGGGATTATTTCATTCACGAGCAAAAAAAGATTTTAATAATGGAATTAGTTGACGTGGCGCCGCGCGGAGTGAAGCCGGACATCGGGTGCTCTCGCGCTCCCGTCGGCGACTGAATATTCCATGAGGATTAAACGACGTTCATTGCGATTTGAATGAGAATGCCTTTTGTCAAATGAATGCATTGAATGGCGTATTTAATAGTCCATAATATATTCTCTCTTATCATTAACTTTAATTCATATGGGGATCTTAGCGTACGTTCAACTAGGTACTTAAATTGACACCACATGAATATAACACAACACTTCAATACAGATAAAATAATAACCCACATAATTATAGCTCATCTGAATATAAGCCGATTACTTCATGTTTGATCTTAATCCGGTTTTATGCGGAATAACAGCTAATGGTTCCCAATCGCGCGGAAATCCCTGAAATCCCGTAGGATTTAAGGATTACGCATGCATTGTGATGAATAATTGCCATAATCATAAATTTCATCATCTGTTGAGTCCATTAATCTTAAAACAAATACACTTTCAAGTCTAAAATATTTTAAAAATGAACTCAATCTAACTACTTGTATAAATAGTTTAAGTTTCCTTCCTACAGACATGGTCTATGCATAAAATTAATAAACGAACCCTAGGTTTCCACGGGGGACTGACAAACTTCAAGGTATCGGTTACTTGGAAGCATTCACTTCGTTATAGGAATGCTCTGCTGGGAACAATCTCTATCGAGGAACTGAAATTGGAAGATAGTAAACGAGCATTGGCATTACAGGGTAGGGTTCAATTCCGTCAAAATTTACTTTCTTTTTTGCTGTAGATATCTATCTACTATTATCAACCTGTTTACTAAACATGAGCGAGTTCATAATACTCGAACAAAGTTAATTTTTGTTTAAAGTACGCGTACACAACAGCGAATGTCTGTAAAGTCCATGGAAACTGAAAAGTCCAACCCTCGGCTGCTAAAGCGTCCGACTCGCAATTTAAATGTAAATTGGACGTTCGTTTTGCGGTTCGTCCGCAGATCACGATGTGACGGAGTGATTTATTCAACCAGCGCAATGTCATTCATGTAGTTCACTAAAGAGTTGTTTGCAAATTGTCTGTTTAAATAATTGGATGCTTTTTGTTGGTGAAAGCATAAGGAGTGGTAGGAATTTGAAAAAACAAATCAAACGACATCGAATTCAATATTACTTGTAGTGACTTTATTTTTATATCTGCATTTGTTTTAGTTTAAAGCATAAAAAAATGCATATTGTGGAATTTTTATATTCGTATTTTTTGGTAAACTGGATAGTAGGTATCATATATGGTATCGCCCGCCCCAATCAAATACATTTAGTTTTCACGAGTGCACTGTACTGTTATGACACACTTTTGTTGCATTTTTTTATGTTATTTTAGTTGCGAGGTGCTAACCCCACAGCAGACACGGGTTAGAATTTTTACAGTAAATTCAAATATCGTGCTAAAGTTTTTTTTTTACTGAAACTAAGACTCAGGTGTACGTACTGCGTTTATTACCTTACCTAAGTTGAGTGTAACTAAGTTTAATAAAAAAAACAGACCCATATCGGTCGCCTGCGAAAATCCTAATACAGGTATAAATGTAATGCCCACCTACATTATTTTATAATCAAACTACCAATACCTTAGTAACATCATTGAACTCTGCCGTTCTCTGTCTGAGAGTATACGGTAACAGGATGTATATAGAGACCGGCTCCCTTCACGCCAGCCGCAAGTTTTAAGCATCCCTCTTAAAAGTTCCCGCAAAGTATGTTTTATGAGCAACAAGCCCGAGACTTGACTACTTTAAAGCTATTATACGGTCACTCGGCGGGGAAAGCGTTTAGTATAATGTTGATAGGCCAATCTTTATGTTAAGTTTGCTTGATGGAATCATTTTCAAAGAAAAAACAAAGATTTTGGCCTCAAGAATTATGGTTTGTATACAGAAAGTTCAGAGATCTACTAAACTTGTTTTACATGTGAGTTGATTTTCTTAAAATCTGTATTTTCTTAACAAGTTATTTATGAGGCAGTTGAATAAAAAATAACACGGTGGTAGCTATAATGATCTCCTTGAAAAATAACGTTTACAAAATAACATACTTAAATATCTACCTACTTACGACCTAACCGTATATTAAACGTACTACCAAAAGCGACTCCAAAATATCTGTATCAGTACACGTTATATTTCCCCAATTTCCCGTTTGTTACCAACATATATTTGATAAATAATCATAACGATCAAAGGATATTTGTGGTTCTGTATTTGCTCGCGTTATCGACTCGCGCGCGCTAATGGCCAATTTAGTATGTTTGGAACCAAATGATAGCACTTATTCTGTGGAACTGAATATCTATTCATGCTGCTTTTATAGATTTCATATCGCAAAAGATTGATACAATATTTGATTGCGATAATCTCGATATAAATGGAATGGAAAATTTGATATTCGATATCATGCTTGTGATTCCATACAACAGTATAGTTTAGTTCAGTGTGTGTTGTAGGGTCAGTAGATAACCGAAATCATGGTTTTGGCAATAACCCGGCACATTACTGCGGGGCTAATAGCGATGCGCTATACAACATTGCAGCAATTCTGAAAAAGCAATTCATTTTTTCGACCCTCCAGTAGAATCCGCAATATTTTCGTGAAACGGTCACGAATCACGTGACTATTTTTCAAAAATTTAGCAGAATTGCTAAGGATTCCACAGAAAAAAAAATACATTGGCAATAAGCCCCCGTTGTCGTGTCATGTCACGACGTGCTAGAAGGGATAACGGATATGCACGCCTCCAAACTAAATGAATGGATACAACACATTGCAATAATGTGTATAAGCTTAACTTATCATGATTTTAATCTACTTTTGATGTATGGGTATATAGGGAACACATATTCATACATACGTCTAGGTTTTACTTGTTACATCGTAAAACTCGTATCTCATACCACTTGCGAGTAAACAACACCCTACTATAACAGTAAAAACTTTAGTAGCGGTTATACTAAGCTCAATATGACCGCGTTAGGGTGACCGTGGGACTTCCGGAGGCCGTACCATCATTATTGTATGTTATTACTTATTACACTCATAAAAATGTTTGCTAGATTGCGTGGTTGTAGGATGATATAACGGGCTTCAATTCAATATTCCTATTATTCTAAGTTCTCACCAAATGAGATTCAAACGACTGGGAAATTTCCACGAAGATTTAGAATCCCTCAGTTTAAATAGAATCGTTGGAGCTTAGTGCACTCGAGTGCATTCAAATTCCGTCGTGAAGTCGCGACTGCAGCTGAATGCAGTCTGAAGTCTCGTGACGTCGTGCGGCACACGGCTTTCATATCCCATCTTTTATTATATTTGTACACATGCCTCCTTTCAATACGGGTTACGTATAAGATTTCATTACCGTAACAGAGGGCCTACTCTTTTACAAACGAAAACGGAATGTCGGACGAATTTGGAGTATTTCCTACTATGTTTCTCATTGATTCCGACATTTCTTATGAACGAAAATTGTTTGACCTCTTCGTTGTCGTCGAATCTAAACGTCAAACAATTTTCGTTCGTAAGAAATTTCGGAATCAATGAGAAACGTAGTAGGAAATATGGGAATTTCTTCCGAAATGTCGTTTTCGTTTGTAAAAGAGTAGGTCCTCAGAGACAGGTGTTATATAATATCGGTTAAATTCTAAAGGGACAATTTTCTTTGCAGAAAATAACATTGTAAACAGATAACGGCTGCTTCTCTACATTGTTGATGGCATGCCGGGGTGCTCGCTATCGCGACGTCTGTTACAAATGCATTGTTTAATTACGAACAGCGCGGGTTACGCTCTCATTGTCTGCTGATGACAATACTGTCAGGTGGCGTTAACATGACGTAACAATGTAGTTACAAGCTTCATGGAAACTCATTCTTAATTACATATCTGCAGGAGTTTTGTCCTACACACACTGGTCGTTTGTTTCAGATCCGTTGTTTCTTTTAGGCTTGCTTCAGGTATATTTGTGCATAGTTTCCTGATTATGATCCCTATCTGGTTGTGTCCTAAAACAAACTATATATTTTGTAATCTACATTTTAAAATATTTCTATGAAAATGTATCGCCGACGAACAGGTTTCATTTTCAACTTTACCATTCGCTTCCCATTGCGTTTATGCATTGCATTTATATTTTTATTCAATAGAAATCTGTATAATGAATACACGAGCGTAATATTTCACGATCCCTGAGGCTTTGAATTGTGGAGTTGTTTTATTGTTTGAGAATAATGGACCGTTTCTATTGCACCTGGCAACAATTTACTAAACAGGATTTAGTAGTTGCTTGCTATTTTATTCAGTTTTAAGGTTTGAAAGTTTTGACACTTTACTGTTCTGCTTACAAATATTTTATCAAGGTTTCTGAGGTCAAATAACAGTATAACACCAGCTACACACGGATTACTGACGACAGTTTTAAAGATACGGAGCTAGCAATCAGTTGGAGATGGTAAAAAAGAAGACTAGGACTAACCAAAACGTAACGACTGGCTAGTAAAAATAATGTAAACCTTTTTAAGTCACAATACGAAAGCTTTTAAAGTGTTTTTTTTATATTCAAACTTAGTTTTTATAGCGGCCATCTTGAGTTATTTTATTAAAACTGAGCTTAGGCCGGGTTCATAAAAGTGGCGCGGGGCTCGCCCGGACGACCCCGGTACACATTTTGGCAGAAATTTACATTTATATTGCAAAGCTATCTTGTGTTTAAACTTGTTAAAAGTCAAGGGAAGCTGCGTTAAGATTTGCATAAAATTGTAACCATTTTTTTGATTCTATCAAAGTCATAGAGACATGAATAGTTTCTGGCATTTATAGAATAGAGCAATATAAAGGTTAGGCAAAGTATGGGTATTATCTATTCAGCCAGGATTAAAATTATGCGGTAAATCAAATCAAATCAAATCAAAAGTTTTTTATTCATGTAAGCTCAATAAAGCGTTTATAAATAGTCAAGATAAACAACATTTTAGCGTTACCACCGGTTCGTAATGTTGCTTCCATTGAGAAGAGCCGGCAAGAAACTCAATGGTTACTCTTTTCAAAAGAATAATTGTATACATTTTCAAACAGCAACGCTATGTGAGCAGGCAGGCATTAACACATTGTGAATAAAAAAAACAAAATTAGGTATTTAAATAAACAAAAAAAAAACTGGCCTAGAAAGCTGTGCATGCCTACTCCCACTTTACAATCAAACCAAAAGGTGAATATTTAAAACGATTGTTTTAGTGTGATGCCTTCCGCCAGCAGGTAAAGCCAGGATACGATGGTAGAGCTAAGCTGTAGCCAATAGACTGCAACTCATATACGGGCTGGCTCGACCGGTGACCGGGGTAGTATAATACCATACTCGCACAGAAGAAGGCGTTACAAGCAATTGTAGTTGGGTTTAGTGCGATGAGTGAGGCAGCCGAAAGCACGAACAACCCTATGCTCTGCCTCTCCCTCTGTCCCACTGCCCTTCAGGTCGGCAACGTGCGAGTGATGCCTTAAGTATAGCAAGCATCTATAGACTACGGTAACTGCTTAACATCAGGCGGGCCGTACGCTTATAGTAAACAGATTTAACCTACCTATTTATCAACCAAACCAACCATACAATAGTTACATGTTAGTAAAATAACACGGTAAGTTCGTACACCAGAAACTAATCCTAGATACAGCATTCTTATTCTTCCTATTTTTGCACAGCTGGAAAGGAAAGTAGATCCCATAAAAGCAGACACTGCTTTTTCAACTTTCCACTTTTGAGATTGCGTCGTGATTGGATCCTTTGCCGTCGCGCTGCAGCCGCGCGCGCCGCGCCACCCTCGGTGCTCGGCTGCCGAGTGCCGACGGCGCGGGGCGCGGCGACCGCAGACAAATCTTTCAAATGGTAGTATTTCATTTCCCCAAGACGACTTCACGAGACTTTGTTAACTCATTGTATTTAAGTACCTCAAATTCTATTTGAACATTAATTAAAAGTTATTCAACAAACGTATTTAATAGAAAAATACATTTTATGTTGAGATAATGACAACCTTTTCTCTTTCGATTGTTTTGCCATTCTGGATATCAACTCCCTAGTAGCATTACGACGTATGTCTTCGTCATAAAGACGTACGTTTACGTCACTGACCCTAAATTGACCTCAGATAGACGTGTTTTTTTGTAGCCGACCTTATTTGCTACTGGGGCTGTTCAGATAGGTATGTAGAACATGTGCATTTACAGAATAACGATACCGAATAGTTTAGATAGGGCATTCTTGCGCCAGTATTGAATCACTATACTGCAACTAGAGATGGTTGCAACCAGCTTGATTGGGGACATGCAACGCTGTGCGGTTATGAATAATTCAGAGCAACAGTTGGTGGGTTGTACAGCGGTTATAGCCCCTAATCTAATATGGGAGCCTGTCTTCTGTATTGTTTGCCTGTCAAAAAACTTTTCATTAATTTTAGCAAATGTGACTCGAAACACACCATCCTTAATTCCCGAAGACATGTATAAAATATGCATATACTCATAATATTTTCTTACGCCCAAATAAAATCTTGATAAGAAAGCGTCAATAATAATAAATAATAATATCCTGGGACATTTGTACACACGGTTAGCTGATCCCAAACTAAGCAGAGCTTGTACTATGGAAACCAGATAACTGATATTACTACATAATACTACTTTTTTATTTGTAAATACATACTTAATATACATATACACCCAGACTCGTTACATACAGACATGTTCATGTACACAAATGCATGGCAAGGGTAGGAATCGAACCTACGACCTGCAGCGTGAAAGGCGCCTCCGCGCCAACCACGCTAACGGGCCCGTCAAGGCTAACGGGTGTTAAATATCTTTTGATAATTAGCATTGAGCTTGCCACTAATACCACGTGACAGGTTCTTCGTAATTGTAGAGCTATTCAAATTCTAATATCAATGTGCTCAGCGTGTTGTTCAGTCGATAGGTCTTATTTTATAGTAGGTAACTTTACTAACACCAGTGTCTCATTATTTTTCCTTGAAAAATAACAGATACTATACATATTTCAACGTAATTTCCGTATTCAGTGTTATGCGGGCCAATTGTGATAAGAGAGAACAGGGGAGGGGGAGGGGGGCGGCCTTCGATCTGTTAAATTGAGGAAAATAAGATTAAGATGAATGCGATCAAGTGATCTCCGACTAAATTGAGGGAAATGCTTCGATTGTAATAAATATGACGGTTTAGCGAGATATCAAAGGTAAGTACTTCTTTGGCAAATGAATGTATAAGTGAACATTTCTTTAAAAATACAGGTTTTGTAACAACTGACCGTATCTAAGCCTAAGCTTAGATTAGCGTAGATAGAAGCTGTTAATAGAAACTCTTGAAACTTTGTGATTTCAATGATAAAAGTTTTTTTGTATTTATAAATAAATAAAAACATCTCACCATAAGCCACATGGATTTCTCCTGTATTTCAGATAACCAAGTAATCAAAGTTATGAACAACTAGTTATGAATAAAATATATTGTCGAGCTTTACCGCACACTTACTTGGCGGGCCCGTTAGCGTGGTTGGCGCGGAGGCGCCTTTCACGCTGCAGGTTGTAGGTTCGATTCCTACCCGGGACATGCATTTGTGTGCATGAACATGTCTGTATGTCCGGAGTCTGGGTGTATATGTATATTAAGTATGTATTTACAAATAAAAAAGTAGTATATGTAGTAATATCAGTTATCTGGTTTCCATAGTACAAGCTCTGCTTAGCTGGGATCAGGTAACCGTGTGTACAAAAATGTCCCAGGATATTATTATTATTATTTATTATTACTTATAATCTGAAATGTGAAATCGTATTTGTCATGACACTCAAATTCACTATATTTTACTAAGCAATAGCTTTAGTAGAATACATTATTTGATGATCATAGAGATTTATGTTCAAATATAAAACCAGAATCAGCTTTCCCAAGCCAAGAAAATCCTGTTATTGTTGATTAATATTGTATTAACAAGCCATAATGATGGCTAAATAATATCATAATTTCACACATCAGGGTTTCCTTGTCATTTCCCACAGTAACTTCACTAACTTCCTTCTACATTTGCGTCAGGTATATTTAAATGCTAAGAATAACGTTAATTTCACAAAGGATACGAAACTAAAACAAGGCGAAGTTAAACGGAATTAAAACTGATTCATTTGTATCTCTACAAATGTATTTCCTTTTATCTCAAAGAGCATATAATCACTACGTTTCGTTGCTTACAGGGACGGTTTAATTAAATCGCCCGTTTATCTAAATGCTTTACTTTTACAGATATTAATATCCTTATTTCTGTTGTGTACTAAAGAAAACTCTAAAAGTATGTTACACTATGTAATAAGTTAAGCCGTAAGTTAAGTTAAGTTACCTTAAGTTTGCCGTATGTCATTACTTTCCAGAATTCGTTCCTTATCAGCGACACTATCGAATGGTGTAGTAATACAGTATGTGGTTTTTTTTCAAAATCAACTAGTTCGATTCCTGGCTACGAATTATGTTTTTTCAAAAATCCAATTATGGAGTTTTGGTTTCATCAAAATCGGCCCCGAGACTCCTTTGAGTACTTTTCGATATTCCTCATAGTTTCGGATTTGGCCATCCACGCACACTTGAAAAATTCACCCTGTATAAAAAAATGCAAAATATCGTAATTACTTTTTGAGTTTTTCGGCCTCCGAATAGGTTTTTGGCCGAAAAATTAAAACTTATAAATGTGGTTATCGCATCGCCCACATCAAACCGCATCCAATGGCGGTTAGCTTTCCCTTAATCTATTAATGTTACTACTAGTAGTAAGAATATCAGATTAAGGGAAAACTACTACTACTAAGTGCGGTGTAGTACTAGTACTACATTCAAGTACTTGTTATTATTCCATCAGTCAGTGGCAAGTGCAGGCAGTAATGTAGTCAGCATGTCGGAGGACATAATACTGCGGTCAGTGTCACGCGACCGCAGGTCACAGCCGCCCGAGAGCGTGTCCGCCCGCCCGCCCGCCCGCCCAGAGCGTGTGCTCGCAATCATCACCATGTATCAAGTGCACGAGCACGCAACTGTGATAGCGACTCATACAGTATACAATATCATAAGTCTAAATAATAAGTTGAAAGTTTTAAGTCATAGTAAAACGTGTTATAAGTAACGTATTTTACTACTAGTTGTGCCCCGCGGCTTCGCTCGCGTGGAAATTTGATTTGCATATGTCTTATTTGAGAGTCTACACTTTTACGTTTCATATTTCATTAAAATTAAAATTGGCTAAGTAGTTATGGAGATACATAGTAACAAACATTCACAAACAAACTTTCGCATTTATAATATTAGTAGGATGACTTATGACTATGACTGCTTGGCCAATGGTTCGAGCGTAGGCTGCTCGGCACACTACATCGGGTGGTTGCGAGTTCGATTCCCGCCAAAGACTTATTTCTAAAACGTGTTTTTCGTATTTTTCCTAGTTTTAGTGCCACTGGGATCGTCCCCAGTCCATTATATGGTAGCCACAGTAGCGTTGCTTAGTTTCGGACCACACATTTGGGGTATTGTATATTATTTTAAATTGCGTTTTGTTTGTTTATTCCACTAAAATACATAACAAAATGGAATGTCCTATTCGTTTGCATTTACTCTGACCTACGTGTCTCCTTATCGTCTCTTTTTCGGTCTACACTTGTAAAACAATGATCCTTGAACCATTTCCCTCCCAAATGAGGTCAAACCATTACATATATAGTGTATGCATATGTTACAGATTGTGTACAACGATAGCAAGGAGGGTCTAACCGCGGCTCTAACATTTGCATAACAGCGCACACTCGCGGGGAATTGGATGAGGCCAGTACTACTCAGTGCGGCGTATCTTACTGAGGCAGGAATATTCTGAATTATAATATTCTTAATTATATTTTTTTTCTGTAATATGGACTAAGAATTAATGTTATGACTTGTATTTTAAGCCACTAAGCCCCAATAAAACATGAATTGCCCAAAAACACACAAGCTAAACACCGGAGCGGTTTAAAAGCAAGTTTTAAGATAGGCATTTTACACTTTAACCCTAACACCCAATGTTAACGACCCGATCGATTGCGAGTAATTAACCCATCGGGAAAGGATTATCCAGCGTATAACAAACGACCTCAAGTAGTTCGTGAGTGCATGGTTTTACCGCAGACAATTTTGTGGATACGTAGCAGTTCGTAGCAATTCGTAGCACCGAGTAGTTGCTACGGCGTAGTGCACGTGGCTTGATAATGTGCTCGGTTTATTCAGGCAATTGTAGCTCGGTTGGCTTAATGCTCTCAAGAATAACATACACATAAATGGAAATTAGAAACTAGTACAGTAGGAACTTGTATTACTGTGGAAAAGGTAAAAGCATGTATAATAATAATGCAAATGTTTTTTACTAACTTGGAATTAGTGGACGAATTCAAAGTAATTAGAATTAATTAATTTACCCTATCCTTTTACGTTTTGGGTGTTCTCATTTCCTTAAAATATTTTTCTTATGGCAGCAATCCTTCAACTGTGGAGGTTATCTCAGGAGGTGCTCGTTATAAATTTAGCCGGTACGTGGCGTCACGGAGCTCTGAAATATAGCACCGGCGGGGCGTGACGCACGCGCTGACATTTTCAAGACTCACAGCATTGTTATTTTACTGCCTATATCTGGTGAAGGTCTCAAAATGTGCCATATTACTCCTATCAAAGATTGTCGCTGCAGTTCCCCAGAATGTCCTCCGAAATCATCAGGTTTTGTATCGTGATCACATCCCTGATCCCATACCCTTGCAATGGAATGATATACCGACCTACGGTCACACAACATCAAACGGATCGCAATACATCGAGTGCAGTGGAGCGCGAACATTGTGAAATTGAACATAAAAAGATTCGCGCTCACCCTGATTGCCAGCTGTCTATGTACAACAGGGTACAATCAAACAAAACACGCTTTGTTTTATCATGATTTGATTGAATATTTTTTATTAAAGTTCTGAAGCAAGTTTCTTTGAACAGCCTTTTTTTAATTTAGCCTGGGATCGCGCCCAGTCTATTGTACGATATCAATAGTACAAGGGTTGCTTAGTGTACGACCATATAGTCGGTGTGTTATTATTTAGTAATTATTATGATAATGATTATATCTAAGCACCTAAAATGTCATTATTCACGATAGAACATTAGTGTTTACCACAACCGGCATAGTCTTTACCACATCAATGTGTGTGCGCAATTACAATCAGTAGATGAGGAGCCGCGGGAGTAGGCTGCGCAAATACGGGCGCTACTGATTGATGACGTCACCGGACCCCGGGATTTGCACGCAGAACAGATTGAGTGAAGTGATTAACAGATTGCTTTAACATTTGGTTTATGAGTCATTTAACTATGATCAAGTTATTTAATGAGGAAGAATATGTATTTTCCTAATACGCACGCGTGTATATTTGATTGAGAATCATGAGAGAACACTATTTCTGTGAAAGGTACACAAAAGTAAGCCTCTTTATTCTCAAAGTCAACATTATATCAGTTTACATTTCATTTATTAACTAATGAAAATCGTTGATTCACTAAATACAAAATAATACTGTTCCAATGATTTATTGTTAAGAGGCAAACTGTGTAGCAATTAATTAGCGGAATTTATCGGCGTTTTGTTGGGAAGGTATTTCTTTATTTAGCGTCGTTTATCAACGTCTGGGAGGCAGCGCGAGCGGCGGGCGGCGGCTCGCACCTAACGCTCATTATTGCTGATGTCGATACCTAAGTGGAAGGGAATGTTTCCGATATAGGTGCTATTACTATAGGATCACCAGTTAATGTGGTGTAAACAGAATTATAACTAGTAATTATGCTAGACTTTCTCCTAATATTATAAATGTGAAAGTTTGTGTGTGTGAATGTTTGTTACCACTATCTCCATAGCTACTAATCCGAATTTAATGAAATTTGAAACGTAGATATTGTAGGCTCTGGAATAAGACATAGGCTAATCTTACATAATATCAATATCCCCGCGGGCGAAGCCGCGAGCACAGAATAGATAAGGCGTCGAGGCACAACTAGTAAGTAATGAAGGGACTTCTTTATAACTTAAAATCTGCAAAAAATCTCAAGTCTACAGAATGTGTTCGGCATCGTTGCAAATCGTTGACACAAGATACCTATAACTATTGTATTAAAAAATCTGCAAATAGGTAGGAATCGTATTGAACGTGCCACCAATACTTATAAACGATACCTTTTATATAAACTGTTTCCATTTTGGCAACAAAAACCGTTATCGAGGAAGTTGTCACATGAATATATTGGATACAAAAACCGACTTCAAAAAAACCTGGATCACTAAAAAGCCTGAAATAATATTTCTATTACCACCTCTGCCTACCCCTTTGGGAAAACCAGACGTGATGGTGTGTTATCGAGTATTTGCGGTCGGTGCCAATCTATCTTCTTACTTTTATAGTAGGTATACTTGGCATACCAAGATTGGCACCGACTCCAAATACTCGATAACACACCATCACGTCTGGTTTTCCCAAAGGGGTAGGCAGAGGTGGTAATAGAAATATTATTTCAGGCTTTTTAGTGATCCAGGTTTTTTTGAAGTCGGTTTTTTTTTTTATAAAAATAATTTTATTTCACGATTTTTAGTGGCGCCATACCAATGAACATTTTGGCATATTGAACTGTATGAAGTAAGCCCAACAAAAGGTAACTGCTGTAAATCTTTGAGGAATTCCCTCGACTGTCTATGGTCTCCATCATTAGACCTGTAATGGCACTTATAACCCATATGGGTGCAAAGTTCTCTCCAATACAAATTAATCAAGCCCAAACACCAGGTAATTGCTGTAAATCGTTGAGGAGTTCTCTCGACTGTCTTTTGACTCCATCATCAGACCCCTAATGACAGTCACAACCCATTTAGGTGTAAAGTTCTCATCAATACTAATTAATCAAGCCCAAACACAAGGTAGCTACTGTAAAACGTTGAGGAGTTCCCTTGACTGTCCCTCGTCTTCATCATCAGTCCCCTAATGACAGTCACAACCCATCTAGGCGTAAAGTTCTCATCAATACTAATTAATCAAGCCCAAACAAAAGGTAGCTACTGTAAAACGTTGAGGAGTTCCCTTGACTGTCCCTCGTCTTCATCATCAGTCCCATAATGACAGTCACAACCCATCTAGGTGTAAAGTTCTCATCAATACTAATTAATCAAGCCCAAACACAAGGTAGCTACTGTAAAACGTTGAGGAGTTCCCTTGACTGTCCTTCGTCTTCATCATCAGATCCCTAATGACAGTCTCAACCCATCTAGGTGTAAAACTCTCATCAATAGAAATGAATTAAGTCCAAACACAAGGTAGCTACTGTAAAACGTTGAGGAGTTCCCTTGACTGTCCTTCGTCCTCATCATCAGATCCCTAATGACAGTCACAACCCATCTAGGTGTTAAGCTCTCATCAATAGAAATGAATTAAGTCCAAACACAAGTTAGCTACTGTAAAACGTTGAGGAGTTCCCTTGACTGTCCTTCGTCTTCATCATCAGACCCATAATGACAGTCACAACCCATCTAGGTGTAAAGTTCTCATCAATACAAATTAATCAAGCCCAAACACCAGGTAATTGCTGTAAATCGTTGAGGAGTTCCCTCGACTGTGTTTCGGCTCCATCATCAGATCGACTCCAGACCTTCATAAAATAGTAGTGCTTTAAAATAATTAATGAAAAAAATTACAAACGCACTAGTCGCCCCTACGATTTTCGAAGATTCCCCTCGATTTCTCCGGGATGCCATCATCAGATCCTGGTTTCCTTATCATGGTACCACCCCCGGAAAATCTCCTTTCCAACAAAAAAAGAATCATCAAAATCGGTTCATAAACGACGGAGTTATCCGCGAACACACATAAAAAAAAAAAAAAAAAAAAAAAAAATAATATACGGTCGAATTGAGAAACCTCCTCCTTTTTTGAAGTCGGTTTAAAAACTACATGATCATGTGCGTCCGCCGCCGCCGCCGCGATATCCGGCCCGCCATGATGCATTGCCGCGGCGACAGATATTGCGGCCACAGATTATACTCCGAGATGGCGGCCATATTCCACTGCGACACTAGCGCCATTGTCGTTGCACCTTTATTAATAACGAGCGAATTAATATCCGGTTACAGAATGACATTTTGTTGTAATTACAATGTCGTAAATAACTCCATAAAATGAGTTTAGAAAATCTTATTTAATGGATGAGTCAAAGCCGAGAAGTTTAAAGTGTACTTACTTTAATATTCTTAGTCAAAATAATAGGAGGCCGGACCGAACGGGAGAGCAAATATCCACATATTTGCTGTCCCGTTCCCTTTAACTGTGACAACTTATAATAGTCTGAATAAAATAGTCTTCGTAGAGCCTAAACCTAAATCTCTACACGTGTTAGTAGTATGTTAGTGAGGGATAAAATACGAAGGAGAGCATACATTATTGCGACGTCAGCCAGCGCAAAGAGCTCTCTGCAAATATTTGAGAGACCACTAGAGTAAGGCGCGCTCGGATTAGACTCAAGTTATGAGTGAATAGTTCGCAGCTAACTTTTTTAATACAAAACCCACCGTCGAATATACTACATGATTATATTTCTAGTAAGTTTGTGAACCAGTATACTACCGCCTTATAATTCGTTTACATAAAAAAAACTTTATACAATAAGCAAAAACATTTGAATGTCGATGCATTTGAACCAATCACTACATCCACCACAGATTTGTTACTGCCCTTATGAAATGTTTGCCACAAATTGTTCCCAACCCAGCGAGTGCTAGATATAGAACCCAGGTTGATAGTAAAATTATTATGATGATAGAGACATAAGCAGAATAAAAAGTAAGTTTAAAAAACTAAAACCCGACTACTGAAAAATCGCGCTCTAAAAAGTATGAAACAAGAAAATATTCTTATCTGGAGGATAGCCGTGGTCCGTGTAGGTCGTTTAGGGCCAAATGGCATATGACCACGGACCACGGCTATCCTCCAGATAAGAATATTTTCTTGTTTCATACTTTTAAGAGCGCAATTTTTCAGTACCTAGTCGGGTTTTAATTTTTAAACTTACTTTTTATTTAATTATTTTGGAGTTATAGGTAACAATATATATTTTTTTGAAATGTGCTCATCAAGCTCTTTCATTTGATACCCCACACGGTTTCATTAAAAAATGTTTTTTTTTAGTTCATGACATTATTTCCTCGGAAGGGCGCCATATGCAATTTTATGTGACGTCACATAGCCTATAACCAGCGCGCCATTAAGCCGCTTCTAACGATACCTCATTTGTCAAATTACGACAAGTCGTTTGGAAGTTAGGTGGGAACAGATGCACATACATACATACATACATACCGGTCAAAATCATAACCCTCCGCCGTAGTCGGGTAAAAATACTCTCAATATTATCTATATACGATAGGCTGTGTATAATAAAACTCGCTTCAGTCCATCACTCAAGCTCATCAACATGAAAACTAAGTGAGAGCTCCGCGCCGTGCTGGCGGTGTGGGCCGAGTCATCGGACGCTTTTTGTGTGATACACTGCGGTGTCCATTACGACGCCTCACACGCTTCAATGGAACGTTTTATCTCACATCTTTGAAAAACCACGTAAAGTTGAGAAATAAAATGAAATTCCGTAACATTAAAATACTGTGAATTGTCCCATAATTTTACTTACCCTGTCACATGCCACAACATATAAAACTAGTTGCTATTCTCGAATATTGTGTCAACTGCTTTTGCGCAAGCCAGGGGCAGAAAATTCTAAACTTTAAAACGTGCGAAAATATTTGCCAAAACATGTTATACATCTCGCTTCCAACAGCACTACAAGCGAACTCCAGCATATGTGGACTTTACAACTAAATCACCGGAAACTAAACTAAGTTGGTATTTGCGAGTGGACGGAGATACTTCCGGTTGAAGGCGATTCGTTAGCGGGTAACTTTGGAGGGCTTGGAGAACATGGACAGTCGAGTTAACTTAATTATTGCGCTGGAACTTGAAATCATGGAAATTAGAATGCATGTCATTGGTTTTTTTTGCCAGAAAAGATATTATTGTTAGCAAAGAGATGCGAGAACTAGACGCAATCTATTTTATAACTTTGCCTTTCAATACTTATTTGCTGTCTTGTACGTTTCAAAGGTCAAATAATTTGATAGCTACAACATTATTTGTATAACATGGTCCCAGCGTGTATCTGAAGGTCTGACCGCGGAGATACGCCGCGCAAGTTGACGCCGCCGCCGCGCCGCGCCGCGCCGCACCCGCCGCGCTGAGACGTGATATTTATTTTGGCGACAACTTTCCCGAAACAAGACCCGAACTAGACGCAGTAAATTGCATGAAATGTACCGCGGATTATATATTGTTTTACTTTTTGTGATATAATGTGAAAAGTTTTATTAAGGCTGGAACCATTGCAACTGACAGCTCGAGGTTGACCGCTTTTTGCTCAAACAATGTCGTAGGACCGCGAGTTGTATTTTTTGAATTTAGAATTTTCGATACGCCACGATACATCAAAAAGACGACATGATAAATCAAAAACAGAAGTGACTCATATACTAAATTCGTATCTTGCCTACTTTTATTTAGTCGTATAAGTGTAACTTCGTAAAGGAAAATTTTCACTAAATCTTAAGTACAATTTAAGTACTACATTTTTATTAATAGGTAGGTGGGTTGGTTATTTTTTCTTTGTAATCTTAATTATTGTTATTTTGTTGATATAGTAAATAAAAGCTCACTAACTGTTAATTTTTAATTGTTCTGAAATTTAATTTTGCCCAACACTGGGTAATAGGTAGTACTACTTAAAAAAAGACTAGTACTAGACTAGTACTAGTAGATTTAAATGTTTAATATTATAGGACAAAATAAGTAAAATTAAAACAACTTAAAATTCTAAATAACTGAAAACAAGAAAAATTGTTGATAACATCGGGTAATAACTGAAATAAAAGTAGTACTAATCCTTATTAATTACTAGCTGTGCCTGCGACCTAGTACGCGCACATTTTTGGAAAAGGTTACCCCTTATTTGACTGATGGATTGATGGAGGATGACGGACGGATGGAGTGGCAATGCAACGCATGCCGGGCATGCATGCAACCCTCATAGGATCACTGTTTTGCCCGTCAGTCTATCTGTCCGTCTGTCAAAACGTGCACAGCCTAAACCGCTTGGGTTAGAAACATGAAATTTTAACTTTTTATAGCGACCTTCTTATTTTTTATTTTTTTTATTTTTTTATAGAAGACCACAGTAAGGATTTTTGAGAATTCAACAATTAAGGGGAGAAAGTATCTATGGATAGTCCCAGTTTTTCTGAAGCTAGAGACGTGAATATTTGTATTTGTAGGCTGAGTAGCCGAAATACTAATTTTCATGTAAGGTCAAGATTTTCAAGCCAGAGCCATGGGTCTGGAGCAGTTCCATGATAATAATAATATATGGTATAATTAAAAATAAAATACTTGCTCCACAAAACGCCTCGTTTTGTGAGTTTTTTGGGTTCCATACCTCAGAAGGAAAAAACGGAACCCTTACAGAATCACTTTTTGTCCGTCTGTCTATCTGTCCGTCCGTCAAAACGTGCACAGCTCAAACCGCTGGTGATACAAACATGAAATTTGGACAGTAGGTACCTTTCATAGCGTAAAAGAAGAGCAAAGGAAGGATTTTGGAAAATTCTTGCCCTAAGGGGGTAAAATAAGGGGTGGAAGTTTGTATGGAATTCCCTCATTTCTGAAGTTAGAAACATGAAAATTTCTATTTAGGCTACTAATACAAATACAAAATAGTAATTTCAGCGCTTTTGAAAATTCTACCCCCAAGAGGGTAAAATAAGGGGTGGAAGTTTATATGGGGGTTCAAATTTTTCTAAAGCTAGGCACAATAAAATTTGTATTTAGGCTTTTTATTAACTAAGAATAGTAATTTCAGCGTTTTTGATCATTTCACCTCTAACGGTGTAAAATAGGGGGTGCAAGTTTGTATAGGCGTCCCAATTTTTCGGAAGCTAGAGACATGAAAATTTGTATTTGGGCTACTCATTACAAATTAAAACCGGACAAGTGCAAGTAGGACTCGTGCTCTGAGGGTTCCGTACAAATTTTATTATGTTTGTGTGTGCATCATATCTTTGGCGTGCAAATACAGGGCAATAAAGCAAGATGTGCTCCACTGTCTCGCTGGGGTTCTTTGAGCTTCCACTTTGCTAGTTTTCGGAACAATACATAATAATTACAACACCTAAGTGTGTATTGTTCCGAAAACAGGGAAAATCATGAAGACTCGAATCTCGGGATTACAACTGCACTGCAAGCGACTGTGGTGAACAGGTTGGGCTAACAATCAAAATCGGCCCCGAGACTTCTTTGAGTACCTTTCGATATTCCTTATAGTTTCGGATTTGGCCATCCACGCACACTTGAAAAATTCACCTGTATAAACGTGGGCTTTGAGTTGGTTAATACCTCTACAATGGGGTGGTGTATATCCACTCAAGCCTCTGACTACCCCCGAATGGGGATAAAAGTGGTGACGTTACATTTCTAAAAAAATATTTAACAGGTGATGACACTAAATAAATTTAGCACTGCAAATTTAGCGACTTATTAAATTTGGACCCATCCCTAAGAAGCTGTGATGTTTATTTGATGTATGGTTTAGTAATGTAGAGCATTGAACTCCGGTCTCCCAACTTAATCCTGATGCTCAATAAAACTAAACATATAGTAAACATTGCCGACCTGAAGGGAAGGGGTAGGGGAGAAGGGGGGGGGGGTTTGGGCTTACGGCTCTCTCACTCATCGTACGAAACGCAGCTGTAATAGCTGCATTACGCCGATCTTCTATGAGAGGGTGGTACTACCCCACCAAACGGTGGTTAGTCCAACTTAAAAATAAGCAAACAAAAATAATATCGTATTACTAATATTAAGTAGTATGAATAACATCAACTGAAACACGCTTAACATCAGGCGGGCCGTACGCATGTTTTTTTGTCTTGGCTTTTCTTGTCGCATATAGCCAGTGTCAAGTACCTACCTATAATAATATAGATTTTCAATGTTGCACTTCGCCACTTCTCGCCAAAAAAAAACAAGTTTGTCTAGCAACTCAGTGGTATAAAAAGATATCATAGGCAAGACAAAAAATATGAAAAAATGAAATGTAACGTCACGACTTTTATCCCCATTCGGGGGTAGTCAGAGGCGTGAGTGGCCATACACCACCACATTGTGGAGGGATTAACCAACTCAAAGCCCACGTTTCACCAGATAGTCAGAACCCAACGTGACAGGTGGTGAACCTTGTCGCCGTGTATACAGGAACTGACTATTACCTAATCCCGAGGGATAGGTAGGTTTCCTCACGATGTTTTCCCTCACCGTCAGCGAACTGTAAATTATGCACATAGATGAAAATTCATCCATTGGTGCATGCCTCACCGGGGATCGAACCTGGGACCTTCTGATTGTTAGCCCAACCTGTTGTTGTTGTTAGGCAAGACAATAAGATTAGAAAGTAGGTAAGCGGTTTTTAGAGGACGATTATGCTTTTTAATCATATACCTATTCATCATTCTATTTTATTCATAATCTATGATGACAACAAAACGCGTCACTGACATAAATATTAATTTAAAAATATTTGTAATCATATAATATCCTAAAAATTATGTTCAATATTATATTTCAACTATTTAAAACGTGATTTAATTGATAAAAAGATAGGTAGACGTAACATTTTTACGTATTTCACGCAAAAATTTGCGCGCACGTCCAGCTTTCAACGGCGCCATTGCGCTACTGCCAGGAACATTTTGCTGGCCAAGCCATGATGACCCATGACGTTTGTAGCATATTTAAGGTTATTATTG
This sequence comes from Drymonia ruficornis, assembly GCA_947859195.1. NCBI lineage: Eukaryota > Metazoa > Arthropoda > Insecta > Lepidoptera > Notodontidae > Drymonia > Drymonia ruficornis. The sequence goes on along the minus strand of OX401910.1, from coordinate 341,078 downwards.
ATTATTTTTTAAATAAAATGACTAATATTAAAACTTGGATCCACGGATTCTTAGACAAGTCTTGACAATTTTTCTGGTATAGGTTTCACGTAAATCTGTTCAGTTGCTATGGAGAACATTTACGATTAAGGTTGACAATTTCATATTTTGAAATCGATTTCTACAAAATTTGGTAACATTTAAAGTAAATCGGCTAAGCCATTTTATTCCCGACCATATGAGGTTTAATGTTGTATACTTTATATTGCACATAAGCCAGCTGCTTCATCAAACCATTTACTTAGACCCACCCAGTTGAACATTCGTATCACCTTAAGGTAATCCTACCCATATCTTACCTGCCAGTGAAGCACCGTATACACGAGACTTATTTTGTTCATTTAAAATCGGACAGGCTCTGATGTAACTACACCTGTACCTACAACTGTACTACGTGTTATTTCGCAATTTTTTTTTGTTTTACGGTTTAATGCGTCAGCTTCATGGACCAATTACTAAGGGGACTGGCCCTAAGCAACTCGGCCGAGTGTTCGGCTCAGTACTAACATCGACATAAAACGAAGCGAGTAGTTCAACTATTTACCGGTAGATAGAACAACGAAAATGAAAAAACAATGACCACGTTTTTTTTCATACATATATCTAATAAGGGCACCTCTTTCTTTAGTCTTTACTCTGTGGTCAGCTTACATTTGTACACATCATATGCACATTTGTAGTATAAGGTCAGTATTAATGCAGACTGGACCCTTGTACTATGGGTACAGTGGCACCCAAACTAGGACAAATTACGAAAAGGTCGTCCCCGAAATTTGCCTCAGGCGGGAATCGACCCCGTAACCACCCGATGCTGAGACGCTCAAACCACTGCACCAAGCGATCGTCAAAAAGTACTTGAATAGGTACTAAATACGGAATAATCTACAACTAATATAGCTACGTTTTTTTATTACGACATGGGGCAGAGAAGCATATTTTTTTTATCTCTTAAATAATCTGCTAAACAAATTGACTTATGAACACGGTAAAATATCGAGGGAATGCGTCCAAAAGACAAACAAAGTATCTCGTTTTCCCTTTACCAGAAAATATAAGGTTGTACGGATCATAAATCAACGTCACATGATAAACGTCGCGATAAATGTGTATTTGTCGCGCGTCAAACGCGAGGATCACGGAAAAGTGGGAATAATGCGTGGAAATCAGTGATGGAAATACATGTTGAGTTTGTTATGGAAGGGAACATAAACGGCAATTTAGTCTGAGCAAATACGGCGAAAGAATAACTTTATTCAAAATTCGAACGGTACTTTAGAGGTGAAGACAGTGTGAGTGATGCGCGAGACTGAGTTATACCCAAGTAAATGATATATATAGCGACAAACACATCAAACAGCAAGCACCGTACGTATGTTCCGCATTGCAATTGCATCCATCCGCCGCAACCCGACTCGACAAAACGACATCTTAGCTGCACACCCATAATCCTCCATTCAACTGATATTCAACTTTAAAATTATATCTCTAAGAGCTATACTGGCAGCATCTGAAGTTGGTACAGCGTAATATGGCCGTGATTGCGTGTCAGTACCACACATATCTATTACTGATCCCAATCACTAGGACGGATTAGTTTTTGTGATATAAAAACGATAGTAGTTATTTTCTTGACATAACATTACGGAGGAAAAATAAATAATGCAGTACTTATAGGTCGATATACCTATCATCAGCTATTGATTAAACTATAGAGAATTAGAGGGACGATCATTAATCATCCCTTTCAATATAAACCTAATATTACCAGGTTCAGGAGACTTTGCACGCGGCTTCAAACCATAAATTAAACGCTGGCCATTACTCAATGCCGGGTACCTAGTACCTACCATCCCTGACATACCAACCCCTATTAAACTTTTCACAATTCAACTTTTGTTCGGTAGGTACCTATAATACATTAAATTTGTTAGGTATGGTTTGATAATATGGAAAACTGGATGACTTTTCGGTGTAAAATTTAACGCTGTAAATAAATAATAAGATTTTGTCTAAAACATTAATGTTGTGAAATCAGACTAATAGAACTAAATTTCTCAGTAAAAAAATTGTGGCTTAGATCAAAATTATATAAAAAAATCGTGTAGTTTATGCGTGTTTATGTTACTCTAAAATCAAATGCATAGTAGTGAGTACACAGTAGTAACCTCATCAGTTAGAGCCGCCACATACATACGGAATTCCGAATCGGAATTCCGTTTCGAAATATAGAATCGGGACTCCGTAAGCTTATCACACACATACGTTTTATTTCCGTCGGAATAACAAGGCTCAGTTGAGAGACGCTAGTCATTGAGTGCACCCATTCCGTCAGCCAATATGGACGACGATTTTCGCATATACCAGTGTCAAGTTAAATAATAATGGTTAATATTCCACCAACATTACACATTATAATATAAGGAAACAGAAGTTTTGGAAATTAAAACAAAAATGACAACAATACTTTTCCAATTCCCACCATAAAAAAAAAAAATTAAAAATATCCGCTTCAGACCTGTGACGCACACTGTCATTCCGTTCGGAAAAACGAATGTGTGTGGCGACTCATACAAAATCTATGGAAGTCTTGCGTTCGGAACGGTTTTTTTCCATGCGGGATTCCGGACGCACAGGCTACCATTCGGAATTTCGAAACGGAGAAATTCCGAACGGAAAATTCCGTACGTGTGTGATACGTCCATAAATTTGGTTGGATTTACTGCGTTCGGAATTCCGATTCGATATTTCGAAACGGGATTCCGATTCGGAATTCCGTATGTATGCGGCGGGCTTTATACGTATTGCATAGACTTACATCTGTGTGCTAGCTACACACCTCACAACAATGGCGTACCAACAACACTGCTCTAACTCCGCACCGCAACGCCTCGAGCAAACTCTACAAAGGTGCGATAGCTTTCTGCTTTCCATTTCACTCACCCAAACGAAAATAAACTTTAAAACTCCTGCGATAGAGGTAATTTTACGTCCAGTGTGGCAAAATATTGTGTGGTCCAAAAAGGTTTTTGAAAGCTATGCAGCCTTAGTTGTTTATGTCCGTGCTCTGCAGGCGAGAAGTAACCTGGGTTATGAATTTTAATGTGACTTCACAACGATTTTACCAAGATTGAAAAGTGTATCAAGTTATTTCAGGCTTATAAGATAAACATAGACCAATTTTTATTGAATGTTAGCATTCCTGACATAAAACTTATTATGAAAATAAATGAAACTTTACTTAGATATAATAAAACATATATTGAGGCAGCAAATTCAGATGAACAGCTTTTCCTTCGTATTTTATTACTATTTGTAAGAAAACTTGTATAGGTAAATCGCCTCATCCGTACATGTTGGGTAAACAAAACAAGACAGAATGATCACGCGGTGATTGATTACCCAGCAAACAATATATTGACGGATTTCCGGTTCGATCGGTATTGATGTTGTCCTTTCCTATTTGAATAGTAATGATATGATGCTGATACTGTTGCTCCAGTCCTGGGAAATCTGTAACAAGTGCTCGTTACTAGATTTGTATAACCAAACGCAAAACGCATTGTAATATATGTGATTAGTATTATTAAAATGCTTTTTTTATCTTATGAAATCCTCTAGTAAATCCTGTCTTCCACAAATCGTTTGTAATGGGTACATCGTAAATGAATTCACAAAGTGAACAATACAAAATATTCCTTATTGTCAAACCGTAGCTTAACTTTGAGCAAGTTAAATCTTTCGACAGGAGCCCTCTTAAGTCGTACTTTGGTGAAATATCTAATAATCTCGACGTGCCGACAATGGCGGCCCACTTCACTTCTTTGAAGCGAATATTGAGTTTTGCAAGTAACCCAGAGTACCGTGATTATATAAAAAGATCGTTGTCTAATTAATTAGATTTACGGTTACAAAATGGCTGTTGCTTCTCGTTAGGGAGTTGTTTGTCGGGATTTTGAATCGGGTTTCAAAGAAATAAATTAATTTTGACTGCTACCTTCGTAAAATGTAAGTGTCGGATACACTGGCGATCAGTTTTCATTATAACTTGTATCTTGTGCCCACTTTGCTATAAAACATGTAAATTTCCTGAAAAACAATGATTTGATTATGAGAGCTTCATTACATTGTATTAGATAGTTCAAATACAGATCATTATATTTCTCCGCATATGCACTGATAAAACATTTAGGTTCACCGATTTGTAATGTTGTTTCATTGTCTTTATGTCAAAAAATAGAGATAAAAATATAAATCCGTGTATATGTGTTGCTCATGGTTACACTAAGTCACACGTAATAACGTAATTTTTCCAGCACGCCGCAGTAATAACAGCCACAATGTATGAAATCACTGTTTATTTGCTCGAGCCCATTACTATTCACGTCACGCGGCGGACATTAGCGCAGCGGAGCCCGCAGGGTGACAGCGGTCGGTAAATCCAAGGGCTGTTTGCGTCACTTTCGACTTAACATCCAAGTTGTTGGCATAAAATCCGAGGCTAACGCATGATTTGCGTTTTAAAACTGTCTTGTGTTCATCTTGCAGTGCGTCTCCTCGACTGGAGGTTGGCAGTCAGCTTCGCAAATCCTTTTGTATTTCTTGCCACGCGAAATAGATGTTCTACGCTAGCGATGCCTGTCCACTCCGTAATCGGAGCCACGATTTCATTCTTCTTCCAACGTGAATTATAATTGTCTTGTACTGCTACCAATGTTTTCCCTAATTAAAAAGAAAAACCCTTTTCTACGTACTGAGGGCTTAGTGTAATGAATATCCTTTGAAAATACACCTATAACCTACAAAAGATTAATCGAGAGAAAAATAATGTAATTTTGCCTCTATTCTATTGATTCCTTGGTACTTATAGCAATTCAGCATGAACTGTAGGCACCTGAATGGTGTTGCTAGGGTGAATATTGGATCAAATTATGTCTTATCTGAATAAAACTCAGTAGGTAGAGTCGGCGTTCATCAGGATCACTTCCATTATGGACTATGTCTGTTAACGGTCTGGTGATTTCGATAATTACACCTAGACGTGATTACTAGAGCTAGATTGGTTGTAGCCTCGGTAATGTCTAAAATATTGTACCTAATTATTGTACTGGTAATAATCGAATTATTATACCTACTCCCACCTAAATTCTCGGAGACGTCCATGCTTAAATACTCCCAGCTTTTGAAACTACACTCTTTTCTATGCTAACATTACGATGAGAATACAATCGACCAATAAAACACCCATAATTATCACGTAGATTTATATCACGTCATAATGAAGCCACTCTATTGGTAGATTTCACTTGCTGTCGCACCGATAAGACACACAGTATAAAATCACAAATAATAGGGTTGCACTACGTTCTCTCTTAAAAGGCAGGCTAAGATGTTTTATTTGTGCTCAGCAAACTCCGTTATCGCATGTAGCGCAAAGACACCGTGACAGGGGCACCTTACTGCGCCCGCATACCGCTAATCTAGACTTGAGACCACACCTGAGGGATTTATAGCCTGCAGCTATTATCTGATCAATTCTAGTCTGTAAACCTGACTAGAAACATTAAATAATCCATTTAAAGTTGAAACTTGAAAGTAGATGTAGAAACATCTGTGATCTTGTTTGTCTAACTATTATTTTTCTCCGTATTAGTAAATTGTATAAAGCAGGATCAGAATACTACAAATATAACTATAGTAGTACTGAATAAACGTAATGAAATTATCTTACGCAATTCCATATGCCATTCCTATGGAGAAGATTGAGTAAAACTGGCGTAAACATGAAGTAAATCTTGCGAAGAGACGTGATTGTGAATGTGAAACGCTTACCTATTATTCTTGTTCAAAGATGGCTAGTAAGGTAAAATTTATCGCGTGAATGTAGACCCGCCTTAAGCCACCCAGACCGCATTGTAAAGAGGACTGGGGACATCATCTCGATTGCGATTGAGTTGCTGACCTTAAATTAATCACTACTCTAATATGTCTATGTTAGCGATTCAATTTAGTCGCAATAAGAGGTGATAGTGAGCCCCTTTTATGTATAACCCAGGGACCAGATTACTAAATGTGTGAGTATCCAATTAGAACTGGTCCACGCTGGAATGAACCAAATCTCGTATTGATTTCATTCCATTACCTAGCACTAGTAGATTATCACGTGTCGCCGCTCATCACGGGCCCGATCTCACGCGGCTCACTGGCCATTACCTCTCATCTGATTAACTGCTACCCTTCGGACGCCCTTGTTTTATTCGTATTAGAGCTTGGACTATGAAAATAAACCTATTTCATTTCGCAGGACTCCAGGATTTTTTTTATTTACTAATAGTGAATCCCATTTATCGAAACACGTTAATTCGACACCTTGTTTTCTACATGTAGCTAGAATTCCCTTCATTCTCAATCAGCGAAATTTAGCAATAAGCTTTGTTTAAAAATAATCGATAAAAATGCTCCAAAAGTTTAATACAAAAAGCCGGCTCTCTATCATTGCGGGAACAAAAAAGAGACTGCTTCTAATGGGGCTATTATCACGCGCAATCTACTGTTTACCCGAAAACAAACTTATGAAACAGAAACAATCTTTCAAATACTAACTTTGTACGTGTGAGATAGGGTGTAATTTTCATTAGCAGCGCGTGTAAGCATTATTTTTCTCATAAAAGTCCAGCCAAGTTCTTTTCACGTAGTTAGCGATATTTTTTGTTTGTTTGGTTGGTGTTCTGTTATTTAATAACTCAAGCAACTAGTATTTATGTCAATAATAAGAAAGTTTGTACATCTATATTTTTCCTTCCACTTCCAAAATTTAAGAATACACTGGACAGCAAAGAAAAATGGTCGGTTAGAAAATTTTCAATAATATCTTCAATCACATTTTATTTATTTTACATTTATTAAAAACTAGCTTTTGCCCGCGACTTCGTCCGCGCAGAATTGAAATTAAAAAAATTCGGACCCCGGATCCCGTTTCCCGGACCCGGATTTTGTATCCTGGATCTCGTTACTCAGGTCCCGTTGCCCGGATCCTGGATCCCGTTTTCCGGATCCTGAATCCCGTTTTCCGGATCCCGAATCCCGTATACCGAATATCCCGGATCCCGTTCCCAGATTCCGTTAGCTAAATCCCGGATCCCGTATCCCGGATATCACGGATCCCGTATCTCGTATCCCATATCCCGGATCTCGTTTCCTGGATCCCGTATCCCGGAACTCGTTACCCGGATTCCGTATCCCTGATATCACGAATATCATATCAAATATCCTGAATTACGTATCCTGGATCTTGTTTCCGGGGTTCCGTATCCCAGATCCCAGATTCCGTTTGCCGGATCCCGGTTTCCGTATCCCGGATATCACGGGTCCCGTATCCCATATCCCGTATTTCATACCCCAGATTTCCTTAATTTTCTTAATCCAGATTTTCTTAATCCCGGATACCGTTTCCCAGATCCCAGCTTCCGTTTGCCGGATCCCGGATATTTTTTTATTATAGGACTGCGGTGGCAAAAAAGCGTACGGCCCGCCTGACGTTAAGCGGTTACCGTAGCCTATAGATGCTTACTATATAAATATTCTCCTTAAAGTATCGACCTATATTTTTTTTTATTATAGGAATTCGGTGGCAAAAAAGCTTGCGGCCCGCCTGATGTTAAGCAGTTACCGTAGCCTATAGATGCTTACTATATATATTTTTTCCTTAAAGCATCAATCTATATTTTTTTATAGGACTGCGGTGGCAAAAAGCGTACGGCCCACCTGATGTTAAGCAGTTACCGTAGCCTATAGATGCTTACTATATAAATATTTTCATTAAAGTTCAACCTGTTTTTTTTGTTATTCTAGGACTGGGGTGACAATAAAGCGTACGGCCCGCCCGATGTTAAGCAGTTACCGTAGCCTATAGATGCTTACTATATAAATATTTTCCTTAAAGGATCAACCTACATTTTTTTATAGGACTGCGTTGGCAAAAAAGCGTACGGACGCTTGATGTTAAGCAGTGACTGTAGCCTATAGATGCTTACAATTCCAAAGGCATTGCTCGCAAATTGCCGACCTGAAGGGGAGTGGGATGGAGCTTTTGGCTCCCTCACTCATCGTACGAAACGCAGTTGTAATAGCTGCTTTACGCCGATCTTCTGTGAGAGGGTCGTACTACCCCGGTCGAGCCAGCCCATATAATATGAGCTGCAGTCAATTGGCTACATCAAAAAAGTTGAAATCCATATTTTTTTATACGTAAAAAGAAACCTAAACTCAATTGTTCATTATTTATTACCTCAGAAATGACGAATTTCCATATGAACTTTCATCCCCTATTTTACCACCTTAGGAGTTGAATATTAAAAAACGCCGAAACCCATATTTTTTATTTTTAAAAAGTCACCTAAAAACCAATTTTCATAATATTAACTTGAAAAATGACGACCTTGCATACAAACTTTCATCCCCTATTTAATCCCCTTAGGGGTTGAATTTAAAAAAAACGCCGAAACATATTTTTTAAAAAGATACCTAAACACCAATTTTCATAAATCTAACTTGAAAAATGACGAACTTGCATACAAACTTTCATCCCCTATTTAATCCCCTTAGGGGTTGAATTTTCAAAAACGCCGTGATCCATATTTTTTAATTTTTAAAAAGACTCCTAAAAACCAATTTTCATAATTCTAAATTGAAAAATGACAAACTTGCATACCAACTTTCATCCCCTATTTAATCCCCTTAGGGGTTGAAATTTCACAAATGCTGAAATATTTATTTATAATACGTAAAAAGAAACCTAAACACAAATTTTCATTATTCTAACCTCAGAAATGACGAACTTCCATACAAACTTTCGTCCCCTATTTTACCCCCTTAGTGGTTGAATTTTCAAACACGCCCAAACCCATATTTTTAAAAAGAGATCTAAGCACTAATTTTCTTAGTTCTAACTTGAAAAATGACGAACTTGCATACAAACTTTCATCCCCTATTTAATCCCCTTAGGGGTTGAATTTTCAAAAACGCCGAGACCCATAATTTTTTATTTTTAAAAAGAGTCCTAATCACCAATTTTCATAATTCTAACTTGAAAAATGACAAACTTGCATACAAACTTTCATCCCCTATTTAATCCCCTTAGGGGTTGAAATTTCAAAAATGCAAATTTTTTTAATTTATAATACGTAAAAAGAAACCTAAACACAAATTTTCATTATTCTAACCTCAGAAATGACGAACTTCCATACAAACTTTCGTCCCCTATTTTGCCCCCTTAGGGGTTGAATTTTCAAAAACGCAGCAATTCAAGTTTTTTATTTATAAAAAGGAACCTATACACCAATTTTCATAATTCTATCATCAAAAATGACGAACATCTGTACTCACTTCCCAACTAACTTTCATCCCCTATTTTACCACCTTAGGGGTTGTATTTTTCAAAAAGCTGAAAACCATATTTTTTATTTTTAAACCTTCACCTCCACACCAATTTTTATAATTCTAACTTGAAAAATGACGAACTTGCATACAAACTTTCATCCCCTATTTAACCCCCTTAGGGGTTGAATTTTCAAAAATCGCTTCTTATTGCTTGCCTACGTCACAAAATATATCTACTGTCCAAATTTCATGTCTCTAACTTCAGTAGTTTCGGCTCGGCGTTGATGAGTCAGTCAGTCAGTCAGTCAGTCAGTCAGTCAGTCAGCATTTCCCTCTTTATATATTAGTATAGATATAGATATAGATATAGATATAGATAAAAGGTTTCACTAAATTTTCTAGGGTTTCTTACCCAAAGGGTGTCAACGGGACCCTATTACTAAGCCTACGCTGTCCGTCTGTCCGTTCGTCCGTCCGTCTGTCAGCGGGCTATATCTCACGACCCGTAATAGGTAGAGAGTTAACATTTTCCCAGAATGTTTTGTTTCTGTTGCCGCTATAACAAAAAATTGTAAAAATTAAAATAAATTTAAAAATAAATATTTTATATTTTGATGTTTTTATTCTACGCTGGTACGGAACCCTTTATGTGCGAGTCCGACACGCACATGACTGGTTTTTATTTTCATTTAAGCACATTCAAATATTCTTTCATTTAGTCTCTATTTCATAAAGCTAGGTCAGGTACTTTTGAAGATATTGAAGATTTTCTAACCGACCCGTTTTCTTTGCGGTCCAGTGTAGCACCATCCTCTATTTTTGTATGTCTAGTGCTTATACAAATCAATAGTCCCAATATTATTTGATAACATCGTAAAACAAATTGCTACCCGTCACGTACACTGCAATAGAACTGTACTGATTATACCCTCACGCCAACCCCCTACACTATATTATCAGATTGTATCTTTTGATTGATACTTCAAATTTAATATTAACATTTTTATCGTACATATACACAAAGTCACGAATAATTTTACATCCATATCATATATTTTTTAAGAAACTAAAATAATAACTAACTACTTGACGTGCGGACTTGTCTCGTCGTTGTTGTTAACAAAAAAACACAGCTTTTGTAAAAAAAACAATTCAACAACGAACTCTTTTCAATATCCGTTTTTATCAAACAGCGTCATCAATTGCGGGGCAGGTTCATTCAGCGAGCTGTAGGCACGTCTAGAATTTCTCATTTCCCCTTCACTCACTGCCGCAATTATAGTTAACGAGCGTTCTTCGAGCCGGTTCATCACGATCAACGATTACACTAAATGACTTTATGCACGGCTTGTTTTTGTAAAACTATTACATTTCGACTAAAATTGTATTGTGTTATTACCATCGCTAAATTGAATTCGACTCGCCGGTTAATTTGAAGATAACCCGAATAAACATCTGAACGTCCGCCCATAAAATCTAAACCGACCCATGACGGATGTCCCGGCCGGCGCCGGCGACACATCCGCGCGCATATATCCACGCTCGAAGCGCATCCGTCACGCTGTCGCGTCGGTGAAGCATCGGTGTTGGTGTCAGTGTCGTGCAAGCCAGCGAAGGCTGACACTTTCATTGTTAAATAGTCGTGTCCGTAACACGCGCATGCTGCGGGAAGCAACTTTGCCTCGCGAAATGCTCGCCCTTCCTCCCCGAGTGCTGTCATTTGCCTCGCCTAGGCATAAGACAGAACGATGTCAAACTAATTGCTCGGGCATATGCCTCGCGCGGCATGAGACTGAGGCAACAGCGCACTGCGCGAGGCATGTGGCTGAGCAGCCTCACTCGGCGTGTTCGTGTTGTAAATGTAGCTTATGACAAAATAAGTTGAAGAAAAATATGCCTCGATGAAATGATTTTTATCGGCAAACAAATTGGATTTAAATTGTGTATTAATATCGATTAAATTTTCAATCAACTAAATGATACAAAGCTGGAATTATTTACATTGCCTGTGATGTCACGCACAGTGCACAAAATCGATCGCTGGAACATTGAAAGCACAGTATATATTTGAAAGGCTCTTGATTCAAATAGACCGGATGAGACCGGAGCAAACGAGCTACTAATAAAATACTTACATTCTTACTGGCGACTTACGCTCGCGCTCGTCTGTTTATGGCATCCTTGTGCAATACAAAGTCATTTTAATTTACTAGTAATTGTAACAAACACTTAAATGATTATAATAATAATCTGACTGTGTCAATAATACATTAACCTTTGGATAGTTTTTTGTAACGATAAACTCATATCACATGCTTTTTGATTTTGTCGTTACAAAGTAGCTAGCCAGCTTTGATATCGAACTTCTTAATGACTCTTGTATAAAATTACGTCTCAATTATCATAATGGGATCGATAAATAAATAAATCATGTTAGGGAATAGTGCAACATAAACGTAGGCATTGTGTGGCCTGAACCTGCATGTGTGTGGCTCGTCTGTGCCTCGTCAATGCAGAATCGGACTAATTAAACCCCAACTTTGTACAAGAGATAGCGCATTTTGATAGGATTTTAACAGTCACGTTACGAAATCATTTATATTTTAATGTTTAAATATTAAAGAGCTGTTCTATTTTAATTTACTTCATGATGATAGTATTAATAACTGGCGTCAGCATTGTAAGTTTCAGTTAAAGATAAGTACTTGAGAAAATATCTCCAGCAATCTTATATGACATCGGCTCACATCTGTCAACCTAGACCAACATGACAACATCCAGCGACAGTCACCACACACAGCCAGAGAGTCCCACCACACATTTGTGACCTAAATTCAGAGCATAACAGATTCTACATCTAAATTACTAGTCGCTACACTTTGCCGACAATAAGGTCTTTGCGAGTAACGAGCACAAATTTATCACACCACTGAAATTTAGGAAATCAAACCTTATACACAAGTATATAAAGTTGATTTGAGTAGCAGGTGTTATTTGGCAGGTCGTTAGTTGCCAGGGTAGTGATATTTCCCCGGTCATGCGTCACGCTGATATATGACGTAATGAGGACAGCAATTTAGTATCATAAGAGGACTTGCTCTGAAATTATTAGGAGCACATTACAACTGTTTTGGCTCTCGGTATTTCACTTCTATTACTACATTTTATGGAGTAAGTACCTAATAATTGCTAACAATTATCTGTGGCAAATATTGGACACATTGGTAATAAATAAACGGTTACACTGAATTGCGTAAAATAATGAGCTTTACTTACTTACATAGATTTTTTTACAAATAGAAAGCAAAATAACACCCGTATATAAAGTTATTCCATTTCACATTCGTCACTATGCATCGGTTAACGAATTTTGTCAGTATTTCGGCTACAGAGTGACGAACGCGGAGTTTTTAATAAAGTAATCCGCGACTATTGAGCCGCGCTGGCGACACGTAGCGCCACTGCCAACGCATCCGCGCGTGGAATACAAACTACTGGGCTTTACTTGCTACACAGGATTACAAACATAAATCAATAACATTTAGCATACACATGAGAAAATGTAGCGGCTAGGGGGTACTAAATAAAGCCTTAGAATTGGGTTTTATAATTAAACTTCGATGTAACTAAACGATGATGAAGTAAATTTGGGGAGTCAATGGCGGCGTCTTCATCAGGCGCATGCCTCGCGCGAGCACTCACTTTTGACGTCGGAACGCATAGACGTAATGTCATAATATGAGTGCTCGGGTGAGGCATGCGCGCCATATGGACACATCTAATTGTTATGCCTTTTGGGCTGTTGCAATTTATAAGAAAAACAAAAGTGAACAAATAAATAACTTTCTATATTCCCATCCCAAACTTTCGGTAAATATTTTCATTTTTTATACACATAAAATAAGGGAAATATATGTGCCCCCTGTGCCTCGGTGTTCGTCTCCGGTGGACGATGTGACAGCAAAGCGAGGCCCTCTGTCCTATATAATGCCCTCAAATATTGACACAGGACCCGCGGGAAAACGTTATTCTTTCATCACAGTACTGTTTGTTCACTTTCTCTTGGAAACAAACACGCTTCAGTCAACTTACTTTTCATTTTGGACGGAGTTATCTTAAGACGATTTCAGCCGACACCAAGCTGTGCGAATCCCATAAAAAAACTCTTGTATAAATAGTCAAATGTTGCGATGATGCTGGCGTTACAGAGGGCCTACTCTTTTACAAACGAAAACGAAATTTCGGACTAAATTCGCGTATTTCCTACTACGTTTCTCATTGATTCCGACATTTCTTACGAACGAAAATTGTTTGACGTCTTCATCGTCGTCGAATCTAAATGTCAAACAATTTTCGTAGAGTAGGGCCTCAGTTGTGAGAATGGAGTCAAATCCACCTGTAAATAATTAAATTAAAAAGTTTCATAGCAACACTACTTACCACGTAACATAATTAACCACGTGCCTAAGTTTAATAAACATTATATTCTCGGTAGTAACATATGGTAAGGTATACACATATGTTCTGCGTGAGTGCGTAGAGCAAGTTTATCAGAGGGAAGTTGCGGGAAGTTTGTACGCAAAAGACATAAAGTGGTCTCCACTGGTGAATGCTCGGTCTGTTGAGCGGTGTGTTGTTAGCAACAAGTTACTTATAAGTAAGCGAACTTAGGGAGTAGACATTGGGAACTTATTTCGACCATTGCTTTGTGTTACTTACTAATAAATTTATGTAGTTAAGTAATAATTAATTAGGTAGGTAATTAATTCAATTTTCCACAGTACTTATTTCAGATGTCGTCAAATCAACATAACTAAACATATTTCGATTTTGCGTATTATAATACACAACTATTATGCTTATTATGTTGGCTACAAATTACGACTAAATTAAATTTGATACAACTAAAAGTATTTCTGTCTCATACGTTACGATCTTGAGACGGATGGCAATACAGTTAATTTAGTCTTGTACCACAGAATTTATACGCCATTTATATAGTCAAATAGTTACAAACCAGTCAAATCTGTAAACGGATGCTAACTCTAGCTCTCCACTAGATAGCTTTGTGCGGCCGTTTCAAGCGATTCAATTAATATGACAAACAAACGGACTCGAGAATTGAGCTCAATTGCAACGTTTGATTTGTATTTAGAGCTAACGATGATTGTACACCTATCTGATGGCTTTTACTATGATCGTACCACATGTTCAGTTGGCTCTACATTAGTAACTTATATTAAACAGAATATAAAAGTTAACGGTCGATGGGACCATGTTTTGGTTACATACTACATATTTTTTACACGCAGCATTGCAAAAAAATAAAACAATGAATTTTCTTCAGCTCCCATCTCAAATAAAAAATATACATGCCTTTTCTGATCTCCCGGTGGAATCAAACTGGAGTTATATGACATTTACTACAAGTCTCTAAAAAAAAACACAATAGGTTGCACTCCGGGAGTGCCGGCAGAAGTGAAACTTGAACATTAACTTTGTGCATTTTTAAAAAAAATTGTAATGGTTAGGGAATAATTTCGCACGAATTGTTTTATTTATCAGTATAATAGTACTATCATTTATGTGGTTAAATGCAATATTCATTTATTGCGCTATCGTACACAAACATGACAATTTATATGTAGTACAAACACACACACAAACAGCAGGAGCAGGCATACATTTTCGCCGCGCGGTAGAAAGAGAGGGGGATATTACCTAGCCTACTCTCCCTCCGTCTTACGAATTTTCGATCAGGTCACGTGTCCTGACGCGAGTTTAACATTTATAACCCATCCCAAGAAAAGTGCACAACGCCGCTAAAGAAGTTTTCACTTCAAAAATACATGGATTATGTAGGTCTTTGTCAGTTGATCATCAGGAAATATCATATAACACATTTAAATGGATTATAATTAGTTTCTGGACACATATTTCTTAAATAATAATTATCTTTTCTATTTCACCGTAATTTAATGTTATATTTTCACACCAAAACCAGGGTAATATATCCTTCGAATTCAAGAGGCGACCTCACGAAGTTCGTGTGACTTGTAATAAATTGTCTCGAGGTGGCACGTCATTGGTCACGGCCCGGTGCCGCTCGCGTTCGGCTACCGAATGGCCTGACAAATACTCGTCTAGTAGCTTTACTATATTTCTGTTACTTTATAGTCTAGAGTTCTAGTTATAAGTACTCTCCGCTGTGGAGTCAAGTCAATTATTAGGATGCATCCTGTCTGTGATTATAGGTATCTTGAATCTATTCATCGAGGCATGGTACGCTATGCTTAGTTTGGGACCATACAGTTTGGTATTAGACTGATCAATTTTATTATTATCGAAAGTTTTCGTTGTATATGAATTATTTATGTAAAGCCGTCCACTGTCCACCTCCCGTTAATACAAGCCACAAAGACCTCGTTAAAACGTGACAAAAAACCCATCGCGTAGTGTGAGCGTTAAATTGCGATCGCAATCCGCGCTTATTTGTTCCCGTGTTGCGGCTTTGTCGAATGAAATCCAGCTGTGATTTGTTGCTAATTAACGGGTAAAATTTAAATATCCATTAAAATTATAATGTAAAAGAATGCAGAATGTTGATATACAGTGTGGAAGTAATGACATTATTACTTCTACACCGATAAATTGATATTTAGTTGCAATATTTCCCTTGATTACATATACAGAAGATTAGGAAATTAAGTCCTTTAAGTAAAATTACATTACATAAGTAACACTTGCTAGTAGTATATGTTGAGCGACTATTTTGTACCAGAAACGTGGTTTATTTAAACATTGTTTATCTTGGGGTCTATTCAGCATGGTGTATTTTACGGGGCATTGCAAGATCCAGTTATAAATATTTATTTATTTATTTAGTACATGGAAAACTTAGTAACGTAACATAGGACACTAGTATATACACTGGAAAGCCAATCACAAGTCTTCACTTATAATTTATATAATATCTCAATAATAAGTAAACTTGCAATGAAGAGAAAAGTGTGTGTGTGCCTAAGATGCACACGTCATATCCGTGACATCCGGGGAACGTCTGCGAGCGGTGAGCCCGGCCCGGATATTGCGTGGGAAATCTGCCGCGCAAAGGATATTGTGGGGTAGGTGGGAACTGCCTCTCTCGCTCTGAACTTAAAAGGGAAATGTAGTCTGAAGGTGAATGTGAACTATGCAGTAGTTAAAGTTATGGCGGTGACAGATTGAATCGAACCACGAGCAAAGCTATAAATTTTCAGAAAAGCATCAGACGAAAAAATAATGTGTTTGGTGGTTTGATTCATTCGTGTTACTGTATTGAGAGGGCCAATACCTTCAAGCACTTTCAGGTAGTATTTAAAATTTTAAAGTTACTTTAAAATAGTTAAGTACTTAACTATTTCTAAAGGAAGTGTGTTTATAACATAAATCGGACCTTTCGCACATAAAATACTTTTACTTAAGTTAAAATAAAACTTATAACTCGGCTCTCAGATTTTAAGAATCCGAAGAATTTTCAGTGATAGTTTCATAATTATATCAGCTCAAAATTGACACCACTTTCATCCTTTTACAATCTTGGCCCAAGATTGTATGAAACCGTGCCAGTCTCCTTTGAAGCTGCGTCTGTTTGAGGTTTGTTTCGTACATGGTATTATGAACGGAATAACTTATAATTTTTCTACGTTTTCCGAAGATTGTATTACTACATATAAGTAATCCTTTGGTGTATGTTTAACAAATCCTTGACATATCCGGACTAATAGCGCTGGTATTATTGGCATCAATGAGGGACCGGCGCGACGTGATCCCTTCGGAATAGGATCCCGCGGAATGGACAGCCCAGTATTAATGTTTGTGGGCTCCTATTGTTATATTTTGTACTCGGAATGGAAGATTAAGGTACTGAAGGCCATCTGACTGTTCCGTAAGATTAATCTTATGGAGAAAAAACATATAAGATTTATGTTTTTTAAATGTACCACTCACTAAAGTCTACAAAAAATATTTTGTTTACATTGGTATATGTATTTGGTATATGTATTTGGTATATGTATTGAAATATAGATGGCGGCACTGCCAGTGTAAACAATAGCTCTGCGTAATTTTATTCTTAAAAATCGTTTTAATAGTTCCCTGTAGTTTAAAATAGCATAAATATATGTATCTACAGTTATCTCAAACACCCTATTGTACTCAGGACCTATAAGTGCTTATTAATAAAAATAAACAGTGTAATTCATCAAGTGAACGTTAAGCGTTAAGAGGAGGGTTCGAAATTTGGTTGATTTTCTATTCTACTTTTTCTTTAAGTAAGTATGTGGACTAGGAATCTTATATTTAGATGTATGATTTTTGACTATATTATCTTGAGTATCTTTAAATCCAAATCACGATTTGATGAAATTTTCTCGATAAAAAATTTTTATGAAATGAGCTCTAATTATTTACAATTTTCCTTGCTACCACGATGTTTTTACGATTTAGATCACGAAATTATTTCTAAAACATAGCAAATAATGATATCTAAACTACCCTTCAACCATATTTTAATTCATGAAGTAGTTTTTTTTTAATTCAAGTAAATGTGGTTTGGCGCTTACGTTGTTTATTTCCGAGCGCGCGCACAATATCGCCATCTCACATTTTAAGTACTTGAACTAACCATGTCTCTCTCTAACTTTGTATTGTCAGTGTCCGCTCGGACTTGTTCGACGTCGGACCTGTGAAGGATTTTTTAAAAAATATTACGAAAAAATATTACGGTCGTGCCACATTACAGGTACAGTACAGTATTTACAGTCCGCCGACGCCTATGATAAATAAATAAATATCCTTGGAAATTCTTTTACACATGACTACCTGATCCCAAACTAAGCAGAGCTTGTACTATGGAAACCAGATAACTGATATTACTACATATACTACTTTTTGTTTGTAAATACAAACTAAATATACACTTAATTACACCTAGACTCGGGACATGCGGACATGTTCATGCACACAACTGCATGTCCTGGGAAGGAATCGAACCTATGACCTGCACTGCAGCGTGATTTTCGTTTGCTTTTCCTTGTCTTGTGTAATTTCTTTTCATCTCTTGTCATTTTGTGTCATCTCTTGTCATTTTGTGTCATCTCTTGTCATTTCATAGTTATTCGTGTCATTTCTGTAAAAACTCCCTATTTCGCTTACTGTTATATACTTGCAGCATGATCTTGGGCCGACAGTGGGAATACATTGCTTGTCAAAACAATGGAGTCGCTTTATTGCGTTTGTTGTAGGTATGGATGGGCAAGTAATAAATATATCATACATCAATAAATTATCGTAAAAAATAACATTACAGATATGGATAGGAAAATGTTTGTCCGTCATATTCAATCTATTATATTATAAACGAAAGTAACTCTGTCTGTTACCTTTTCACGGCTAAACCGCTGAACCAATGTTGATGAATTTTGGTATGGAGATAGACTGGGTCTTAGCGGAGATCATAGGCTACTTTTTAGGGTTCCAAAGGGTGCTAACGGGACCCTATTACTAGGCCTACGCTGTCCGTCTGTCTGTCTGTCCGTCTGTCAGCGCGGGCTGTATCTCACGAACCGTAACAGGTAGAGAGTTGAAATTTTCACTGAATGTGTATTTCTGTTGCCGGTGCAGAACAAATACTAAAAATATAATAACATTTAAAAATAAATAAAGACAAGGAAAAGCAAACGAAAATCACGCTGCAGTGCAGGTCGTAGGTTCGATTCCTGCCCAGGACATGCATTTGTGTGCATGAACATGTCCGCATGTCCCGAGTCTAAGGGTGATTTTGATAGATAAAAAAATAAAGATAAAAAGATAAACAATAAATAAATGCATGGTTAAATCAATAAAATTAATAAAAACTGAAAATTAAATTAAAAAATAAATTAAATATGGTAAAAATAAATATTATGACACCGCTGATGACTTCATGATCGGCATCGAAGTTAAGTACCAAAGTATTCCTTTGCCTACGAAACATGAAAAAGATACTCATATCCGGCAGTCAGTCACTGACACAGAGTATGTACATTTTTACCCGACTACGGTGGGCGGAGGGTTATGATTTTGACCGATATGTATGTATGTTCATCTGCTCCCGTATAACGTCCAAACTATTTTTATATCATAACTAGCTTTTGCCCGCGACTTCGTCCGCGCAGGATATAAATTTAAAAAATTCCGTTTCCGTTTGCTGGAACCCAAATCCCGTATCCTGGATATCCCGGATCCCGTATCTCATATCCCTGATTCTGTATCCCATATTCCGTATCTCATATCCCTGATTCTGTATCCAGTATCCCGTATCCCGTATCCCGTATCCCGTATCCCGTATCCCGTATCCCGTATCCCGTATCCCGTATCCCGTATCCCGTATCCCGTATCCCGTATCCCGTATCCCGTATCCCGTATCCCGTATCCCGTATCCCGTATCCCGTATCCCGTATCCCGTATCCCGTATCCCGTATCCCGTATCCCGTATCCCGTATCCCGTATCCCGTATCCCGTATCCCGTATCCGTGTCCGTGTCCGTGTCCGTATCCCATATCCCGTATCCGTATCCGTATCCCGTTTCACGCATTCCACATCCCGTATCCCGTATCCCGCATCACGCAACCCACATCCCGTTTCCCGTATCCAACATCCCGTATCTCGTAACCCGTATCCCGTATCCCGTATCCATATCACAATCCGTATCCCGTATCACGTATCCGTATCCGTATCACGCATCCGTATCCCGTATCTCGTAACCCGTAACCCGTATCCGTATCCGTATCCCGTATCCGTATCACGCTTACCACATCCCGTATCCCGCATCCCACATCTCGTATCTCGTAACCCGTATCCCGTATCCCGTATCACGTATCCCATATCCAAAATCCCGTATCCCATATCGCGTATCCCGTATCCAATACCCCGTATAATTTTCAAAAACATTTTTTTTTAAGACACCTAATCACCAACTTTCACAAATCTAACTACAAAAATGACGAACTTACATTCAAACTTTCATCCCCTATTTTACTCCCTTAGGGGATGTATTTTGAAAAACCCTGAAATTAATATTGTTGATCTTTTAAAAGTCATCTAATCACCAATTTTAATAATTCCAACTTAAAAAAATGACGAACTTCCATACAAACTTTCAACCCCTATTTTAACCCCTTAGGGTTTAAATTTTCAAAAAAGCTGAAATTATTATTTTTATTAGGTAAAAAGAAACCTTAACACAAATTTTAATTATGCTAACCTCAGAAATGACGAACTTCCATACAAACTTTCGTCCCCTATTTTACCCCCTTAGGGGTTGAATTTTCAAAAACGCAGCAATTCAAGTTTTTTATTTTTAAAAAGGAATTTAAACACCAATTTTCATAATTCTAACTTCAAAAATGACGAACATCTATACAAACTTCCCAACTAACTTTCATCCCCTATTTTACCACCTTAGGGGTTGAATATTCAAAAACGCCGAAAACCATATTTTTTATTTTTAAAAAGACACCTCAACACAAATTTTCATAATTCTAACTTGAAAAATGACGAACTTGCATACAAACTTTCATCCCCTATTTAACCCCCTTAGGGGTTGAATTTTCCAAAATCGCTTCTTATTGCTTGCCTACGTCACAAAATATATATACTATCCAAATTTCATGTCTCTAACTTCAGTAGTTTCGGCTCGGCGTTGATGAGTCAGTCAGTCAGTCAGTCAGTCAGTCAGTCAGTCAGCATTTCCCTCTTTATATATTAGTATAGATAATTTGACTAATGAGATATCGTTGGACGCGTCTGGATCGTCCGCTGGTTATAGGCTATTATACGATCGAAATATTGTTATACGTATCTATCAGCATATTGTAGGTATCGTTTGTCTTCTTTTGACTTACTTTGTCTTCAGCAATAAAAACAACATAGAAATTAAATTATTTTTTTCAAATACACTCGACATAAAAATCCCATATAAAACGAAAAAAATATATTTGAATATTTTCATCCATTTCATCTATTTTAAAAGGTGCACTGGGACATATTATTTTAATTGTACGAATTAAACAATATTGTTCCTTCAAAAAATAACTATACTATAGTCTACTCCATAGCTGTTCTGTCCTAGCTAAGCGAGAGGGATATATCCTTCGGCAGCTCACGCGACGCTAGCCACACCCCGAAACTAAAATTCATTTTTTTCTTGTATCGTCTTAATTTGAAATGTGGACAGTGATCAATTTAAATAAACAGTTTTACGCCTTCCAATGACGATTACTAACCTTATGCATTAACACTGACGCCAAAAAGTGCAATTTTCACTAGTGTTAAATTATAATTAAAGTGATTCGTTAATTTTCAAATAAACTCACCAAACATTTAACCTTTAATTAGAAAACAGCGCCATCTTACCGTACCACTAGCAACTTACTGCACAATATCAATGTCCTCAACCCATATAATTGTAACCTAGTAAGGCAAACAGGCACTAGGTGTCGTTTGTAGTCAGAACTTAACAATAACAATGGTTAATACCTGTGCTGCGTGTAACAAGTTAACACGATCGGCTTACATAAGTTGTAATATATGCGACCTCTTTTATCATCTTATATGTGTGAACTTATCAAAACCATCTGAAGAACTAAAGAGCAACTGGGCCTGCCCTTCGTGTCAATGTAAGGAGAACGTTACACAACGCACCAACGGCCGCAGACCGAACTCAGCCACTAAAATTCCTCCGATAATCACGTCTACCTCTTCAACTGAATCAGACATCTTAAAAACGGTCGCATCAGAAATAAAATTACTGCGCGAAGACGTTAGCGAATTAAAAAGTCATATTAAGTCTTTGACCGACCATATCACACTCTGTAATTCCCGCCTCGATGAGCAAGAAACAAGAATAAAATCTCTGGAAAAGTATAAGAGTGACATTATTACACTGAATAGCACTATTGCCGACCTACGCGAGCAAATAGATTTCCAGACTCAAGCCTCCATAAAAAATGAATTGGAAATTGCTGGCGTAAACGAACTGCCGAATGAAAACCCGCTTGATATCATCGGATTAGTAGCTCATAAAATAGGAGTGTCTATTGACGAAAGAGACTTAGACTTCGCGACCAGGGTCGGACCACGGCGCCAGCCATCCAAAGAAGTTGGTGGTGCTGGTGACGCCCCTCCCCGATACCTTGTAGTACGATTTCTACGTCGCACCAAACGTGATGAGTTCTTAAAAGCCGCAAAGACCAGACGTCTAATTACTACCACCGATATTGATGTACCTGGAACTGAGAGGAACTTATACGTTAACGAGCGCTTGACATACACACGACGTCAGTTATTTCGGACCGCTAAACTTCGTTCTAAAGAATACGGATTTAAGTTCTGCTGGCTCAAGAACGGATCAATACTCATTCGTAAACAGGAAGGGAGTCCATCCATTGTCATCCGAAACACGCAAGACCTAGAACACCATCTGAGCCTCGGCACTCAGTCCCCTGGCGGATCTCATACTACTGAATATTAACTGCTTTAAAATTCACTGCCACTTTTGTACTCGTATAATTATATCGTTCCTATTTGAGTTTATTCTGTTTTGCAAAAGTGTAATTTTTTTTTTTTTTTTTTTTTTTTAAATTTTAATTATTCTTTTTTTATTTAATTATTTGTCTTGTTTCGATTTCTAGTTATTATTCTAGTTTTATGCATTCTCGCACCAAATTATGTACGTATGCACACACCGTATGTACATACCGTATGTACACACTCTCACATCACACTAAAGACACCAACACACATCCCCTAGGCACTCTAGTCCTCCCGTACTTTCCTATCTTACTTCACACCAAACCTTTATATCTCTGTCTGTGACATCAAGAGTTTATTTAAACATTTTCACCTTTATCTATGGATTTACTTAATGTTATCCAAGACATCGACGAAAACCTTTCTGCAGATTGTTTCATCCTGGATCAATTAGAAGACTGCAAGAAACAACTTAATAAAGTTCAACATAATTTTAAAATACTTACTCTAAATATTAGAAGTTACCAACGAAATTTTGACGCTTTTTTAACTGCATTCAAAAGACTTGACCTTGACTTTGACGCAATTATTTTAACAGAATGCTGGTTGAATGACGGAACTATTCTAGAACTCTTACCGGGGTACACGGTCTCCAGAACACATTCGCAATCGAATAAAAATGGGGGCGTCATTATTTATTCAAATAAGGCATGGAAAATTTCCACGATTCAACTTAATATTACAGATGCAGACAGCCTACTAATTATTATCAACAACAGTACAGCTCTCTTAGGTATATATCGTTCGCCGTCCTCTCATAATCTTGACGCGTTCATTGAATCCCTAGATAGTACACTGAATAATTTACGTAAATACCCAGTGGTAATAGTTGCCGGTGACATTAACATTGATATTTATAATGATTCTAACATAAGTAGTTCCGACTACCTTAACCTAATGGCAAGCCATGCCCTGATCCCAACGATATCCAAACCTACTAGAGAACGTGCTTGCCTCGACCATATTTTTATCAAGTCATCCTTGATATGCACCGGAATGGTCTGCAAATGCTCAATCACTGATCACGACATAGCAATCGCTTTCACGTCTCTTAAAAATAAACCAACCAATACACTCAAATCTCGCTGTAGACTCATCACAGACGAGGAAGCGGTAGTCATTGAAATTAATAACTTAACGTGGGAAGAGGTCTTAAATGATCGATGTATTCACTCCGCTGTTAGTCGTTTTACTGATATATTATCAAGAACTATACTCAAAAATGACTCTATTAATTTAATAACCAATTCACAAGATCCGACACAATCTTTAAATAACTGCAATGCCTATTTTACTGCACTGGGAAAATCACTTTCCGACCACATACTTACAAAACTTTCGGTTTCGGAGGAGTCACTTGTCAATAAATACAGCCCACGAGATACTTCTCTTCATTCCTTCTTATTTATTCCAACTGACGAATCTGAAGTTGAAAAAATCATTTCCCAGCTCAAAATTGATAGCGCTCCAGGCCCGGACGGAATTAAGGCCCGTTTAATTAAAGCAGTAAAACCAGCAATCGTAAGACCTCTAACTCACCTAATCAACTTGAGCCTTGACACAGGAATCTTCCCAGATAGTTGGAAGGTTGCGGCAGTGAGCCCCATACATAAAAGTGGTCCGAAGGATTCCCCCGACAACTACAGACCTATCGCACTACTGAACATATTTTCGAAAATTCTTGAAAGAATCGTCCACTCCCGCTTATCAAAGTTCTTAGAACAGAATGACCGCATTTCAGACAGACAGTTTGGCTTCAGGAAAGGGAGATCTACCGAGGAGGCTGCCACGCTTCTTACAAATCTCGTATGTTTATCTACAGACAACTGTGAGCCCACTTTGGCTGTTTTCATAGACTTAGCAAAAGCCTTTGACACGGTCTCGATTCCTCTACTTTTGAAAAAACTAGACGCAGCGGGCATCAGAGGTATTCCGCTTGCCTGGTTTAAAAGCTATCTTACCAACCGTAAGCAATTCGTTAAGGTTGGAGAAAACACAAGCGGGCTACTACCTATTAACTACGGAGTTCCGCAGGGTAGTATACTTGGTCCAACTCTCTTTACACTCTACATAAACGAAATACTTAACCTCCAAATCCCCAACGCACACATAATATCTTACGCTGACGATACAGCATTAATTTTTCAAGCCAATACCTGGGTTCAAGTCTTTCGCCATGCTGAAAACGGATTATTGATGGTCGCTGAAGCACTTGACAGAAATTTGCTAACCCTTAACATTAAAAAAACCAAGTTCATCACTTTCTTTAAAACCCTAAAAAGTTCACCCCCTAACAGTTTAACATTAAAATTTCACACTTGCAACGCACACCTGCAACAAAACCATTCCTCTTGTTGTACCTGTCCTACCTTAGATCGAACCCAATCTTTTAGATATTTAGGCATCACACTAGATGAAAACTTGTCATACCATCAGCATGTTCACCAGCTGTCTAAAAGAGTGAGAAAACTGATTTTTATGTCAAAAAAGTTACGGGACTGCACACCACTCCAAACACTGAGCACTGTATTTCACGCCCTGTGTCAGTCCATTTTACAATATGGTATATCCGTCTGGGGTGGAGCCGGTAAAAGTTATTTTATTTTAATAGAGCGAGCTCAAAGAGCAGTTATTAAAGTAATGCTAAGAAAGCCTCTACGTCACCCCACAGACCAATTATACAAAGAATTTCCAGTACTCCGAGTAAGACAGTTATTTATTTTCAAAGCTACTCTTAAAGTTCATAAATCCCTCAAGTGTAGACCAGACTACCAAACTCTTGTTTCAAAGCGCGTCTTCTCAATCCCTTTACCTCATGCTGTTTCTCTCATGGCCCGACGTTGTCCAGCCTACTTACATCCTCTTATTTATAACAGAGTCTCTAAATTCATCGAAATTAAGAGTCTATCAAATTTCTCCTGCAAACACGTTTTAAAAAAATGGCTGTCTTCCTTATCCTATGACGAATCCGAAAATATAATTTCACAGACTCAGTTTCACACTTTCTAACACATACTATTTCCCCTCATTACACTTACCGTCATACACTCACACACACTATACACTCACACAATACAGAATTACACTCTATCACACCTACATACGCATACGTTCACCTTATAATGTTCCTATTTTTTTGTTATTTTTATTTTTTCTTATTCTTCTCCTTTTGTTACACGTAGCTCACCTAACTTGACTTATAATTGTAATCTCCTCATATGTTTCAGAATTTTGCCACTACTCTGGTTCCCAAGATACAAGCATTTGCTTAGTTTGGGTTCCACAGTAACACGCCCATGTTTTTGTGATTTAGTTACATGCTTTATACCATTATACTACTATTGTAATTTACGCACGTGTAACTGATGTTTTAAAATAAATTTATTCTTATTCTTATTCTTATTCTTATTTACAAGTGCTCTATCTATTAACTATCTATGAATCTAGCTGCATCAAAATCGTAATTGCATTATCTAATCAAAAAGTATGCCAACCTACATACTTAAAGTTTACGTAAAGCATCAGAATATATTTTTCTCCGAGCTTCCCAACTAAAACTAGTCATGTTTCAATGCAAACTCCAGTATTTTCCATCAAAGTTTCCACAAAGAAGCGATTTCAGGGCCCGGGATCGCAGCGCAACCTCGGCCCTTTCAATAAAAACCTCTCAACTACTCACTGTTGCCAATAAAAACTTGTTATACTAGTTTCCATTCAATCTTTACTTCTAATAGACGCTTCAGACTTGAATGGGCTGACGTCAAGTATTGAAAGTTTGTAGTAGTTACCAATAAACAATGAATTAGTTCGATTGAAAACTAATAGACCTTCTAAAAGGTATAAGGTACTTGATTATATAAGTAACATAATGTATTTTATTTATTATATACTTACTTAATATATTCTTCGCACGTACCTATGTCTTTTTACTATTTTATTGATTTTATTAAGTAGATATATATTTTTATTTTTATTAGTCCTTTTCTCTTGGGTAGCCAGTGGCCTTTTTTCTTGGGTTTGGCTGAAAATCAGCGCTGGTGGAGTCTCGTACCCCCCCAGCACATGCTGAGCCAAATACCTTTTCGGCACAGTTCGCGCTGACCCCTTTTTTTTCTGTTTCCTCTGTCTATGTGTTGCGAGTGTGTCGATTAAATGTTTCTTTCTTTCTTTCTTTTCTTTCTTTCTTATTATAAAAGTCAATAAGAATTAAGATTCGAGAACGGTCAGAAATTATTATAAAAAGTTAAAGAGATTGCAGTTCAGAGGTTTTTGATAGAGGAATTCGAAAATAGGAAGCTACTGCTTAATTTATTGGCTATATATCTAGTACTATAGCCATAATTTTTCGAAAATAATAATCTTTTTTATACATAAGACGTTCAATATTATTATGACAGTAGCTTCCCTGTGTCGATATGAACAATTTCCCAACAATTTGGTTAACTTCGCAAAAATATTGACGTTAATATGACCTAATCGCACAATAAAGAGATATATTCGGCGTATGAAATCTGCCAATTTCGCCGTCTCCCCATCGCTTTGCGCCTTTGATCTCGGAGCCCACATATTGCTTCGATTCACACAAATACGTCTCAAGTAATAATATTTTCCTTTCATTTCGTTATTTACTTATAATAAGAAGATACTTAATAAATTTTATGATATGTAAACATTTGTGAGAAATATAAAAAATGACACGAATTGCTCCCACATACAAAATAGTCGGTTCTTCCAATTTGACCAAACTCATTGATCGCTTCAAGTATGCACAGTACTAAAATGTAAGCTAAGTCAAAAGACTGTGCAAATACCTAGACCCCCGTTTATACAATCATATCGTGTACATCATTCTCAATTTAGGAAACAAGACATAGATTTAAGAATGTTAATATCTATTATGTCTTATCACTTCGTTATCTCAGAAAAAACCAACGATCTGAAAACCCCAAACACAAGGTCCGATACTGCCCGCCGGCCGTTGGGTATTTGCGAAATGAATAAACACTGTTATTTTCCGTGAGCTTACGTGATTTGGCGGCGCGGTGTCATGAGGTTGCGGCCTTCTCTAGAGACAAAAAATGATTATGTGGCATATAAGATGATAAGTAAGATTAACTGTACAACGTGTTAGTTTTCGTGTACGTATCTATTTCCCACGTCTTTGTATATTTTTTAAGGATTGGTTTGGGCACACTACAAAACACGGGTGGTCCAAAAACCATCTACCTAGTAGGTACACTACCCCAATTTAAAACAACATTAGCTACTATATTGCCACGTACCCAAAGAATTTGAAATAACTTTATGGCCGTATATTTTCCTAAGCAGTAATTCATTTCTGTCAATAAATAAGCTGTCTTATCGTTTCGTATTCTTTGGACAGCGTTGTGTTCGATCCCCAGTTGTAATCAGCCGTCACGATCATGTCTTTGTTGCTTCCGACCTTTGCATGTATATCGCAGTCGCTTTGTGAAGGTGTCTGTCTAAATAATTCAACGTCGGCCTGTCTCGGTGCGCGAGAAGGGTCCCGATTGGAGTGGAATGTGCTCGTTTATCGAACCTTTGTTGGAAAGGTCAAGTGCGATTGGGGAACATTTTTGTAGGCAATTTTTCACTACCTTATCGAGAGATATTTTGGTTACTAAAGTTTTGACTGACATGTAACACAAATTCTGTGTATGACAGGTCACGAGTCTTCAACGTCTTCGTCTCTACTTCGATTACTTAGGTAGAATGTATAGCTGATATAAATAAGTTAATTAACACTCTTCTATGTACTCTGATCATAATATAGAAACACATTTAAAGTATGTCATCCAGTAAACATAATGAGCATAGTAAACTGGCGAACATCTGAATTAATTATACGGCGTAGACGGGTCAAGTAACCAACGTAGAAAGGCGAGCGCCGATCACCATTAAACCAAACATTTGTATTCACGCTTCAAAGGGCTCAGTGTCGAGACTATCCCTTGCTTGACACTCGCATCAACAGCTCAACATCAAACGTAATGTAGCCCACAATAGACCGCGTACAAAGCGCTGCCACAAATTTTTACGAGGGCTCAGCCGAACAAAAGATGCAATTAACATTTTATCGCCACCTCAGGCCGAGATCGTAAAGTCAGTATTTTTGTAAATTCCTTCAGGATGCTTCAGTGTTAGATAATAGAGGGCAAGAGATATTACTCCCATTGTTGCGGATTCGAGACCCTGTTTTTGAAGATAATAGTGAAAATAAAAAAGATGAACAACACCTTCGTGAAAGAACAAAATAAACCGTCTTTACAATCTTGAATCCCAATAGAAGCTTAAGAATTTATTACTAATTACGTTTCAACAACATTTATTGCGCAAACAGGTACTTAAGTAGTTGTTGGCATAAAAGGTCTTAAAGCTGCCACACATTACTGCCATAATAGAAACGAATTCCCATCGATACTCTAATATTCCACTCCAGGGATTCCCTAAAATAAACTTCCAAAATATAAAAACGTCACAGAGCCATTACAAGGTAGGGAGAGATAAAACGCCGGCTCCCTCAGGTCTTCCCCGGAGTCGCTTCCAGTCTACCCAGGAACGGAAACATTCTCTAAAATTCAATCAAAAGTAAAGCTGTTTTATTCCCTACGGATGGCTTGTAAGGAAAATCGTCTTCTGAAGATGTTATAGAATTAGGCGTGCTTTTATCTCGTATATTGGTGTTTATTTCATTTACCTACTTGAATCTTTTCAGGCTTTCAGGGTTCTGTGGGTTGTTTAAATCATCAAAAGAAAAATACAACAATTATAATAAAAATAATCGGTTGTCCGTTTTGTTCAAAAAGTTTACAACATAAGTACAACTTAATGATTTATGTGGGGATTATTAAAGTACCATCGCTGATATCTAGTAGACTTTGGCTTATAATCAACACGTTAACATCACGATGCGGTGGTCGAATTGTGAGTACCATACATTTTCAAAGCGACTACGGAATCCATCTTCATGCGTGTTCCAATACTCTTGGCCAAGTGTTATTTTCCATTAACTCGATTTGTATGGATGTTCATTTAATCTCATTTTTGTATGTGCGCCGCGCCCGCGCCGCCCGCGCCGCCCCCGCCCAGCGGGGTAATGTCGGTACGCAATCCCGTATGTGTAATGTAATTTGCGGAGTAAACCCGTCTTGATTTATTTAAAGTCCACCATTTTATGGAGGATACAATTTTAAAGCGCGCAATATAAAAGTCATCAAGTCGCCATTAATGTAAATTACTTCACGATTCAGGATTTAATACAAAACGTAATATGAATCCTAATGAAATTACAGTACAATTTAGTTAGGTATATTTTATTTTTATGTGATCCTTAATCAATGGTCTCTTGGTAAATTAATATGGAAAAGTTATTCCACTTCTTTTGATTAGACTTTAATTAAATAGATAAACTTAACAAATTCTACGCAAATTTCCAACTTGGAAGTTTTATAAAGTAAAGAGCGATAAGCTCCACATCCAAGATCCAAGGTTATAGATTAAGCTTTAGTCCTTAGGACATAAATATACCTACACAGCCTGAGTTGTAGAAGAATAGCCACGCGTTACCCAAATGAGCTCGTTCGTAAACCGCATAATGGTAGCCATTGCGTTAATCGCGCGGGTATTCCGGGCAGCGAGCGGGGACATTACTGTACAATTGTTATGATACCGCTTCAAAACTAAAGGGATTGCCCTATAGAAAGCTGGCACAAAAAGTCATAGCAAGCTAGAGAAAAGGTAACCAAAACTACATACGAGCTGGGCAGATCACCTGCTGAAAGCGCTTGGAAAGACCGGAATGGGCAAAACCTAGGCGTAAAAGATAGAGTGAATGAAGAGATGCGGTGTACGGCATCGGGCGATGACAACTTGAAAGCATAACATATTTAACGTCACGACTTTTTTATCCCCATTCGGGGGTAGTCAGAGACTTGAGTGGCCATACACCACCACATTGTGGAGGTATTAACCAACTCAAAGCCCACGTTTCACCAGATAGTCAGAACCCAACGTGACAGGTGGTGAACCTTGTCGCCGTGTATACAGGAACTGACCATTACCTAATCCCGAGGGATAAGTAGGTTACATAACATATTACATAACATATTTAACATATTTGTCTTTATCATCATAAGAGTACTTTGGTCTCTTTTCGAAGCCTGTAACACTTTCTGCAAATTTGCCGGATTTCAGTTGGTCATGTTCTCATTCGATGAAGATGATAAATAGTCCAAGCAACAACCACACATTAAAAATACTATTCGAATTGTCCTATAATACTTAAACGTATTTTAGCATCGTATGGGTTAGCACCAGTATATGTAGAGTCGTTGCGGCGGCAGCATAAGGGCCAGGAGCCACTAATGGCCGCAGTAGAGATGACCCTTCCGCTTGCCATTGTTCTAATTGCACACTTTTATATCTTTTACAATGTCCATTTCATTACTGCAAAGGGCTTTTGGAGGGTTGTGGTGGAATATGTTTGTGGTACGGTATCCTTATCGTCCTGCTTCCTTTATACGATGATTATATTTTTGTAGATTTTCACTCACGTGTGTGTTATCGGTCAAGTCAAAATACTTTGTGTACCCTAGTCATTCCATACCATTTCATTTAATTTGAATTTCACGGAAATTACAAGTGGCACGTGGCGTGGCGCGGCGTGGCGTGGCGTGGTGCGACGCGGAGACGTGTGGATTCACTAAAGAACCACTCGCAGCGGATTAAGAAGAAGCGCATTGTTTGCGACACAAAGACGAAGCGATGCGTTCTGGCGCAAAGTTACTGGGAGCACAGCGAGGCAAGCGAGATGACGAGAATTGTCCGTATCTATAGACGAGTCATTACTTGTTCTGTATTAATTTCTAAGCGAAAACCTGTCACATACTCCTTGATTGAGCACAGACTTTTTACTTATAAATAAGTAATTACTTATTTATTAGATAGGCGGTTAAAATTAATAAGTAGAAATTGGAGATTGATTGGGTAAAGCACTACTTTGTAAGCTGTACAAATAGCGTGTTCGATGATTAGGAAGAGTTATTCTTGTATTTCAAAAGCAATACCGACATAACTTACTATCCTCACTTCACTGTTGTCGTTCGTCCGAGCGGCAGATCTCGTTGCAATTACATTTCGTCTCAGATGACTGACTCTCGAATTGTAGTTAAAACTTCAATTTTATGCTCCGGTTGTTAAAGGGTGTGGCTATTTACAATTCGAGAGCTGAGAAAGATAATATTTCGTATCATATTGAGTAATCTAAATTAAATGGATTTTAGGATTTAAAATATGACTTCAGTATTCCTATTTGCTTATTCCTATTTACAGCGACGATGGTATTAATTTATGGTTTAATGATTGTGACGTGCTCGCGACGTGTTATTACTGCTGGCGTTTAATTAATCACGCGGTTGCGCTGTCGCCTCGCTAGATTTACATACGCCGCGTGTGCGAGCGCCCTTACTGCATACAATGATCTTGGAATGAGCTTTGCGGTCACTACTCTTATACCCGCTCCACACGGTGTGATATGGGACAGAGCTTTGATAAAAAATTAGATAAATTATCATCTACCTATATATGTACCTACCTAATCAGCGTTTAGATCATATCGTCATACAAGGTTGTACTGAATAGATGTCAAGCTGAGCATAGATTATATAGTTAAGCCATGGAAAATCTACCATCAATACTAAGACGACGAAACGAAAGAACGAAGACGAAGAAACTTTTTCTAAAAGATAAGATGATCAGTCGGTGTAATTTATTTTTATCTCACCTCGAGCGCTATCGTTTTCGGCTAGATTTATTTTACCTCAGGCTGGGCGGAGTTTTATTTTTATTTTCCCAATACAATGATAACTAGTAGATTTTGAAGATATCGTAGATATTGTAGTACTTATTTAGAAAAATAGTACAATCAAAACAAATAGTTTGTTACATATTAAACTTTAGTATTTGCTTATAAAATATACTATACTTTCTGACCTAATGAAATAGCTTACATTTATAGATAAATCTTTCAAAATACAAGTATACATAAGTTTAAAAACTAAAACCCGACTACTGAAAAATCACGCTCTAAAAAGTATGAAACCAGAAAATATTCTCATCTAGAGGATAGCCGTGGTCCGTGTTCATATGTCATTTTAACTTACTTTTTATTATTTAAATACTTTGGAGTTATAACAAACAATATACATATATATTTTTGAAATGTGCGAATTAAGCTCTTTCATTTGATACATCACACGGCTGCGTAAAAAAATATTTGTATTTTTAGTTAATGACATTATATCCTCTAGAGGGCGCCATATGCAATTTTATGTAACGATACATAGCATATAACCAGCGTGTAACGATACCTCATTTGTCAAATAACGACAAGTAGTTTGGAAGTTAGGCGGGAACAGATGAACATACATATATACCGGTCAAAATCATAACCCTCCGCCGTAGTCGGGTAAAAATAAAGTCGTAATCAAATGGTCAATAAAGTTATCATTATTAGATAGCTACAGTACAGTTTTAATTATTTACTATATTCTTCTTACCTCTTTGACACTCACATAGTTTTGTTTCCGACACCTGACGTGTACTTGATTACGCTACGATACTCGTATTTGGAGAATAAATATTTTGTAGCGTAATCACGAAACGTCATTCAAATAGGGTCATCAAAATAGGGAATGATCAAATCGCAATAACGAATATCGTATATCATCAGCTTTGCAGCAAGTTATATATATCATCAACTTTGATCTACATTATGTACATTATCATAATTAGAATCAAAGTTAATACAAGGATACGTCGCTACGCTGCTACGTCGCTATGTCACTACGCTACTACAGTGCTACGGTGCTACGGTGCTAAAGGCTGTGTAGATTACTTCCAGTTTTAAAATATCCCAATGGAATTACAACATTATTTTCCCTAATCTAAAGCCTAATTTTATTTTCTTGACAGAATAAAAAGGTCTTGTTGGGACATAAAGTGAAAGCCGTGTAACGAGGGTTTCCATTTATCTTTCGTGTTTTATTATTTTAGCGTAATACCGGGGATTGCGTACCTCCGAGTTTTATTTTTGGGACTAAATTAATTTTGCTGCCTGATATACAATACCAAAGAGGCTTTCAGAATCTAGGCTGAAGTAGGTATATTAACAAAATAATTGCCTGGTTATCGAGGTTGGGGGCAAAATAATGTTCAGTGGATTATCTAGAAAATATGAACAAAATTGTCGTAAAAATATATACCAAGGGTAGAAACCTGAGATGAAAAACTGACCCTATAAATATTATAACTGGTTAGCAACTGATAAACTTCTAACTGTCAACTGACTATAAACATGCTTCATGATCAAATAACGTGTCAGCGGTATTCAAGTTTTTCGTGCTACGGTCGCTAACCAACATATTAACTTCATAAGTACAAGCCGATAATCCTTTAATGGACATGTGATAGATAACCAATATGTCACAATACAAGAATTAAATTAATGATCTTTCATTTTATAGAAGCCGGAATCCTAAAATTAAATCCAACTCGTTCGGTACATTGGCTCGGCGGAACCGTTTTGTTCAGCCATTTGAGCTTTGTTTATAGGGGTGGCGCGTAATACGAATTAATTATAAATAGAATGGGCTCCGCGCCCGCGCCCGCGCCCGCGCCGCGGCAACCCTGGCAGGCCCGCTGGAAAGATCACACCGCGCGAACAAACACCGGAGTATTCGTTACTTTTAAACGGTTACAGTGCAAACTTGTTTATACGTAGGTTTTATCCAGTTTAAGTAAGCAGTAAGTAAGCAACATAAGTAGCTGAAGCTTCTCAATTTTTAAATTGGTAATAGTCTTTATTTTAAAATATTATTGAGACCAAGGGAAATAATGGATTGAATGCAAAATAGAAGCGATTTGAAAATTTGAGAATGTTCAGCGATTTATGTATATTGCTGACCGTACTTACGCTGCACTTTTTTCTTACAAAAAGAAGCGACTGTAGCCTAGGAGTGAACAGGTTGGGCTTGCAATCAGAAGGTCCCAGGTTCGATCCCCGGTGGGGTATGCACCAATGGATGATTTTTTATGTGCATCATTTACAGTTCGCTGACGGTGAGGAAACCTACCTGTCCCCCATTCCTGTATACACGGCGACAAGGTTGCCACCTGTCACGTTGGGTTCTGACTATCTGGTGAACCGTGGCCTTTGAGTTGGTTAATACCTCCACAATGTGGAGGTAAATAGCCACTCAAACCTCTGAATACCCCCGAATGGGGATAAAAGTCGTGACTAACATTGTTTATTTCTTACATTAAATAAATATTTTATCTAATGGAAAATCAATTTCAAAGAAAGTCCGAAATCAGCGTAATGATTCTATTTTCCGCTTGCGCTAACAAACGCGATGGTTACTGTTTTTTTTTAAATGTTACTTCATTTATTTTTAATGAAATTTTTCTGTATAATATGTTAACATAAAATTTACATATGGCTATGTGGTTTTAAAACCATAATATGAGCAATATCAGTGTAGTGTACTACTTAGATCAGTTTCACCGAACAAACATTAACTTCCCAACCAAGTATGTGACTTAACCATAATGTCATAGCTGAAAGAGCATGTACGCGCCCTACCACGGCCGCGATTCTCGCAAACTTCTCCCGCGCTGCGAAAATTCTCCAAGTTCGGCTTCAGACCGCGCCGCCCGCCCTCCGCCGCCGCCCAACTCTCTGCGGCGACACTCGCGACTTTGTACACTTTATTGCTATATACCGAGGTTTACCGCCTCCTTGGAATGTAATAAGATGTTTTGTGGTTATGATGTTACTTGGTTCTATTTAGTCTTAAGCAGCTTTAAAGTTTTATTTTAAAATGCGTCGTAAGTATATGAGAATGATTGTGAAAGGACAAACTCTCTAAATAAGTAAATAAAAGAGACACCCATCACATTAATTTTTACAAATGATTGCAATCAATTAGAACACTAAACTAACAAAAAGATCTTCAAAATAATGTTGAAAATGTGATTAATTTATAAGTTATTCGTTCTGAAAGTTAGATCGTTAGTATAACTGTTTCGGAGAGATGAATTATTTATCAAAATGGTTCTGTTAAATTCTAAAAGCAGATCTCTATTTGTGACAATGGTTTTTTTATTTCAATAAATATTTGCGGTAGATACAATTGATTCTATTTAAAAAAAAACGATAAATAAATCAACCGTGTAGTAGCACAGTTAACATTGATTATCACGATAAAGGCTAAATTAAAACCTAATTCCACGAAGCGTTTTGACACAGAAAAAATGTAGGACATCGAAAGGGTTGAAAATAAAAAGTGCGGTGAGTGAGTAATGACCTGCTCGACCTACAGCTTTGTAGAGCACGTCCAAGTGTCCTCGATCGTAATGCGATCATCTGCCTCAAGATTGAACGGATCTCTTACAAATATCCACTATAAACGAATGGTACTCTAACTGACAGATCCTGATATTATTATCTGCTGATATCTATTTATTATGTGGTATACTTATTTGAAAATGAAAATATTTGTATTCAGGTAGTGATACACAATATTAAATTTGACGCCTGAGTTAACATATTAGGTTGCCCTGTATCGAGGGAGTCACTGAAATTTGACCCATAATATTTATTTTGAAGGTAACATTAATATCAGCTTCACCTATCAATGATACAAATGTGATTAATTAGGATTTAACAATAATATTTTCATCTATATAACAATAATCTAATTTATACAGCACTACCGCTGTGCCGCGCCTTAGGTATGCGCGGGGAGGTGGGGAGTGGGCAACTAGGTATGCGCGGGGAATGCGTGGGGAGGTGGGGAGTGGATTCGCACCCCCCGTCTCGCCGCTCGCGTACCTAAGGAGTGGCACAGCGGTAGCGGTTAGACTATCAGGCCAATCCGTGAGATGTCACTTTTGCCAATTCTCTGAAGTTGTTTTCAGAGGCGAGACGTCTGAGTTGAAGCATCTGTGACTTCAATGTAGAAATTAGAGAATTACACCCCAGTAATACTCAGTCGTTCACCTCCCTCGATTTGTTTGTTCCAGAACTCACCGCGTGGGTATTATAATTGGCCAGCGCCGCCGGTCGCTTGTATTGTATCAACTGTATTCCCTTCCCTTTGGCGTTACTTTGCTGCGGCAACTCATTGTGAACTTCTTTAGAAACCGAACGTATTGGGAACTAATAGTCTTAACTTGTGAGCTTTTCCTTTGAACCTTTATATATAAACAAGTACGAAGTTTGCTTGATTAGTTTTGAAAGGTTTGAAACAAGAGGCTGTTTTAAAATTAGAATATTGTTATTTGTATTTCCTGTTAGGTATTATTTCTCTGTAATGGTTTTTTGGCTTCGTTGCTGTATCGTAGGTTCTACTGATGTTCATAAAAAAAGTAAAACTTTTTTTATGAACATCCTTACTTCCTAACTTACCTATAACTCCAAAATAATTAAATAAAAAGTAAGTTTAAAAACTAAAACCCGACTACTGAAAAATCGCGCTCTAAAAAGTATGAAACAAGAAAATATTCTCATCTAGAGGATAGCCGTGGTCCGTGGTCATATGCCATTTTGCTCTAAAGGACCTACACGGACCACGGCTATCCTCTAGATGAGAATATTTTCTTGTTTCATACTTTTTAGGGCGCGATTTTTCAGTAGTCGGGTTTTAGTTTTTTTACAAGATCATGTGGCTGAAAAAGTAGGCCAGGTAAAATATCGTAATGACTCAACTCTTAAATATTTAATTTTATCAACTAAATGTTCTCTATAAATCGCAGGCTGCGGATCTCCGGACCTCGGCGTTTGAGAGGCTATAGATCACCGTCGTGGATTTATCGTAGGCGGTACAATTTGTGTTGTTTAGCCCGCACAACGGAGTTTCCGGAGTTTTCCGAGGAAAGGATTTTAAGTGTCGGAGGTGATAAAGAAATACTTTTTCATTACTCATACTCGGAAAGTAGGTCTAAAGTTGCCTGAGGAGCGGGGCGAAAGTGATACTTTTCAGGCCCGGGAAAAATCGTTTTCTACTGTCAGCTGGCAAATTATTTAAAAAAATCTATTTTCATATTTCTATTGAATCATGTTCCAACCAAAGATAATGTAATAGTTCTAACCTTCTTACAACTCCACTCAATCAATTACAGCGCGATGTAAAATTGAAATAACATAAAGTTAAGTATTAATTAAATAATATATTTTTTAAATAAATTTATTATAATTTACTTTCAACTTTAAACTTTTTTAAAGTAACATAGATTTGGGCAAAATATTTACCATTTTTTCAATGATGAAAATGAAAAATAATGGCTTAATAGCTGGCCGGCCACAGAAAAAAAAACAAAATGGCGGGTAAGCGGCGATCCGATCTTAATTTGTTTTTTCGAGTTGTAGAATTTGTTTATACTTCCGTATAACTCACTCATTCTTTCTTTATCTAATTCATGTTTTTATCTTTACTTTCCTTGTATTCATAATGAAAAGCACAGTGTTTAACTCGGGTTAAAGTAACTTATTGTGGTCCCTCGAATTATTAGCGCCCGAGCGTACAATGTACTATTATTGAATGTGCATGATATGCAATCTAGGTACGTCATACGTAGACATTGTTTATAACAAAATGGAAATTGGTAATAGTGTAAGTATGTTCCACTTGCCGTATCAAATCGGCCACCGGATAGTCAAACGTCTACGCATTAGTTACAAATTAATAAAGGTCATTAGGTGCGTTCACAAGCCCCGATCAGTTATTACGTTATGTCTACGCGATCAGACGTCAAAACTGACTATTCGGGCGCGCCTCTCCGTGCCTGGTGGACGCCACCAATTGTACACCAGCTATAAATAGGTACCTTATTTTTAATTATTCAATTTTTGTTAGTGTTTAGTCATTTTCAATTAATTATGACTAGTACCAGCGCTATATTTTTACGTGAACGAAAATAAACGTGTCTCGATAAAATCTTACCAAGTGTACAATTTTATTACCATAATAAAACAGGCGGTGTTTTATGAAGTGCCTAGCCTACCAGTATAAATTATATCTTGGAATGTAATGAGAGTTTAGTAGAAGCAATATCCGAAGAAGAAAAACATTAGCCAATCTATTTCATTAGCGGGAATCCGCAGGATGCGGGCAGCGCAAGACCGGTCATTGTGGCGAACCTTGGGGGAGGCCTATGTCCAGCAGTGGACGTCTTTCGGCTGAAATGATGATGATCTATTTTATAACTGTTCTCAAGAAATCCCCATCATTAATCGATAGTAGTCACTGTACCATGTGATCAATTCAATCAATGTGATTTTAATCAATCAATTTGAAGTTGCATAGTTACTGTTGATTGAAATACTCTCCTTAAAATACGGTGTCTGGCTCTGGGTGCAGATTAAAACAGACACCAAACTTTTTGTTATTTTTTAGGGTTCCGTACCCAAAGGGGGCGAACGGGACCCTATTACTAAGCCTATGCTGTCCGTCTGTCCATCCTTCTGTCAGCGGGCTGTATCTCACGAACCGTAATAGGTAGAGAGTTGAAATTTTCACAGAATGTGTACAAGAAACTTGATATTGTTCATTTGACTTGATTTTTTTATTCTACGGTTGTACGGAACCCTTTATGTGCGAGTCCGACACGCACTTGGCCGGTTTTTATGTGACTTACGTGGCAAACAAGCGTACGACCCGCCTGATACTAAGCAGTTACCGTAACCTATGGATGCTTGCAATAAGAAAGCTATCGCTCGCACGTTGCCGATCTGAAGGGAAGTGACACAAAGGGAGGGTATTCCTGCATTAAAACTCAGAGTTTTGTGTTTATTTAAATCAGTTAAATGTCGATATAATTTCATATTCTGCTACAAAAACAGCTTAGCAAATCGCTATGATTATCTATAATGAACACAGCATGACTAATGCAGGCGGCGCCCACCTGTTGCGCTCGGAAGGCGCCGCGGGTCCGCTAAATGCCCCAATCAATATCACCGGCTGGTTGTAGTACCATGTATGTAGAGCACTTGGAATCTGAATAAAGATAAATAAAAAAACTTAGAGCAGTTTAGAGTGATGGGCAAGGCTGATAATGATGATAAATGTCTAATTCAACACACACACATATACGTCACGACTATTATCCCCATTCGGGGGTAGTCAGAGGCTTGAGTGGCCATACACCACCA
Organism: Drymonia ruficornis; assembly: GCA_947859195.1. Taxonomy (NCBI): domain Eukaryota; kingdom Metazoa; phylum Arthropoda; class Insecta; order Lepidoptera; family Notodontidae; genus Drymonia; species Drymonia ruficornis. The sequence goes on along the minus strand of OX401910.1, from coordinate 300,823 downwards.
CATTGTGTAGGTATTAACCAACTCAAAGCCCACGTTTCACCAGATAGTCAGAACCCAACGTGACAGGTGGTGAACCTTGTCGCCGTGTATACAGGAACTGACTATTACCTAATCCCGAGGGATAGGTAGGTTTCCTCACGATGTTTTCCCTCACCGTCAGCGAACTGTAAATTATGCACATAGATGAAAATTCATCCATTGGTGCATGCCCCACCGAGGATCGAACCTGGGACCTTTCGATTGCTAGCCCAACCTGTTCACCCCTAGGCTACAGTCGCTTACTTATTACTTACTTACTTATTCAGTTTCTTTATAAATGGGCTTGCCTGCAGTATTTCCCTTCAATTACTTAATCCCTGCATTATGAAAAACTAATTCGCGTTCCCGAGATGGCAATGTCCGCGGACCGCGGCCGTGCGTGACGGTATGCCGCGCCACTCGCCGCTCCACAACTATCCACATTCGTTTTAATACTGGAATTTATGACAATTATACTGCTCTACATTCCACAGACAAGACAAGAATGTCACAATTTAAGAGTATACAAGCATTTTAAAAATAACACTGTTCCCTACAGATTTTCTACAAGCTTTTCTCAAAACATAGGGATTTAAATCATTGAAAGAGGTTAAGAACAGAGTTAAGCAATCTGCTGTTCGGGCACGTAGTTCCACCCTTACCCTTATGTATGGTCTAACAAAATCAAATACATTGTCGATACTGTAAGTCAGAACATTTATCGATAAAATACGAGATTAATATTATTGTAATAATAATATACCTACGCATATGAAATTTATCGATATTTTAATAACATTTAAATGTTATGAGCCGCGTGTTTCTGCTAATAGCGTCCGTTAAAATAAACACGCTGTGCTTATATAATGAACCGATATCATTTGTTGACATTTTATTATACCTAGGTGTTTATTATAATGTCGGTTGCGAAATTAATATTGTGTCATTCAGTTTAATACCTATTATAAAAAGAACAACATACCGCAACTACGTATTAAGTTGTGTACGTACTTATTGTGTGGCACGTGTTTTTTTTATTTTATTTTTTTGCCCTAAGCCCGCCACACATTCACACCACTGTTACTCCTGTAAGTCAGGATCGACAATGGTGTCCAACGATGACGCCAAGGTTGAACCCTCGACGAGTCCCGGAGAAAAGCTGAGTTGGGCATGGGTCGTGTATACCTACATTTAAATTCTCATGACTAAGCTTAATAAAACGACAAATCTCAGCTTGTAAGATTCGGTACTCGATCCGTACTGTCGGTCCCGATTAATAACACTGAACTCAACGGCGCGGAAATGTTTTACATTCTACACGCTGGATCCCAAGCTAACTGGATTAGTGAAGTACCTTAAAGGTTTCTTAAGTCACGTATTCAATAATTAGTAGCCCCGCTTTTTGCACTCAAATTCTTGGCTTGTGTCATCAACCTGTACTTGTTTTATTAACACCATCATCATTCCAATCGTCGTACAACGAACGGAATATAAATCTGCTCGGTGGTAATATAATATCGTCATGAGATTATAATAGAGCGGTCGCGGCTGTAATTACCAGTAATTACCATTAAAACCGTTGGTATTGTAATTGATACATATTATGTCTCCATGGACGGCGCCTGCACCGTCAGATGAGTTTGTATTTGTGTAAAAGGCTTTGGATTGGTACATTGTACAACCCTATCATATGAAAGAAAAATAAGTGGTTAGTATGTGAAACTGACTTCATTAAGTTGCAACTCTACCCCAACAAAACTTTTAACAACAACTTTCTAAACTATTTTGTAACCCGGGACCACAATATTTCCAGTAAAAATGTAACTACGTTTAACAGGGTAGATTTACGCAATAAAAATCACCATTACTCACATGCCTCGAAATAGGCCTGAGATTTACGTTACCTTTAAGAACGGTGAGAAATGCTCCCAATACCTTTCTTATCACAAAAGGCTTCCGTTCATTCATCAAAGGGAATTCATAAAACGCTGCGTCGGCTCGCTCGAATGCTTCAATCCGATTGTTCGGATGCCATAGCGCCGGAGTCATTATGTTGGCCAGTGAGTCATCGCTCCAGGAAACTTCCTGCCTGACAATATTTTGGGTAAGTATAAAGTTGGGTGCTTACCTAAATATTTCCGCTTAGAACATATTTTTTATTGTATTGTATTTATAAAATGGAATACGCCTACTGCCTGGCATGAACATGTAGGCCATGCTTTAAATGAGTATACATACACTAAGTAGTAGAATATTGTCCTATTTCTGTGCTGCCTCTATCCGGCCAATAAATAACAACTCTTGCCTATATCCGCGTACTTCCTGTCAGTAATATTTCCTGCGAATAGCCGCCCACCGCTGTGTGGTGGGATATTATAACCTCACAATTTATTATTACGTACATTTTAACGAGCATTTGTTTTTAGATGATGAAATGATTCTAAATTATCATAAAAGCTGTGTAAAAACGTGAATCATGACAATGGACTATAACTTCAGTGACAAGTTGCATCTCTTTCTGATTCTAAATCACTGCGTATCGACCTACTTAAATACTGTTCTACAAAGTCTCATAACTTTTCCTTCAGTCTTCAATATCCTGAAATCCATGATAACATAATATATTCCACTACCAACTCTACGAAGTCGAAGAACATGAAAATTTTTACGATAAATATAAAACGTAACACGTTTCAGATAAGACAGTAGAGTACTGTATTTTTATGTAGAGAGCAAGTAATCTGTTCGGTAGAGTCATGGACCAGTTACTAAGGGGACTGGCCCTAAGCAAGTCGGCCGAGTGGTTGGCCTAGTACTAATATCGACATAAAACGAAGCGAGTAGTTCAACTATTTACCGGTAAATAGTAAAATGAAAATGAAAAAACAATGACCATGTTTTGATTGTACTAATATCTAATAAGGGCACCTCTTTCTTTAGTCTTTACTCTGTGGGTAGAGTCGGGTGTGTGGGGATTGTTCGCGATACCAGTGCAGTGGGAGGGAGCTGAGTGGGAAGTTCGTTGAAAGTTTGCCACCAACTTTGTGTGTTGGCGGTATATTTATTTGTGTATGAGGAAACTTTATATATGTATTTTTAACATATGGCACTGCAACTAAAAATTGGTATGCTTGTATCACGTGCTAGCACAGTGCGAAGGGGTAGTAATGTCCACGGTGTATTTCCGTTTATTTTTTTGTAACATTATGTTGATTCGTCGCAATCGTGGGAAAATATACGCATAAATAATATTACACCCTATTAAGTAAATATGGGTATACATTGTTAATATCAATATAACCAATAGATGTGTCCATATGGCGCGCATGCCTCACCCGAGCACTCATATTATGACATTACGTCTATGCGTTCCGACGTCAAAAGTGAGTGCTCGCGCGAGGCATGCGCCTGATGAAGACGCCGCAAATCAAATAATCGAAAAGAACAATGTAATATTGAAATAAAGATAGCCCAGGACCTTCTGAATAAATGTATATCTGGAGTGTATTGAATGATAGTAATATAACGTGGATACTATGGTAATAATCTCTATAAATTGTATCAATAATAATTATTCATCAGGATAATTGCTATGACTAATGCAGTAATGTAATCGACCGAAAGTTTAGCAGTTCTTTATGTCATAAAAAAGCGCTTTTATTTTAACAAAATTGAAATTAACGTGTCCCACAGAGAAAAATAAAGATTGGTTCAGACTCGACTGTCAGTCTAAACTGTTTTGTTTGTTGGGCAGCGGAGCCGCGTCGGTAATTGACGTCATTTCCGGGAGAAGTGTAGCTGGTTCAGGGCTGTTGAGGAAATAAAACTGTGGAACGCATTATCGCCGGCCGCCGTTAAACCGCTGTTTTATCAAGTCCACGTTTTGAAATGTACGGAGAGGAAGTGAAGACGCAATCGCGTTTGAGCGAGGTGCTCTACATTGATACTGAAAACCTGTCTAAACGACAAACAACACTTGTATTGCTTAACATCTGCTATACTTGCTGCTGACATAATGTAAGCTCTTGCAAGTTGTGTTATCAAATCTCGTGTTAGATGCGTTCCCGGTAGTTATTTTATTACGTGTGTTTTCGCCTTCCTTAAGATAAAACGCTCGGATTAGACAATTCGCTTTGTAGCTTTTAAACAAATCTCAGAGTTTTATAAGTCCTTATTTTTGATGCACAATATAATGAAAACAATTATGCTGTAAGCTTGCAATTATTCAAATACTCAATAACTGTACCACGAATTTTACGTTTTCCAAAAGGCGGTAGGTAGCGACTACGTAAAATATTCATATATCATACCCGAAGAACTAAAAAATTACCATGCACAGTTTTCACGTAGACGCAAGCGACAGGCGAAGTTTAGCAATCGTATAAAATCATGGTAATGCTACAGAATACAAGTAATTTGTTTTCGTGCAATGAGATAATTTGAAAGAGATCCCGAAGCGAAAGAACGCTTAAGTAGTGCGCTGCGTGTCTTCATTAGCCGGCATTAGGGCGATGACTCGGCTTGATGAGCGCCTTCGAGCCCTCCCCGCGCCCCGGACCCCGCCAACCCTACCTCCCACCCTCGGCGTCCCACGCGTACTGACACACTGGCAAATGGTATGTAATGGTCTCTGTGAAGAAAATGTGTATGTTATAAAATTACGCTATTTTGAGCATACATGCAAAAGCGATGTGATGTGTTATATGCTACGGCAAAGAAATCCTTATATTGGTGTACCTAGTTTACAGGCTGGAGTTGAATTAATAATTGAATACGCCAAACTCTGCTTCAAATAATGTAAATAAATACTGTCAACTTTACAACGTATATTACACTCTACCTTAGTTAGTTTCTGTTTACATGTGAACGCTCTACCGAGATAAAAGAAATAATAAACGTTGTTGTTTTTGTAACATATTTATACACGGAAGCCCTTGAAATGTTAGTCTCGGCGCAGCACCCGTGTAGTAATAAATGTATAAACACCAGGGTCGCAGTGCAGTAAAAGCAGTTGTAAATCGCGGACACAATTATTAACAGCGCGGTCGCGTGTCGCCGCTCAACACAAACAGTATATTAGGTATGCTAATACCTCCTTTTCAATTTCAATGCAAATCTCTGAAACGAAGAATTATAGTTCTGTAGTGTATGGCATTTAGCCTCTTTGGTTGTACTGGCAGGTTGGAGTCCGCCTTTGATAAGAGATGTTCTTTTGTTTTTAGTTTGTCTGTTGGCCATTAAAGCGATTACTCTAAATTGGTGTTTTATAATAATAATATTCCCAAAATACATGATATTTTGGCGACGAAAACAAATTCACGCGTATGAAACCCATTTGTATTAAATTTTGTGTAATAAGTGTTACATAAATGATATCATGGGGGAAGAACAAAGAGTTTTCACAATGTTTGGCGGCAATCTCATATTTGATCATCGCGCTCAAGAGTGGAGCATTTTTAAAAGCCGGTTTACTCAGTACTGTGCGGCTAACAATATCAATGATGACACCGATAAGGCGGGACTGAGAAGACGGGCCATTTTGCTAACGGCGTTAGTAGAAGAAACGTACCGTGTTGCTAGAGATTTAGCATTTCCGGATGATGTGGATAAGGTGGAGCTCAGTAAGCTTCTAGAAAAATTTAACAATCATTTTCAGCCGAAGAAAAGCTCATTCGCTGAACGATATAGTTTCTATAAAGCGGAACAACGTCCAGGCGAAGATTTGTCCGAATGGGCGGCGCGAGTGCGTAATTTAGCTCAATTTTGTGGTTTTAAATCGGAATTAGACACCGCATTACGTGATCGGTTCGTGCTAGGTTTAGAAAATACGAAAGAGAAAGAGAAACTATTTGCTGAGAGCATTGAGAGTTTGACATTTAGCAAAGCGTTGGAGTTGGCTCAGAGCGTGCGTTGTGCCCGGCTCGCAGTGCAGACGACGCGAGTTGGCGGCTCCGCAGCCGGTGCTGTTGGTATGGAGACACAAGGACAGCCTGTGTTCGCGGTGCAGCAGCAGCGGCCGGGTAGTAGCGACAACGGTGCATCACCTTCGCAAAGTGTTTCACGGGGGTTTCAGTGTTGTGAAGTGTGTGGATATAAAAACCATACAAAGGAAAAATGCAGATTCATTAATTATACCTGTCAAAGATGTCACAAAAAAGGCCATCTTAAAAAGATGTGTAAATCTAAAGTTAATAATAACAATTTTTTGGCTGCGGATGCTGATGACTTTGAAGAAGGTATTTATAACTTATTCAATATTAATAATCTAGCCAAGGATGAACCAATTCTTCGTCATATTTTCATATGTAACAATAAGCAATTGTTATGTGAAATTGATTGCGGTAGTGCAGTGTCTGTTTTACCATTAGCAATATTTGATCAGCTGTTCAGAGGCGATAATTATCGTTTACAGTCATGTGTTGAAGTATTTAATTTTTATACAGGAGTTAAGATAGCACCTGCAGGTTGTATATCATTGCCAGTAACATTTAACGGTCGCACTAACCCAGTTAAATTTTTTGTCATTTCTGCTAAGGAAAAACGGCTACCACTTTTGGGCAGAGATTTCATGAGGTTATTTAATATACATTTGTGTAGCCTTGACTGCAACAATGTAAATGTAAACAACAACGAAGTTAACTTAGTTATGAGTAAATATGCGTTATTATTTAAAGATGAGCTGGGAAAATTTAATAAATATAAGATAAGTTTAAAAATTAAACCGGATGCTCAGTTAAAATTTTTCAAACCTCGTTCTGTACCTTTAGCGTTAAAAACTAAAATAGATAAAGAGTTAGACAGACTGTTAGAACTGGGGATATTGGAGAAAGTGGACCACTCTGATGTGGCCACACCTATTGTTCCAGTACTGCGGCCTGATGGTGATGTGAGAATTTGTGGTGATTTTTCAGTTACCTTAAATAAGGTATTATATATAGATAATTATTATATTCCTCGTATAGAGGATCTGTTTGCCAAGCTACATGGAGGGTTAGAATTTAGTAAATTAGACCTTTCACGAGCTTATTTACAATTGGAACTTGATGAGTCGAAAAAATGGACGTGTATTAATACTCACAGAGGTTTATATTGTTACAATAGATTGGTATTTGGATTATCTAATGCCCCATTTATATTTCAACGCACAATGGAGCAATTATTGGTTGGAATTGAAGGGGTTTGTATATATTTAGACGATATTTTAATAACGGCTCCATCAAGGAAGGTACATTTAGAAAGATTAGAATTAGTATTAAGTAGATTACTAGAAGCAGGTTTAAGGTTAAAGCGTGATAAATGTGAGTTATTTAAAAGTTCGGTGGAATATCTCGGTTATGTAATAGATAAGAATGGGTTGCACAAATCAAATAGTAAGGTTGAAGCCATTTCAAAATGTCAGCCCCCCAAAAATGCTAGTGAGCTAAAATCATTTTTGGGAATGGTAAACTATTACAGATGTTTTGTTCCAAATACATCTTCCATACTGAGTCCTTTAAATTGTTTATTAAAAAAAGGTGTTAAATGGGTCTGGAATGTTGTCCAAAATGAAGCATTTCAGAAGATCAAAGAAGAGTTGGCATCGGAGCGCATTTTGGCGCACTACAATCAGGAGTATCGCACAATAGTGACGTGTGATGCGGGTCCCAACGGTTTGGGCGCAGTGCTCGCGCAGCGCCAGCCGGACGGTTCCGAACGGGTTATAGCCTACGCGTCACGTTCTTTATCTAAAGCTGAAATGAACTATGCGCAAATTCAAAAGGAAGCTGTTGCTATAGTATTTGCAATAAAAAAGTTTAATCACTATTTATACGGTTGTTCAGTACCTTTTGTGTTACGCACTGATCATAAACCTCTTTTAGCAATTTTTGGAAACAAAAAAGGAGTTCCAATTTTAGCGGCTAATAGGTTGCAACGGTATGCCATATTTCTATCAGCATATAATTTTATAATTGAATATGTTAAGAGTGAGGATAACATAGCAGATTTCTTGTCACGGTCTGTCAATTCTCAAATCTCAAATGATTCTGATTGTATGGATAACGATGTTGACCCGTTATGTTACATTAATTTTATTGGTGACATTATTTTACCTCCAATCACTATTGATGATGTTAAAATTGAAACCGCACGGGATCCAATTTTACAAAAGGTAAAAGATTTTATAAGTGGTGGTTGGCCCACCAAAATGGAAGATCCTGTTTTAAAACCGTTTTTCTTGTGTCGGTTTCAATTTTCTATTGAAAAAGGATGTATATTACGTGGTCATAAAGTTGTGATACCTACAGTTTATAGGGAAAGACTTCTTGAAGAATTACATAAGTCTCATTTTGGTGTAGTTAAAACTAAATCGGAAGCTAGATCACGGATGTGGTGGCCAAATATTGATAGACATATCGAAGAGAAAATAGGTTCATGTAGTGCTTGCAATTCGATGCGAAGTAATCCGCCTAATGTTCCGCTCGCACCGTGGCCATACCCCAAGCGTACTTGGGAACGTGTGCATTTGGATATGTTTATGTTATATGGTAAACAATTTTTAATAATAGTGGATGCTCATTCCAAATGGGTGGAATGTTTTTACATGGAAAAGACCGATAGTGAATCGATTATCTGTAGGGTTAGCGAAGTGTTTAGTAGATTCGGGTTGGTGCGCACCATTGTTACTGATAATGCTTCAAATTTTTGTTCTAATGAGTTCAACACATTTTGTAGATTGAATGGTATTCAACATTTAACTGGTGCTCCATATCACCCGGAATCGAACGGACAGGCAGAGAATTGTGTGAAGTCTATTAAAAAAGGTTTAAAAATAATTTGCGATAGTAATTTTACTAATAATAAAAATATATGGATAAGTAAATTAAATAAGTTTCTGTTTGATTATAGGAATTCAGTCCATTTAACAACGGGATTCTCACCCGCTCAATTGATGCTGGGTCGTCCGTTGCGCTGTCGACTGGATTTATTGCGAATAAACTCTGAACAAGAGCAGTCTAGTACTCCTTCTGGGTCGCTATCGTCCGCAGCCAAGAGTAACGTAGATAGGGCTCAGGGTGCTCAGTGTAAACAGTTTAGTGGCAATAGAATCGTACGTTTCGTAATTGGGGATAAAGTGTTAGTTAAACAATTCTACTATAACGGTACAAAACATGTATGGAAATTAGGAATTATTAAAAGCAATATTGGTTCTCGAATGTTTACTGTTTACATTCCAGATTTAAATACTACTGTAAGGAAACACGTTGATCAACTGCTAGTGTATAAAGGAAACTCATTTTCGGACAAAGTTGACGATGTTAGTTGTTATGGTGATTGTGTAATGGACAACGCATCCGGGTCGTCAGAGACGGAGCTTTCCGCGTCTCCAGACGCAGGCAACGTGCCAGCGGATGTTCAGTCTCCGGCGAGTGATCCTTCCTCGTCCTTAACTCATTCGAAAGAAGTGGGTGTAGAGGAGAGAGGATCAAACTCGGATGATGAGTTTGAGGATGCTAGTTCTCCTGTTGAGGCAAATAATGAAAGGGGAAGGGACGTTGAGCCTCAGTTGATCCAACGTTATCCAATTAGGGAGTCTAGGAGAAGGATAGATTATAAGGAATAATTTTAAGGAATAGTTATAATTGTTAGTTTAGTTCTTTTGTTTAACTAGTAAGTTTAGTTCTTTTGTTTAATTAGTAAGTTTAGTTCTTTTGTTTAACTAGTGGTGGAGGGATGTAGTGTATGGCATTTAGCCTCTTTGGTTGTACTGGCAGGTTGGAGTCCGCCTTTGATAAGAGATGTTCTTTTGTTTTTAGTTTGTCTGTTGGCCATTAAAGCGATTACTCTAAATTGGTGTTTTATAATAATAATATTCCCAAAATACATGATAAGTTCATAACTTTGAAAGTTTTCCAAGACCTTCTTTAATACGAGCTTAATTTTTTTGTACCTTAGTCAGCAAAAGCACAGTAAGTGCAAGCAATATGAAGTTTCACTCAAGCTCTGCCTTCCTGGTACCAGCTCTATTTAACATGAGCAGTGACTATGAAGTCAGACGTCAATTATTGTAACTATTTCAATTTAAGTTACAAAGACTTTCAGTTTAATGTGGCGTCCCGGCGCGGGGCCGTGCCGTCCTACTTCCGGAACCCGATACATTTTGGCGCTTCAATTATTACGCTAATTTGAATACGAATGTTATATTATTACGTCTAATAGGCCGCCTTTATTATATAGAAATTTGTTTTGTGGCTGTTTAGTTTATGTACGTGTAATTAAAATGCAGTGGTAGCAGTGGTAGCCGATTGGTTAAGCACGCGTCTTGCGGGCTTAAGGTCTTGGGTTCAAACCCTGGCTCACACCTCTGGATTTTTCGAAATCTATGTGTGAATCATTACTTTAATATGATTATCACTTAGTCGAAATTTGTCGAAATTATCGAAATTATCCAACTATCGACCGATCAGTTTGCTCTCTCAAGTATATAAACTCTTTGCGAAGGTCCTGTGTAACAGGTTAACTCGTCCCCTTGATGAATATCAACCGGTCGAACAAGCGGGGTTCCGGAGTAAGTTCGCGACGGTGGACCATATACACGCTGTCAAGCAACTGATGGAGAAGTGTAAGGAATATGTTCGACCGCTGTGGGTAGCCTTTATAGATTACGAAAAGGCTTTCGACAGCGTCGAGCAATGGGCCGTCTTTCATTCTCTCTGTCGTTGCAACATAGACCAGAGATACGTGAACATACTCCAGGAACTTTACAGGTCCGCTACATTGCAGGTGCGCATGCACGAACTGACTCGCCCGATTTCCATCTACAGGGGTGTACGGCAAGGTGACACTCTCTCGCCGAAGTTGTTCACTAACGTCTTAGAAGATGTCATGAAGACAATGAACTGGGACGAGAGAGGCGTCAACATTAACGGCACTTATATGTCGCACCTGCGCTACGCCGATGATCTGATCCTCCTAGCTGAGAACGCCGCAGATCTTCAAGAAATGCTTGCTGAACTGCATGACGCATCCCTTAGGGTCGGTTTGAGGATGAACATGTCCAAGACAAATATAATGACGAACCGCCCACGAAATGCACCGAATGTCACCGTAGGTAACATTCAGATTGAGGTAGTGGACCATTACATCTACCTTGGGCATTGTTTATCCTTTAGCCGAGACCCGCAAGCAAAAGAGATCGCTAGACGAATCCAGCTAGAATGGGCCGCCTTCGGGAAACTGGATGACGTCTTCAAGTCAAATATTCCCCAATGTCTCAAGACCAAGACATTTAATCAGTGTGTTCTGCCCATGCTCACTTATGGATCCGAAACGTGGACGCTCACAAAGGACTACATGCACAAAATAAGAGTCGCACAAAGAGCCATGGAGCGTGCCATGCTAGGTATCTCCCTCGTGGACCGCATACCGAACGTTGAAATTCGCCGTCGTACGAAAGTTGTAGACGTCGGTATGCGGGTCGCGACACTAAAGTGGAGATGGGCAGGACACTTGATTAGGCGGGATGACGGCAGGTGGACCAGGGCGGTAACAGAGTGGTGGCCTAGAAGGGGACGTAGGGAGAGAGGCAGACCTTCTGCCAGATGCTCTGATGACATAAGAAAGGTGACCGGCTCTTGCTGGACAAGACTAGCACAGGACCGGAACGAATGGCGTGAAAGAGGAGAGGCCTATACCCAGCAGTGGGTGGATACAGGCTGAGAGAAGAAGAAGAAGAAGATTATCACTTGCTTGCGGTGAAGGAAAACATCGTGAGGAAACCTGCATGTCTTTAGACATGTGAAATCCACCAACCCGCACTGGGCCAGCGAAGTGGATTATGGCCTAAATCCTCCTCGCATTGTGGGGAGGCCCGTGCCCATCAGTGGGACGTTAAAAATCCTAAATTATTATAATTAAAATGGAAATGTAGTCCGGTAATAAGAACTTACCATCACAAACAATAGGATTTTCGCCTTATACGACACGACAAACAAAGGGCCTAGGTATACTGACTCGATCCGTATCGGATATTATTTACTCTGTCAGATATAAACATAGGAAACAAATAAAAAGGGTTAATCAATAGCACTGACTCGGCAGGGGCCCAACGGACCACATAAACGAACAAATAAAGTACAAAGGGAACGCGGCGCAGCACCGACAAGAAAACCCTTACAGTCACAAAGGTCCGCCCTAAAAGGAATTTATGTACACAACTTAAAACAAGCGTGTGTTCCGAATACGCTGTTTACCTCCGAAAAGGAGGCTCCCGAGAATATCGAAAGTTAGATAAGAAATAAATTCAGAGAACAGTTTTACGTCCATGTGATTAAATAACAGGAATAAATACATTTTCCTGAACGCACTGAAATGAGTAAGGAACCTTTCACATAAAGACCCGACAAAGGATAATTTATAAACCAAACGTAACACAACAGTATAGCTATAAACCCTTTGCTAGGACTTTATCCACTTTTCTAAATCGTTCACTCTCCTTTGACTCCACTCTCCTACGTGTCGTCCTCTAGGACCTCACCTATAGCCGATTTCACCAACACACCAACCGACCATTAGAAAAGTACCAACCGATATAAATGTGTTGGAAAATTCGACCCATAGTTATATATAACACGAAATATGTGACTCTAGTTATTATGTATTCTGACTGCCTCAATGTTTACTAATCCACGTTTCTATAATCCTTGCTCGTTATTGTCGACAGATAAACATACTCACGTTTTGGCAACGCTTTTTGTTGGCGCTTAAATATTAGGATTAGTTCATAGAACGAATCGGTTAGTTGAATTACCATAATGTTTGTTTACAGCAGCAGCTGTATGATAAGCAAGTGTTCCGTGTAATTATCATAAAGTCTTTCCTTTGTGTTACAGCGCTTTATTTTAAAAGGGGTCTTACATACATTATTATGGTATTATGGACATTTACATAAGAGTTTGCGTATATAATTCAGTAAGGTAAACTAGAAAAATAATAGATAAATAATATTCACAGCAACTTTTGTAACGAAGGAGTAATACAGAATACTAATTATCCCAAATAATTTTCTAGGCTTTAGGAATCAAAGATAAACGTTATCTTAGAGCAGTTTAGTCACGCTTACCAATCATAACATTCAAACTACATATTATCAATTTCAATTTCAACAAGGTGTACCTATGTGTACAAATTTTATTCGTAGCGAAGCGAATCCACCCTTTCATAATGATTATGAATAGATGATTCGACTACAAAATGGCCGACAATTGGAACCTAAACAAACGGTGTTTTCAGTTTCTGAACACACCTATTTGATGTTGAATATAATAACGATATAATGTGTTATCCACATGTAATGAGAATATTTGAATGTGAACTTTAATGGCATAGTTATACGGCGTAGTTTCATAATAATATTTTAATAGTCGACACTTAATTGAAAATACGTGTCCATTTAAAGGATCTCTTTATCTCAGTATTTCAGAAGGGACCGAAAGGATCGCGGGACAAGCCTGTTTTGAATTATCATGAAAGCTGAATAAACGTTTCTAGTCTTAGTGTGTTTGGGTAAAATTTTCATCTGAAAGGTTTGCCTATTCAATTAGTTAATCAATTTTACGCTTAGACCTTTCATTTTACGTGTTGATTCCTGTTCATGGATATTCATTTTGAAATAGATTGCTACCTACTTTGAAGGATGACTATCCTTCAACTATGGCCACACTACGGATACAAAAAAATCTAGTTAATTGCATAGTTTCATTGGTTAACAAGATAATATTGTAAAAAGCAATCGTATTGAGCAATCTGAATTGACGAAAACAAATTTTGGGGTCAATCACAACCCATCCCGGATTGTTTGAACACGATCTAAAAGTAAAAACGTGTCGCCATCGCCAGAGCCGAGCGCGGTACACGGCCCGACGACGCGGACGCCGCCCGCCCACCGCGCCCTTGTCAGTAGCTTATTCACCGTTGGGCGGGCACCGTCAGCAACTTACCCGATGTCACTTTACGGAATTGCCACTAAAACACATAGTTTCGGGGACTGAAAAAACGTCTTCCTCGATATTGAATTTTAGGAGTTTGGGCGCGTGGATTGAAGAAAATGAATATTTTGGTTTGACAAGAAATTCGATAGCTGCAACTCGCATGTCAACTTCCGATCTTCGACACTCGGTGACTCACAAAATATAGCCTTTTTGGGCATTATAAGTTCTTGTGTTCACTGTTTCTCAGCTGCTATTAAAATCAAGTCTCCATCAAACGTTCTATTCCTTCTCCGTCAGCATCAGCTCACATCGAAGATTTTATTATAAATCCGCGATATGTCCGCTGTACGTTTACGATCCCAATTCAACGAGATGCAAACGTTGTTATGTAAATTTTTGCCTTTTCGAATCGTATCGAATGGTCGCACACCTTGAAAATGGACTTTTTGTGTGATCAAACTGATGTTTTAGCAGTTTTAACGTGTGGGTTATTACTGCATGGAAGTAATTAAATACTTAAGTAGTACAAAATTGTTATAGTGAGCATCTTTTTATTTTAAAGAATATTAAAATATTTCCCATTAATATTGATAAATTATAATCTTTGAAGTATACTAAGTAAGGTGTGTATATTTTCCTATATCATCATAACTTCCCCCTCGCATTGAGGGTGGCCCGTGCCCATCAGTGGGACGTTAAAGGGGCTAAATTATTATTATTATTTTCATAACTTACCTCTAAGTTACCCAGTAGATTATTATGTTCAAAACCTCAAGAATTTAGATTTTAATATTTTTATTTAACACATAGGTACAACAACTCCCTCGAAAAATTGTAAACATAACTTCCTAGAACCTATTTCCTTAACTCAACTTGAACACGAACATCCTGATTTAACATTCCGAAAGAAAGGAAGCAGGGAACATGTAGCTGCCTCTAATTATGTGCAATTACCTAAACGGCTGTTGTTCCGACGGGTTTATGCAAAACAAATGCGTGAAGCGGCGCCATAACTCGCGATAGAGGAGGTGCTACAGCCGTTTACTGGCCACCTTATGCAGCAGTGTTGCCAATGTAGATCGTTTGGTCCGATTTCGGAACTTTTCGAATCTTTTTACGATTTCGGAACTCAGCAGATCATCGCGGATCTTGATGAATTTTCGAATTGAGTATCGCGATGCCACTATGAATGCGTCACAATGCCACTACTATGAAAGAATCACAACGCGTTCCGCTGTGAAATCATCGGGACGCACCTACGTGGCGACGCCGCTACGGTAACTTTACGACCCGGCTATGAAAGGCTGTGAAGAATACGCCAGGAAGCGTCGGACGCCGCTCTCTATGTTCAACAAAAGAACTTTAACTTTATAGCTGGTCAGCTGAGCGCTACAAGTTGCAATATTACGGTGCGGCGCCCTCGCCGCCAGGTCCCGCCCGCCTTCGCCAACTCGCTGCCCTACAAGCTATTTCGTGATAGGTGCTAGTAATTCTTACCACGGACATCTAGCCTAACTTCTACCCTGTAATTTGCCTGTAGTAGATTGCAGCAAGTTATTTTCTTGACTAAAATATTGTTTTGCATGCATTACATAATGTACGGTGCAATATTTTTGGAGGGAACGAATGTTTTTACAATGATCCAGTGACTGGCTACATTTGAGGTCATAGCGCTCTATACTGATGGATCACTGGATTAAAAACCTGCCTTTAGTGTCCGACCGAAACAGGATTTTCTGCCGAAACCGAAACCGAAACCGAATCTTCGGCATCTGTTTTAGGTTCGGCCGAAACCGAAACCGAAACCGAACCTTTTTCAGACAAGTTAAAAATCTTTTGTTTAATGAAATTTGGCTTATTTCGTACCCTTATATTGACAGTTAGAAATGTTAGAATGTGTTAAATGAAATAAAAAAACAATAATTTAAGTATGTGAAAATACAGAGTGGTGACGACATCATGACAATAATTGAAACCACATACTGGGTATCACATTAGTAGTTCGCACATCAAATATTATTAAATTATATTCAAAGGTATTGCCACGGGATTACTTTTTTTATTTTGGCAATTTTAACTTTACGCCTACAAAGATACCGCTAAAACACAGACACCGAAGCGATGTTGCCACGCTTGTACTTACAGGTCAGTTTATGAGGTCGGTAGACGTTTATAAAGGGTGTTGTGTTTCGTTTAGACTATTTCTGCATTTATTTGTTCAGAAAATTTTTTTTTTTTTACTTTGATGTAAACCTAATTTTATAATTTTAATGTGTTGTGATTGACTAGCAGGGGTCGTGTTTTAATTTATTGTCACTATGTCGTCACCACCCTGTATAATTATTAATAATAATATTATTATTAACAATACTATAATTATAACAATCATGTTAACACTTCTTGGAACAAAAAATTGTCAATTCGATTGCGTTTATAATCACAACATGTTTAAGACTAAATTTAACATTAATTGAGATCATTTTAAATTTTAATTGCAGTTGGTTATTTAGGGTTTTTGTGGGATTTTCATATTTTTTTTATAATTTAGGGTGGTAATCGTAATTGTAATATATTAAACCCCCGTTTTCATTTTCTACTTAAGTAGATAGGTATGTCACGTTCAGATCGATTCCCAAAAATATACGGACAACAGCAAATTATTTTATCAATAAAAAATCATGTATCTGCGGGGCTATTACGTATGTCAGTTGACAACTGGCTTCAGTTGTTTACCGAACTTTGATGGTGAATTAGAATGACATAACATTGGTATTACGTATTTCTTGCAGGGCTAACCTAACCTAAACTCACTGTACCTTGATATCCATTCACCGAAATACGTAAAACCAATGTTATGTCTTTCTAATTTACCATCAAAGTTCGGTGTACAACCGACGCCAGTTGTCAACTGAGATACGTAATAGCCCTGCTGAAGGTCACACACAGCTAAATCATAGCTTGTAGTTGTTTGGGTACTTTGAAACCTCATCCAACAACAATAACCTAAAACAAATGTACCGTAACATAAGTAATAAATAAATGATGAATGTATGAATCAAATATAATATAACCTCTTTCTTTTACATACTTAATTCTCATCATTCATAAATCCGAGTGAATAACTCAACGGAAAGAACTTCATTGCTTAATAAAGGCCAATAAAGCGAGAAATAACACTAAACTCACAAAACAATCACGCCGTACCGGCCGGCGATCTGACAGCTGACGATGCAACGCGAGACACGAACTCTCCCGAAATCAACCGAGTGCCGCGCGATAATTCACGAACGCCGAGTTTCGGCGCGGCCGAAAGGTTCGGTGGGTTTTCAGCCGAAACCGAAACTGGTGCCGAAACTAGATTTTTGAGCCGAAACTGGCCGAAACCGAAACCGAAACCGAATCTTCGGTCGGACACTACCTGCCTTTATTTCAACATTTCACAAGACAATTTAATATTGTTTGCAAATGATTCCGACTATAACATCCTGTATAAGCTTTACAGTAATCGCACGTGTGACGTCACAAAGCGGAGCACACCGCACCGTGGCACGGACGCGCGATGCCAAACGAATTACTTTAATTACGAAACGAAATGCTTTTGATGATGTGACCGGACTGTAAACAGGCTGAGCCGTATTGATGTGGCCGGGAACTGGTTTACACTACTTTTCGTAATTAAAAGATTATGTCGTGTTCGTTTTCTTAAATAAGTTTTCGCAATATCATTTCAACGATGAGTTAATAATAAGAGGCAGCGATCAAAAGCAGCAGTAAATATTACTGAGTATCAGAGTATTTTTTTTGTGTTCCAGATTTTTCGAACGCTGTTAACGCTGCTTTCTGTACAATGTAAAAAGATTCATTCGGTATTATGTTCGCAGGGGTTGCAACATGCTTATCTTTTACTAAGTATTCGTTTTACCTATACAGGTTAGCGTAGCTTATATCTCAAAATAATCGCGAATGCTATTCACCAAATATCGGAAATATTTGGTCGTTCAGTGAGGGGCGATCGGCGGACTTGCAGGGCGGCTTTGATTGATGACTCTCGCGGGCGAAACAAAAGCTACTGAGGAGAATGAGCCGCGTCCCGCCCCGCTGTGCCGGTGTTTGCAAGTAAATCAGATAATAGATTATTAAAAAATTAAATAATGATTATTAATTTTTAACTAAAAATGGATGTATATTCTGATTTTCAAAAATGCGTGTAGCGATAGCCCTATTACTAGAAGTAAACGAAGAACGATAAATAGGTTCCAGAAAAAAAATTGTATTGGAACTTGGCGATGCGCTGCCATAGCCTCAGCCTCAGCCTCAAACTCGCAATATAATCTCTGTTAAAATTAAGTAAGTAAGTTTATGCACTTCACTGTTCTCCAAAGCAATCACCAAGGAATATAAGGAAAATCCACACGTAACCAATGTGCAGTGTATATTTGAATGTCATTACGTTGTTTCCGTGGAGTGCACGGCGCGGAGGCGGCGCGGCGCGGGCCGGGATGGAGCAGTGTGGATCGGGGTCTTATGCAAATGGGACTTGGCTCTACTTGACTTGATTTTTTTTAAGTTGTTGAGTGCCAAGTGTGTTTGAGATAAGCAGAATATTAGATGAAGGCGGAGTTATTTGCAGTACATAGTGTATGTGTGCATCTTTAAGAATTACGACTACGCTATTTTGCATCGGTGCACTTCAAACTGGATGAATTTATAGTTCATAATAATTAGTTTATGAAAGTCTATGCTAACTTGTAACTTGCGGCCATCTTGCGGTAAACGAATAAGTATGTAACAATTAATAAAAATTTGATCCTTCGGAAGAATGACCCTAATTGGCTGCGTCTGCAAGCTCCGAGTTGCCACGCCCGAGCAATCAGATAGGTGTGACATTATTTCAACGTGGTCAGTCATCAAAACTGACTGCTCGGGCGCGCCGCTGAGCTTTTGTAGACATAACATTCGAGTATAATAGCGATTTCATGGAGTGTTCCCTGTATAAAGAAATTTTCCAATATTTTAAAGACTTAAATAATTCGATAATTCAATAACAGGCACAGAGTAAAGACTAAAGAAAGAGGTGCCCTTATTAGATATTTGTATGAAACAAAACGTGGTCATTGTTTTTATTTTTATTTTACTATTTACCGGTAAATAGTTGAACTACTCGCTTCGTTTTATGTCGTTGTTAGTACTAGGCCGACCACTCGGCCGACTTGCTTAGGGCCAGTCCCCTTAGTAACTGGTCCATGATAACAGGCACTAAGAAGGGTGTACGAACCAGTAATGAACCAGCTACGAACACACTTTGACAGCGCCACCAAAACACATTTATACCAATGTTTTACATGAATCTACATCAGCTTTCAAACAAATCTACGTGATGAAAATTAAACTCCTTGTAACTGAAACTAGAGTTCAACAAAAAGCGAATTACTGAGCATAAAGCGGCGAGAGCTCTCCTACTTCAGTAACGTAAGCACCTCATTAGGGCGATACTGCACGGAAGCAACGGTACTATGCCCGTGGATATTCAACTCTAGAATAAAAGCATTAAGTTGAAATTCCTTCGTCGTTTAGTAAAAACATAGCTGCCAAGTTTAAGAATGAAAAAATGAATTTAATATCGATATGTTGTATCGTTGGCCCATTAAAATGCGAGTAGGCGTAGTTTATTGTTACCCCGCCGTAAATACATGCGTTTGCTCACTTGCCAAGTTCTTAGAAGCAAGTAAAACAATGCATTTTTCCCTCAAACACGGAATGGGGTTGTTTTTCAGTGCCTGAGTCGGAAGAAACTTCCTCATTAGATTCACCACTTCCGTACCTGCTTTAAAGAGAAGAAAATAATGTTTTTCATTTCTTTCAAAGAAATATTTGAAAGAAACTGCTTCTGTTTAAGTCGCAATGGATATGTCGCAGCCAAATATAAATTTAGCTCCTTCATTGGACGGCTAGGCTTTTCCAGCCTAGTAGTTAGTAGTATATTATTTCTAACCTAGTATGTAGCTTGTCTATATGGAAGGTTGCTTGCATTCTAAATAAAATGCTTGCACTGTAATGATCGGTGGAGTCTGAAAGTCGGTAGTGCGTAGGTAACATTAAATTCAATGTAGCGATTTAAAGGCTTTCAAATCATGGAATCTCGTACTACTCAAACGGTACACGAATGTATGATTATGATGATAATGAAAGCTGCGTGAGGAACTATCGAGGGTTGTTGTGTTGGCGTCACGTCCTGCGGCTAATTAAATTTGTTGTCCACGTGAACGCAACGCCGCCACCGCGCCGCTCTGACGCGATGACGGCGAGCTCTTTGTAATTATATTCTAATTTTATTTCTCGCGCCGGTGGCTTTTGGTGCTTTGTTTTTATAACGGCTCTTGGTTTTATAGCTATGAAAAACATTTTTTGTCTTGAAAATACCTACCTTGCTTGGAATATTCAACGTTGTTACGTAAAGGCCAGTGGTAAACAATTATCCATTGCTAAACGTGAATCTGCTTTAATTTGTACAAAACATTAGCCGATCGTGCCGTATCCCTGTTGCATCGAGATCAAGCCTTGTCCTCATATCACTTATGGGTATTAAACATGTAATGAACCTAATTCATAAATAATAATATCGCGTGGAATATAAATGAAATACAATTACTTTTTACATTTTAGACAAAATAATAAACTCCTACTAAATAAACATGTTCTCATTTTATTGCCTCTTGTAATTATATTTGAACGAACGTTCGCAAAAAATACTCGCGTGAAACATTTTACTGTTGAAATGTTACTCTTTTATATCGTGTTTGGCAAAAGTCGAAAAAATTTCAGCGGCGTTTTGTAAATAAAAATATGTAATTTGATAAACTGTTGCGTGTGGCCAAAGGGTGGAGCGAACGTTAGACACGTTTTAATCTTCGTAACCTTCACATTGCTGAACACGGCCTAGAATAGGCCGGAATTTTCTCTGGGTTCGACCCATTGAAGAAGCAATTGAGAAAGATTGAACATAATTGCCTATAACAGGCAAGCGGGTAAAATATACGATTTCAAACAAATGTACCCCAAGGGCGTAGTATCTATAGCCGGCGGTTACTGAGAATATTCGGCAAGTAAGTATCGACGCCATTCATCATCTCTCACAGTCCACGAATGAATACATTTTTAATAAACTAAAAATGTATCTCTGTCCGAAAGGTCAGAGTTAGACCGTGCTCCCGTACCCGTCCCGTGCTCGTCCCGTGCTCGTACCGAGCTTATCCTGTGAGTTCGTGTAATAAAGTATGAATACGCTATTCATTCAGTATTTACTGCATACTGGATCCGTGCCCGGAGTTCAAGATAATGTTGTGACTTGGTCCGGACAAAATCTTCGTAGCTAAATTATATTGTCAGCCGTGAACTTTGACATTAACTGATATGAAACTATTTTTAAGTATAGGTATTTATCTCTATTTTCATAATTAATTAGGTACTTATTGGTAACCGAGAAGTTACATTTTTCTTTAAGATCAAAATCTGATCAAAAAACTTGTCGCAGTGCAGTGACACCACTCTAGGGGTTAACCGAACTGGACTCGACTGCTGACCACATTTTGCCATTTTATTCAAAGTCACGTTAAATCTATAAATGTTTGTATTTTATCGTATACTTTAAGAACTTTTAGCTATCAAACTGCACCTACCAATAGCTACGCGTATACATTTTACATTTAGTCGCTATTACTTTCTTAATGTTATTATGTCATGCTGTTTGAAGTGCTTGGACATTTTTTGCTAAAGCTAGCGTCTACGTGCTCCTTTGCAATGATGTTATTATTACTCGCTCTATCTTTTATAAAAAAAAAACACGTTGTAATATGGGTACAGCACATCCAATGCGTCATTTCCACATGAGATCACGCCACACATTCTTACACAGTGCGCCGTATATTCCGATACACGCAATTTTTCATTCGCAAAAATTGCCGGCGTTGCGTCACATTTTTTGCTTTTTCCAGTCCACCGACATTCAGAAATTATAACTTCTGACTGCTGCATAAAAAATACTTGTGATCATATACAGGGTGTCCCAAAACTTTGCCACATGGAGGGGAAGTATCTTAAATATTGTAGATAGAGAATTTTACTGAATGACTACTTCATTTTTGTTTTAAAAACAATACGAACTGCATTCAAAGATTTTTGAAAACTCGCTTGCCACACTCGGGAATCGAACCGGCAAAAATCCGAAAAAATAACACCCTATACTTTTATGGCATCAATCGATAGGATCAATCACAAGGATCAAATCACCCTAACAAACATAGGAAATTAAATGAAAGGAAACCGGGATATCTTAACTTTTAAGAATTAAAATAAGTGAAAATTAAAATAAGTAACGATTTTAAGGGTTTCCTTTCATTTAATTTACTATGTTTCTTAAAGAGATTTTATCCTTATGATTGACCCTATCGATTGATGCTATATTACAAAACGAATCCAAAGTCTGTGCCAAGCACTAGATCTGAAATTCAGCTGAAATTCAAGCAAACATGAAAAAATATAATGATGTCGTCACTTGTAATTCTGAAAGACCAACATAAACTAAATAACTTATTGATTGCAAGTAAGACAATATAAATCTATGTCAAACTAAAGTAAAGGCGCGTATTTGATGTATGTCTTATATCTGTATCGACAGTTGTGTTGTCTATGTGCTAACGACGTTATTGGTAAACAAGGATATTCGATTAGCTGGCACAATGGACTCGGACAAAACAACTTTACTGGGCCGTGAAAATAGAAAGAATGGGAAAGATCCCCGCTCACTAAGCTAAGATGGGTGAAGACATGATAATAATACATAGTAGAATACAATTTTACCGCCATAGAGATTTTTAGTCAGTTTCATCATCTGTCGGCGCAGTATGTGTTCTTCCATTTATCGCGCTTTACTGTCATACTTACATCCACTCCAACTTCATTCATATCACTCTTTATACAATCCATCCATCTTTTCTTGGGACTTGGGAGTTTTAGTCAGTTTAGAAAGAAGAATTTCTAGTAATATAAGTTGTTTGTATAGGTAGTTAAGTTATCCCTGCTGATATTTTGAAGGATAGTCAAGAATTGAATGAATTACAAATGAGATAGAAAAATAGCATTAATAACGAGAGAAAAAGAGTGAAAAGATGTAAAAATTATTTGATGAAAATAAACGTAACTCAATATGAATGCTTAAGTATTGAAATAGTCCGTGTGACATATTTTCATTCAGTATAATATTCAACATCCTGTGTGTGCCGACCCTTACCTTGTTTACAGCTTACGGAGTACATGTCAGTCTAATGACTCCACGAAAAGGGTTTCCAATTCAATGTCTCGTGTATACAGCACTTTGAACGGCGATACGGGGAATTTATTATTTAGATAGGTACACCACCAATTAGTAAGAGTTTTAGGGGTATATTTTTCTTTATTTGCGTTCAATGTTTTTATTTTTCTATATTCAATATTCAATTATAAAGACCATAACCTTGCCACAAACACATTCATCTATGTCTAAAAGTATTACATGCTTTTCTAATAATTCCTTTATTAGTGACCTGTTCCAGTCCACGATCACAAAATATGAATATTTTGTACAAAGCATTATAAAAATGTTGATTAAAGTGTCACTTTCTGATGTTGTTTTATGAATTTCGATTAACGCTCCCATTTTAGTTCTTGGTGGCAGTTTGACGGAGATAGAAACACTTTGACAATTAATTAATATATTTTTTTAAACGTCAGGACGCAGCTCCACTATAAAAGCGTTAAGTTTCGATATGATAAGGCGAAGGCTAGACGTAAAGTATATACTGTGGTCCGTCAGTATAGTACATGATGGTTGTCATTCCATCGACGCAGGTTACACGTTCAGTATTTATTCCGTCAGTATTTCGCATCGACGTAATACCATTGAACATGACTGTGGACTACAAACTTTATTTTCCATTCATTTAATCAAAAATAATCCTTATGTGACGGACTTAACGCCCACGATGCACGCATTATAAAAACCGGTCCGAGCCAGATACCTATAACTGCGCCTTCTTTCCCTTTCTAACAGTATAACCTTTCATCCCTTGTGTTGCCAGTTAAGATTTATTCGATCACCTTAAACTTGGTACATTTTCAAGTTAAGAATAATAAACAATAAAGTCGATTAATGAAATACCTATGGTAAAGTATAAGAATATCCTAAGATTAAAATTTCAAATATAAATAAATATCTGGAAATAAGTACTTACCTTCTTTAATAATTCGCTTGTAATTGTCAGTTCCGTGATGTCTATAGGAATCGTAGCAGAAATAAAATTAAAAACTTGAAACACAGAACGTCAATTTGCGTGACACACCACATTTTCAGCTAATTTTAAATCTAGAGGATTGTGCTGAATTTTCTCATAAAAATGGGTAGAATATGCGTAATGGAAGGGTGTAAAAGCGAATATTATCCGAATTAAGGATTATCTTAACATAGGTAAGTGGGTAACTATGTTTTCCACGTTAAGTACATTTTAGATGTTCGGGTGACATAAATTTCGCTAGTAAAAAGGACTATAATATAAATCTTATTATGTGTCTGTGTTAACTGAGGAATATCGTCCACGGGAACTGTTTGCAGCGATAAAGTCGCGCTTTTCGTTGCCGCACGACTACATCGCTACTTTTTGAAGTCGGTCGCATTTGCAACGCGCGACAGACCACATGCTGGTAAAACGCGACGCTCACGCCGCGTTGTCACGGCTCGCCGGGCTCGCACACGGCGTTCGCGTCGTTCACACGCTCGAGGAACGCGCACGTCTAGGGCCAGATTAACCATTTCAGGCAATGTAATTCTCGGGGCCCCTTTCCTTTACCCTTTTGTTACTTTTTAATAGTACATTACTGCCACGGTCTGTAATGAGTGTGTTGCTGGGCGCGTTGTTGATGGCCGAAAGCGCGGCGCAGCGCAGCTCCAGGCCTCCACAGCGCGGTCAGCATTGCAACCCTTGATGGACAATATAAAATAAAGGCCGAGACCGATGGTTTGTCGATTGAAATTGTTTGCAATTGGGACGACTTTTGACTTTACACTTCCCGATTACTGCTAAGCAATAAAAAACAAAAAAACAATTCTGTCTTTTACAGATCCCAGGCGTGTAAATTGGTTACAACAAATACCTATTGGCTACAGAAAAATTACCCAAAATTCCGTCATATACAGCAAGCATTTTAAGCCGACAGATTATGTCCCTAATTTAACACAACGAGTTTTAAAGGAAAATGCCCTGCCCTCACTGTTCCTTTTCGTTAGCACAAAGGACAATGGGTAAAAATGGTCCAAATGTCGACCACTTCCGAGACCTACGTCACTCGATAGACCACTACACACTGAGTAACTTTTGCAAAGCCAGTTCAACAAAATAGGCTGTCAGTAAAAAAAATGAGTAGTTTAAAAAATATTTTAATTTTTTTATTTCACACTTATGCTGCGTTCCATTCGCCGTAATTTTTGTTATTTTCGTCCACAAAAAGTGTTAAAAACGATAATAATGATAACTTTCAGTACAAGTTGGTGCGAGTGGAACGTGATTTGTGGACAAAAATAACAAAATTAACAGTGATTGGAACGCACCACCAGTGTTATGTCTTATACATTTTTTTCGAAAGGCAACAATATAAATACACTTTCTAACATTAAATAAAAATAAAATAAGATGTCAGAAAGCAAAAAATGCCGTGAAACATATTTTATTATTATTTTTGTTACCTGATGATAAGTAAAAAAGTAAGGTAACGCATAGAAGGTACCTGCTTATTTATTTTATAGAAGCGCAACATCAGAAAATACGTAAGAATGCTGCTGTTGTTGTTGTTGTTCACTTTTCATCAGGTAACAAAAATAATAATAAAATATTTTTCACGGCATTTTTTGCTTTCTGACAGCTTATTTTATTTTTATTTAATGTTAGTAAGAGTATTTGTATTGTTGCCTTTCGAAAAAAATGTATAAACATAATAATAAGGGTGAAATAAAAAAAAAATGTTTTTTAAACTACCCATATTTTTTTACTGACAGCTTATTTTGTTGATCTGTCTTTGTAAAAGTTACTCAGTATTTAGTGGTCTATCGGGTTACGTAGGTCTCGTCAGTGGTGTATATTTGGACCAAGTCCCATACAATTTTGCCCATTGTCCTTTAATTTTGTCTTATGGTCTAATTAGTTGGATATTCTTAGGGTACCGTACCTAATAAGGAAAAAAAACTAAACCCTAATATGATCACTTTGTTGTCCTTCTGTCTGTCTCTATGTCCGTCTGTCACAACTTGCACAGCCCAAATCAAACATAACATGTTAACAGTAGTAGGTACCTTTTATAGCATAGAAAAAGAGTAAGTATAGGAAAGATAAGTATAGGAAAAACCATAGATATGGAGAGCCTAGACAACGTCCAAGCGTGTGAAGTGTCATGTTACTTTATATTACAAAGTGGCAAAATCTACGATCTTAAATACTATTTTGTAACTTCATTTAGGTTGCCAAGATACAGACAGGCACTCGTGTGGTTTGGCCACCGCAGACTAATTTATTGTACCTACTCATGTTCTTAAGAAAATAAACATCCCTTTCCTTATTTCATTATTTTCCTATCATAACAATCTCGGAACAAAAGCACGTTTTCACCAGATGTCCATGGGGACGTTCTCAAAATTTCAAAATATTATGGTCACTCTTGTTGGCAAAGGAAACAACGTTCAGTATGGTATCTCGCTGTCGGCTTCACTTTTGCTTCCAAGTCCGCATTCCAGGTGTTAGAGACTTAAAACTTCCTTGGTATTTCGTAGTTCGTACAGTGCAGACGTCAAATGAAACTCAAAAGCTTGGTATGGATATTACCTTAGCGCTTGGTTTAATCCGCAATCTCAGAAGACATGTCCACTCTATTGCTTTCGCGACGCGTAATGCCAAACTGTCATTCTGGAATTAAAATTCGTGGTAAATACTGTCATCCATCAGTATACTAGCCTACACGATCAGTTTGGACCACGGTTTTTGGTAAAAAATGACGGACCACAGTATATACTTTACGTCTAGCCATCGCCTAAGGTGGGAAGCCACAATGACAGCGTCGCAACGCCAACGCCACGCCTCCTTGAAAAGAGTAATGTTATTGTGAACTTGCGGGGGCTTATTAAAATTAAACTGTTGTTAACTCTTCAAGCCCAAGCTCAACTTTCAGCTGACTTTGTTGAAACTTATTTAAATGGCAATTTTATGTAAATTGTTTAAAGTAGTTATTATTTCTGAGAAAAGCTCAACTAATTGCTGGAGCGTCGGTCGGCAAGCTCAATGCGATGTGGCTTCAAATACTTTCAATAAAAAAATGCTTTTCTGTTATAGTCACTATTACCATTTTATACCTGCCTTTGCATAAAATAATTAGTTCAGTTCAGTAATAATTAATACGGTTATGAACACTATTATTGATGACAGTGATTGTGCCTCCGGGCTTAATGAATACGTAGGCACACAACAAGCAAACAAGCAAGAAAGGAAACGCTTCGCACTACAAATGCGAGCTATTAAACAAAACTTTGATCAATTAATAACGCGCCCGACTATTAGTCTACAACCGGAAACAATGTTCCCTGGCCGAAGTCTATTTGTCAAGTGAAACTATTAAGATGGCGAGATAACCGCGATGATGGAGCCTCGGCCCGGAACTTGTAATTGATGTGCAAATAGTCCCGGGCGCCCCGCGCCGGACCGACATTAAAAACAGGAGCTTATCAGAATTTAAATCTAAGCTTCGTTTACAAACTAGATCTTAATTAAAAATATCTAACCGGTATTGGTCGCCTCGGGTATAGACTAGGCAATATTGTGTTCAATTATGCAGCGACGGTTCTATGGGATACCGATTACATCATCGAATATTGTTTGCCTTGTCTCGTCTAACAGGAACGGGATGCAATGTATATCTCTCTAATAAAATCGCAGTGCCGTCGGTCAAGTAATCGGTCGGTATTATTCATTCGTTTCAAACAGAAAAGACTGTACGTTAGCCAAGACACAAGTATACATAGTCTGTTGTTAAATCTTATATCATGTGGATATCACCTTATTGTGTCGTTTTATTTTGGAGGAGTTTCTTAGTAAAAAATATGAGGTTGTTAAATTAGTATATAGGTAATTGTTATTTTTTCCTCTAACGCTGTCGTAAACGCTAATCCAAATCGCAGCCGATCTGATCGTTAATCACAGCTTATGATTCAGGCACGCAATTAAACAGTCCCACTGGCAGTCGCAGTCGCAGGCCTCTGATTAATAGCCCAGCGCTGGGCAGGCTGGGCTGGCGCCGCGCCGCGCCGGCTAATTGAACTGCGACCTATTCTTTATTTATTAACATCAGATATCGAAAACACACCTGAACTCATTGACCATTTATAATGAAGTATAACATCTAACGTGTGCTTTGAGTTGGCTTAATACCTCCACAATGTGGTGGTGTATGGCCACTCAAGCCTCTGACTACCCCCCGAATGGGGATAAAAGTCGTGACGTTATATTTATTTATTTATATAACATCTAAAATACTTGTGTATCAATATAATGGATATAGTGCTTTATTCTCCTGATTTTGATAGTGAGAAGGTCTATCTTATGGTCCTTATGGGCTCTTGAAATAGCATCAATTAGGTAGTAGTGCTTCTAAGTTTCTAAACTTATTTACTGGTCGAACGGAATCATAATCGACTAATTCGGGCTTGTCCCTTCCCTAAGGGTTAAAAGTTTAAACAATCGTAGACCCTAACTGCTGGAGGCTTACAAGCTGTTGCAGTGCGGAATGCAAATTATTAAGAAACTTGTCCGACTCATCAACGAAACAGCTGCCGTTACGGAACTGACGATAACTTTACAGTTCGTATAATGGCTGTTTTGTTTCTACTTCATCCAAAAACCGAGATATTGCGAGCAATTAATAATATTTAATTGGACATCATTCATGGGAGATTTATGCCGGTCACTTGCCTATTGGTGAAGCAAATGGTAGTTATGAGTTTTACTTGGTTTTAAAAGTCATAACATTTCCTAGTTAGACTTCAGGTAGATATCAGATGATGAAATGCGTATCATTAGGTATTCAAACTTATTAGAAAAGCAATCGGTGACGATCAACAACTCGCTGACCGCGGGAAAGTTAAATCGAATAACTTTCAGCTATAAATACACACAATCGATTCCAACCACAAATCACAATTTCTAGCCGCTTCTACACAAGAGAGGGGATCATTGATTCATTATCGAGTAATGTTATGAAGCTGTTTATTAGTGACTAGCTTTTGCCCGCGACTTCGTCCGCGCAGAATTTAAATTTAAAAAAATCGGATCCCGTATCCCATTTCCCGGATTTCGTATCCCGGATCTCGTTTCCCGGGTCCCGTATCCTGGATCTCGTTGCCCGGAGCCTGGATCCCGTTTTCCATTTCCCGTATCCCGGATCCTGGATCCCGATATCCGGATCCCGTATATCACGGATCCCGTATCTCATATCCTGGATTTCGTTACCCGGGTCCCGTATCCTGGATCTCGTTGTCTGGATCCTGGATATCGTTGCACGAATCTTGGATCCCGTTTTCCGGATCCCGGATCCCGTTTTCCGGATCCCGGATCCTGGATCCCGTTTTCCGGATCCCGGATCCCGGATCCCGTATCCCGGACCCCGTATCCCGGATCCCGTTCCCAGATTATGGTTGCTAAATCCCGGATCCCGTTCCCAGATTATGGTTGCTAAATCCCGTATCCTGTATCCCGGATATCACGGATCCCGTATCGTAACCCATATCCCGAATCTCGTTTCCCGGGTCCCATATCCTGGATCTCGTTGCCCGGATCCTGGATACCGTTTTCCGGATCCCGTTTATCCTGGACCCCGCATCCCGTTTCCCAGATTCTGTTTGCTAAATCCCGGATATCGTGAATCCCGTATTAAATATCCTTAATTTCATATCCCGGATCTTGTTCCCCGGATCCCAGATTCCGTGTTCCGGATCCCGGATCCCGTATCCCGGATATCACGGGTCCCGTTTTCCATATCCCTGATTTCATACGCCGGATCTCGTTTCCCGGGTCCCGTATCCCGGATCTCATTTTTTGAATCCTGGATCCCGTTTCCCAGATCCCAGCTTCCGTTTGCCGGAGCCTTATCCCGTTTCCTGCATCCCAGATCCCGTATCCCGGATATCGGATCCCGTATCCCGGATATCGGATCCCGTTTCTGGGATATCCCGGATCCCGTATCGAATTAGCCCGTAAAAGTCCCGTCAAAATCGATCCAGCCGTTTCAGAGATTAGCCCGAATCGGTACTGCCATACAAACTTTCATTCCCTATTTTACACCCTCAGGGGATGAATTTTCCAAAACGCTAAAATTAATCTCTTTTATTTGTAAAAAGAAACCTAAACAACAATTTTCATCATTATAACTTCAAAAATGACGAACTTCCATACAAACTTTCATTCCCCTATTTTACCCCCTTAGGGGTTGAATTTTCAAAAACCCTGAAATTACTCTTTCTTATTTTTGAAAAGACACCTAATCACCAATTTAAATAATTCTAACTTCAAAAATGACGGAACTCCCATACAAACTTTTATCCCCTATTTTACCGCCTTAGGGGTTGAATTTTCAAAAACCCTGAAACCCATATTTTTTTATTTTTCAAAAGACACCTAATCAGCAATTTTCGTATTTCTAACTTCAAAAATGACGAACTTCCATACAAACTTTCATCCCCTATTTTACCCCCTTAGGGGTTGAATTTCGAAAAACCCTTTCTTAGTACACCTCTACACATCAAGACAAACTCACCCTCCAAATTTCAAGTCTCTACGATCAGCGGTTTAGGCTGTGCGTTGTCTGTCAGTCAGTCAGTCAGTCAGTCAGTCAGTCAGTCAGTCAGTCAGTCAGTCAGTCAGTCAGTCAATCAGGACTTTGATTCTTATATATTTAGATTGAGAGATTAAGAAATCGTGAAAAATTTATGGACTTCTTTGTTCACATGGTCAATAGATATACCAATTTAATATAAGGTATAACTAAATAAGACACTGAAAATAATTCAATGTGAAGCTAATAAAATTTGAATAACCTACTAAATAGTGAACTAAGTAACAACAAAAGAAATTTCCAGAAAAAAAAAGATTTCAACGGAGGCGTTTCCATCAACACGACACAAAGCAACGACGAAATTGTTATAGCGTTTCCACGCTATAAAAAAATCCTATTTTTATTACGTTCTCAGAGCCATCAGACGCCCCCCCTCCCCTCCTCTCACCGCAGCCGTAACATCCGGCATCTAGTGCGGGGACTAGTAGTGTTACCAAGTATAAAATAAAATTTTATTTTATAGATAATTAATCAGTGTCTTGTCGTCTTCTGAAACATTTTGGTAGGCAGCAAGGTCATTGCGTTACCTTTTTTGTCTATTTCTAACTCCGGATACAAGGAGCAATGTAGTGATCGTTATCTATATCTTCTTAATTCGCTCCACTAACAAGCAAGCAGTTTCCTAAAAGTGTTTATTATTATTTTTTCATTTCTCGCAAATCTCACCTGAGAACCTGAAGTTTAGAATCATTCCCTGATAAGAAATTTATAATAAATTGATAAATTCTATTCGGAGATTATGCAATTGCCTTATTTAGCGGAGTTTCCCCTCGGCCGGAGACTCGGTCGGCAAATACTCCGGCGCGGCGTGGTTATGGTCCCCGCAAATTAATATTAATGCGTATTTGAATAACGTCACGAGCCAGCAGCGCACAGCGGGTCAACTGTGGCGGCCTCGCATTGACCCGCTCGGGTCACGGCTCTGATACTGACCGTGCTGTTTCCATGCGAAACGAGTGTAATAGAACATGTTCTTTTTTGAGTGGATACCCGTTGTGAGGGGACTTTACAAGAAATAAAGGGGAACGCCCCTTTATTTATTATTAAACTACTTAAAAATAAGAGATATAACATAGGTACAGAGACATGTTGTCTATTTTATGATACCCACTAATGAAATCAAACAAAGTCCTCAATCCTAACAGACTACCCTAACTACGTTAAAGCAATTTGAAACTTCACGATAGTTCCAAGTTGAATCGTGGAAACTTGTCGCTGTTGTCTGGAATGGCCATTAATCCAATTATGATAGTTGCGAGCCGGCCAACGCGGAACTTGGCTCATTACACTCGGCTCTAGACTTGTTTGATTGATGGCTGTCTGCGGAGGTCTCACTATTGCTCAGAAGACCACCTGAGACTTGGTACTGCTTTGAATAATGATACTTTTAGCTTTCTTTATAATTCATTAATCATGTTGGCAGCGTCACTAGCTTCGAAAGCGAAGTACAGCGATGCTTCGATTGCAGCGTCAGGAGACTTTCATGGTGGCGGCGCGCGCGATGCTTTGGAATCGGCACCGCGGTGCTTTTGTGGTAGCATCCCTCTTGATGCTATACTTATTTGTAGCGTCATGAGACGCTTCAATGGCAGCGCCACAACGTCTTCATGGCTTTCAATGAACAGGCTATCCATCTTTACTTCAAGTAGTTTAGAAACAAACACCTTGTAATTCTAAGCGACGCGACGTCGCCCAAATCTACCTTTTCTATGACGTCGCTTTCTAACTGCGTTCTGATCGTCGAAAAGGCTTCCAGGAGGCTGGCAGCTCGCCAGCGCAGCGGTTCGGTTCTGCCGTGAATTATTCATGGCGGAGCGGCCCGTTACATCTTCAATTAACCAGCTCGGCCGTCGGGCGGGGGCGGCGCGGCGCGGGCGGCCTTGCAGGGCGGAATGCCTGCAATTCCGCACCGATACAGAATCCATTGCTGATTCAAAAGCGGCGCGTGACTCTATTTACCTTGTTGTATGGTTTTATTTATTTTATTTCATTTATTTGGAAAAACAAACAACATTATGGCATTTGAGACACAGTTTTAGGTAAGTACTTAATACAAAAATGCACAATCAACTACATTTTCCACAGATAACACACACCATATTAAATAGTGTAGACAGATGTGTTACAGTTCGCGAAAATAAAGTTCAAAATTAGGGATAAACGAGTAATAGATTTAAGAGCATTCAGATGGTTTGAAGTGCAAGTTAGAATTGTCAATTATAGGTTTCGTCTTTTTCACCACATTTGCACCTATACGATATTCTTGAAACATGTTTGAATTACACATAATAATAGGGCTTTTAGCATACAACCTTCATCGGATACACACGAACACATTCGTAACCTTTCAAGACGTTCGGCGCCGTGTTTCAAGGCCCACGCTTTGAAGCGTTCGCTTCGTAACGCTGAATGCTTTCTGCGTAATGACTGGTACTCAGGACTGAGGGTACAGCAGCGGTACGTCCACGTTTTAAATACGACGCATACACATTTCTAACGTCCAAATGGATTGCTTACGCTTATTACTTTAGAATGTAAAAGGAGTTCAAATACAGTCATAGCCAGATTATGTAGTTAAATAGCGTTAACTGGGTTTATAGGGATGCTTTTAAAATTTGTTTTTGAATTTTCTTTCGTTTTTTTTAGAGGCGTTTATTATGTGTTATAACGACTAGACAAAAAAACAATCGAAGTGTTCAGTTTACTAGTACCTACCTACTGAATAAAATAAGGCACGACTATACTAGCATCGTAAAGATGATGTTACCCGGGCGACCTAGTAAAGGACCAATTTGTATTATAATAATGGTCAAAACGGTGACTTACGAAAAATTTAGTAGATGAATCCGTTGCCTAATTTGCTTTTTAACTTTAGACGGTAAGCCAGCCAAAAGATCAAGTTTAATTGAATTTATTACGTACAATAGAAATAGGCGAGTTAGACGAAGCCTCCATAACTTTTACTATCAAAACTATTCTTAAAGATCGCAATTAAGCATCGCCAACTTTTCATATTACTTCTGATTGGAATTCCTTTCGCAGTAATTAAGATTAATACTCAAAGAGCCGCCGTAATTACTTTTTCATTAGCTCGGCAACTTTGGAGAATTATTGCGTTATGTACAAAACTGCATCAACAGTACTTGAATTATAGCTATGTATAGAGATATTCACAATCCATAAAATCCACGACTTACATAGACAAGCCGCAAGATGGAATTTCTGGTGGTACAGAAAAAATAATGGACTATTTTCTGAAGCATCCAATCTTTATCTGAAATATAAAAAATAATTTCTCGTTAAATCCAGCTAATATCCGCTAACCCATTCGACAGTGGCTTTGATAAATGGTTGTGGAGTCGGTCTGTGTTCACTTTAAAAGCAACACTTAGGCCGTGGGCAGCGGTGAATAGGCGGCCATTGAGGGCGTCGTAAAGAGCCGGGGGCGGGCGGCGCGGCGCGGAGCCCTGTTCATTAGCACGGACCTTTGTTCGCGGCCTGCCCGCCGAAAACAAATACTCACTAACATCGTCTATACACCTAAATCGCACCAAACCGAACCTTATGTAACACACATTAAGTATGCTGAAAATTGCACGAACTCTACAATTTGCTCGCTTCCACCCGGCTTTGTACGTAGAACTGACGGCGGGTATATAATCGTGATAATTGTGGGCTCAGAATAACGAGTCCTCCGCAAATATAGCTGATTCCGATGCTTCAATCAGTTTTGATTAGTCCCTCAGATCAGTTTCTTGATTTATTTGATAGCTACAGTAAAATTGGAATTTATTGTGATATCCATAGATGGGAGATTTTTGTTTACCTTGATGATAACTATTAATTATTAGACGAAAGATAAATCAGAAATCACACAGGTTCCAATGCCATGTCCAAATAATTATTATATTATGCCTCTAATAAAATCAAAAACGGCAATTTTTGTACAACGTGAACATTTATTTAAATTTCTAGATCTTATTCGAATTCTATGCAAATGTGGTCCACGGCATAAAATGACTTTCATCGCTTCTAGGAAAAATACATGTATAATACTCCAATGGTTCAGCGGGTGGAATGTAATACATTTTGGAATCGTATTAGATATAAATGTATGTAAATATTCCACAATCCTGGACAAAATATTACATGAGATTTCGATGAAATTCTTGAGTCGTAAATAAACATGTAACAAATTCGTATACCCTGAGAACACTGAGCTGTTTTCGATCACCGAAACTGTTGAACACAGATAATTCTCCAATCTGCGCCGGTTACACATCCAACCCATCCAATAACCGGAACACCCCATTGTAAAATGTAATCAGGATAACGCAAAAGAAAAAGTCTACTGCGAGCATTAATCCTTTCCCAATTCTGTCTAGCCTTTATTGTTCTCGTAAGTGTCGGCTGCGGGCTGCGACTCGCCCGGGATGTAATAAAGATGGTACTTATTTGCCATTTTGATTGTCCTCCAGGACTTGGGATTGATAATAACGTCTGCCTGTCAATCCAATGGTTTTATTGTACCCGGCTTAGACGCTCTCACCCGATCACAATTTATTCAATTTAACTTTGTTATTCGAGTGCTATCGAATTTATTGGAAGGTTCTAGACATTATTTAGTATCATATTTCGTTTCATGCGTGCGATTTGTTTGAAGTTGTTCTATAACGAGGTAGAGTCACCTCGTTATCAGTAGACAGACGAAGGTGCGTTTGCATAAATTTGAGTACATACTTATTTAAAAAAACTAGACAAGTACGAGTAGGAGTCGCACCCTGAGAGTTCCGTACAGAGTTATTAGAAAAGATTCTTTTAAACGCTGATTTATTTTTATTTGTTATGAGTAACCTAAATACAATTTTTCGTGTGACCAGGTTCAGAAAAATGGGGTTTCCTACACAAATATTCACCCCCTATTTACACCCTCAAGTGTTGAATTTTAAAAAACCCTTCCTTGCTTTTCTGCTAAGGCATAGAATCTATGCTATAAAAGGTACCTACTGTTAACATTTTACGTTTTAAAAACATCGGTTCCCAAACCGGGTATTAAAAACTAGGGCCTGTCCACGTTTTTTCCTTTTGAGATACGGAACCCTAAAAACAGTAAAGGAGCAATATTTTAAAGTAAATATTCAAGTTAAACTTGATGCTACTTTTTGGAGCACTTATTTCGTTCAAATTTATTTGCTTTAATATAGTTACTGTCACTTTAAGCAACTTAATGTTACTTATTATTAGAAGGACAAATTTCTCAAATATATGTAAAATAATTCAAAATCATCTTTTTTCAAGATACCTAACAAAATTTATTAATTTCTCAAAATATTTATGCTTATGGAATTTTTGACTCTGGCTTCTTTGTAGCAAATTTCACGTCCGACTAGACAGACAGCGGTGGGAACCGAAGCGAACGGTCCATTACACATTCAGCCCGTGGCCAATAAAAGTGATCAAGTATAAACGTGATACCCTACAAGTTACGAAAGTGTCCGTCCATATTAATCCTAGACCTTATAACATAACAAATTGGTGCCTTGTAAGAATTTTTTTAGAACAATGGTTATCAGAATATACTTATTTTTTATGTAAATCATTACAGTAGGTACTTACGAGACGCCTGAAGTGATTCTACGACCCCCTCGAAATGCCCAGGTATGTAATAATCCTTTCTTATACTTTATGTTATTTAAAAAAATATGCTTGGAAGTTCATAGCAATCCAATTAGAGTACTCATAGCCTTGCTTTCAGAATTTACAATATGAAACATTAGTTGAAAAATAAAAATTCTTGGTAGATCGCTTCAGAACCCCGACAATATACATACTGTTGCAAATTCACAGTCTCTGACAACATTTTTTAAAACTTGGTCGTCGTTAGTTTAGTTTTCTCCTCTGCATAAACTAAGACTCGCGGCGGCGGCTCGGGCCGGGTCAAGGTCACGACCGACTCAACCGACTGGTGCTTTGCACGACCTTCCGACACCCAATTCAGACTTTTCATAACTTCTGAACAAGAATACAGAAATAAAATCTGCTGAATCAACTGTAAAATGAAGCATAAGCTTTTCCACTAAAACGTAATTTATATGCTTCGAAAAAGAGAAAAGTGCAAATTGTTGCATTTGTTTTTCAAAAGTTGCCCAAGTTGGTGACGACCACATTGTTTGGTGAGTTACATTATTATATTCCTAATATTTTAAAATGTATCAGAAGGCACCATTATTTTGCTCTATGTTATAGTTAGGAGGTCAAATGATAACAATTGAACTTTATGGTAGATTAAGGGCCTCCGCAGACTTGCTACTTTTAGCATCGGCGACCGGCGATTTTGTGACGTATCGATGCTGCATCGCGTTTCTTCGAGCGCGAACGAGCGAGACGCAGCATCAAAATCGCCGATCGCCGATGCTAAAAGTAGCAAATCTGCGGAGGCCCTAAATGCTCATCTTTAATTATTGTCGGGCTTACGGCATTATGGCGGTCTCAGACTTGAGCCGAAACACGATCGGTATAACGAACATTCAAATAGATTCAGAAGAATAATTCAGCGAGAAAAATTTATATAAGTTGTTCTGCCGGTGGTTAAGACGGGGACAGCAGCTAACGAGGCATTTTTGGAGGCTATCTCCTCTTAGACGAGTGGAGTAAAAATTTTGAAAAAAATATCACCCTATTAACTCAACACTCATCTTTAAAAAATAAGCAGGAAAAAAGTGCTTTATGCTCTTTTTCTATGTGAAAAAAAAAATCAAAATGAAGCTGTTTTCGTCTTAAAATTTGTATCTCCTTCTAAACGGCTTGGAATTTTTTATTATTTCTTTCGCCAAAAGATGGAGAAAGATAATACCTAAAAAAATTATGATCGATTTTGGTGATGCAATAGATTTTCACGTCACAATTAATGATGTTCGATATTTTCGCAAAAAAAGTGGGCGGGGCTAGTGCGCTCTCGACCAATCCAGACGGCGGAAACGCGCGGTGGGGAAGCGGGGCCTTAAGGGAAGGTATCTAGGCTATCACTATTACTTTGAAATTAATGTATTTCAATCAAAATCTTTAATTCATAGTGAGGATAAGATACATACTTGTTCCAATATTGTAAGCTGCATTATTACCGTATTGGTGTACCCAACTCAACCGCGATCAATTACCCGAATCTAATCATGGATGTTAATCGAATAACCGATAATTAGCGGCGAGCCTATGGAGCCAGCGCTAATGCTTATAATGATTAGTGGTACTAGTACAGTAGACAGTAGTATTTGGTGGTCACTAAACATCTCCATTGTATTTTTTTTTCATCGTTAACTCTACGTAGTAACTCTAGTACGTTCTATAATTATGTAGTAGTTAATTAATAAAATCGGATTGTGGGAATTGGATTAATCAGAAACTGATCTCCTAAATAAACAACAATTTACCTGGAACATGGTGTCTAGATATCTTCATTTAAGTAGCAACTGCATTATAATGTATCCGTAGTCCAAAAATATTCAAAAATCTAAAATATTTTATTTTTAGAAAATTTAAAACAATTTGAAGAATATCCTTAAAATATATCCTTCTATAATCAATGCAAAAAATTGAAAAGTTTCTTTTCATGAAATTAATCAATCTGTTGATTGCATTATAACTTCAATAATTGCCTGTTAAATTCAATTTTAAAGCGTTGAGTATGATAAAAGCTTGCTACAATTTTAAAAATAAACTCAATGGCTTCAGAAGGTCAGTTCATCTAGTGCAGCAAACGTAAAAGGTCTTTTAGTGAATGTTATTAGTTTATGGTTTGCTTTTATTAACAAATCGTATTATTTTTTCTATAAAAAATAAGCCAATGAAAAAGGTTTAAAGTATAATGAATGATCTTAGAGACATAATTGATGTAAATATAAAGTGTGATCGAATCAAGCACCAATTCTATTAAGTCCTATGAGAGGATTAGTAGTAGCTAAAGCCTGGATCAAAACTTTATATTTCTCTGAAGCGTAGGTATCATAATAATACTAGTAAGTATCATAATAACAGAGCTTACTGTCGAAATAACCAGGTCCTTCGGCGAAATATCATTATCTATACACGGCTTTACTGTGCTTAGTGCCAGAGGAGGGCACTCCATTAAATTGTTCTTAAGCCCACTATTGGCTGCGCGTGATATCACTATTTAATAGCTATCAACGAACCCATCACACGCATTACAACATGAATTCAAGCCTATTATTATCACGCATAGGGTACAATGTTCAATATCTCGTTTTCAGCATTTATTCTAAATTGGGTATTGAACTTAATTACGAAGTAGGTTTAGTTGAAAGTGGAGCGTTTCGTGTTTAATACAAAATTGGCGTGTTTATTTAATAAGACCCTTGCTAAGCTTTCCAAACTATTTTTAATCATACAATCATACAGTACTCGCAGTATAACTCGATATTATGTTACTTTACACATACACGAATTCCATTTTTTTCTTGACTTGTTTGGAATTCAAATGAGCCGATTTCATTGAACGATAATTCAATCAATTTAGTGGAATGTTCTAATTTTATTTTACATAATATCATGTAGTGTTTATTTTAACGATTTGAACTTAAACAATAGTTTGAACCTAAATGTTGACTTTCGTAAAAATAATCAATAATAAGTACACCATTTTCAATTAAGGCCATCATAACACCCAACAAAAGAACATAAACTACAACCATACGGCAAAGACCGCGTCGTATGTTTCATACATATGATGTACATATTCTTAACCAACACCGTATTGAACTTAACCCCAATATGAAGCCTCAACACACGTAACGATACCTATAGGTATGTACTTGTGCAAGTCTTGGCTTGCGCAGTTAAATCGTTACGTGTGTTTGAGGCATTATTCTCCCGCACATTTAACTGTGTCATCCCGACTAGCTCTCTATTGATACTACTATACAGCTGGGAATATAGATGAGCGCGTTCGCAGACTGCTCGCTCCATTTCCGATCGGAACGATGCATTTCCCCGGTAAACGTCCGTAAGCCGGAGAAGTTTAAGCACGAACGATCCAGCTGAAAACGAAGGAATAGTAAGCTATTTTCAACTTGGGTTATTCTGAAATACAGTTGTTACCTAGCTTATGGTTATGTAAACCTGACATTTGTCTTCTAACTTCTTATTTCGTTTCTCGGTCAACTGAATTTAATTACAGACAGTTCGTACCTACTTAGGTAATGTACTTAATGTTACCATCAATACATCGATGGTATTGCCGATTTTCATACCTGTATACATATATGTACTAATAAATTTACTGTTAATGTTAGGTATATAAATGCATCATCAAACGTATAAAAATAACTAGTTCAATGTTTTATTGGAGTCATCCAAGCTTGACGGTGCTTATAAACCGCTCAAGTCGCCGCTGCGTCACAGTGGCACAGTGAGTGCGGCACATGTTAGCGTGGCCCTCCGGGGGCCGGCGCCAAGGCCCAGGGCATACATCACGCGGAACGAGCCACTAATGCACGATAGATGACTCCAACTTTTGGAAATACGGCAATTGCGCGTTTAAATGGCACCCTGCAACGAGTGCTGAGAGATAAAGCCTTTAAATATGGAAATTGGTTATACTTTTATGGCGTGGCAATGTATAGGGTGTTTAGACATGTGTACTATGTTATTAGCAAAATACTCTAGCACGATACTTAACAAGTGCGGAAGCTATTCTGGTAA
The DNA here is from genome assembly GCA_947859195.1 of Drymonia ruficornis. NCBI lineage: Eukaryota > Metazoa > Arthropoda > Insecta > Lepidoptera > Notodontidae > Drymonia > Drymonia ruficornis. The sequence goes on along the minus strand of OX401910.1, from coordinate 260,171 downwards.
ATGATATGCAAAGCTTTACATAGTGATAATGTATACTCTATTAGCCACATAACAGAGTATACCGTAATTGTCTTCCATATAAATTGTCTTAGTGACATTTATAAACGTTTCATTCAATAGATAGAGTTTCAAGCACTTAAAAGTGAGATTTAGAAAACTTCTCTTTATTCTTAGCTTATCGCTTTGAACGCGATTTAGCATTCTGGATAGACATAAGCTCTGATAAAACTTACGAAAACTTTAAATATCAACTTGGGATTCACCATTTCAATAGCCACGTCCAGATGTCTCACATGCCGCGCGAGACAAATTGCCTCACGAAGTTTGACTTGCCTCGCTCGAGGCAAATGCGCGTCCTGCCTTACCTGAGCGCTGTCATTTGCCTCGCCTAGTTTGGCATCGTCATGAGACAGAACGATGTCAAACGTGACAAACTGATTGCTCGGGTAGACCCTTCTCTGTCTAGCTAGAGTGTAAGATGCCTCGCCAATTTCCTCGCGCGGCATGTGACTGAGGCAAACGTCGTTCTTCGCGAATCATGTGGGTGAGCAGCCTCGCGCGGCATGTGCATGTTGTAGATACGCCTAATGGTTAGTAAAAATCGGACTCGAATGTGTTGAAATTGAATGAATGGGTATAGTATTTCTTTACTAAATATGTGCGTCGAACACACGTCTCTGTTTGTCGAGCTTCGAGGTATCCTGTTGTAACAGCTACCCCAAATCATCCGTAGCACGGGTGATTTGAGATATTTACGCGAGCTCCGACTCGCTCTACGCCCCTATCTCCCATCCCGGCTATTCCGGGAACTGTCCCGGACTTCAAATGGAACACGATATGCAGTAAATCATTTAGATCAACGCACTCTCAGCTTTATTGGGGCATTCGTTATTCCACGACGGCGATGTAAATTTAAAGTTAACATTTTCCAAACTTTAGATTTCGTGTTTTATTATTTGTACAGTAATAAATTATAGACGTTCTATTTTCAGAATAAAAGTTGATCAACTCAATTCACATTTACTTTTCTATTTCCCGAAAACGGATGTTTTGTCGTGTCCAGCAATATCAATTACCCTACTTTCGAATGAAAACACGTCGCAATATTAACAGTAAATGGCCCCCGATTGCTGCGGAAACGTATCAAAAACTACTCGAGGGGAGGAAGTAAACAAATCAGGGTGTATACCGCCGTACGATGGCGCGCGATACGGGCGTAAACAGGCGATAGAGTCCAATGGAGCGCGATTGAGGCGATTGCCGGCGGCCCATATCCGCTGGCGAGGAATCGGCGGCAATCGGTGACGGGCGGGAGGCATCGCGTGTACGTGGACGTCATGTCAACTTGTTCGTACGAAATTATGGTTGTGTGCGTAGGTTTATTTTGGTTTCTTTTTACCTACACAGTGTTTCATTTAATGAAAAAAATCTAATGTTATATACGTCACGACTTTTATCCCCATTCGGGTGTAGTCAGAGGCTTGAGTGGCTATACACCACCACATTGTGGAGGTATTAAGCCAACTCAAATCCCACGTTTCACCAGATAGTCAGAACCTAACGTGACAGGTGGTGAACCTTGTCGCCGTGTATACAGGAACTAACTATTACCTAATCCCGAAGGATAGGTAGTTTTCCTCGCGATGTTTTCCCTCACCGTAAGCGAACTGTAAATTATGCACATAGATGAAAATTCAACTATTGGTGCATGCCACACCGGGGATCGAACCTGGGACCTTCTAATTTATAGCCCAACATGTTCGCCCCTAGGCCACAGCCGCAGTTTTGTGCACACACAGAATTATTGTAACTAAAATAGAACTTACGAAGCACATTAAGTTATGTTCCAGCCCACCGCGCCCGCGCCGGTACTCAACCACATAATAAATTGTTTCTCTTCTATCCTCCATCGATATCAGAGCAAAAATTCTCCACTTGGTGCCTCGTAGCCACCCCGCGGCGGCCGCCCGCGCCGCCGCGCCGCACTGTGGGCGGAAAAACGGGGTTCCCTTTCATAGGATTTTTGAAAAATGAAATGTGTTTTTTGGTAAATTTGAGTATACAGTCTCGTTGGTAACATCGTAACATTAAATTAACTAGTAGTCACGGATTTTTTTGTAACTAATAACACCATGAAATATGGATTTGTAGATTCCAAATGTATGGAAATGGAATTTGTTTTCCTCATAACTTTTTTGTGTTTCGAGTTGTAAAGCTGAAACTTTTACGTATTGTTACTGAGTTAGTAATAAAGCCATATGACCTTTGACCTTGAACCCGAACGATCCCGTTTAAGCGATATTAATTTTTGAAAATTACCGTTTGGGTGACATTCATAGAGGCAATTTACGTTAAAACAATGAGTGTGATAACCCTTCTAATGTGAATTATTGTTACCAGGTCAACCTGACTACAACTAGATTGACCTTGACCAAGAAAATCCCCGCTAAAAATATAAAAATAAAATAAAAAACAGATTGTTATTACTAATATTCAGTATTATATTGAGTTACACATAACTCGTACAAATCCTATACATTTTGATTAGCTAGGACTACCTACCTATTCAAAATCACCTACAATAACAACACAATTATTAGACAATCCTTAATACCCCTAATTAGTGAAACAAACAATAGACAATGGGGGCAGGTAGTTTCACTAATTAGGGGTATTAAGGATTAAGGATTGTCTAATTATTGTAGGTGAGTGTCTGTCATACAAGATAAAACAATGTGTATTCGGATAAATTCGGGCCATTTGATTTCCGAACTCAACCAGTCAGCAAACTTCTTTGAAAAATTGTATCTAGTGCTATTAGCAGATTAGGTACTCATATAATAATATATTGCGCAAAACAAGTTAAATTTGGTCTTTTCTTCTTCAGGCAACAATGCAGGATTTATAGAAGTTAACAAATTTTGAATCAATGTGTTCGTTTCAAAAGAATTTTGCTTCATGAACACAAAAACAGCAAGATTTGAAACCAGACTTTCCATACTGAAACACGTCAACAACAACAAACACAACACCAACAAAAAGTTAAAATTATTTTAGAAGATCGTTGAGGGTACGAAGTAGTGATTATAAGTGAGACGAATAAAGGTACTCTCGGCATTCATACTGCTTTCATTTCGAAACCCTATGTGATTTCCAGGAATCTTGTATGACAAACACACACCTACAATAACAACAAAATAATTAGACAATCCTTAATCCTTAATACCCCTTATTAGTGAAACAAACAAATAGACAAAGGGGGCAAGTCACTACCTGCCCCCATTGTCTATTGTTTGTTTCACTAATTAGAGGTATTAAGGATTAGCTACGTCCAGAAGTGTCACATGCCGCGCGAGGCTGCTCACCCACATGCCTCGCGAAGCACGACGTTTGCCTCAGTCGCATGCCGCGCGAGGCAAATGGCGAGGCAACTGACACTCTAGACAGGGAAAGGTATACCCGATCAATCAGTTTGACACGTTTGACATCGTTCTGTCTCACGACTGCCAAACTAGGCGACGCAAATGTGAGTGCTCAGGTGAGGCAGGGCGCGCATTTGCCTCACGTGAGGCAAGTCAAACACCGCGAGGAAAATTTTCCTCGCGCGGCATGTGACACTTCTGGACGTAGCTATTGACTAATAATTGTGTCGTTATTGTAGGTAATTTTGACTAGATAGGTAGTACTAGCTAGTCAAAATGTATAGGATTTGTACGAGTTATGTGTAACTCAATATTAATCTATACATATAATAAGAATGTAAAATTGGTCGCGTCTGTACATTCGAAATATTTGGAAAAAAAATAGTGGGGGGGACTTAGATGGACCAGCAGAATTCATTTTTATCATTTTTAGAATTTTTGTCTGTGTGTATGTTTGTATGTTTGCTCAGATTTTCGAAAGAGCACAACTTCGAATCCACCGGATGGATTTCAATCAAATTTGGCATGGATATGACTAATAGTCTAACTTAACATCTAGGATACTTTTTTTTTCGAAAATGTTTAGGGTTGCTACAGAAAATTCAAAAAACTACTTAAAAATTCTAAATGTTTGAAAGAGCACAACTTTGAATCCACCGGATTAATTTCAATGAAATTTGGCATGGATATGACTAATAGTCTAACTTAACATCTAGCATATATTTTTTTTCGGTAAAGTTTAGGGTTGCCACAAAACATTCAAAAACTACCTAAATATTCGAACACGCACAACTTCGAATCCAATGGATTGATTTCAATGAAATTTGGCATGGATATGACTAATAGTCTAACTTAACATCTAGCATATTTTTTATTTCGGTAAAGTTTAGGGTTGCCACAAAACATTCAAAAACTACCTAAATATTCGAACACGCACAACTTCGAATCCAATGGATTGATTTCAATGAAATTGGGCATGGATATGACTAATAGTCCAACTTAACATCTAGGATATTTTTTTCTAAAATATTAGATTGTAAATTTTTATGACCACACAGAAATTCTAGCCAAAAATAAGTTTTAGTTATTGAAATACGTCTATTTAGAGCGGAGCCCTACGGAGCCCTACGTTGTGTGTGATCCGACACTATTTGGAATACATAATCTTAATTTTAATAATAATAATAAATATTTTATTGCTGCGTTCTACCATCTTAAGTTTCGTTTTTCTTAACTAGATGTCGCTATACTTAAAATCAGACAAAAGCTGCCTTGCACCACATGTCAAAATTTAATATCTTCCTTGCTTAAAGAAATTTAGTTTTTTTATTCCTAATTACGTATAAAAAACATTAAAACATTAAGCTATCTTTGTATCACGCGGAATCTTAGACGTTAACTCTGGAATTCATCTCCACAGTACTAATGCCGTAGGGAAGCTACCTACCTAAGAAGTAAGTCTAGAGGACCTGCTGATTTTGAATTAAGTAGTAATAGAAACATAGACATTGAACTCTGAACTCCAACCCCTCAGGAATGATGCTGCTGGGTAACTGCCTGCTTAAACCATAAATCTGGAGGACCTGCTAACTTTGAATTAGCAATGTGGGTATCAAATAGAAACTTCTCAGGCGAGGTCGCGTTTCCGATCCGGCGCTAGAATTTAAGGAAAACATGTAAAATGACTACTTATAAGTGCCCTCCTAGGCCTAAACAAAATAAACGCTTTGACTATTGACTTAGACGATAAACTCCGGACTCTAACTTTTTAAGCACGATGTTGCGAAGTGACTCTTACCTAAGCCGTGAGTCTGGAGCACTCACTCATTTTAAATAAGGAACATGGGTATCAAGTACAAACTTAAACATTAACTAACTCTGGAGTCCAACCGCTCAGTCGTGATACTGTGAGTAACTACAGATATAGATAGACGGATACAGATAGACTGGTACAGACAGAGATACTTACCTACCGATAGATTACAGACAGACCGATTCAGCAGACAGATACTTACAGCTAGACTGATACAGACAGACAAATAAAGTCAAACTTTTGTTATACAACTAAGGCGCCAGGCAAGCGTACGGCCCACCTGTTGTTAAGCAGTTACCGTACCCTATAGATGCTTGCAACCAAAGGCATCGGTAGCACGTTTCCAACCTGAAGGGGAGTAGGGTTAGTGGGAGGGGACGGGGATGGGGAGGTGGCTGGGTTGCGCTTCCGGCTCTCTCCCTCATCATACGAAACGAAGGTAAATTAGCTACTTGAATGCCGATCTCCACCTTACTGGTCAGACTCTACCACCTTACTGGTATAGACTGGTAAATATAGACAGCCACGGACAGACGAACTCAGACTGATGCAGACTGACGTAATACAGATTAGACGATAGACAAAATTATATTTAAGGGCTTCACCGACTGGACGCGGACGGAGTCGCGGGCACAGCTAGTACTGAATATTAGTAATAAAAATCAGTTTTTTATTTTATTTTTATGTTTTTAGCGGGGATTTTCTTGGCCAAGGTCAATCTAGTTGTAGTCAGGTTGACCTGGTAACAATATCTCACATTAGAAGGGTTATTACACTCATTGTTTTAACGTAAATTGCCTCTATAAATGACACCCAAACGGTCATTTTTCAAAAAATCATATCACTTAAACGGGATCGTTCGGGGTCAAGGTCAAAGGTCATATGGCTTTATTACTAACTCAGTAACAATACTTAAAAGTTTCAGCTTTACAACTCGAAACACAAAAAAGTTATGAGGAAAACAAATTCCATTTCCATACATTTGGTATCTACAAATCCATATTTCATGGTGTTATTAGGTACAAAAAAATCCGTGACTACTAGATAATTTAATGTTACGATGTTACCAACAAGACTGTACACTCAAATTTACCAAAAAACACATTTCATTTTTCAAAAATCCTATGAAAGGGAACCCCGTTTCTCCGCCCACAGTGCGCCGCCGCGCCGGGGCCACGCGCTCAAACTATTGACTCGAGTAATCAGAAATATCAATACGCTTTTGTTTATATTGCAATGTGATTTGTTAGGGGAAATTGCCAAATCATTTGGTGATTTGGGAATCACGTAATGTGTGTAAGCAGGTGCAGTCTAGTATTATTAAATAAAAATATTTTGTTTAAGAACGCGATAGTTAGCGATGAGATAGGTACTTCGGTGACCAACCAACCGATATGGCTCCTGCAAATTATATCTAAACTTATACCGAAACTTTGTTGCGTGCAACCGTCAATCTGTAAATCCGAATCCGTTGAATTTGTCGGAACATGAAGATACAACAAGGCGTCTCTTATTAGCAAGAATAGCCAGTTAAAGCGATACTACGGAATTGCTCGCTGCTGCTGTGAATAATAAACCGCTCACTCGCGACGGAGACAAACGACTAAACACTACCATTGTCCCGGGCCATTTGCATATACTCGGCCCGAGTCCCGGGCCGCTCACGAGACAAGAACGATGCGGCTGCTTTAATATTTACCACAATTTACTTTTTACCACACGTCAAAACTCCAAATACACTAAGGTCGCAGCAGTGTTGACGTTTCGATAAATTTTAACTAAAATTTTGTTTAAAATTGGACCGTGGAGTAGCGGGAACCAAGGACCTAATCATCTATTTCTTCATCACCCTATTACTACTATTGTTACATTTATTCTATTTAACTTACAAATCTCAGTATTCACATACAGATACTAAAGCTATTTACAATGTTCGTTTCGATTACGTAATCATTTTCTCTACCCTTTACAAAGTACCTAATGAAACAAAAATGTTAGTAAAGATCTGAGTTGGATAGTGTGGGCCCAAATCCAGACGTGTTGGCTCTACCAGTTCCGGTAGCAATGTAACCGATGTTCAGTTCTGGAGTTTCAAGAGTAATTCTAGGTCTATTGTTGAATTCGTATTGTATAGTAATCTGTCGTATTGTTTTGTAATAATCTTTTCGAACTTAATTAATTTACGCAAGTTAGCTGACTATAACTGAAGATAGATGTAATGGCGAATCTCGTATCTCCATGTAGAGTTACATTGATTATAGGCTTATAGAGTTAATAACTACAGTCTACGAGTTTTTATAACGCAAATAAAGATTTGCTTTCATAAAACCAATTAAATATTGAAAATAAATAAAATATTTATCACTATAATAACCTAACCTGTACCGATTAACTGAACACTAAATAACGCGAATCCATGCAATTCATTACAAGTGTAATTCGTAATTAATCGTCCAATTAATTCGTACATTAATGTTGTAATTAAACTTGCACTGGTATCGCGATGCGGATACAAAATAATATATTCGTGAATTAGTTCATTTATAACTTTATTTTGCAATTAATAATGTAATGACATCGTTTTGATCTCGTATTTTAGCGATATACGAGTATCAGTCTAATTTTATGATAGTCTATTTTCAACCTAAAGCATTTCATCCGGTATTCATATGGTGCGTTCCATTCACTGTTGATTTTGTAATTTTCGTTATTTTCGTTCATAAATGTCGTTCCACTCGAACCAACTTGTACAGAAAGTGATCATTATTAACCTTATTTACAGTTTTTGTGGACGAAAATAACAAAATTAACAGTGAATGGAACGCACCAATAGTAGGCGCATCTACACACAGACAAACAAACACGTTTTCTCAAGTTATATAAGTTTTATAAAAGAAGCGGCAACATGGCACGTTTCAGGAGACTCAAACTGAACATTATAATCATCATTGATTTGAGTTTTTGCGAATTGTGAATAACAGAATATAACAGATTGTCCTATGGTCCTATTTTACAACAGATTATAAAAAAATAGATGACTGCATTAATGTTAATGATCAGTTATCTGTCATTGGTATCAACTCTATCTTCGTCTCTCAGGGACTAACATTCGAAGGTATTATATATAATGTTTTGCTAAGCCCGTCGTTGTTACCGCGGTGTGTTCCGCAACACTACGTAGCTAATATGATCACTGCAGCATAGTTCAGACAATGCTTTTAGTGAACCGGGGCGCGCCCGCGAACTCGCCTCGTAACAACTGGTGTGTAACAACTGGTGTGTACTGTACAACCCGGTATTAGCTGAGTTTTGTTCGAGCTAGCATTATCACGTTTCAGTTAATATAAGTAGGAACTTGTTTGGACTTCCGGCTCCCTCACTATGAGATGCAGCTGTAATATGCCGTAATCCCACTATCCCACTAATTATAAATGTGAAAGTTCAGATGGATGGATGGATGGATGTTTGTTACTCAATCACGCCCGAACTGCTGAACGGATCTGGATGAAATTTGGCACAGCGATAGATTATAGTCTGGAATAGCACATAGGCTCCTTTTTTTAATTATGCGCGGACGAAGTCGCGAGCAGAAGCTAGTAGGAAATATGCAGCTTTTCTGTGAGAAGATCATACTAACTACCTAGGTCGAGCCAGCCCATAAATGAGCTGCTGACAATTGGCTACAGCTTGGCTCTACCACCAGAAATTAGATGCCTAGTAGAGTCGTCCACATAATGCGTTGATTTTCGTTTCTACGCCAAATCCTTTAGTAGCATTAGCTGCGCCGATTATGCTTCCCATGTTGTAACTAAAAACAATAACGAGCTTATAGTATGTACTGGAACAGTGCTGGCAACTGACCCGGTTAGCGAGTTGGCATGATGCAGCCCATTCCGCTGTCAAGTTGCGGAGCTAATTAGCCAACTTCTGAGCACCTAGTGTGTGTGTTACTCGCGTAATTCACAGATAGGCGGAAGTGCCGCTGACTTGGCAACCCCGCCAAATTGTTTTGAAATGTTAAAGTGTACTGGGGTAAGGTGTAAATCGCTTTGAATTTCGGTTATCCGATTATTTCTTGTTGGAACTGAATCCGATTCGACGGGTGGTACACTTATCGCTACGCTACCAAAGTATCGGCACCAGTGTAAGTGCACGATTCAATTGAACTAATTTTTCAGGTAAACAGTATCCCACTGGTGGGGAAAAGGTGTATTTACCATAATGTAAACATAAGAAAAACCACTCTTATGTAATACTATTAAAAAAAACATTTCTTGACATGTAATAACTCAAGCTTATTCTATTCCATATTAGTCCTTTTAATGTCCCACTCCTGGGCACGGGCCTCCCCTTAAGGCGAGGGGGATTAAGGCCATAATACACTACGCTGGCCCAGTGCGGGTTGGTGGATCTATTCAATATTATTATTATTGAGATGGAAAATGATAGTCAAGCGCAATCGGCGGACGGATGGGCGCGACGCGATGCGGTACAATGGCGGCGGAACCGAGGCGACGCGCGGAAGCGGCGCGGCGCGGAGCGGGGGCGGTGGGGCGCGGTGTAGACAGGACGTTGCGTTGCCGTTGCCGCGGCGTCGCCGGTGCGGAAAAACAACGCGTTTCCGACGCGGCGCGGGGTGTGTATTGTCTGCAGCCTGCAGAGCTATCACTATCACGTTTCATTCTTGGTATGCTATCTATTACATTTGCGTATTGCTTGAATCTTTTACCTACGTACTAGTTATGAAAGAACTTTTTAAATCCGAAGGCTGAACGAATAAACTCTAATTAACGCAATATTAAATCATGGTACATTAAAGCTAGACAAAGTTTCGTTTTTAATAGTGGGACCAAAGAAATCATAAGACAAGACGAATATTACATCATCTTCACGGTAACTCTACAACCTCCCCTCAAGAGTACACGTCACTGCGTGATAATTCATGATTCGCGCACAACACAACATGGGTAGCGACTCGCCTTAGCTTTTTACAACCTCATTCGTTCTGGCTGGCTACGAAAAATTTGCGGCATTTCTTTTCTATTAATTTCTTTCTATTTTTGTACCTAAACTATGAATAAGGCAAGTTCTAAGATCTGTGCTCGGTTATCATAGGTGTTTTTCAAATACCATTTACACAATGATCTCTATCCTCCATCTAATTTCACGATAAACAAACCTCGACATAAAATATTTAATGTAATGAACCATATCTCTACCTCGAGTGAGTCCCTGCGTTCACTTTTATGACACAAGTTGACAAGGGACGTTTAAAGAGACAATTTCTGCGACAGACAGCAGCACCGCGCCAACACCGCGCCACCACCGTCCGCCCCGCCGCCGCCGCGCGCCACCGCCGCGGGCCACAGCCGGCACGAGCCGCGTTATTAAGCACCCAAATAACAACTCCGCAACGCTTTTATAAGTCCGAGGTATAGATGCTTATATCATGTACATTGTTAAGGTAAATGCTGGAAGCAAATCTCATTTCCTGAGGGGGAAATAATTACTATTTCGATGCCTTTAGATTGATTTCCATACTTTTATTCACATTTTAACGCTTTAATTATTCACACCATCCGGATATTACAACACGATGCTTAACAATTCAAGCTAATTGACGCAGTAATTACACACATATTCCCTAAACAAGGCATCACGAGGCCGCGCTCGCGAGGCGAGGCATCAATCACTCATATCGTGGCGTTCGCGGCATATCGGGACGTCGCTAATTCGCCTCATTTGTCCGCGACGGGAGCCGTGACTAATGGCGGCGGACCTGTGACGTGGCGGGCCGCGGGAGTAGCTTCATAATGACGACGTGATATTAGTATTTTTTTCAAATAATAACTAAGGCGGCAAGCAACAATACAGCCCACCTGATATTTAGCAGTCACAATAAAGACATTGATCGTACGTTGCCGACCTGGAGGGGAATGGGTCACAGGGAGGAAAAAAGCTGGGGGTTTGGTCTGGTCGTGAAAGTATAGATGGCTTAATGTTGAAGATAACCCATTGCAAGTACCTAGTTATTTCTGTTTGTCTTCGAATGAAATAAAATAATATTTTTTCCATTACTTTATTCAACAGAACCTGTAGCGAATATAAATAAGATATCGAAACTGCGAAGCTAGGTTATTACGTCTGTGGAATATATTTTTGAATTTCTCCAATAATAATTGCCGCCGGACTCCGCGGGATTCGGAGCACGTAAACAATCTCTCAAATATTGGCCGCGGGGCGCTCTGTCGCGTGTCGCGTGTCGCGTGTCGCGCCGTCCTCAGTGGGAATGACGCGCGAATACTATTGGAAAGACAGATATTGAAAAATGTGCAAATTATATCAGTGGAACTGGACGATGCCCCCGGCCAAATAGGTACTATTTTGGAAGGCGACCAGGTGACATCTCTGGGGAACAGAATTCTTTGAATAAAGACGTACAACTAATTAACCTTCCACTGTGATGGCAAATTGCTGTAATAGAGTCAGCAGCTGAGTTAGCACTTATTTTAAAATTGTGAACATGTGAATCAGCCCTAGTCTTAATTGGCCTCGCTCATCCGAACTTTTCATACGAGTGACTCCAATTAGGAAGATGCCAAACCTTTCCTCTATCAAACGGTAAATAAAAAAAATAACATTAAGTTACATAGGTACACCATTCCACAAATAGTACGATATCACGATGTGCTAGACGTAACTTCCAAGCGGCTTGAGTCTTGACTCTCACAGAGTTTTCCATTTTTCTTTGTTTTCAAAACTTATCTTTGCTTAGCTATACTCCTGTTATTATACGAACATTTGAGTTGGCGGAAATTATGGCTTTTGTCTATCAGAGATTTGGGTTTTTCAAAACTGCTTACTGAAGCGTTCATACGTTACTTAAAACATTCATATAAACATCGTTGCTTAAAAAACCGAATACGTATCCCACTAACTTACTTACTTTACTCATAGAACACACTAGGGAATGAAAGGGGTTATTATTAAAACCCAAACAACCATTCATTCCTATCTGACTCAACTTGGATTCCCATTACGGACGAATAAAAACCCGCTTCCCGGTCCCAGATTGAAATCCATACTGCTACCCCGACCTTACATTTAACAGCCAGTTTCAAACAATGGTAGGTAGGTAATACGAAATGTTTCAATTGCAACTTTTTATTACGAGTCGAAAATTTTCATATTTAATGATCACAGAATATTCCCGCACGGTAATGTTTATGTTTATTTACGAAATTGGATTTTATGGAAATGTTCGTTCAGAAATCGATGGGTTCCTTGTTATTCTTTGCTCTATTCTAGTAAATATTGCCTTCCAATCTCGTATCTTCTTTGACTAAGTGGTAGAGTCGACAAAAAAATTAAAAGTTAATAGAGCTATTCATAACGTGATAACTTATCCTCTTCTAAAGAAACACATCTCTATAGTCACAGTAGTTACATAGTTTAAAACTTAAATACACGAACAGTCCCTAGTTGTTTCCACATAGTTACATGGCCCACGCGTGGGCGCCGCCCGCGCCTCCGCCGCCACCGCCCGCCCCGCGCGCCGCGCTGTGAGCGCGAAGTAAGCATGAGCGAGCTTAATTGCCGCTCGCTGGCATTACACGCCACAATTATAATAAAGTTAGTTAGCGCGGTATTCCAGCGGTTGAGGGATGGCCAATAACGGGTCGCTTGGAACTTGTTAACTATTTGTTAGTGCGGTGGTACCTAATGACTTGTATATCTTTTTGCCTTAAATGAAATTGAGGTGGTACTAATAGCTGGTTTTCTTAGCAATAATGGCAAGGGTCGTAGCCAGCATACACTGAACATTTTATTTGTTCCATGTTTAACTGCTTTTAATTTAATTTTTATATTTAATTCCATACAAACTTTCATTCCCTAAGAATACATTGGCACACGAACTGGAATAACAACATAATTCTTCAAACCAACATCAAAGTCTACTACCAAAACCTTCGAGGAAAAAATAAGTAACAAACGAAGTAAAATAAGTAAGAAATAACACGATAATTATTTCTGGGAATTAATTCAACTATGAGTAGGTTATGACAAGCATTCCTACCTGAATATTTCTACATCGGACACAAAATAAGCATATTCTTTTGTTAAATAAATTAACTACACAGATATTCATAAGCATTATAATAAGTTAATTATCCAAGAGTAACGCCAAATTATGATCATAAAATAGGTAGGTACACTGAATGTTGCTTCAGTATTTAAACCATAATAATTATTATTGCCGACATGAACAAATGAAAGTATAATATCATACTATAAACAGATAATTGTCATCAACTACAGCCACGAGTAATGTTTTTAACATAATCTCAATTTCTAACCACACAGTAAACCAATCCGCGCACATTCATTACAAACAGAAATGGTAAAGTTATTTCATTAGATTCATTGTTTTCGTTGGTTAAGCCGGCGCGGGCGGCGTTGTGTTACGGCTGGCGGCGGCCATTGAATTTCTAATTTGCCTCGTGTTCCACTACTGAATAATTTAATTTTGATTATCGGCATTCATTTACAAGTGAAATTCCTCAAATTAAAGTAAATGAAAACGTCTCCGAATCTCATTGTATGAATTGTTATCACTAGGGACTGGCTGTTTGTATTCATAAACTTACCTTATACCTACCTACTCTATGATAATATAACAGCAACAAAACTAGGTATTTAGTCAACTCTAGCATAATTTATTTGGAATTATCTCTATATTTATTGACTAGCTGTGCCTGCGATTCCGTCCGCGTCCTGTAGGTGAAGTCCTTAAATATAGCTGGTTATTTTTCTCACCGACGTTTTTAGAGTTCCGTATCTCAAAAGGAAATAAACGGTACCCTTAAGGTCCCTTAAACCACCCCGAAGGGGATAAAATGGGGATAATATAAGGGATGAAAGTTCATATGGGGGGGTCCCATTATTCAGAAGCTAGAGACATGAAAATTACTACTTAGGCTGCTTACTACAAATACAAATATAATTTACACTGTAAATTAATTTCAAAAATGCTGTAAATTTTACAGAATTTTATAAGTATTTCATAAGTTTTTGTCAGGGCGCGAGTCCTACTCGCACTTGTCCGGTTTTTTTTTTAAGACAGCAAAAGACAACCAAGCATCCTCCAAGGGGAGTTTGCATTTTTAAGGAGTCACTCAGCCACCTTAACGAGTTTGTGTAAAACGAATTTCCCTCCACCATTCTCTATGCATGGAAATACAATGAGCCCGTACTACAACGTTGCCATGTACCTACTTAAACCAACAGAAGCCTTTCTTATTTTACACCTACTCCTTTAGCGCTTACTTATCGAACTCAATTGTAAAATGTTTGAACGTCTTGAAGTTCGATATGACGCTGTCATTTTCTGTTTAGATCAACATACATACTTTTTTCTGCAAATAATTAACTACATCGCTCTATCAATTTGCGACTTGGACGAGAATTGAAAACATCAAACTAAACCAAAGTTGAGTGGAAATTAATCGGCGTTTTTTTTTTTTTTTTTTTTTCAAATTATAATGATAAATTGCCGTTAGCGTGGTTGGCGCGGAGGCGCCTTTCACGCTGCAGGTCGTAGGTTCGATTCCTACCCGGGACATGCATTTGTGTGCATGAACATGTCTGTATGTCCGGAGTCTGGGTGTATATGTATAGTAAGTATATACAAATAAAAAAGTAGTAACCAGTTATCTGGTTTCCATAGTACAAGCTCTGCTTAGTTTGGGATCAGGTAGCCGTGTGTAAAAATGTCCCAGGATATTATTATTATTATTATTAAATGTCATGTAGACGCTGCCACGGATAGTTTCATTCCGATGAGAGATCCACAACTTCTATATTTAAATGTTCGTTAGGAATGTGGATATCAGTGTCAGAGAGACGGATGTGCCCCTCCATTGACACGACGCTTTTAGAACATTTTGTTTTCTGATGAATATTACTATGAAGATTGCTGTCCAGAGTTGAGAATAGGAGCTTCTTGTTCATAGATTCAGATTGACTAGCCTACTATATTACTATCCTAGGACAGAAATTACCTAAGAGTTTTTCTGTAGATATTAATCAGACATGGAAGAAAAGTTCTATGCCTATTTGAAATCTTGACATATAAGTACGAATTATAATACGTTGAAGTGATGTCGGTCCGTGGACAAACACACCAATGTTTTCCTCGCGTCCTCACCGCACGCCGCACCCGCGCCGCACGCCGCACGCCGCTCGCCGCGCCGACCTCCCGCGCCCCCTTTATTGGCAAAGTTTCCGAATATTACCATACTTGGCAACCCGTTGACACACTGCCAATATTGAGCCGGTAAAAACTGCGGCCTGTAGTTCGAGTGTACTTTATATTGACGTGTGTGATTGATGAATAGACCTTTGAAGGTTTTTTCATCGTTTGGTAATTTAGTTGGAGTAGTTACGTTGTTTAGGTGAATCGTGTTTCGCAGTTGCGGAGTAAAGGTTAACGCTCATCTAACGCCTCCGCACCCGACCAGCACCGCCTCGCCGCTCAGCATCCACTAACTGAACCGGAAATAAGTGGACCACGCGCTGACCGCGCGGCGTTCACTCGTTGACCCCGCGTGGTCCACTGGGCGATCACGTGACGTTTATGGTGTAAAAGCAGCGTCCGCCCGCGGACCACGCGGCGATAACGAGTGGACGCCGAGCAGCGAGGCGGTGCTGGTCGGGTGCGGAGGCGTTAGGTGAGCGTTGACCTTAATCCGTCAATTTTAAAAAGCTGTTAGGCTAAAATTGTATTAAAATGAAATGAACCGAATAATATTATAATTACAAACAACGATCAACTTTGTACTTGTGTTATTATAATGTGAGCTATCAACAACCGATTCTTCTTTTCAATATTCTGATAATCAAAGGGCTCGTCGGCAGCTCGTTAGTGAGGTGAGTAAACTGTACTGTTGACGTCATCATGAAGCTTATTAACATACAAATGTGGATATAATACTAATTATGTAATCTTAGGATCGTGTTATAATTTATCCAACGTCTAATCCTTCGTGATTGCTGCTGAATGGAAGTTATACATAAATAACTTAACATTAAATTACATTTTGAAATATCGATTTCTTACTCATAATCATTTCTCACTAAAAATGGAGTTAAAACCACACCAGATTAGTTAATTAAACAAATATACACCGTAAGCAGGATCGCATTGGCCGCCCGCCCGCCCTGCGTCGTCGCACGCGCCCGCGCCCGACGCCTGCGCACGTGCGTAAAATGTGTAAATCAATATACACGCACAGTATAAATCAACCGGTTTATTTATTTGAAATTTGTACTAAACTCGATTTAGATTGTTATTGTTATGCTCTCCGCAAACTGTACTGCAACCGACCACCGTAATGTAAACAGGATGGCCGACGACTGTATGCATTCGAGAGAGTCTATTCATGTACACACACAGCTATTTTTAAACTAGTACCTCTTGACTTTAGTTAAATAATGAAGGACGATCTCATGTTCTGTTAAACTTCTCAGCATGTAATGTCTCATGAGACATATATTTTTGAAGTAAGACCACAAAGAGAGCCATAATTTTTTTTGTATAATAATCACATCAAGCTAATTACATCGCACATAGCGTTATAGGCTTAGCTTCAAACTTGCCTCATAGATCCTCGTAACTTGGTAGTCGTCGTCTCGATGCTACGGTATAGTGTATGGTGAACCTTACCCTGATCGCTTGGTGAAATCAATCCGCCACCGATATGTTCGGCAGCGAGGGCTCGCCACACAGCTAGGTATGTTTTTACAACCGATAGTTTGGTTCATCGTAAACCCCGGTCACTGTACGACGTGTTGGCATTCCGGTATCGTGTCAGTCTAAATTTAGTAGAAATCTATTCTCAATATGTTTATGGAAGGGAAAACTAAGCCTCGCATGATCTCAGTAAAAGTGTTTTGTTTATTTAAATAAAATCGTATTTATCGACTCGAATGAAAATACCTACAAAATATCTTAAAACTTCAACGTCGCGGATCAGTTCAAACTCAACTAAATCCATGGTGGATATTTTGTTGAAGTTGATTATAGCAACTTATTCTAATAATGACACAACTATGTAACTAGTTCGAAATAGAGTTATTTGGTCTACCCGCGCCGCGCTGCGTGACGTCGGCTAAGTATGCTTATTGTCCGGTCCCTTCCACTCCAGCTGCAACTTATAACGAGCCGAACTCGCGAGGGCGACTTGACCTGGTGGGCCATTATCTAACCCAAGACCCCGAGACCCTCCTCACTCGAGCAAAACCACCGGAAACTTTCCTGAACTTCATGGATTTCTGTATTCTTATCTATGAACATAATTTAAGAATCGAAACCATTGTACTACACGGTTGCCTCGATTGAAAACGTTCGGATCAAAGATATTACCCAGAAATAGGGAGACACGTGACTGTCCAAAATAGTTTATCCTACTAAACGGAGTCCATGGACACAGTAAAACTCGGACGCTCGCGGATAATAATGTTCAAAATAATAATGTTCAAAACGGATCATCGTCTTAGGTACGCATCAAAATGCTTTTTTAAACCGACTTCAAAAAAGGAGGAGGTTTCTCAATTCGACCGTATATATTTATTTATTTTTTTATGTGTGTTCGCGGATAATTTCGTCGTTTATGAACCGATTTTGATTATTATTTTTTTGTTGGAAAGGAGATATCCTAGCGGTGGTACCATGATAAGGAAACCAGGATCTGATGATGGCATCCCAGAGAAATCAAGGGGAACCTTCGAAAATCGTAGGAGCGACTAGTGCGTTTGTAATTTTTTTCATTGTGTATTTTAAAGCACTACTATTTTATGAAGGTCTGGAGTCGATCTGATGATGGAGCCGAAAGACAGTCGAGGGTACTCTTCAACGATTTACAACAATTACCTGGTGTTTGGGCTTGATTAATTTGTATTGATGAGAATTTTACACCTAGATGGGTTGTGACTGTCATTAGGGGACTGATGATGAAGACGAGGGGCAGTCAAGGGAACTCCTCAACGTTTTACAGAAGCTACCTTGTGTTTGGGCTTGATTAATTAGTATTGATGAGAACTTTACACCTAGATGGGTTGTGACTGTCATTAAGGGTCTGATGATGGAGTCAAAAGACAGTCGAGAGAACTCCTCAACGATTTACAGCAATTACCTGGTGTTTGGGCTTGATTCATTTGTATTGCAGAGAACTTTACACCCATATGGGTTATAAGTGCCATTACAGGTCTAATGATGGAGACCATAGACAGTCGAGGGAATTCCTCAAAGATTTACAGCAGTTACCTTTTGTTGGGCTTACTTCATACGGTTCAATATGCCAAAATGTTCATTGGTATTGCGCCACTAAAAATCGTGAAATAAAATTATTTTTATAAAAAAAAACAAACCGACTTCAAAAAAACCTGGTGCACTAAAAAGCCTGAAATAAGATTTCTATTACCACCTCTTCACCTCTCTACTCACCCTTCGGGAAAACCAGACGTGATGGTGTGTTATCGAGTATTTGGAGTCGGTGCCAATCTTGCTATGCCAAGTCTACCTACTATAAAAGTAAGAAGATAGATTGGCACCGACCCCAAATACTCGATAACACACCATCACGTCTGGTTTTCCCGAAGGGGTAGGCAGAGGTGGTAATAGAAATCTTATTTCAGGCTTTTTAGTGCACCAGGTTTTTTTGAAGTCGGTTTGTTTTTTTTATAAAAATATTTTTTATGTGTAGAGGGGAACAGATGTGTGAATTTCGATTCATGTTTAGTGACTGAGCACAAGTTTAGCAATTGCGATGTTAGAAGTTACCATATCTGCTGAATAATGTACATCAATGGCTCGTATAGTTTTAAATTTCCCAGAAAAAGGGACACTAACAAAACTCACACAGAGTCCGAAATCTGTGTCTCAAACAATCAAACAAAATTTTTCGCGCTACAAATATGCGATGTGACCGACCCTACTAATTAGATAGATCCCAGCTGAGAGCTGTTTAGATAATTTAGCCATGTTCGCGCGACCTCGCCACGCCTCGCCTCGCCGCGCCGCGCCGCGCGTCATAACGAGATTACTAAAATAAAAGTTTGAAGCGATCCAGACGCGGCCGAGCCTGAACTTCTACGAACTAAACTGTTGTAAAATCTGAATGGGTTTGTTTTTGTGCAGCATTAGAGAAACGAAGTTTAATCGTCTGTCGCGACGAACATAAATAATTTGGATAACAAACATCGAGTTCCATATCCGCTGTGCTGGAGTTGCTAACATCATAGTCAGTGTGACCATGTGCCTACCTACTATCAACTCGAAATATTTTACACGATAGCTCTACTACCATTATCTATTCTGTGCTATTACTTGAAAGAGAAATCAGTGTACAGACATTTGGACGTATATTTTAAAAGTTTCGATGAACAGTTCGACCTTATTATCATTATCGACTATAGATTGAGTATTGAGAACGCTCGATTAAATATGCTATTATACACGCGACTTTGAAAGTTACGCGAAAAGAAACGGTTACCTACCCGCGTACCAGACGCCTTTGATATGACACCACCGCTTTTAATACTAGGTACTACTTATAATTTCATTTAGTTATTTTAGTTTCCACTAAGTCAATCCTCAATATTAAAAAATATTGCCTACTATTTGGATGAAGATATAATTATAATACATTTAGGTACATAATACTTATACGACTCAGTGATTATTATTCATAGATATCATGTACGTACCTATATGTGTGTTTGTAAAAACAGATTATGACGGAACAATTACTAAGCAATTTACATGAATTGCAGAAAGTGCAAAGATAGATACGCGAGTTTGTTCGTCAGTCTTGTCTCATAGAGCAAGTATGTTTGACCTTATCCCGCGCTAATAAACACGACTTGAGTTGTTCGGTGTTTTGTGCACCTATTTTAATTTCATATTATAGAACTGCTTTAACCATGCTCTTATCATTTAGCGCAACACAACTCGGCGATGTTTCATTTTGACACGGGGATAGAGCGCGCTGGAGCCCTGCGCGGTGCCGTGATTGCCTGTCGTTAAGATGTCACCCCGGCCTTTGTTGGTCCCATAATTCACTACTATTGTTTAATAAAAGAAAATATTACCAAGTATTTTTTCAGGACCACCCGCGCCGGGAGCCATTTATTTACGGCTCAGATGAGGTTACTGGGTAATGAGTTGTAAAGTAAAAGAGGTTTCACCTGTCTTTCAATAACAATAAGCAACTTTTGTTAGAGATTGTAGAGTGCCAAGTGATGGATTTCCACCTTACTTTCGCATATTCATCCCTGACCTAATAGGTCACTTTCTGGTCATACGTTATTTTATGAAGCTAGTCAGTTTCCTGACTTGGGACTAGGCCCGCCACACACTCTCACCACTGTTACTCCTGTAAGTCAGGATCGACAATGGTGTCCCACGATGACGCCGAGGTTTGACCCTCGACGAGTCCCGGGGAAAAGCTGAGTTGTATTGGAACCCGCACGAATTTAATCAGAAGAAAGGATATGAGGAGTTACAAGAAGATTATCCACTTTCCTGACTTGTTGACTTTGGTGTATTTCGACTCATTCCCAAATCGTCCAACGTAGGTGGTGCATCTTTTTTCCACACACATTTTAAAATCCAATTTGACATTCACTCCTACTCATAAAGGCACCGACCTATTTAATCAGAGAAATGAGCAACAATTCCCATAAAGCTACATAGACTTAACATCCACATAGATCATGATCACGATCCGAATGATTTAAGCCCCGCTCTCGACTGCTCTGCATCCGCGGGCATCCGTCAAGATCAAAGCGTCACAATGTAGTCATAAACCATTGTTTACGGTGCCATACGCGACGGTCGGCTCAAAGAGCAGTCTATTTATCCGATTAATGAGTTTACCGTATCTCGGTACGATTTTACTCTAGACCCCCTAATTGGTAGGTCAACGGCTAGGTGACGCGTGACGCGTGCCGCCGTCACGTCGCGTGTCCACGTCGCGTCGTGGCGTGTTAGTTGCTCTTGACTTAAATGACTATCGAGACACTAAACGGATTTCAATGGACTTGTAATGGAGGTGGTAAGTTTATTTCGAGAGATTGTACTTAATAAATGTTTGTTATTTCTTAGTATGGAACTGAATGTGTATTTTAAAGGCACACTTTGTTATTTCATGCCTACTTTCGACAACAACGGCAAAATCTTTGATCATACACAACATAAGGAAAAGCACTCAACCAAATCCAGTGTCGACAGACCCTTCAGTTGCATCATCAAGATCGTCCTACCCAAACATATTTAAACGAACTATACGATGTCATACAAAAAACTACTCCACGCATTCCCCATATACCGTTGATATTGGTCTCCATATTGTGTGAGAGTAACAAACGTACCGTCATAACGGGAACAGAAACGACTTTGCAGTATTGTTGGGGTGCAGCCAGCGCAGCGCAGCGCAGCGCAGCGCAGCGCAGGCGGCTGGCATGGCGGGCCGCGGGCCGCGCGCCCCTCCTCGCACAGGCACACTCACTCCTGTGGCACATAGTACGCACTGCGGCGATTCATTTACTGCATCAATTGATAAACTTTTGCGGCTATGTTGGGATAGCCGAAGAGCTTTCTTCTTCTTCTCCTTATTTGACATAGAGTCGGCTTCCAGTTTGCCTGATCTGCCCGATCATCTTGCCCTGTGTGTCCTGTGTTGTCAGATTTTTTTAAACTTTTCACTCGTACCGCTGTAACAGAAGATATAATGTTATCTTATATTCATATTGAAGCTACGTAGTATATGGTAGGTATATAATTTAGTCACGCAACTGGTAACAGCGGGCTCTAATTTATTTCCGAGTGCCGAGTACCTAAATATGCAGTTTAACTCTTATGTTTATACATATTATTTATCATCACCACATTCAAATTGTATGATCGTCGCCATTCTTCTGCCACTTGGGTCGTATGTCTGCCGTTGCCGGCTTGCCAAACTGCCGCGATTTGCTTATGTTCCACGTAGATTTACTTAGTATACGGCAACTTAGCCCGCGATGCTAAGGGGTCGCCAACGTTCTGAGTACCGTTGGTATGGATTTAATATTTGATTTGTAATATTATAATAATTTTTATATATCGTTAAATATAATGAAATTAGTGCTCTGAATTTTATTACTACTCTACCCGATTTCAATCAATTTCATCGACAACATGACATGACATGGAATGAACCAAACCAATTATTATTGAAATAGTTACGTAATAGTCTTACAGGCCACACGTTTATCACCCAATACCATCGAAATATGTAGTTTGTTGTTTCATTGACCCATTCGCATAATAATAAATCGTTTATAGGTCCATAAGTTGTTAGTAATACATGAATTCTTACAAACTAGTGTTAGTAACTAATAATAATAACAACATACAGCCACAGCTATCACTGTACCGCTACGGCCGAAAGGTAGCTTGGCTTTGTATACGTCTTTTGGGATGAAATAATTATTCTTGCAAGAATATTTACATATCGATACAAATTCCGAAATAAATGAGTCCTAACTTGAAGAGCAGCCAATAAAATATCTATGCTATTAGTAGTATTCCTTCTGTGTGACAGACTTTCAATATTCATGGCGCCTGCGTCATCTGCGAAAGATCCAATACATTAATTTGCGTTTGTAAAGTACTATGAATAATTCAGTGAAGCGCTTTCTATTGAGTACACTCTAAATTCATCACCACTCCTGAATTTACACTTCATAAGTTGTTCTGAAAATAGCGAGCTCGTGTGGTGACTGCAGCATACAATAACCGTTAGCCATCGACCGACTAGCGTCGATGAAATATATTAAGTATGTATGTTTTGTAAAAATTATCATAATACACCGGTTCATAATACTTATTCTACTCTACACGTAAATTCTGTTTCCACGATGAGGTACAGCCGGTTAAACCAATGTACTATTAAGCTAGTTACAGTAGATAGTACAATAGTAATAGTGTTGGTTGGCGTTACTAAATTACAAAAAAATTTAGACTATGAAAATCATTCCAATAATACTAAAATATTTTATTTTCGTAGTACAACCTGCGACTATATGCAAATGCATTTTATTCCATTATTTATGTTCATTACAACGAAATAATACTCAGTTGGACGTTAAATATTTTAAATAGCACTAACTACGAAAAAAAGAAGTCTAAACTTCTAGATCTCTGCTGAAATTCTTAAGGAGACATTTTTAAAACCTTTTCAACCTTTGCTCGTACTTTTTATGAGATAGAGCGGCGCAGGGTTTACTTAAGAGCGAAAAATATTTTGATAAGATCTTAAGAGGCCACAAACGCCGCAAAGTGGCTCACTTTGGAAATTTCGAGATCAATCTGAAGCCCGCCGGCGCGTAACGGGTTAACTTCACTTGTTTACGAGTGCCCTTCATTTGAAGGATTACCAACCCTAACAGCGCACTCGCAGTCACCCTTATTTGCAACTGCAAAAGGTTCATAACGCAATTTTAGACTGGATTTTGGGTATGTGGTAGAAATGTTATTTAGCACATTAGTGGCTGTATGTAATTGCTTATTGCTGTGTATAATATTGACGCGTGTGCTCGGGCCTCGGTGTGCTCGCAGCGCGCGGGCGCGGCTGTGTGTCACAATTAATGGTGTAAGCGCGAGACTAGCTGAAATTGACTTCCGTGTTGATATGACATCACAAGCATAGTAGACTGAGTGAAGTAGGCTATCTCCGGCCCAATCCGCCATTGTCTCAGGGTTGGCACTTTTAGCTAAATTTTAATTCAGTGCCTAGAAATAAAGGAAAGAAAATAGAAAAGAAAAATCAATACTATACCTGTATATCAATACAATACTGAGAAATCGGCATGACTAAACGTAAACAAAGCATTAGCGGCATATCAATAGACAGATCAAAAATTCCTAGGTAATACATTCTAGTGGGAAAGTCGGCCTGCCTACTTCGTCTGTCTGATAGTAAACTACCTAATACAACAATAAAATAAGTGGGTATCTCACATATCATCAAGTAAAAATTATAGGTAGGTATTCTAGAATAAGTGACTTGCTTACCTTTCCGGTTCAGTAGGTAATCTGAACAGAGACAACTCTGGAATCGATGAAGTATTTAGACAGCCAAGTACCAGCCAAGTACCATACATTGCTGTGTACAACACACAGCAATAAGTTCTCCTGCGATTATCACACATTTTTCGTGACGTGATGTGCGAACCTTGTGCGGTGTTAGCCCTGACTGGCGCACTGATTCTTGAGTCAAGATTTTGTTTGAGTGTGCGTGCGCGACGCATAGATACGCATGGCGCACACATACAAGTCGCGCGCGGTGCGTTTATATGAAGATAAACTACTATACACTCATTATACTATGTCACAAGGATGCTAGTAGGTACTGTACCAGGTACCTCCTTTCAGTGAATAATTAATTAACTATTACATTGTGATCAAGCGAGGGATATGATTAACCTACACTTATACAAAATTTTATGTTTATTTTCGTTTTTATATCAGCGGGGCGATTGCGTAACTGTTTCGAAATCTTTTATTGAAATCGGGAAGATTGAACTCCAGACTCATCCGGATTTCAATTAATTTCAACTGAAAATGAAATACGGGACGAACGAAACCAATTGAAACATTGACGGAAAAGTTACGCAATCGCCCTGCTGATCTCTTCTGTATTATTTCAAAAAATGCGATAGAGTTTTTAGTTCAAAGCCTACTAGTTACAAAGTTAACCTTGGTAGTATGTCCCTACTTAGTGTAGATAGAGACTTGCTCGCTCTATTTTACAGAAACTCAGTCAACTAGTTTCCTATAGTTCATAACCGCCGAACTTTATTTTTTTGGACAAAGACATATTTTATTTGTTTGAACTTCTTAAAATCATCAAAACACTGATAAAGAAATACAAAAAACTCCGTTAAATTAACAATAGAAACAACACAGTACTGCCTGGATTGTTTTTCAGGTCTTTTAAAGATAAAAACCGTGGTTCTGTTTATTATTTGCAGACTTTAGGCATTGTTCCCAGGCAGATCGGCCCTCAGGATTAGAGCTCTATTGTGTGCCTGATAGCACCGCAGCTGACCTTGTTATCAGGAGGACCCTATTTGCTAACGTTCTCAAAGCAGCTCCAAGGACGGGCCCTTACTCTCGGCAGTTCTGTTAACACATCTGGAACTACATACAATGCGGGTCCCATCACGTACGGTCCTCTCCTGGGCCCCACACTTCTAGTTAGCAACGGCGCGCCTTTATCTTATCTTCTCCTCGGTCAGTTTTGTCGGCGAATTTTATACATAAATTATTGAGCTTGTAGTAATATTCCTACCGTCGTCGAAGACGGCAATTCTTATTATTATTAACCTCGCATTCCTCTCTTCCACACCTGTTGTTTTCATTTCGGTTCACGTTGGTAGCTGTTTCCTCGAAAGAAACATTTTCGGACGTAGCCATGATTACTTAGTCGAACAAATAACGATACATTTTGGTGCGTATCGCTTGAATTCCGATCAATATGCAAATAATAGCTACCATGCGTGTATGAAATAGTAGGATGGTATCGGTAGCAAGTTCCGCCATCAAAGCTCTTCGAGTCTGCTGCAACACTCCGCCACCACGCCGCGCCGCCGCCGCGCCGCCGCCGCCGCGCGGCCGCTGTCACCGCCTCAGCGCACTTGACCCGCTTTTCGCGCCGCGAGATCAGCTGATATGCTGACGGTTAACTTACTGTGTAGCTCTTCCCTGGATTTTTAGATTCAATTAAGTCGCTAGCCGCTAAAATATTTGTACCTATATCAAATTGTCAGTTCCCCGGGCGGCCTATAGAGGCGCTGCACTATCGCCTTACCAACACCAATATTTTACTACGCTAGCGAGTGGAGTACACAAACTACTTATAACACTCATGTTATAGCTACTTAAATAGGTAACGTAGGTACGGAATGTATCCACTGAATAAGAGGATGTAGATACCAATAATTGGTCTTAATCACTGCACCTCAAGCTAATTTCAAATGTAGTTTTATTTTATAAGGCACCCCCCATTAGCGCCAAACTCTTCTATGCTAGTTTATATTAATGGTTAATTATCCGGTACACGTGTACCGGTTAGCACTGTATCCGCACGTAATGACGTCACGGCGCGGCGGCGGGACGAGCGCCTTTGACATGCAAATCGGCTAACACGGTGCATTATGTAGGCTCTGAGCGTGACCGACTGCCGACTGTCGGTAATGAACGATGATAGCGCTCTATTAGCTGTGATCTCGTATTCTAGGTACCTATTATAAACCACCAAAACCACAGGTAAGGTAAAGAGTAGAAGTTATTATGGTAAGCAGAGGTTCGTTCATTATTTATTTTTTGTAATATACCCACCACACATCCCACCACTGTTACTCGTGTAAGCCAGGATCGACAATGGTATCCAACAATCACGCCAAGGTTTACCCTCGACGAGTGCCGGGGTCACGTGAATTCACGTGGTTTGATAAGTATTTTACAATCCACAAATATTTGTTCGTTTGCACGAACACGGAACTTGGGAACCACCGAACGGATTATATATAATTACATTTCGTTAAGATTACTTTAGAACTCGAAACAGAAGTACTTCCTTATAAAGCAGATTTCATTTCACGATAACCGAAACCATGGCACTTAATACCTATTTTACTCAAGAATACGTTTAATTAAAGTTCAGAGGGAAAGTTGTCAAGTACCGGGAATACGAACGTAGGCCGCTCAACTTTAAGTTTTCCTTTTGTATAGACCTCGTTGTAGAGAGGTAAACATCGGGAGACAAAAGAACGGGGCGGGCGTGTGTGCCCTCTAATGTACATTCATATTATACTCATAATTACAGAATGTGGCGTGTGGGAGTCGCCCGCGCCCGGGCTTACACCTGTTAACTAATCCAATTGGTTTCCTCACGTTATAAATTTTGAAAAGATTTAGAAATTCCAAGAGATGCTTTGGTAGGGATGAATACACCATCCGGCCTAGATTGCTTGCAAACAAAACAACGTTTATTCTGTGAATACAAGTTAGCTGTAAGTTTCCATGCTTTTACATAAATACTACATCCAGTTATGTACAATCATGAACTTGTTAACAACTTATATGTGCCTATGTAGATCTGAGCGGATACAGCGGCCAGTGGAGGCTGGCGGCACCTCGCAGCAGAGCGGCAAATCCACTCAGACGCGACCTAACTCGCTGCAAGTTAGTCGGAAAATCAACTCTGTAACAATCCAGCGTGAAGTTTATAAATAGATTTACCCACTCACCGATTTCAGACACTTTATTAGATGAGTATTCGGTTGGATATCGTTGTGTTGTAAAGTAGCAGTGTGCCTGACTCGTGATTGTAGTGATTTTAATAAATACGGAGGGCTCTTACATATTTCAATATATACTAATACGTACGTATACGTCCCTGCGAGGAACCACTGATGACTTAAAACACAGGAACTCTTTCCTAGTTTGAGAATCAGAGGCAAATCAATCTTTGCTACTTTTTACAGCCTTAGTTAGTAATTAGACGTGTCTACAACATACACATGCCGCGCGAGGCTGCTCACCCACATGCCTCGCGAAGCATGACGTTTGCCTCAGTCGCATGCCGCGCGAAGCAAATGGCGAGGCAACTGACATTCTAGACAGAGACAGGTATAGCCGAGCAATCAGTTTGACACGTTTGACATCGTTCTGTCTGATGACTATGCCAAACTAGGCGAGGCAAATGACAGCGCTCAGGTGAGGCAGGACGCGCATTTGCCTCGCGCGAGGCAAGTCAAACTTCTTGACGCAATTTGCCTCGCGCGGCATGTGACACATCTGGACGTAGCTATTAAGTAACCGTAAGCACCTTCCTATGTAAACAGGTTGAATAATAAATTTATTTTACTTTAATAGCTATTGTAAATTACTGGTCCTGAGCTGCCATTCAAGACGAAGACTACCTCTACTATTATTTACTTCATTTATTATCAAAGGCTGTGTTAATAAAACATTATATTATTCAGACCCTTTAACAGGCTTAACTCACTTGTAAAATACAAGGTACAATTTTTATTCAGAAAATCTAAGTTGGTTTCAGTCCGGACATGCAATTAACTTAAATATCACGATCCTAATCATAGTAATGCCCTGAGTCGAGATTGCGATAACCGTCAATATCGGTCCCATGCATACTGCATGGACCGGTTGCATTGACTTCCCGTGCTGCGGTTCTATTAGCAGTGCCATTAAATTCAAGGGCCAATAATAGAAGCTGTTGAACACTTTATTACCTTCCGCGTCGATTTAATAAATAGTTTCACCTTAGATTAACTACGTAACATGTTAGTATTAATATTAGATCGAGGAGGAATTCAAATGGTGGTTATTTTTAAACTTTGATCTTCCGTTAGAAAAGGTTGTCTCTAAATGGTTTCTTAATTAGGTTCATATCCGTGTCTGTCAATTATCTAACCATTTCATTACGTAACTGAGCAATTTGAGTCACTAGAAATGCACATTAGGTATATTATTATTAGGTATTTTAGGTAGTACTCTTGTGTAATGTGAAAGCTATGTAATGAAGGCGGGAAATTATAAACAGGCATCAGTCAGACCGAACATCTCTGAACAACCCGCTCTCGTAATAAATGGAAGGATACAATTTCATCAACATAATATTTTATATAAACAGCGGGTCTCGGTTGCCAGATTTCGTGTAATTTTTCAGGAAAGTGTACCATAAAAATATCATATGCCATGCCATCAGCGACCCGTAACCTTATATCGCCATAATTTGTTAAAAATAGCCTCCCATCCTAACGAGGGCCCGAGGCCTGCGGGTAAGGGATGATGAGTGCGCATGTTATACATTTGGCTACGAGTAGGCCGTCCGCACACGAGCCGCGCGGCGGTATAGGCGAGACATAGTGCTTCAAGCCAGATAAGATAGTGTAGCCTGTAGTTGTCAATTAAATGATGGTTGTTAACTAAATTATTTCTGCTTGCAAATAGCATTCTTTTCATAATTCCGATTATAATTATGTAATGTACAAATGAGGGAAGTAGATGACAGAAGCGCCAGCTCTCTGTACCACATTAGGGAGTGTTGTAATTTTGACAAGTCATAGTAGCTAGCAATAAATAAGCAGCGGTGTGCAAATAACCTTAGTGTGGGAAGGCAGCCTCCTCGAGGTGCTATTCTCGGGCCATTGTGGTACATTACAGTTTCATGGCTCGCTGAGAGCCTCACTGCGCGAAAGAACACCTGTTCTTTGTGCCTTACTATGTTAATGCCAACTATACTCGCGCCGAGTCCTGTCCCGTTAAAATGTTTCAGTAGGTAACGAGAATGGAGCATCATCTTAAAAGGAAGTTACCTCCTGATTATTTAATTTAATACACACTTTATTTATACGTTTTAGATTTAAACGCACTATCCAAAGATTTCAAACATCCTAATGTAATGTAACCTTGACAATACTCTGCTTTAGTCACCATGTTTAGGGAAGAACGAAGAACATTATTTTAACATAATCCAAAATTATCTTGATAGTTTATCGACTTCTTGTTTATCTACCTACGATGAAAAATATCTGAGAATCGCAATTCAATACACTCGCTAACGACGAGCGACGTTACGTCTTGGAAAATGAACCCTCTCAATCTCTCAGCAGCTGAGAGCCTGTCTCCTTATAAATTAACTACTTAGTACCTCTTGATACATCTGTGAGAGGCACATGCTTCCGCGGCCTACTAACGACGACACGCACTTTGTTGCGAAACCAACGACGAATGAATACGGTACAGCCATGGTCTGCACCGAGGTAAGGAGGGATGTGGGCGGCTCGTTAATTTGATATCCCTAAAACATTATGTGTCATTAGTTAGGAAGAATTTACAAAGGGGCGAGGCCAGTATTTAAAAAACCCGACTACTGAAAAATCGCGCTCTAAAAAGTATGAAACAAGAAAACATTCTCATCTAGAGGATAGCCGTGGTCCGTGTAGGTCCTTTAGGGCCAAATGGCATATGACCACGGACCACGGCTATCCTCTAGATGAGAATATTTTCTTGTTTCATACTTTTTAGAGCGCGATTTTTCAGTAGTCGGGTTTTAGTTTTTAAACTTACTTTTTATTTAATTATTTTGGAGTTATAGGTAACTATATATATATTTTTGAAATGTGCTCATCAAGCTCTTTCATTTGATACCCCACACGGTTTCATTAAAAAATGGTTTTTTTTTAGTTCATGACATTATGTCCTCTAGAGGGCGCCATATGCAATTTTATGTGACGTCACATAGCCTATAACCAGCGCGCCATTAAGCCGCTTCTAACAATACCTCATTTGTCAAATTACGACAAGTAGTTTGGAAGTTAGGTGGGAACAGATGCACATACATACATACATACATACATACATACATACATACATACATACATACATACATACATACCGGTCAAAATCATAACCCTCCGCCGTAGTCGGGTAAAAAAGGCATATTTAAGACAATCCGATCGCACATGAGCGTTGGATCGAACTGTAATCTGGGTAAGTAGTACCTACCCACTTACTTACGCTACGATCTTTGTTTCAGAAACTAAATGTTATTAGCTCCTACAACTCAGCTACTTAATATTATTTCCTTAACATATTACGTAGATTGTGTTCATTAATTCCTATTAACTTCTAGCAGTCGAAGTTCAACATTAGTCCCGATGACGTGAAAGATTAGCATTCGGCCAGGCTTCGGTGTGGGGTGAAACATTAAAATATTCAGGCAGAGGTGCGGGGGCGGGGGCTGGACGGAGCGCGGCGCGGGCGCCCTCTGCCGGCCGCTCCCCGTATCAATATTGCACGCGCCGCGCTTGACCTTGCCACGCGGCCCCGTCGTCGGGGAAGTGGCGTTCGAATGCACCCAGATCGTAGGAATATAATAACATGATAAGCCACAGTGTAATAAAAAAAGTCAAAGGCTTTATGTTGAGACTGAAGTAAGAATAAGTGATAAGGGTTAAAAAGTGATATAAATTCAGTGATGCTGCTTCTTAAATGATTCTCTGCCATCCGCACCACCGCTCCGCAAAATCTTACAAAATCAGGAGCCCAGCAATAATTCATCATCTGGTGGAGCTCTCCGATCCAACGAGACGCGTCGTCGGTTCCGCGTCCGTGGGCGTGCACACATGGTCACGTGACCCGACCCGGACCCGATGTCGGAGCGACACGCGGATCCCTTCGGAAGTGGAAGCTAAATGGCTGACATAGCACTTTCGCTTCATTTATTGATACAAAATTATGACGTTAACATTAAAAGGGGTGATGACGTATAAAACAGCTTAAGGTGAGATGTTGCAATCGTAATGTCTCTATGGTAAACTGTGTTCACTATAGGCAGTGTGTTCCTAGGCGTAAATGTGTACTACTTACATTCATTTATTTTCGCCCCACTGCTGCCTTATAATGAAGTCCTCGAATGTGGTTGTACCCGACCAATCATGAAAGCCCTCCTATTTAATAGTCAAAGGTAATGAATGATACCCAGCCCCGTAATGTCACTTCCGAACTGGTCTCATTCCTGGTAGTACTATGTAATTATTCCAGTTCGGGTTGTCATAACTTGAGGACAAGTCGTTCAACTTGTGCGCAATAAATCGCGCGGCTATAAATCCGACGAGACGGAAGGTCCACAGCCCTCCCTCACAGCCCACAGCCCTCTGCTATCACCGCCCTTCGACCGTTTGCCCTCCAAACTGGAATCAAAACTTGGCCAAAAACTTTGATAACGACCTCTCCGCCTTATATTAAACGTCGAGTTTCACTCAAATATCATTTAGCAGATTCTGTTTCATTACTTTAGTTGTTACCTAATGTTTTTGTTGGGTTCAAAAGACGTCTGTTGATGGATTTTAATAGAGTTTTTGAGTCGATGTAAACTCTGCCCGATGTTAATTGAGGAGCTCAGCCTATCCTATTGTCAAACAAGTTCTGTTTACTTATTTATTACAAGCGGATAAAGGAGTCATCTGCAAACAAGTATACCGAGCCTATACAGAAATTGATCCAACTATTTGCGAGACGTGAAAAAGATGGAACTCTTTCAATCTAAGTTTTACTCACGCATGACGAATTCCTACATATAAGTATTTCCCAATAAGACAGTAGGTATTCCGGGAAATAGCGATACAACATAATATTAATTTTATTTGTTCTTTTGGAGAAAATGGATGTTGGAGAACAATAGCAATATTTTGCGTTTCCAAGAGAAGGGTGTTTCGTTAAGTCCTGAGATGTCTTATTAGTATGTATTAAGACGTCTCACCGACGACGGTGGAAGGCATGTTGTTATTCCGATCACTTCACTTCATTTCATCTGTAGAGCTCTCGCTGAAGCCGTGAGATGTGAGCCTCTGTTTCACTGACTGTGCACTCCGTTTGCTCTCTTTCAGTTTTTTGGGAATATACGCGACGGCTCTGTGGCTCGCAGCGGCGGGGTGGCGCGCGCGGCGGGGGTGATTAGGCAATTGTTTGAATTCCAAACGAATTAAATGCCACCAAAAACATTTTCATGAAAAAAAAATGTTTCCAAAACGAGACCAGACCGCACTGTTAAAAAGTTATCAGATCTCATGTAGAGCCAAGCTTCTAACTCCACACGCCCTAACTCTACAAGCCCTAACTTCACAAACTCTACACCTTAGTCAAAATATGTGGCTTGGCCGTATCGTTACTACAAGATCTATTGTATAAGTGTTGTGTTGTGTTGTGTGTTGTGTTTGTGTGTATTGTAAAAGTAATGAACAGTAATAAATTGATAGCGATACGGCCAAGCCACATATTTTGACTAAGGTGTAGAACTATTGACATAATATTCCGAGATTTTTTTATCTGTTATAATTCAAACAAAAGTTATGAGGGTTCAAAAAAACGGTGAAACGCTTCGAGAAAAGGTAGTAGTGCCCTTGCGCTTCGCTTGGCTCGTCTTGGCGGGGGCACTACATACCGTGCCCCCAGATAACTAATAAAAGTCACTTGCCGACAAGGAATTGCTTGCCGATGAGTAACTAAACTATTCATAGAAAAAATATCTAACTTGTAAAATACTCTATATACATACATACTCATACATACATAATAGATAGAGCTTGGAAAAATCGAAAAATCTAGATCTAGATTTTCGAGTCTGCAATTTTATTTATAAATGTATTTACGAAATATAGAGACAAAGAAAAAAAATACTTTGTCCCAAAATTTATAAATTGCGACGAAAATATGAATACATACTTCCAAACTGAAGCTTGTGCCCAACTATATTGATTTACATAAAATATGAGATATAAGACGGCTACGAGCTAGAGTGTGGCGCTGCCTTAACTGGATACAAAAATCACAAATTCAATAGTGGATCACAAAATGAATTAATGTTCCTCACATACATTCCCATTTAATTTCCTGCTTCTACGATATTTTAATAAACACAATAAGCAGACAAATTGTGTATGCGTATAACGCAATACATCCAAGTAATAATAGAACAGTGATAAATTCATACTAAGCAATAATTCATTAATGTATTGTGTCCGCGATAACTAATGGGTACATTGTTCTTGTTTATTTATTAACTGCCATATTATTTAGTGCCCGTACAAAAGCTTTATACAGGATGAAATCGAAATCGTGGGCAATATTTTAAAATATGACTCACCACATGATTCAGAATATTTTGTGAAAACAAATAAAAAAATCTGTTGATAAAAAAATATTGCTCGGGTAAGAAAATAAGCAAACCATTTAACTGTTATACCTTACCTGGGTGGTAAATTTTTATCAATTGATTTATTGATTAACTAGCTTTTGCCCGCGACTTCGTCCGCGCAGGTTATACATTTAATAAATTCCGTTTCCGTTTGCTGGAACCCAAATCCCGTATCCTGGATATCCCGGATCCCGTATCTCATATCCCTGATTCTGTATCCCATATCCCGTACCCCGTATCCCGTATCGCGTATCCCGTACCCCGTATCCCGTATCGCGTATCCCGTATCCCGTATCCCGTATCCCGTTACCCGTATCCCGTATCCCGTATCCCGTATCCCGTATCCCGTATCCCGTATCCCGTATCCCGTATCCCGTATCCCGTATCCCGTATCCCGTATCCCGTATCCCGTATCCCGTATCCCGTATCCCGTATCCCGTATCCCGTATCCCGTATCCCGTATCCCGTATCCCGTATCCCGTAACCCGTATCCCGTATCCCGTATCCCGTATCCCGTATCCCGTATCCCGTATCCCGTATCCCGTATCCCGTATCCCGTATCCCGTAACCCGTATCCCGTATCCCGTATCCCGTATCCCGTATCCCGTATCCCGTATCCCGTATCCCGTATCCCGTATCCGTATCCAGTATCCAGTATCCGTATCCCGTATCCCGTATCCCGTATCACGCATCCCACATCCCGTATCCCGTATCCCGTATCCCGTATCACGCATCCCACATCCCATATCCCGTATCCCGTATCCCGCATCCCACATCCCGTAACCGGTATCCGGTATCCCGTATCCCGTATCACGTATCCCATATCCCAAATCCCGTATCCCATATCGCGTATCCCATACCCCGTATAATTTTCAAAAATGTTTTTTTTTTAAGATCTAATCACCAATTTTCATAATTCTAACTACAAAAATGACGAACTTCCATACAAACTTTCATCCCCTATTTTACCCCCTTAGCGGATGAATTTTCAAAAACCCTAAAATTAATATTGTTTATCTTTTAAAAGTCACCTAATCACCAATTTTTATATTTCCAACTTCAAAAAATGACGAACTTCCATACAAACTTTCACCCCCTATTTTAACCCCTTAGGGTTTAAATTTACAAAAAAGCTGAAATTATTATTTTTAATACGTAAAAAGAAACCTGAACACAAATTTTCATTATGCTAACCTCAGAAATGACGAACTTCCATACAAACTTTCGTCCCCTATTTTACCCCCTTAGGGGATGAATTTTCAAAAACGCAGCAATTCAAGTTTTTTATTTTTAAAAAGGAACCTAAATTCCAATTTTCATAATTCTAACTTCAAAAATGACGAACATCTAAACAAACTTCCCAACTAACTTTCATCCCCTATTTTACTACTTTAGGGGTTGAATATTCAAAAACGCCGAAAACCATATTTTTTATTTTTAAAAAGACACCTCAACACAAATTTTCATAATTCTAACTTTAAAAATGACGAACTTGCATACAAACTTTCATCCCCTATTTAACCCCCTTAGGGGTTGAATTTTCCAAAATCGCTTCTTATTGCTTGCCTACGTCACTAAATATATCTACTATCCAAATTTCATGTCTCTAACTTCAGTAGTTTCGGCTCGGCGTTGATGAGTCAGTCAGTCAGTCAGTCAGTCAGTCAGTCAGTCAGCATTTCCCTCTTTATATATTAGTATAGATATTCCCTAAATATTCTGAATCATGTGTAGAATCACGATTTCTATTTCACCCAGTATAGTTGCGGAATATTTGCCTGAAGTAGAATTTACAAATACTCAACACGGATATTCCTAATTTTTTAATGGAAGCAGTATTGGCCTCATGGATGTTTATAATAAAGATCTAATAATTTGGTTATCGCTTTAAGACCATCACTGAACTAATATGAGAGGTAGAATAATTGCTATCGGTTTTAAATGTTCTGTCAATTAGATAATAACTTACAGTATACCTACTTAATAATGGTAATGGCTCGATTGAACTAGGGATGGGTCGTTCCTTAGTTATAAACTCCCATCTGATCGATGACAACAAACATCGACAAACGGTGTTGTTCAATACACGGGTTGTGTGTGTTTGTGTTCAATGTAGACGTAATTTCCTCTTCCCTTGTAATCTTTTGGATAAGCGGAGCTTACCGGGTTGTAGGACGGCGCGCGGCGGGCGGGCGGCGGCGGGGCGGCGGCGTCCGGAAGCGCTCGTTATTCACAGGGATGGCGATGTAAAGAAATAACTTAATACGAAGATGAAAGCGGAATTAGATTTTTGTATAGGGTAACGAGAATAAGAAGGTAAACACAGTATGTAAGCAATAATTTTTTCATAAGCCCTGTACCCACGTCAGTGAGTCATCGGCGTGGCGAAGCGGATGCCTTACAGTAGGTCTAGCATAATCCTGTCTTGGCGCGCGTGATAGCTCTGCAGTCACACATTATTTTATCTTATAAATAGGTATTAATGTAATATCGCCATGTACTATTTCTAACAATAAGAGCCATAACACACTGGGACGCCATGGCAACGTCGCTGGGTACGTATCCAAACAATTTGTAGTGATGGCGACGTCGCCAGTCCGTAGCCAGGTGTGTTACCTGTCGTTTGAGTACGAATTAGTTGGATACGGTGGCTGGCGACGTCGCCATGGCGTCCCGGTGTGTTATGGCCCTTAAGGTAGTAGCACAAGATATTTAAAATTAAGTAATTATAATTGTCGACCCAAGGTTCTTCATACATTGTTGGCTAATTAGCGTAAGCCTCAACCTCAACCTACTCCTACTCTACACATAGTCACATCCCCACTCTACACATACACCGACTCTACACATACATCCCCACATCACAAGGTCCTGATAACAAGCTCATCAGATGTTTATTACATTTACACAGCTAATATTGCCTCGACATCATCATAAGCGCAGTGTTGTTATTTTACCCGAATACAATAATAATAAAGAGAGCTTGTTGAGCTTTTAACTCTGATTTGCGAACTACTATCTTTTGTATTAATAAGACTCTAGTACCTAGAAGGTTTTCCCTACCCATATTCAACAGTAGGTACATGGAAATTATACTGAATAAACACACTACAAACTTCAGGGATAGTTTTCCCTTGCAACTCTATTAGTGGTGCATACATTAGCGCGAGGAACAAGTCGTGGCGCTGCGCTATGTACAGCATATGGCACGCTGGCGTTTTATAACCTGACGGTTGGTAAGGTGGGCCACAGTAATAAATCTCTCTTTGTATAGGTACGGGTTCTGCTCGGATGCAAATCACTCGCAAACTAACACCCACTGTAGAACAGTTCGGGAGTGACGTGTTATTTTAAGCTAACAAAATTAATTACCTGTTCAAAAATAATAACCGAATATTTATTTAGGTAAGTGCAATTGTTTAATGTTTAAATGGGCATGCGTCAGTAGGCTATTTTAAAGTTAATTTAAATAATCAAGATGCGCAGGTCAGGAATAATGATTTATCTTGCTAACCAACGCGTAACGCTACTCTCAAATGAATAAATCCATCCAATTTCTCCTCGGGATGTAGCAAGAACGAACGAACTTCTACCCTCTACAACACATGCAATAATACGTTAATGTAGTTAATACAATTTAGTGAACAACTGTTACTGCGAGCTCGTAGCCGTACAGCGGATAAGCGTAAGTGTGGGGAAGTTCACACGTTACGATAATTGATCGCCTGCGCTGATTGCCGCGCGCCGTCATTACACAGATGCTCCTCTGACGATGTTTCACTGTGATTCATTGCGCAGGATTAGTTGCTTAGGGAGAGTTGTTGCAAACAATGGGTCTACATCTGCCACTAGATATCTATATTATTTCAATACAATTTTTCTTTAATTAAGTAAACTACCCTATATATGAAAATAAACAGCTTAACCCGACTTTAAAATAACACACTTAACCTTATCTGACACTTCATTTCTACTTCAGATCGGAGTAAGCAACTGAAAGTAGCTATTAGGCATAATTACCATTTATTTATACAAGTGCCGACGTTCAAAAACTGCGGCTCCGAATAACATCAAAGCGTAGCGTCTGAAGCTTAAACTTTCGGCAACTGTTGCTAACGCGTGCTCCCATTGGCTCTCCTCTCGGTTCGCACAACTAATTAAATAAGTATCCAAATGTGTTTTGATATTTGCCTTTATGAATTCAGCATGTTTTTTTCATTACCTTTCTTGTCATTACTTATGGGAATGTTTTGATCTTCGTTAGGAGTTAAATCTTTATACTTTTTACAAAAAATTAATAAATTATATCGCTTACGTTGTTAAAATGTATGATTATTATTGTATAATTGCAATTGTTCTGTTTTCTCAACCATGGCCTCCACTCTTGTCCTCCGTCTGAGGGCTGTCCGGAGCGGCGCGCGGCGGGCTCGCCATTAGCGCGGCCTTCCGCGGCACTCGCCGGCCGCAGCATAATCATGCCTCAGACACAAAGATACCTACACAACGATCCTTCACTTTGATTTGACTTTTTGATACAGCGATGCAATAGTAAAAGTATAAAGAAAATAGACTGGACACTTTCAAACTAAAACATGAACATGAATCTATCAATAAATAAACAAACGAACACATACAATATCAATTGGCCTGTTTCATAAACTCTTTTACGAGAGAACTTTTATGTAATCAATAAACGCCATTCCGCCATCCCGCCATCCGCCACTCCTCCGCCACTCCTCCGCCATTCGGTCCGTTGTTCACTTCAAGCCGTCCCGTTGTCGCCTTATTTGCCTGCCATCGTTTTACTGCGGCACTTTTCGTGGAATGCCTGCATATTTCAATGTTATCGTGATATTGTTTCGAAAACATTTGATAGCAGCTGTGTCTCTCTTTATCAAGTGAGCTTATAAAAATGTTTACAGAGCGTTTACTAGGATATGCGAGATGAGATGCCTATAGGTTGTTCATAGATCAATTTGACCCAGATCTCTTGCATGTTGCACTCACACTGTGCATACCTACTCGGAAGCCGTATCCACTGCTGTTCCAGTCCACGTTGAAGCCCCTCTAATCCAGCGGTGATGGCTCCGGTGAATCTGTGCTAATATAACCAGGTTTAATAAAATAGGTATACTTAGTAGGTAGGTACATACATCCGGTGTTTTGGTTCTCGGATCACCGACGATCATCTGAGCCCTGACGAAATAGTTAGAAGATTGTGATCTTAATGTCAGAGTATACGTAATATTATGTAATTTATGTATTTTAATTCGTATATGTTTTTATTTCTTTGAAGATTACCTATAGCGGCATTATGATCTCTAGAAACCAGTGATCACTATAGCGTGTCGATGCGACGCCGCTTTTTAAATTTTGTTATTGTTGTTTACATCCCATTGATCTGTAGTAAATAAAGTGAAGTAACGCTATAAAAACA
This sequence comes from Drymonia ruficornis, assembly GCA_947859195.1. Lineage (NCBI taxonomy): Eukaryota > Metazoa > Arthropoda > Insecta > Lepidoptera > Notodontidae > Drymonia > Drymonia ruficornis. The sequence continues at coordinate 220,673 of OX401910.1, read as the reverse complement.
TAAATTTGCCATATTTGCTCCCTGCTCAGAAACTGTTTTAACAGATAACTTAATTATGTTTCCCAATACAGAGTGGCTGGTCATCCCCGGCGCGGCGCGGGCGCGGCGGGCGCGGCGGGCGCGGCGGGCGCGGCGCTCTCGTTACTTACACCCGCGACAAATCTTGTTTGCAAACTTTAGATTAACCTCGTTCCGAACCCTTCCAACTTGCCAAATTAGCAGTAATCTGCAACACACTGGCTCGTGCCGGCCCGTCCCGGACCGGCCCGCGGACACCACTCAATAATTCAAGGCGACCACCCCGGACCCCGGACCCCGGACTACGCCGCGTTGTCTTTGAAGTTTTTTGCGGAACTGGAGAGCTTTCGAGGAAAAATTTAAATTCAATTTTATACTAACTAGACGAGTTTTACAACTTTGTATTAAAGATTTACAGTTAATTCGTCGACTTTTTAGCCTCGAGTGCGATAAGAGCGGCGGCGCCGGCGGCGGCGTGAGCGGGGTGGGGCGGGGTGGAGCTGGGCGGCAATCCAAAATTGTGCCTACCGGCAGACATTTTCTTGAGGCTATTCGAATATCCTTATATCTTTAACAGTCGTACCTGTAACTCTGCGCTAAAATTACTTCGCAAAGGAAGGCGAGAAACGTCGATCACGATAAGTCCAGGTGGATTCAGCGGAACTAGCTGAATTCCAATGAAAAAAGTTAATCCACAAAAGTGCCGGAGAGGTTCGATGGACAAGGACGAGGGTCGTTTATCCCGGGATGAAGTGGACTGTCCGATATAAATGGGAACGGTAGCAACAGTGTAATATATAGCGATGATAAAAATAGCTTTGACTCGTAGTGAAAAGCAAAATGTGCGCAATAATCCTCAGTGTGTACAAAATTAATAAAAGTCGAGGTCGCGAGTGTACGAACCTGCTTAACCCACACATCGGGGGTTCAGATATGTAAGTGAGTACATAATAAATAAAGTAAAATTATACACACGGGCGGCACGTCGCGTCGCGCGCGTCGTGTTGCGTCGCGTCTCTGTCGTCGGCACAGGCACCCGCAACTCGCGCCTGAAATGTATTTAAGTCGGGCGCCGGAGATGGGACTAGGGATAAGCCCCTCACTACGGCAGATAGGCCTAATAAAATCAACGAAAACGGCCTCTTTCGGGCGAACTCCACGGAAAAACTCCTCAAACAAATTACGAAACAGTTCCTGACAAAAAGCCGGCAATAAAATATTCATTTTATTCCCTCGATACGCGCTCAGCTCGCTCTGACTTCGTTAATACTTTTGTTTAATTAATTTACGCAGAGCGTCGACGCTCATACGTTATTAGGATTGTTATTTCATGTTCGATTGGTATGTCGAATGTGTAATACTATTATATCAGCATCATGGTTTTCCATGATGTGCTTATGCCAACAAATGAGTCCTCTGCTGCGGACTTCCAACTTCCCGACACAAATTCCCTTCACACCATCATTATGATGCACCAGAGGCGTGTGCTGCAAGGAGCCGTACAATTCACTTTTTTCTTTTTGTATACTACTTCCTCCGCTTCAAAGAAGATTAACTTTCTTCAGCAACTTTCTAGTGTAATACGTATAGCCAAGTTCCCCAGGCGCGTGCATTTAGCCATCTCCGCGAGCACTGTTTATTTCAATAGGTACTATCGTTGTGAACGGGCCACGTTTAAGTTTCTTCGTTATCTTGAAGTGACTAGATTAAGTTCAAGTATCGAATAAATTAAAAATTGTAGTTCCTTATGTTAGCGCCCCTGAAATGTATTTGAAGAGTCACTTGTCTTGTCTACAGCTTGTACTAATAAGTACTAGTAAGTAAGTAGTATTGTATAAGTTAGTAGGTACGCATAATTTGGCAAGTAAACTGTCATGAACTCAAATCAAGCTTTTGTTCAAAAAATGTTCCGGTGCACCTAGCAGCCGACGCTATACGTGGAGGTCGTCGGCGGCGACACACTGACCCATAAACCGCTCACGTTCGCGATGCCGTCGCGTGTTCCCGCCGGAGATTTCTCCTCTTTGAATCATGCATGGAGCGTGACGCGCTGTTTTTGGTAATAAGATAAAGGCTTCACCGAGTGTGGAAGTTGTTATGCCGTGCTTAGAATTTTTGTTCAGATAGAAAATTTTAACACTGTTATCTGTGCTCATAAAATACAAACAAGATATCAAACATTTCAACAGTGTCCATGCTGACTAATGGATCCGAAACGTGAACGACAACTAGCATAAAATAAGATTTGCACAAAGGACCATGGAGCGGGCCGTGCTAGGTATCTCCGTCGCGGACCACATATCGGACGTTGATTATATGGGGACCGCGAACAGTTGAAATGGGTAAGACACTCGATTAGGCAGGATGACGGAAGGTGGAACAGGGCGGTAGCAGAGTAGTGGCCTAGAGAGGAACGCAGGGAGAGAGGCAGACCACCAGTCAGATGGTCCGATGACATTAGAAAGGTGGGCGGCACTTGCTGGACAAGACTAGCACAGGACCGGAGCGAATGGCGAGAAAAAGGAGAGGCTGTACACAGCAGTAGTGGATACAGGTTGAAATAAGTAAAAACAACATATTATGTTAGATACGGACTTATAAACACGAAATCGATAGAACGAGCACATGAATCAAGGCAAAGAAGTCTGAGATTATTTCCCTCTCGCCAATCGTTCTATATTAACGAAAGAATACTAGCTATTGTGCGGCCGTCGAGAGAATGCGACCCTGAAGTCTTACGGCTCTCTCACTCATCGTTCGAAACACAGCTGTAATAGCTGCTTTACGCCGATCTTCTGTGAGAGGGTGGTACTACCCCGGTCGAGTCAGACATAAAAGAGGATTTATGTCGTACTTTCAAAGGAAATAAAAATTATCCATTTATTTTGTGGGGTTTTTTGTAGACTTGCAACGAATATTCGGTTACTATTGCCTGATATATTTGGCACATCACTACACTGTCACTACAAAAATACACAGTTGATATATCCTTGTAACAGCGTAGTATGGATTTAAAAAAAATAAGGTTTTATTATTTATTTTTCATTAAATTTAGCGTAAAATTATAACATTTATTTTAAGTAGACATAATAATTTATTTTCCTATGATAAATGATTCGTTAGTAGGGCAAATAAGGATTTTTTTTTGTCGTAAAATCAACGCTTCTCCAAAGTTACACCGTCTGTTTGGTCACGACCTGTCAGGATCGCATTATCTCGACGGCCGAACATTAGTTACAGTTACTAGCTAGTTACAGACAGAGCGGGGGGACTCTATTCTCGCTTGGCGTCCAGACTCCGGCGACAGATCAAATTACTGCAACAAGTGGTTATGAGGAACGAACAAATGGCGGCGTCTTCATCAGGCACATGCCTCGCGCGAGCACTCAGTTTTGACGTCGGAACGCATAGACGTAATGTCATAATATGAGTGCTCGGGTGAGGCATGCGCGCCATATGCACACATCTAATGACTTATTAATTGCGATTCCGCTGTGAACGGCTCGTGACACTCCACAAACTTCACGGTGACTTGTGACATTAAGGTAATAATAAAAATTTAAATGTCATCGAGATAAAACTGGAATTGAGTGTGAAGATTCTGCCACAAGCTGCGCCGTCGTATTCCAAAATATGGTTAAGTAAAATTCCATTACTTATAATCATATTTTATTCGTGTGAACGGACGTGAGTACTTAAACCAGTAAAGGCCCATGACTATGAGAAGAATATCCTCATATTGGAAAGAGTATAAGTTTATAAGTGATTCTAAAAAAGTACTATTTGTAAGGTCGGCCGAACTTAAAAAATCACTTCGCCCCTTACCGGAGGACCGAGTTGCAATATATCACGTGTTTCCCGCAAAATGACGCCATTAGATAGGATGCTAGGATTGAAAAAATACGGTGGTAACCTTTATCCACTCATTCATAAGGGCTTCGGCAGAAGTGTTGCCTTACTCGCGTACCATAAAGTCTTCGCCGAGTTTTTTTGCTAAAGTAAGTGTTATCGTGTAATGCGGTAAATACCTATACAGGGTTATTGGTAAAACACTAATAACTTTGCAGGACTGTATTACGGTCAGGTCAAGGCACTTTAGGACAAAATGGCATACAACCACAGACCACGGCTATCCTCTAGATGAGGATATTTTCTTGTTTCATACTTTTTAGAACATGTTTTTTTGTTAAATGTATTATTGATCTGTAAAAAGTCATACAACACAATTTGTTGTTTATAATGATAGTAATAAAGTCCTGCAAGGTTGTTAGTGTTTTACCAATGACCCTGTATACCTAGTCACAGAATAGATAAGGAGTACCTAGTGCGAGCGCGCGAGCGCCGCGCCGGCCGCGCCTCCTGTGCGCCTGGGCCGCATCGATCGCGAACACCCCGCAGGACCCCACGCACTGTTTAATATTTATAAGCCGATAAGGACGTGAATGTTATAATCTATCACCGAGTTCGCAACCCTCCCTCCCGCCGCTATAAATAATAATAAGATTGATTACGGTATTTTCGCTCGTACAAAAAATTCGCTGAGAATTTGTCGATAACTAGTTACTTCATATAATAATGGCATGGCCTTAATAACACAAACATTAAGTTTTTTATCATAAAATGTGAATAGCTCACTAAATAAATAAATATCACCAAGACTTACAAACCAACTGTATCGTCCTAAACTATAGCAACGCTTGTACTATGTCCATACAATGGACTGAGGATCGCCCAGTGACACCCAGACCAGGGAAAATTACGAAAAGGTCGTTTGCGAAATTTGTCTCTCGCGGGAATCGAACCGCAACCACCCGATGCAGTGAGTTGAGCGGCCAACGCTCGCCAAGCGGTCGTCAAACAACTCGACCTACTCGAAGTGTTTATTTTACAGCGCAAAATAATAATTACAAGCCTTTGTAACTTTTTTAAACTGACAACTTTCTGTAAAGGAGTGTAAAGGTTGGCACTCATCTATCAACTCGGCACCCGACCAGCACCGCCTCGTCGGTCGACGTCCACTAACTGAACCGGAAATAAGTCGACCACGCGCTGACCACGCGGCGTTCACTAGTTGACCACGCGCGGTCCACTGGTTGATTACGTGACGTTTATGGTGTAAAAGCGGCGTCCGCCCGCGGACCACCTGTCGACAACGAGTGGACCGAGCGGCGAGGCGGTGCTGGTCGGATGCCGGCTTAATGCAGCAGAATATAAAGGCTCACAGCCGCAGAAATTGCACTCACTCGTGTAAAGTCCCATTGAGCCAGCGGTGTATAGCGAGACCGCGCTCGCCTGTGACCTTTGTTTCATTAGCTCCGCACTTGTTGCGATCGATCTGTCGCAGGCAAATTGTATGATTCCGCATTTTACATACGGCGTCGTCCGTTTACAAACGCTCGCCGTTATGTAATATGCCGAAGGCAAATTGGCAACTCTTCAATTGTTATATTTTCGACATTGATTGTAATTGTAGAGTGACCATCATAAAAAGAGGTTGGACAAATCAGACTTTATTTCAGTAATCAGGTACCTATGAAGTCTTAAAATAATAGTAAAATAGATAACAAGGGCCTAGATTGTCTTGTTCAAAAACTCGTCGCTATTTTTTACAAATAGGCAGCGCAAGAAATCGATGGCTATAACTTTGAGCCATTTTGAGCTAAGTTAGAGATGTCAAATTCTCTATGAATATTTAACAGTATGTAATAATATTCTTCTAAAGGTATTACACGGACTGTTGGACTCTCAGGGTTGTCCTTTTTAAGAATAAGATAGTCCAGACTTTTTGTACCAATAATATTCCACATCAGTCCTCCGAGTATCAGATTCCATGGACACCTTAGCGTTTTTGACGTGCCTAATAACCTCGAAAACTTTGTCATTTATTTCTCCACGGATTTTTCACAGCGCCCGTTTGTGAATTGTAAACTGTTCTTAATTCACTATAATAATTATGTATTTAAAATCACAGTTTTTTTCAGGAAAGTTGTTTGTACACGTAAAATTTGCACTGTTACCAATATTTTTTTGTGTCACAAATTCACTATTCGACCCCATTTTTCTTGTTTTGATCAGCAGCGACACGCGTGGTAAAAAATAGAACTAAATACTTCAATTTGCCGCGGCAATTTGTAAACGGCGTATAAATTGTCCATCAAATGTTGCGGCATATTATATAATGACAAGGCAATTTACATTTTTCCTTAGGCATATTACATAACGGCGAGCGTTTGTACACGGACGACGCCATATGTGAAATGCGGAATCATACAATTTGCCTGCGACAGATCTACCATTTTATTTCATGCATATTTTATCTTCATATCATTTTCCATAACTCCATACGCAGCGAAGCGACGACGCAACGCCACCGCCGCGTCTGCGATTCAGTCTAATTGCTTCGTTAACGTCTTCATGAATTCAAATGAATTCCTGAACAGTCCCGGGTTCAGGGCGCGTCACTTCTCGGCTCTCTACATATTTAATTTAAGCCGCCGCTCAGAGACTTGTCGGGAAACCATGAGGTCGTTCCGTGAGCATCTAACTATCTGCTAATAATGGAAGGGTTAGTGGAAAATGGGTTTAAATAATAAGAATACAAAATTAAGATACCTAATTAAATCTTTTTAATCTTTTCGTTAAATGATTATGTTTCGGTGTTATGTCCATGGAACCTTCTTAAGCCATGAGTGTGTGGGATCTTCTGATTTTGAATTAGTAATGTTAGTATCAAACAGAAACTTGAACTCTAAGTTCCATCAGGGCAACTATTTGTGCATCCATCTGACGTCTAGAATAAAATGCCTGAAAGGCCGAATATTTACAATACTTAATTTCTAAACAAGCAGTTGTTTAAATATGCATGACAGTTATTGTGTGTTTTAGTTGTGTTTCCTCGTAGTAGTAGGGCGCGGCGGCGCGAGCGTGCGGCGGTTCGTGGTTGCCTACTTATTGTTCGGATTTATAAATGTTTGCCAAAGTGCTTCGAATGTTCCACGCAGATCGCACGCTCACCTGCCCCTTTCGAAATAAGGTCAGGGAGGAACAATCTAATACATGCGGACGGGTGCAATATTACAAATATTTCTGTGTTACAATCGAGCGGTGCGCACACATCTTTGGATTACACCACGCAATATTCGGAACGGTCCCGCCGACTCGTCATCCCGTGATGCGGCATACTTCTCAAATTGTCCCCTTTTATTCTGATGCTCCCGGCGTCGGCGACGCGTCGAACGCGAGTCCACTGACGCGGTAAAATGAAATTTTTATGCGAGGGACAGCACCCCATTCTTGTCGGCACTGCATTATCCCGAATTGATGAATAGAATACCCGCGCACGCCCTTGACTCTATGTTCTTCGATTCGCCGCGTACTTGTGATGAATTTGCGGCTATGAAATATTTAAGAAAATGGCCAAATTTGGAGGACTGTCTTTGCGAAAGAAACTGAGATGTAAAATGTAGAGCGAGGGCGGTCGGTGCTTTAATCTGTGCAATAAACATGAATGATTATGCGCCCGTGGAGCATATCGCGGCGGGGCGGCGCACAGTGGAACGTATTTGAAAATTTGGGACTTAGGGGTTGAAATGTATATTTTTGGATTCTCCTATTTAATACAAGCATTTTATGTTTCTACCACTTTTTTATAAGTGCTTTACTTTCTGAGATATGGCCGCTCAAAATTGGCCAAAATGGAATTAGCGATATTAAAAAACGAAGTACATTTAGAAAAAATCTGATGATGGATTTAGATTCTACTAATTGATCCAAGCATTTAATATTCAGGGTAATTTTTCATTAAACCGACTCTTTCAAAAGTTATAGCACTTAGAAGTTTTTGATTTTTTTAAATTGCTCAATAACTCGAAACTCTCACGTTATTTCAAAATATCTTTTATATACTCGTAAAGATGGCATCTTTGGCAACAATTTGCACCCTATGCCAAATCAAAAAAATCTGCAATTTCGAGTCAATCTAAAATTTTCAATATACACGGATGATAGTTTCCTAACTTGACACTTTATCCTCTTTAAGTCCCAAAATTTGGGGTTGAAATGTATATTTTTGGATTTTCCTATTAAATATGAGCATTTTATGTTCCTATAATTTTTTCATGAAGGCCTTACTTTTCGAGTTATGGCCGCTGCAAATCGGCCATAGTGGACTTAGCGATATTCGAAAATGAAGTACCTTCAGAGAAAATTTGATAATGGATTTGGATTCTACCGATTGATGCAATCATTTTATATTCAGGGTAATTTTTCATTAAACCAACTCTTTCGATAGTTATAGCACTTTGATGTTATTTTTTGTATAAAAATAACTTGATTTCCTCAGTAACTCGAAAATCGCACGTTATTTCAAAATATATTTTATATATTCGTAAAGGGTAGTTCTCTACCTCTTGGGTGGTGTGAAAAAGAGAATATAAAGTGTCAAGTAAAAAAAACTATAATCCATGTATATTGAAAAACTTAGATCGACTCGAAATCGCAGATTTTCGAAATTTGGCATAGGGTGTAAATTGTAGCCCAAGGTACCACCTTTACGAGTATATAAAATATATTGTGAAAGAACGTGCGATTTTCGAGTTATTGAGGAAATCAAGTTATTTTTATACAAAAAATAACTTCAAAGTGCTATAACTATCGAAAGAGTTGGTTTAATGAAAAATTACCCTGAATATAAAATGATTGCATCAAACGGTAGAATCCAAATCCATTATCAAATTTTCTCTGAAGGTACTTCATTTTCGAATATCGCTAAGTCCACTATGGCCGATTTGCAGCGGCCATAACTAGAAAAGTAAGGCCTTCATGAAAAAATTATGGGAATATAAAATGCTCACATTTTATAGGAAAATCCAAAAATATACATTTCAACCCCAAATTTTGGGATTTAAAGAGGATAAAGTGTCAAGTTAGGAACTATCATCCATGTATATTGAAAATCTTAGATTGACTCGAAATCGCAGATATTTTAAATTTGGCATATGGTGCAAATTGTTGCCCAAGGTACCACCTTTACGAATATATAAAATATATTTTGAAATAACGTGCGATTTTCGAGTTACTGAGGAAATCAAGTTATTTTTATACAAAAAATAACATCAAAGTGCTATAACTATCGAAAGAATTGGTTTAATGAAAAATTACCCTGAATATAAAATGATTGCATCAATCGGGAGAATCCAAATCCATTATCAAATTTTCTCTGAAGGTACTTCATTTTCGAATATCGCTAAGTCCACTATGGCCGATTTGCAGCGGCCATAACTCGAAAAGTAAGGCCTTCATGAAAAAATTATAGGAACATAAAATGCTCATATTTAATAGGAAAATCCAAAAATATACATTTCAACCCCAAATTTTGGGATTTAAAGAGGATAAAGTGTCAAGTTAGGAAACTATCATCCGTGTATATGAAAATCTTAGATTGACTCGAAATCGCAGATTTTTTAAATTTGGCATATGGTGCAAATTGTAGCCCAAAGTACCACCTTTACGAATATATAAAATATATTTTGAAATAACGTGCGATTTTTGAGTTATTGAGCATAATAAGTAATTTTCATAAAAAAAATAACTTCAAAGTGCTATAACTATCGAAAGAGTCTGTTTAATGAAAAATTACCCTGAATATAAAATGATTGCATCAATTAGTAGAATCCAAATCCATTATCAAATTTTCTCTGAAGGTACTTCATTTTCGAATATCGCTAAGTCCACTATGGCCGATTTGCAGCGGCTATAACTCGAAAAGTAAGCCCTTCACGAAAAAACTATGGGAACATAAAATGCTCGCATTTAATAGGAAAATCCAAAAATATGCATTTAACCCCAAATTTTTGGATTTAAAGGGGATTAAGTTTGAAATTAAAAAAAAATCATCCATGTATATAGAAAATCTTATATTGACCCGAAATCGCAGATTTTCGCAATTTGGCATATAGTGCAAATTGTAGCCAAAGATGCCTTCTTTACGAGTATATAAAAGATATTTTGAAATAACGTGAGATTTTCGAGTTATTGAGCAATTAAAAAAAATCAAAAACTTCTAAGTGCTATAACTTTTGAAAGAGTCGGTTAAATGAAAAATTACCCTGAATATAAAATGCTTGGATCAATTAGTAGAATCTAAATGCATCATCAGATTTTTTCTAAAGGTACTTCGTTTTTTAATATCGCTAATTCCATTTTGGCCAATTTTGAGCGGCCATATCTCAGAAAGTAAAGCACTTATAAAAAAGTGGTAGAAACATAAAATGCTTGTATTAAATAGGAGAATCCAAAAATATAAATTTCAACCCCTAAGTCCCAAATTTTCAAATACGTTCCACTGTGCGGCGCGGCGGCGTATCGACCGCGCGTCGCCGGACGCGCCGCGCTCCCTCCGGCTAAGCCACTCCGCAAAGCCAATCATTTGTACGCGCACAATGTTATGAATGTTTTATAGGTAGGATCTAAATCTGATAAACGGCAGCACATTGGTGTTCGACCGCATTCAGTAGCGCGGGTTGTTTATATTGACGTTCGCCGGATACACATTAAAGCATAATTCGTAAATGATACCTACTGTTGAATGATAATATGGCTACGTTGTACGAGAGAACATCATCGGCTGCCTGTAACAATAAGAAAATTAATAACGTAACACGTTGACTGTCCAGCCTATTTTGGGTGCACACTCTCATACGTCCAACGAGTTTTTTTTAAATAATCTGATTTGTTCATACGTCCGTTGAAAATCAAAGATCTAGCTTACAAGTCCAGTCCAGAAACGGCCAATCAGTTTACTTTTTTTTTCTACCCTAGGGGCCTCTTTCCATTGAGTCAGGCCCAATGTGATGTTCAGTTTACTTAGGCTTGTGTATTACATAGTAAAATACACGGATGTCACAGCTAAATTTAAAATGCATTACATGTAATGCACGGATAGTCAACGTGTTAAAACTCTAACACCAGGGTTGACCACTTGCTCAACGGGTACACGAGCGAATTATTTACATATTTAAGCTCTTACCTAATATAATTTTCATAAAGCAAGTTGAGTAAGTGAGCTGTTTCTATACTGTGAAGCCGTCGTGCCGTTCAGCGGCAGAAAAGCCAATTACAATATTGATTCAATCGAGGAAAGTGGGTTAGAGGAAGGGGTGACGGAAGTTATTATTGTGAGGCGGGCGAAAAGGACTATTTTATTTTTATGCAAATGTTTGACTTCTGTCAAGCTTTATGCCGTCGACGGCATTCAATAAATTCTTTCGATAAGATGTCGAGCCATTCACCCTTCGAGTCGACGACGCGATACAAATACGTAATATTTTTATTTCTAGACGCTCTTCTGTATTTCTTTTGGTGTGATATTCATAATTCTCTTTAATAAAATGACCTAAATGGTCTTGTAAATTAGCTACACGTTATTATTGCGACCCATAAACGCTTTGACTATCGTCTGCCTGTCTCATGAATAAATGGCTTAATTAAGGTCAACAAACAATGGGTATCAGACTCAACATCTAGTTCACCGTACCAGGAGTCCATAATATTCCAGCGTAAAACAACATTGTTACATTTGATGCGGTGCATGCTCCGACCTCCAACACAGAGAATTAGGTGCAGCACTCATTAGGTACAGAGGAGCGAGCTGGCAGCTGCGGTGCGGCTGCCGCTCGACTAATTATGTTGGACAACCTGCACCCCGTGCACTTCGTCTTTCATGCCCTGTCCTGCCCTAGTCATTGGTTTTTGGTTGAAAGCACTTCGAACATTACCCGCTTTACAATTTAAAAAAAGATTAACACTTCCTCCTGCCAGAATGAAAGCTCTAGCAGCATATTCTTCTGGATCTCATAAATATTGTCCCCATTCACAAACTAAATAATTATTTGACGACTCTGGAGCCGGCCCTTAAGCTTATATCTCAATATCAGTGAATCCATCACGTTCACCTCAAGAAAATAACTAATTACAATAATTATGTCAACTAGCAGATACTTATAACGTTTATTTTACATAAAGTAGATCACAAACATCAATGCATGCCTCGCAAAGTCGCGTCGTCGTCGTTACGAGTTTTTATACTATTTCGCATTTCAAATAAATCCGCACATAGGTCGCGTACGCACACCGCACACCGCGCGCCGCGCTCTAAACCATACCCGGTGGCACCTACTTACATTAAGTGGCCTATTTCGTTACGGCCTGAGTGGCGCATATAAATGTTAAAGTTATAACGTCTGCGTGCCGTAAGTGCCGCATTAATCTGGAAACGGCTGTTCAACAATATAAACAGAGAAGTATTGGGTCATAGATACACTTGCTAGGTTGAAGAGATGGGTGCGCTTAGAAAAGGCTTTTTGGCGCTAAAAGGTTCAATAGACTTAACTTGGACTAAATTTGAACAGTCAATCAAGACAACATTATGGTAAATAGTTCCAGCTGGCCTACTCCGAAATACGAACCTAACGTTTCGGCTGACGGATTGTCGTGATTTGACATTTCTTCTTTCGTTTTTCTCTACGATTTGACATTGTTTTGATCGTAAATCGAATCCGTACTTCGGACGATCCGTCAGCGACGTATTTCGGAGTAACCTCCCTGTTCTATTGTTATCATAACCAAAAATTGATAAAATTAATTACACACCCCCTATATAATAATTCCATAATAGTTACCGATGGTAGAATTTTAAAATTATACGAATTTGGTTATTACAACCTCTAAAATTTAGGTTTAAGGAATTTTTATTTCTCATAAGAACTTACAGCTCACTTATAATGAGATACAAACATTTATCATAGTTATATATACATTATTGTGCCTCCATAGTGTTTGCTGGGTTAGTACTATGCTACAATCAAAGTTTTAGTGTACATACGAATTTCTTTAGTTTATTTTTATACATCTTAATGTTATCGCATTCTTTTATGTCGTTAGGTAAGTTATTGTACAGCTGTGCTCCCTCAAACAATATGGTTCTCTTTCCATAATTAGTACGCGCGTTAGTAATTTCAAGTTTGTGCTGCAGACTTTCTAGACACTTGCCTGTGGACTCCATTGCTCTGCGAACAGACTCCAGGGGCAAACTTCGGATGGGCTTCCATCGCCATAGCCAGTAACAAGTTTGTATTCATTAGCTCTATTTTTATATTTCATAAATATGTAAGGGCATGTTTCAGAATCATTGGATAACGTTTCTTGTAAAACCTGTGTTGAACCCTCTACATTAAAAAAAAATGAAATACGAGTGTAGTAGAGTGAATGAACCAAAAGGTCCTTTCAGTTTCATATTTTGCAAAATATAGAGCCGACCTATTCCATTTCTATAATCTATTCAATGAACTACAAGCCATAGCGAGTACTATCTACTCGACGATAGCAAAATAAACCATTTTAAATGCTATTACCACTTGATAAAGTTTAACGTCTAAACTTTACTGTTCTAATTCAGAGCTACATTCACGAGACCAATTAATAGTTTCGACATTCAGAATAACAATTAGTCAGCTGAGACACCATTACGAACAACGAGAATCCAAGTGCTAACATTAAAGGAACGAACCAAGATCGATCATTATACCGAATGGTGCGCTGTCGCCAAGGGAGACGGACCACTTAACTGGGAATTAACTTTACCCTAATAGCTACGTCCAGAAGTGTCACATGCCGCGCGAGGAAAATTTTCCTCGCGGTGTTTGACTTGCCTCACGTGAGGCAAATGCGCGCCCTGCCTCACCTGAGCACTCACATTTGCGTCGCCTAGTTTGGCAGTCGTGAGACAGAACGATGTCAAACGTGTCAAACTGATTGATCGGGTATACCTTTCCCTGTCTAGAGTGTCAGTTGCCTCGCCATTTGCCTCGCGCGGCATGCGACTGAGGCAAACGTCGTGCTTCGCGAGGCATGTGGGTGAGCAGCCTCGCGCGGCATGTGACACTTCTGGACGTAGCTAATGAAGAAGCATTTGTCATAACTGCGGCCGAAGCGAAGGAGGGGGATGATGAAATTACCGAAACTCAGTTAATGTTTACTATGGCTTAGATAAATATAGCACCGGCTGTTGCTGCAGGCTGCGAGCAGCCTGTGGCGGTTTCAGGACTAAATATCATCAAAACGAAGAATTTGGGCGCATTGGACAAAACCAAAGTTATAAACATACAGAAAATCTAAAACAGATTTTATTGTAAACCGCGATAAAAGATAGCTACAGGCTTATGCTAAGTATAACTACTTATAAATTAGTCGTTCCGTCGATGTCGATACAAATGTAAACAATATGATGCGCAGGTGCGCGGGCGCAGACCACTGCTCAGCGTCGATTAATTCATGCCGTGTTGCTAGTCCTAGGTGAACTACTCCACCGAGCCAACTAGGAGCCTGTCAAATGTGACATCAGCGTCACCCGCACAAAAAGGCGGTGGCGGTGTGCGGGCGGGAAGCCGCAAGCGATGGCGGGTGTGCGGGCGGGAAGCCGCAAGCGATGGCAGGTGTGCGGGCGGGAAGCCGCAAGCGATGGCGGGTAATTCAATACAATTCCGAATTTCAATACTGACGACATTAATCGTTGGTATGGAAATGTAGCCTTGTATAGTAGAGATGAGCTTACTTACTTATTGGACCTGGTGCATAATTAAATAGCCATTAATCATAAAAAAATAAGGATTTCGGTGTAATTCCAGGCATTACGATAACTTTTTTGGGTTTTCTATATAATGATAAGTAAATTATGTATAATAACGTACATTCTGCAAGCTTATTAAGTATGCAGTTCAACATTGATGCTTATTTATTATGGATGTTACCTACCAGGTTGGCCACTGATCATACGATGAAATGAATGCTAGTTATATCAGGCGTTGTAATCATGAATTTATGACTAAATAGCTACGTCCAGAAGTGTCACATGCCGCGCGAGGAAAATTTTCCTCGCGGTGTTTGACTTGCCTCACGTGAGGCAAATGCGCGCCCTGCCTCACCTGAGCACTCACATTTGCGTCGCCTAGTTTGGCAGTCGTGAGACAGAACGATGTCAAACGTGTCAAACTGATTGATCGGGTATACCTTTCCCTGTCTAGAGTGTCAGTTGCCTCGCCATTTGCCTCGCGCGGCATGCGACTGAGGCAAACGTCGTGCTTCGCGAGGCATGTGGGTGAGCAGCCTCGCGCGGCATGTGACACTTCTGGACGTAGCTATTTAGAATGTTAGGATATAGCTCATCAGTACCTATGGAACCGTGTAATTTGTAACTAAGCCAATCGATCAGTAACTCGTCTGAAACCCCCGAGCCCATCTCTAATCATGAATAAGTAAACAGGCACGTTTTAGGACAAACTCTGTTACTGGCGAGGTTAAAAACTGTTTACGTATTTATGAGGTCGAATGTACCTGCGAGCGGCGAGCAGACTCCGACACTGTGGACTGTTCTTGTGCTTACACGCCATAAAATTATGTTATTTCTTGCGTCTTCTTGCGCACCTTGGGGATTGGATTACTATGTTCATAATACTCCACAATGTGGTGGTGTATGGCCACTCAAGCCTCTGACTACTCCCGAATGGGGATAAAATTCGTGACGTAAATTTTTTTTTTTTTTTTTTATGTTCATAATATTGGATCTGGTTAATTTACTACAAAATCAACTGTTATAGTAATTTAGTTTGTGAAAGAAGGGCCTTGGAGTTCTTGGAACTTGGGCTTGATAGTCTCTTAGTGGTTATTGATTATTTGGATCCCGATATTGAGACTGGGCACTAGTAGTAGCGACGACAGAATTCAACTAAATTTTGAATACCTAATTATAGGTTCAAAATAAAAACTGGTGTTATCAATATTTTTTTAGGTAATGTCGTCTGGCCGTGGGCCGTGTCTGACTCATGAGTATGGCTCACAAGCAAAATATCACGAACATAAGATAAGCTGCTGACACATTTTGTTTATATTCAATCCTTAGTTTATTATGAGTAATAAGGTCACGTGTGGAAGTCTGCTTTTGGTGTACGGAAATATTATATTCAATTATGACATCATTTACTTTACAATTTTACTGGTAACAGCTTGCACCGCAGTATCTACGACAAATATTATGACTTTGTTTCCCGTCCGCAACACTCTAAACAATTTCCAATAACGTTTATTACGCGGAATGTAATAAAACCAAGTTCTGTGCTATAACTACAGCGTTCGTAATCTAAGCAACAAATCGCCCAACTGACCCTAGGATTAGTCAGATAGTAAGGAGCATGTATCTCGTAACTATCGTTGCTAGCTCTATTAAGATGTTTGGGACTGGGCGGTAGCTAACGGCGAAAATCTAGATTAGAGGATTTAGAAATAAGCTCATGTTTGTGAGTGAGATCCAAGCTCTCATAAAAGGTCACTCATTCGTTAAAGTTATCTGTCTGTCTTTCAGAAATAATCAAATGTCATTAGCTACGTCCAGAAGTGTCACATGCCGCGCGAGGCTGCTCACCCACATGCCTCGCGAAGCACGACGTTTGCCTCAGTCGCATGCCGCGCGAGGCAAATGGCGAGGCAACTGACACTCTAGACAGGGAAAGGTATACCCGATCAATCAGTTTGACACGTTTGACATCGTTCTGTCTCACGACTGCCAAACTAGGCGACGCAAATGTGAGTGCTCAGGTGAGGCAGGGCGCGCATTTGCCTCACGTGAGGCAAGTCGAACACCGCGAGGAAAATTTTCCTCGCGCGGCATGTGACACTTCTGGACGTAGCTATTGACTTTTACACAAGAAACTAATGGGTTTAGGTGTGAATAGATCAAGAAGTCTCATTTTCTTAATTTTAAGGGGTAAAATTCCAACCGCAGATACCACTGGGATAGGGTTTGCTCATCAGCGCACCTCTAAACAAATATATTAGAGGCGAGGTTACCTCTGGCCGCTCCTTGCTTGAAATAGGAGGGATTTATCGCGCGCCGCCTCGGCTCAAATTGAGTTGGTCACCACACTCAGTGGCTGCGGATTTCATGCTTCAGTAACACGTTAATTGAATGGTACCACTCGGCGCCGCGCCACCGGCCCCACCGGCTCCACCGGCCCTGGACCCGCGCTAACTCGCTCGTTACCCTCGATGACTGTTACACCCGCATGCCTACACATCTCATTACTGTTCCTAATACCCGACAGCGCTCAGGTAGCCTTTTCATTAAGAAATGAAATCTAAAGGTAGCCTAGATCGTAACCCCTTTCAATAGCTGGAATTGGTTAGAATCCGACATTATTAAAGATTCTTTGAGAGTGGAATAAGAAAAATGTCTAGTCTAGATAGGTAATATAGGTATATATCAATTGATTCAATTCTGGTCCAGTGCCCCAAAAAATGTTCGTAGTACACTCATAACGGCAAAGGGTATTCATTTAAATAGCATGCAAAGCTAAATCAAATTATCGCAACGTCTACGACGTAGACATTATTACTAAAAGACAAATACGAATCAAAATACAATCAATATAGGCACTTACATAATATATCAAGGATAGTCAGCGAGTAAAAGATCAAGACAAACATTATATCATGCCTACCTAGAAGAGGTGACTTGAACTTGATGGCAACCAACATCACAATAGTATAAGTATCTTTATTATCTAATTTCAAATCCGGGAGTAGATTATATCAGGTACTGAAAGCTTCTACTTTAATGTAGAGACTTCTAGTATCTACTTGTGGATACATACCTCTATTTTGATGTACTTACGTAAGATATAGAGCGCTTAGAACTATTAATAATTAGTTTGTATTCCACTTATAATTTGTTGTGTCATCAAATGAATACTACTTAACTAATACTTACAATGGTTCTTCAGTATTCGTTTTAGTTCGAGTACATCGTCCTTCGTCCGCGTGACATTGTTAGCATTCCAAATATTTCCACAGCGCAAATGAAAATCCTATAAAATGTTTACAGTACAACAGCGAATGCTACAACTAAGATAATGGCCGCAAACAGTAGCTCAGCAGTCCGCTCGCTCCAGCGGCATGTGAGAGTCAGACAGCGCGGCGACACTATCTGTAACTGTTATTTGAACTCGCCGCCCCACACTGTCAGCATATTCACATTCCAGACTACTAAATACTCCTCCTAAGCTAACGTGTTTCGCCGAGACAAAGTTAATATAAAAACCAAAAAAGGCAATAACGGTTGAATGTGCTGCTGAAACTAGCAATTGAACTAAAATATGTTTTCACATTTCTTGCTACTGTACATAATCCGAAACAAGCTTGTATCATCAACTCGTTATTACTCGAGAGTACAGTTTTTGTATAGGTCATAGATTTAAGATTGGTTGAGCGAATGGTACAGGTAATGAGCGTTGGTGTTGATGTAAACTAAGTTATATGTTTATATCGAAGTGTCGCGCCGGCTCTACATTCCTATTAAGATGAGGGTTCGAAATTTGGTTGATTTTCTATTCTACTTTTTCTTTAAGTAAGTATGTGGACTAGGAATCTTATATTTAGATGTATGATTTTTGACTATATTATCTTGAGTATCTTTAAATCCAAATCACGATTTGACGAAATTTTCTCGATAAAAAAAAATTATGAAATGAGCTCTAATTATTTACAATTTTCCTTGCTACCACGATGTTTTTACGATTTAGATCACGAAATTATTTCTAAAACATAGCAAATAATGATATCTAAACTACCCTTCAACCATATTTTAATTCATGAAGTAATTTTTTTTTAATTCAAGAAAATGTGGTTTGGCGCTTACGTTGTTTATTTCCGAGCGCGCGCACAATATCGCCATCTCACATTTTAAGTACTTGAACTAACCATGTCTCTCTCTAACTTTGTATTGTCAGTGTCCGCTCGGACTTGTTCGACGTCGGACCTGTGAAGGATTTTTTAAAAAATATTACGAAAAAATATTACGGTCGTGCCACATTACAGGTACAGTACAGTATTTACAGTCCGCCGACGCCTATGATAAATAAATAAATATCCTTGGAAATTCTTTTACACATGACTACCTGATCCCAAACTAAGCAGAGCTTGTACTATGGAAACCAGATAACTGATATTACTACATATACTACTTTTTGTTTGTAAATACAAACGAAATATACACTTAATTACACCTAGACTCGGGACATGCGGACATGTTCATGCACACAACTGCATGTCCTGGGCAGGAATCGAACCTATGACCTGCACTGCAGCGTGATTTTCGTTTGCTTTTCCTTGTCTTGTGTAATTTCTTTTCATCTCTTGTCATTTTGTGTCATCTCTTGTCATTTTGTGTCATCTCTTGTCATTTCATAGTTATTCGTGTCATTTCTGTAAAAACTCCCTATTTCGCTTACTGTTATATACTTGCAGCATGGTCTTGGGCCGACAGTGGGAATACATTGCTTGTCAAAACAATGGAGTCGCTTTATTGCGTTTGTTGTAGGTATGGATGGGCAAGTAATAAATATATCATACATCAATAAATTATCGTAAAAAATAACATTACAGATATGGATAGGAAAATGTTTGTCCGTCCTATTCAATCTATTATATTATAAACGAAAGTAACTCTGTCTGTTACCTTTTCACGGCTTAACCGCTGAACCAATGTTGATGAATTTTGGTATGGAGATAGACTGGGTCTTGGCGGAGAACATAGGCTACTTTTTAGGGTTCCAAAGGGTGCTAACGGGACCCTATTACTAGGCCTACGCTGTCCGTCTGTCTGTCTGTCCGTCTGTCAGCGCGGGCTGTATCTCACGAACCGTAACAGGTAGAGAGTTGAAATTTTCACTGAATGTGTATTTCTGTTGCCGGTGCAGAACAAATACTAAAAATATAATAACATTTAAAAATAAATATCAAGTCTCAAACTTGATATTTTTGATGTGTTTATTCTACGGTGGTACGGAACCCTTTATGTGCGAGTCCGACGCCTTCAGATCTTAATGTTTTCTTGAAATAAATATAGTGTATTTTAAGTAATTAACTGGCCAACCCTCAGGTCCTACCTACCATGTTAGGATCTTTTTCGTTCTAGCGGGTGTAAACCGTGATTTAACGAGTTAATGTGATAATTTTTGTATTTAAATTATTCAATTCAATGTATTTGTTTCAGACATAGTCCAATATTGATTATTAAAATTATTATAATTTCACAATAAATATAAAACAATAAATAAAAGTAAAATTAAATTTAAAAAAATATATATATTTATTTTTATTTTTCATGTTTTATCATTAAAATACAATATAATATAACATAAATTAAAATAAAATACAATAAAATAAAAACCTACCCCTCATTATACAAATACCGTCCGCGTGGGATACTGGCTGCATGTCCTCCCTGTATTCAAGCTGTTCCTGTTGTCAAGCGAATTTTTTGAGCAAGGAAAGAGCCAGCCCTCTTGTCACCTGTGGCGGTAACCAGTCTAAGGGTGATTTTGATAGATAAAAAAATAAAGATAAAAAGATAAACAAAAAATAAATGCATGGTTAAATCAATAAAATTAATAAAAACTGAAAATTAAATTAAAAAATAAATTAAATATGGTAAAAAAAAATATTATGACACCGCTGATGACTTCATGATCGGCATCGAAGTTAAGTACCAAAGTATTCCTTTGCCTACGAAACATGAAAAAGATACTCATATCCGGCAGTCAGTCACTGACACAGAGTATGTACATTTTTACCCGACTACGGTGGGCGGAGGGTTATGATTTTGACCGATATGTATGTATGTTCATCTGCTCCCGTATAACGTCCAAACTATTTTTATATCATAATAATTTGACTAATGAGATATCGTTGGACGCGTCTGGATCGTCCGCTGATTATAGGCTATTATACGATCGAAATATTGTTATACGTATCTATCAGCATATTGTAGGTATCGTTTGTCTTCTTTTGACTTACTTTGTCTTCAGCAATAAAAACAACATAGAAATTAAATTATTATTTTTCAAATACACTCGACATAAAAATCCCATATAAAACGAAAAAAATATATTTGAATATTTTCATCCATTTCATCTATTTTAAAAGGTGCACTGGGACATATTATTTTAATTGTACGAATTAAACAATATTGTTCCTTCAAAAAATAACTATACTATAGTCTACTCCATAGCTGTTCTGTCCTAGCTAAGCGAGAGGGATATATCCTTCGGCAGCTCACGCGACGCTAGCCACACCCCGAAACTAAAATTCATTTTTTCCTTGTATCGTCTTAACATCTATTATCGAGCACCCATTATTTGATTAAAGTAATCCATAGTTTGTTTATATTCCACAGTATGAAAAGCATTTACCCCAATGCTTATGTTTTTGGAAACATGCGAAACAAGCTAAATAATGTTTATTATTAAGAAGGTAATGTTTCCCATGATATTCCTTGTACACCTTTTCTTTCGTTGTTTTCAGTTTACACAAAAAATACTTGTAGCTGCTTATAAATTGAATAAAATAGACTGCATCCTGAAAAATATTAACATAAGTTTGTATGTTTGTAGACCGTGGGCTCGCCACTTGCGTCCACCGCGCGTGATGGATGAAGCTCGCGGCCCGCGTCGCCCGCGCCGCCCGCCGACCGCTGACCGCCGACTCCGGCGCGGCGGGCGCGGGCTAACGATGCCCGCTGGAGACGTAACGCCAGAGTAATTAATGCTGCGCACATGTGACGCTACGGGAGCCGGCATACTGGGCTACCTCGCAATAGGCAATAGATGGACATGCTAAAAATCGATATGTAGAGATCATTTTGCTGCTCGTCTCCTGCTGCTTCGCGCGTCATGTGTGTGTTGTGGACACACGTAAACAATAAAGTTATGCATACTTTATTGGTAATTTCCCAAATCCGTTTTCTACTCTGTGAACCATATCAACATGAACAAGCTAACAATGTTCAACAAAGAGGTATTCCATTATAATTAACATTGTACGTGTGATGGGTGAGCGGAGAGCTGGCAAACTGGGTTACACTAAATAATCAATAGCCTGTACAGAGCTCAAAGCTTCCAATTCAGCAGTAACCGACCATCGGAGTGATTAAAACGATTAACTATGTAAGTGGCGTGCTAACAGCCGCGTGATAACCTGTATGATACTGAATTACTAATATTGTCTTTGATAACAGCGATAGTGAGTTCCCCCGATGTATCCTCCGTAAGAGCAAAGAAAATCAATTCTGATTTAATCCCAATTATAATAACTAATATAGGAACCTACTGTATGTGTCTGTTTCTGGAATTGAGGGCAGAAGACTTCTTAACAGCTATATTGATGTAGTCGCCTTAACTTCATAAATTGTAGACACATTCCAATCGAACCTATTTAACATGCAATGTTGCGTGACATTTGTGTTAAACCAAAAATGCTATAAGTACAGTCGTACAGTCGTAGTGCTGTTTACCGAAAGAACTACACCAGTGAGGACCATCTGTAGCACATTATCAAAATGTAACGTAGAACGGCCGTTTGGCAGCCACAGCGCGCCCGCGCCGCGCCCGTCAACACAGTAGCCACACATCGCGCCCAGCCAACGACACCTGCGACATCATGCAGTTTCTATAAAGATTAGTGAAAGCTCCGAGCTAGTGGTCCGATGCTATTAATTGAAGTGGCGGGAATTCGGTGGAAATTGTAGTATGGTGTACATGGGTAAACAAAGGCACGTAGATATGCAGCAGCTTTCAAGATAAACAATTGCATGGTATTGCAACCCTTGTCACTGCGTGAGCTCACCAAGGAGGACCGTAGAGGTATCCAATGCCGCGAAACTGAGATAAAATATAATAGCGGAAATTTTTATAAAAATAAAATTTTAATTGCAGTAATTATGGCATGCTTGGAATGTTATACTAGCCACTTCACTTGCCTCCACTCTTTCTATTAAATATTAAGTTACTTATCAGATCCATAATAATAATACAGGCGTTAAATTGCCCCAACTTTATAATAAGTCACAGAGAACCACTGGCCGCGCGCCAAATTATCAAATAGGGAGCAAATCTCTCCACATCTACAATCATGAGCACTAGGATTGTCGGGTTTGTTTCAGTTATTATAGTTAAATCAGAATAATACCTTTGCAATAGTATTGATAACATTGTCTGGTTTTTCCTGATATTGGAGTGAAGCCCGAGACAAATTGTTATTCCAAATCCGATACGTATCCGTAATCCCACTATCAATCAATCACCAGAATCTTCTCGACAATACTGTAAGTGAAGATCGAAATGAAAAAGCTCTATTGTAATCGTTACATAAAGTTTTATAGAGCGCAGACAGCCACTCCGAGCTCCCTCTACCATCACTGTCAGCCTTCTCGGCGAGTCGAACACGCGATCTTTCGTTACCCACTACACTAGTTTAATTGCAAAATTGAATCGTAATCTGCTTCCGAGAACTAGTGGCATGTGATCGAAGTGTCTGTACTCTGCACCAGCGTGCCGCGTGACGTGCCACGGCAGCCTGCGGACACGCTACTGACGCTTTGCCATGCAAACTGAACTGTATTTTGCCACAAAATAGAGTATGATGAGAGGGCATGATGAAACTGCTTGGGAACAAAGAGTTAATAAAAAGGATTATTCACATGGTATGCTCTCTAAGCTTACATTTTTCCATTTTTAGGGTTCCGTACCAAGGAAAAAACGGAATCCTTATAAGATCACTTTGTTGTCCGTCAGTCTGTCTGTCTGTCAAGAGGTGCACAGCCCAAACAGCTGGTATTAAAAACATCAAATCATAACAGTACCTTTTATAGCGTAGAAGAAGAGCAAAGGAAGGATTTTGGAAAAACTCCTATGGGGGCCCAATAAGGGATGGAAATTTGAATGGGGGTTCCATATTTCTGCTGTTAGAAACATGAAAATTGGTATTTAGGCTATTTATTACAAATAAAAATATTAATTTCAGCGTTTTTGAAAATTCCACCCCTAAGGCGGTAAAAGAAGGGATGAAGGTTTGTATAGGGTCCCATTTTTCTGAAACTAGAGACATGTAATTTAGGCTACTGATTACAAAATAAAATAATAAATATTATTCTCAGCATTTTTGAAAAATCAACTCCACATAAGTTTGTACGGAACCATCAGAGCGCGAGTTCGACTAGCATTTGTCCGGTTTTTTATATTAATAAAATAATCCTAAAATAATCTGTCAGTTGCGTACGTACAGATTTGTGCTTGTTAGCTGTTATCATCCGTTGATATCAATCGTACTATTCGGGAAACAAAATCGAGCAGTTTTGTAGGAACAACTCCTACAGGTTTTAGCTTTAAGCTTAAGACACAATTTCTATAAACGCTTGTATGATGCCGGTGTGTACGGCGCGGTGGTGCCGAGAACGGCTCCTAATTGCTTCCATTCGGCTTATTGCTTCGCCGCCGCGGATCTCGCTGCCGAGTAGCATACATCAACTCGATTCCCCACCGCGCGCAGCTGTAGACCGACGAGAAATACAGCTCTGTCGTTTTGTTATATTGATTCTTTATACCTCATGTGATCGAAGGAAAAACACTCCATTCTAAGGAATACCTATACTCTAGGAATTTGATAACCCAAGAGTTTTTTGTAACTATGTAGGCACAATAACTACCAGACACTCAAACAACAACAACACAACAAAACAGTCAAATTGGTACCAGCCTTTCAAATTGAATCAATTTATATTTATTTCGTTTGACTAAGCCACATTTTTCTTAACTAAGTACAATACATAAGTAGGTAAATATGTACTACCGCGTGCCTCTGACAAGTTGGACTAAATTAAAATATGATACAAGCCCACAGCTCTGCTCCCACTGCACCCAGCTTCATAGAATTCTATTTTGGATTTCCTGAAAAGTTAATATACTACACGTAAAATAAGATAAGTACCTACACAGTAATATTAGAAAGATTTATATTTATTTATAGCGTATAGGAATTAGGTATGTATGGCGTAGGTATTAAGTTAGTTCATTGGTGATCTCATCGAGAAGGTTGATGAATCAATTGTTGATTTCGATCTTGTTGTCAATGTTCCTGCGGTTGTCTACAGTTGTGACGGAATTTTAAATTACACTGTGACAAAACAAGCCTCGGACGGCGTTGTGTTGAAAGGTGTCAATCGCTTGCCAAGATCGTGAATTAAGCTGAGGACAGTTTCTCAAAAGGTTTAAGGACATCAGTTAACTGTGCTAAATGTTTTTAAGCCCCAGGGATCTGCTGGCCTACTCCGAAATACGAACCTAACGTTTCGGCTGACGGATTGTCGTGGATTTGACATTTCTTCTTTCGTTTTTCTCTACGATTTGACATTGTTTTGATCGTAAATCAAATCCGTACTACGGACGATCCGTCAGCGACGTATTTCGGAGTAACCCCCCAGTTTGCCTTCTGCTCGGATCTCTCGTGGGGGGCCGGATGCGAGAACAATGCCTGTAGTTAACACACGACACATTCAAATTGAATTACCGCTCAAAAGTACCGCGAACCAGTACTTTATAACGTTTAGACGCCGCGTCACCGCTCACCGCTCGATGTAGGCCGCCTCTGCTGTTGAAATATATAAAGCAGTCACGTATCGCGTGAGCTGGAGGCGATAATCGCTTCGGCATTAACTCACTACGTTTAGCCAGCGGGAGGTCGCGCGTGGAACAAGCATGTGAGTTGGCAATCGGAACGAATTTTATATTCCCTCGTACCTATGCCTTCCAGAGTTAATGCTTTCTGGAGTTTAGAGAGGTGGAGAAAAGCGACCAACATCTTAAACATTACAAAATTAAAGGCTCCAGCTTTTACTTTTTCATGAGATATAATGAAAAAGTAAAAGCTCTTTTTTCGTAACTTACATAGACTATAGATAGACACTCAACGTACTCTACTATTGGGCGCATGACATCAGGTTTGTTTTTAGTCTCGTGATTTTTGTAAATGACATCACTTGTAAGTTTCGCAATATTGTCGCCGCATAACGCAACCGTATCCCTACTTGGCATCAGAAGTGGGGCAGCGTGTCTGTGGCAGCTTTGTTTGTAGGCGTCAAACGAGCGTGTGAACTGCGAGGCGGCGGCGGCGCGGCGAGGCCTCAATGAGGCGTTGATGACGTTTAGCGTTCTAGTGTGTGTTAAATCGCGTGCCGCCGCTACCGGCGCGGCGCCCGTCGGGACCACGAGGGGACACTGATTGCGAGGCGCTTTGACGGCCTCGGCCCGGTGCCGCCTCCGCCGCCGGTGCGGGAGCGAACTGCGTGGGCGTGTGGGACTGATGCATCGCTTCCTAATGGAGCGTGATTATGCCGTTGTGTTTATCTTTGTGCAGACTCTCCAACACAGAGCTGGAGCATCTAATAATATCACCACGTTCTTTACGCTGCGATATCAGTGGTTTCTGCTCAGAAAGATTACAAACTGACCACCAATGAAACAAAATTTTACGTCAATTTACCTGTTCAAAAATTATTTCGTGTAAGTTATGGTTCAACTAGTATCACAAAAAGTCAGTAACTTGTCGGCGGTAAATATGTTAGTCATGCATCACAAATTATACCTCGACAAGTATTTTGCATCTTCATTCATATTTCTTAACTAGCTGTGCCCGCGACTCCGTCCGCGTCCAGTCGGTGAAGCCCTTAAATATAATTTTGTCTATCGTCTAATCTGCATTACGTCAGTCTGCATCAGTCTGAGTTCGTCTGTCCGTGGCTGTCTATCTGTACCAGTCTATACCAGTAAGGTGGTAGAGTCTGACCAGTAAGGTGGAGATCGGCATTCAAGTAGCTAATTTACCTTCGTTTCGTATGATGAGGGAGAGAGCCGGAAGCGCAACCCAACCACCTCCCCGTCCCCTCCCACTAACCCCACTCCCCTTCAGGTTGGAAACGTGCTACCGATGCCTTTGGTTGCAAGCATCTATAGGGTACGGTAACTGCTTAACAACAGGTGGGCCGTACGCTTGCCTGGCACCTTAGTTGTATAACAAAAGTTTGACTTTATTTGTTTGTGTGTATCAGTTTAGCTGTAAGTATCTGTCTGTCTGAATCGGTCTGTCTGTAATCTATCGGTAGGTGAGTATCTCTGTCTGTACCAGTCTATCTGTATCCATCTATCTTATATCTGTAGTTACTCACAGTATCACGACTGAGCGGTTGGACTCCAGAGCTCAATGTTTAAGTTTGTACTTGATACCCATGTTCCTTATTTAAAATGAGTAGGCGCACTTCGCAACATCGTGCTTAAAAAGTTAGAGTCCGGAGTTTATCGTCTAAGTCAATAGTCAAAGCGTTTATTTTGTTTAGGCCTAGGAGGGCACTTATAAGTAGTCATTTTACATGTTTTCCTTAAATTCTAGCGCCGAATCGGAAACGCGACCTCGCCTGAGAAGTTTCTACTTGATACCCACATTGCTAATTCAAAGTTAGCAGGTCCTCCAGATTTATGTTTTAAGCAGGCAGTTACCCAGCAGCATCATTCCTGAGGGGTTGGAGTTCAGAGTTCAATGTCTATGTTTCTATTACTACTTAATTCAAAATCAGCAGGTCCTCTAGACTTACTTCTTAGGTAGGTAGCTTCCCTACGGCATTAGTACTGTGGAGATGAATTCCAGAGTTAACGTCTAAGATTCCGCGTGATACAAAGACCCGCTTAATGTTTTTTATACGTAATTACGAATAAAAAAACTAAATTTCTTGAAGCAAGGAAGATATAAAATTTTGACATGTGGTGCAAGGCAGGTATTGTCTGATTTTAAGTATAGCGACATCTAGTTAAGAAAAACTAAACTTAAGATTGTAGAACGCAGCAATAAAATATTTATTATTATTATTAAAATTAAGATTATCTATTCCAAATAGTGACGGATCACACACAACGTAGGGCTCCGTAGGGCTCCGCTCTAAATAGACGTATTTCAATAACTAAAACTTATTTTTTGCTAGAATTTCTGTGTGGTCATAAAAAATTACAAACTAATATTTTAGAAAAAAAATATCCTAGATGTTAAGTTGGACTATTAGTCATATCCATGCCAAATTTCATTGAAATCAATCCTTTGGATTCGAAGTTGTGCGTGTTCGAATATTTAGGTAGTTTTTGAATGTTTTGTGGCAACCCTAATCTTTACCGAAAAAAAAAATATCCTAGATGTTAAGTTAGACTATTAGTCATGTCCATGCTAAATTTCATTGAAATCCATCCGGTGGATTCGAAGTTGTGCTCTTTCGAAAATCTGAGCAAACATACAAACATACAAACATACCCACAGACAAAAATTCTAAAAATGATAAAAATGAATTCTGCTGGTCAATCTAAGTCCCCCCCACTATTTTTTTTCCAAATATTTCGAATGTACAGACGCGACCAATTTTACATTCTTATTATATGTATAGATCATGAATGGACAAATAGAATACGAATAGTGCAATAGTTTGTGCTAACATTGCAGCGCTAACATTAGCGCAAACAATTTTATTCATAGTGTGGTTCTAAAAATGTTGTCTGGTGTCGGTCCATGGGGGTCGTTGTCGGTCGATACGCAAACGTTTCAAGTGCGGTGTCGAGAACGATGGATCTATATAATGATGGATCCATAGCTCACAAAGTGGCGACGATATCGCACGCTATAGGCTCATCCGAGTGCAGGGCTGACAAAATAAGCAATGCAGTGAAACTGAAATAGAAATTTCACAATTATTGTTTTCAAACAATAAATGTGAATTTTCTTGCGTCGATCGTATTATTAATGTATAAGCAACGATGAAGTGCCTAAGTATGTGAAAGAGATCATGTTACGGCATGATTTCTATGATCAGAAACTCGTTCTGTACCTGTCCCGATTTTAATGTTTTTCCCCGTTTGTTAAATGTGTGCAGAATAAAGGGTCTGCAGCGTCTGCAGGGAGTCGTTATCGCTGAACTTGTTGTTATTTAAAACGAAAATCTATCAAGCAAGTTACACTGCTCGGCTCGTCGGCCAGCGGCCACCCCTGCGAAGTGGACCGCGTCCATCGGTCGGTCGCTTATCGCACTATCCCGTAGTTAGGCAGAGCGTTGAGAGCGTGCGGCGGCGGCCACTTTATTAGCGTTTCACAGTCCAGTTTATCTGCGCCGCCGTCTCACTCCACCCGGCCGCTGCCGAGATAACGTGCTCCAATGCCGGTACCAAATTGACTGGTATATTTAAGTTATGGTAGGTATATGGAAAGCGATTTCCAATCAACCTATTCCTGCCGATTAATAACAATTGGGATGAGCTACATTGTCGCACGGGAGGCAGCGCCCGCGACGCGACGCGCCCCAGAGGAAATCACCGCGTCCCCTCATCTGCCGCTTCCGCGATGACGCGACATGAACATCATACCTACTAGCTACATAGCCACGTAGTGCATTATAGATGGATGGATAATAATAATAATAATAAGCCCGCAGGGCAGCTTGTGGCGACACCACGGACCCGAGTACCCCAGAGAGTGGGTCAGGGCCCCACCTCGGCGTGTCTTCGCCGGCCGAGTGGAAACCGACGGGGGCCCTCAGGACTCTCAGCTCTGGCTTGCCTTAGTTGGCTGTCCAGAGAGGGGTCGTTAGAGCTATAAGCTCCAGGGCTGGAAGTGTTAAAGGGCATAACGCCGCGAGTAACTTCGGAGAAAGCGCAGCGCACCTCTCTACACCCCTGAGCCGCCCCACCAGTGTTGCCCCTAGCCGTCTTTACGATGGCAATTTTAGGGGCCCACCTAGTGAGCGGCAAGTCACCACCTGCCAACGATAATTACTTTTACACTGATTATGGCAGGCGTCCGAACCCTTCCTATAGCCCAGTCCATCCAAACTTCATGCAATAGACCCATTTTCTCTTTTCACATTTTGCAATAGTTCCTGCATCTGTTGGGGTCTAGCTCCTGTAAGTGTCTCATCGCCTGCAGCGGTTGACCCCAGCAGGTGCCTCACATAACATCAAAGTTATCTCTAGGGGCCTCTACGTGTTGGACCCATGTCCCCACGCAAGCCTTCCAAAGGTCCGGGTTTAGCCCGAGTGGACAAAATAGAGAAACATAATAATAATATCCTGGGACATTTTTGTACACACGGTTACCTGATCCCAAACTAAGCAGAGCTTGTACTATGGAAACCAGATAACTGATATTACTACATATACTACTTTTTTATTTGTAAATACATACTTAATATACATATACACCCAGTCTCCGGACATACAGACATGTTCAAGCACACAAATGCATGTCCCGCGTAGGAATCGAACCTACGACCTGCAGCGTGAAAGGCGCCTCCGCACCAACCACGCTAACGGGCCCGCCCGGATGGGCGTACTGAACCCTGGATATATCTAATGAAACTCTGTTATGCCTGTCGTCGCGTTTGCTTGCACACAATAGCGTGTATTCTGCCCGACAGCCAAATCCGCCAATATAAGTAGATCTCATGTTATCCGAATATGAATGCATTGTTGCATGCAATGATGTCGATCTACATAAAAATAAACTACTTACGCTACAGTAGGAAATATCTATAAATAGTAGTTGTTCGTAACTCTTCGAATTCCTCTTTTATTGGATTCAAGTCCTCATATAAGTATAGTTGATGTGATCTAATATAAATCTGTGGTATAGTTATGCTTACGAACTTAAGGCAACTATGCCAATGTGGAATATCTTTGGCCAATATTGGCAATACTTACTTGTAAGCTGACATGGCAGCTCGCTCACCACCTCCCGGGTATTGTTCGAGACGAACTTGATACCACGCTATCGGTGTCGCCGGGCGCCGGCGCCGCCGGTCGCAGCGCAGCTCACGTCGATACAATGACACCAGCGCCAATACATCACTTCTGTATAACACGTCGTCCGTGAAGCGATCACTCCTGTCTCTTGGGGCTCGCACGTCAAATTTGCTCCAACTGTCATGGTTTGTAAAGGGTTTATTTGTAAAATGAAGCAAGTTATTCTAGGAGAACCATAGTGATCTGGCGGCGGCGACGGGACTCCGCAATCAAAGAGTTGTGCCACAAATGAGAACACTAAATCTATACGGATAATGGAGGTACGTATGTTGGGCCGGGTCCCGTGTGTGTGTGTGTGTGTGTGTGGTGCACGCGATGGTTCATGTTGAATCAGTGCGGTAATCCGGGCCAGCGGCGCGGCGAGTGGCGAGCGACGCACCGACCCGGCGCGCCTTCCATTCGCGGTGTCGCGTGTCGTGAGTCGTGACTAACACTCGATCGAAGGGCTTCACATGTGGACCTGGTGTAGCTACGAATACTTAAATGCATATTATCCTGAAATCGATTATAATGTTTAGGTCCATTGCGAGATAATTTACACTTAGGGCGAACGCAAATGCTACCTAGCAGCTAGGCTTTTTCTATGGCTATGACTTAGCCATAGAAATTGGCGAAGAAATTATACCAAACTATCGCACCGGTTTTATAGGTGGTACCGTGAGATGGGTAAAATATTATACTTGCGCAAAATATTCTTCTAAGAAAGTAGAGTTGATAATAAAGACCAACTAGTCAATAATTATTAATTGAGGAAAGTCTAGAAAAAAGAAAAAACGCACCACAAATCCTAATGTAACATAATCTGTTATTGTGGTTCGCACGCATCGCTGTATCGGTGTCACATGTTACTCGCGACACTAGGCAGGTTTCTTACATCGATAGGGGTGCTAAAGAAAACAACATTCATTTGACGAAGAAATGTAAACACTGCCAGCGTATATAATTAGCAGGGAACAATACATTATTATCCGTATGCTGTTGTAAGCTAAATATTGAACGTTTGCAATTATAAGCTTTATGATCTAGCTGCGGCGGCGTGCATACACTCGATAATATGGCATCGCGGTGGCGGCACTAGGCCGGAGCCGCGCCGCCGCCGCCGCCAGTCGGTACACGAGCCTGATTCACAAACATAGGAGCCGGGCATACCTACATCATCTATAATTTATAGACCCGCGAGTGTGACAGACATACTGCGGGACACGGGAGGAGGAGAGAGGCGAGCGGCGGGATCGTGCGGGCAGAGTGTGTATGTTTACTGCGGATGAGATCTCGGTCGTTACGGCATGGCACTGCGCTGCCGACAACCTTGACATTGCCTACACGATTTAGGATCTAAGGGTCGGGCGACTTTCTCGAGATTTTTGCACCGGATTCCAGACTTTTAATTGTTTTTATTATCTATTTCTTAAGTATAGGTATTTGCTTTTCAGATAACTTTTTATTAATATGGTAAAGTATGATCGGTGGTTAAAAAAGATACCTAGTCCTTAACATCTTATTCACTTTTGTTACTCCTTGCCATAAGCAGTACCAATCCATAGTATCCTGGCTAGCTCATATCACAGTCAGTCCGTGCGGCGCGGGCGCGGCGCGGCGCGGCGTCCGACGAACCCTCCTATTAATACATCGCCGATTGCAAGTTGTTGCGCGGCGCGACGCGGGACCACTCACTCTAGCGCAGCTCGGGTATCGCGCTTCCGTCACCGACCCCGATTTACTTCACAAGAACTTCGTGTATATTATGCTGACGTACTGTCTTATTAACTTTTTTAATTTATCAACGATCAGCTGGTTTTGTTTTTTAAGTAGAAAATCGCATGAATTGATTTCTCTTCCAAATTTTCAGTATTATCTGGACAAGTCTGACCAGATTGGCCTAAAGTTGTTTTTTTATTCATACCTAATACATAGTGTATCAAGCAGAACTTAGTTTGTTTTGGACCACACCATTAGCATTATTATTATTTCAAAGTGTTGTTCTGTTCCTACTCTATCTATTTTCAGTCTAGGGTCACTTCCGGGTTCCGGGACGATTAAGTGTTTCCCGAGACTAAACTCGCGTCATTGCTCAATATTCTATCGATGACTGCACTGGATGCTGGTTCAGAGAGATACATCTTTGTAGTGAATGTAAGCGACGGGATGAGTGCCAATAAAGATCCGGATATCGTGATACTACGTGACTATAAACTACTTTGTGGTATGATGTACACTTTAGCTAAACTAACATTTTAAAAGTGCAATAACAGATTAACGGCCGAATACTCGTACGCAACTTAAATTTGAGAGCTGCTTAACTTTGACGCGCCATACAAAAAAATACAGTTAACGACGTCTCAACCTGCTAAGTGGCACTTAAATATTTAAGTAGCCTTTGAGTATTCGGCCGTAGGTTCCATAACTGCTTTGCCAATAAAATTTATGTTTTTCAGATTCCAATTCGTTATTCTATGTTAGTCGAAGCGCGCGTGATGTGCGCTGTGGTTCACGTCTAGCGTTAATTGTACAATTGCTTCAATTAGTGTAGTTACGCGGCCGCGCTGGCTGCTTCGTGTCATGTAGTATTGATGGGTCTATGAACATTTTAAAACCCAATAACAATATCTTTCAAATGTACTTCAAATGATATACTTATTATCCATACAAGTCGTTCCCTCACTTCTGAGGATCGTGAGGTTTATGTCCATTATTTTAAAGGACAATTTTCCTTCACTGGCTTTTGTCATCCGCCACGTGCAAAAATCGCTTTGTGCTTATTCAGAGTGGTGACGACATTACGACAATAAATTTAAACACAACCCCTACTAGTCAATCACAATACTTTAAAATTGTCAAATCTGGTTTCCATCAAAATTGAAAAAAATAAATTTTCACACAAATGAAATGCGGAGGTAATCTAAATGTAACACTACATCCTTTATACCTAATCGTATACTGACCTCATCAACTGACCTGTAGGTACAAGGATGGCAAAATCGCTTCGGTGTCTGTGTATTTGGCGGTGCATTTGTAGGCGTAAAGTTAAAATGGTAGAAGTAAAAAAGCCATCCCGTGGCCTATACCTTTGAATATATTTTGATATTTTTTTATATACGAACTACTCACGTGATACTCAGTATGTGGTTTCAGTTATTGTCGTTATGTCGTCACCACTCTGTATATAGAAAATCAATATTTTAAAATACGAGTCCTTAAGTTCACTTCTTTAAATTCTAACTAACAACTTTCCAACCTTATAGAGAGGAGAACGTCTTACCAACCACCACGCCCCTCAATAAAAGCCGCCAAAGCACCGCATGTGCCGAGTAGGTACTGCCGAGCGAGTCCAACAATGTCGTCGTTATGGCTAATTGTGCCCAATTGCACACCCATGGGCCACGCCCGCGCCGCCATCGCGCCAGCTGCGTCCGTCAGGCCACGACAGTACTACTCCACCAAGCCAACTAGGAACACGGATGGAATGCGGCTTTCCCGCCCGCATACCGCCCGTACACCCGCCACCGCCTTTTAGTGCAGCTGACGTCACATTTGACAGGTTCCTAGTTGGCTTGGTGGAGTAGTAACTATATATATTTAGCGGTTACCCGAAACACATAAGTAACTTTTGCTACAAACAAAGCTGTCACGATCAAAATGGGTGATTGATATAACAATGTCATAATGATCTTTTTCAGTGATGCTGACTAAAACGTAGTGTTTAT
The DNA here is from genome assembly GCA_947859195.1 of Drymonia ruficornis. NCBI lineage: Eukaryota > Metazoa > Arthropoda > Insecta > Lepidoptera > Notodontidae > Drymonia > Drymonia ruficornis. The sequence continues at coordinate 186,190 of OX401910.1, read as the reverse complement.
AACTCTTTCGTTAAAATCGTAGCTTAGTTCTGAGGGCCTACTCTGTTTCCAACGAAAACGAAATTTCGGACGAAATTCGGTACTTTTCTCATTGATTCCGACATTTCTTACGAACGAAAATAGTTTGACGTCTTCGTCGTCGTCGAATCTAAACGTCAAACAATGTTCGTTCGTAAGAAATGTCGGACTCAATGAGAAAAGTAGTAGGAAATACGCGTATTTCGTCCGAAATTTCGTTTTCGTTTGTAAAAGAGTAGGCCCTCTGATCTTTTTCCAGCGCCTCGACTGTGAGTCCGTCAACCCGACGATCTCAATTGTTTAATGACCACGCAGTTTTATTTTCTTGTTTGGGGTCGTCAACACTTGTTTATCCTAGTTCATTTACTTGTGGAATGTTTCGCACATCAAATTTCGGCAGCAAATTTCTGTATTAAATTTTTTTAATTAAAAAAATATTAAAACCGTTTTAAAAATTATACCAAATTTAATAACTAGAAAATCTTATGTTCTTTCCTAACAAAACATTTCTTACCTTAATTCTTGGCTTATTTTCATATTTTGATGTACCTAGTAAATAACAGACAGTATATTTATACTTAAATTGCAAAATTTCAATCGAACTATTTTTTACAACATCTATAAAGTAGTACCTTCGAGCTAGGTAGTGCTTGTGCAAATAAAATCGTCGTGCGTTATCGTTGTATGCGAAATATCAGTGGTTGTTGTGCTAGTTGTAATATCATGAGTGCTGTGAGGCGCCGGCGCCGTCACGACGCGCGACGCGCACGACACGGCCACGACACACACGCCGCCGCCGCCGCCAGTGAACACATATGCAAATAACACTCAACAAATGCCGCTGAACTTGGAATCGCAATATTCTTGGGGTACAATATTTAAAACTATTTATTTAAGCAGGTAGCCATTGATATAGGATTGCTTTATGTTAAATCTAAAACGACAGTAATATTTTCTATCTTGAAATTGATATTTCTTTATTTTAAACACTAGCTTTTGCCCGCGACTTCGTCCGCGCAGAATTGAAATTAAAAAAAATCGGACCCCGGATCCCGTTTCCCGGACCCGGATTTTGTATCCCGGATCTCGTTACTCAGGTTCCGTTGCCCGGATCCTGGATCCCGTTTTCCGGATCCTGGATCCCGTTTTCCGGATCCCGAATCCCGTATACCGAATATCCCGGATCCCGTTCCCAGATTCCGTTAGCTAAATCCCGGATCCCGGATATCACGGATCCCGTATCTCGTATCCCATATCCCGGATCTCGTTTCCTGGATCCCGTATCCCGGAAATCGTTACCCGGATTCCGTATCCCTGATATCACGAATCTCATATCAAATATCCTGAATTTCGTATCCTGGATCTTGTTTCCCGGGTTCCGTATCCCAGATCTCGTTTCCCGGATCCCAGATTCCGTTTGCCGGATCCCGGTTCCCGTATCCCGGATATCACGGGTCCCGTATCCCATATCCCGGATTTCATACCCCAGATTTCCTTTCCCGGGTCCCGTATCCCGGATCTCATTTTCTTAATCCCGGATCCCGTTTTTTCAGATCCCAGCTTCCGGATATTTTTTTATTATAGGACTGCGGTGGCAAAAAAGCGTACGGCCCGCCTGATGTTAAGCAGTTACCGTAGCCTATAGATGCTTACTATATAAATATTTTCCTTAAAGTATAACCAGATTTTTTTATTATAGGACTGCGGTTGCAAAAATACGTACGGCCCGCCTGACGTTAAGCGGTTACCGTAGCCTATAGATGCTTAGTATATAAATATGCTCCTTAAAGTATCGACCTATATTTTTTTATTATAGGACTGCGGTGGCAAAAAATCGTGCGGCCCGCCTGATGTTAAGCAGTTACCGTAGCCTATAGATGCTTACTATATAAATATTTTCCTTAAAGTATTAACCAGATTTTTTTATTATAGGACTGCGGTTGCAAAAATGCGTACGGCCCGCCTGACGTTAAGCGGTTACCGTAGCCTATAGATGCTTACTATATAAATATTCTCCTTAAAGTATCGACCTATATTTTTTATTATAGGACTGCGGTGCCAAAAAAGCGTACGGCCCGCCTGATGTTAAGCAGTTACCGTAGCCTATAGATGCTTACTATATACATATTCTCTTTAAAGTATCAACCTATTTTTTTTATTATAGGAATGCGGTGGCAAAAAAGCGTACGGCCCGCCTGATGTTAAGCAGTTACCGTAGCCTATTGATGCTTACTATATATATTTTTTCCTTAAAGCATCAATCTATATTTTTTTTATAGGACTGCGGTACCAAAAAAGCGTACGGCCCGCTTGATGTTAAGCAGTGACCGTAGCCTATAGATGCTTACAATACCAAAGGCATTGCTCGCAAATTGCCGACCTGAAGGGGAGTGGGATGGAGCTTTTGGCTCCCTCACTCATCGTACGAAACGCAGCTGTAATAGCTGCTTTACGCCGATCTTCTGTGAGAGGGTGGTACTACCCCGGTCGAGCCAGCCCATATAATATGAGCTGCAGTCAATTGGCTACATAAAAAAAGTTGAAATCCATATTTTTTGATACGTAAAAAGAAACCTAAACTCAATTATTCATTCGTGTTATTTATTACCTCGGAAATGACGAATTTCCATATGAACTTTCATCCCCTATTTTACCACCTTAGGAGTTGAATATTAAAAAACGCCGAAACCCATATTTTTTATTTTTAAAAAATCACCTAAACACCAATTTTCATAATTTTAACTTGAAAAATGACGAACTTGCATACATACAAACTTTCATCCCCTATTTAATCCCCATAGGGGTTGAATTTTAAAAAAACGCCGAAACATTTTTTTTAAAAAGATACCTAAACACAAATTTTCATTATTCTAACCTCAGAAATGACGAACTTCCATACAAATTTTCGTCCCCTATTTTACCCCCTTAGGGGTTGAATTTTCAAACACGCCCAAACCCATATTTTTTTTTTTTTTAAAAGAGACCTAAACACTAAATTTCATAGTTCTAACTTGAAAAATGTCGAATTTGTATACAAACTTTCATCCCCTATATTTAATCCCCTTAGGGGTTGAATTTTCAAAAACGCCGAGACCCATAATTTTTTATTTTTAAAAAGACACCTAAACACCAATTTTCATAATTCTAACTTGAAAAATGACAAACTTGCATACAAACTTTCATCCCCTATTTAATCCCCTTAGGGGTTGAAAGTTCAAAAATGCAGATTTTTTTTATTTATAATGCGTAAAAAGAAACCTAAACACAAATTTTCATTATTCTAACCTCAGAAATGACGAACTTCCATACAAACTTTCGTCCCCTATTTTACCCCCTCAGGGGTTGAATTTTCAAAAACGCAGCAATTCAAGTTTTTTATTTATAAAAAGGAACCTATACACCAATTTTCATAATTCTATCATCAAAAATGACGAACATCTATACTCACTTCCCAACTAACTTTCATCCCCTATTTTACCACCTTAGGGGTTGAATTTTTCAAAAAGCTGAAAACCATATTTTTTATTTTTAAAACTTCACCTCCACACCAATTTTTATAATTCTAACTTGAAAAATGACGAACTTGCATACAAACTTTCATCCCCTATTTAACCCCCTTAGGGGTTGAATTTTCAAAAATCGCTTCTTATTGCTTGCCTACGTCACAAAATATATCTACTGTCCAAATTTCATGTCTCTAACTTCAGTAGTTTCGGCTCGGCGTTGATGAGTCAGTCAGTCAGTCAGTCAGTCAGTCAGTCAGTCAGCATTTCCCTCTTTATATATTAGTATAGATTATACTTATTTAAAAACCAAATAATATAATAATATAATATCAGCCATTTGTGTCCCACTTTTGGGCAAAGGCCTCCTTCCATTTCTTCCACTCCTCCCGGTCGTGGGCCATACCTGACCAATCCTTTTCAAAGGTGTCCAGTTCGTCACGCCATCTCCGTCTGGGCCTGCCGCGTGCCCGTCTTACATTTTGTGGGATCCATTCGGTAGCTGATTTGGCCCAAAAGGTGTTAGGCATGCGGCAGACATGACCAGCCCAGTCAAATTTAAGCTTGGCGGCTTTTTGGCCCGCATCGGAAATTCGCGTTCGGGAGCGCAGTGTGTCATTTCTTAAGCGGTCCGTAAGCTTTAGACCTAGCATACTGCGCTCCATAGCCCGCTGGCAGACCGCGAGTCTGGACTTCTGCAATTTTGTCAAAGACCATGTTTGTGAACCATATGTGAGGGTGGGGAGAATGCACATGTCCATGAGTTTCCACTTTAGTTTTATTGGAAGGTGGCCCTTCATCAGCTCTTTCATGGACCAAAAAACCAAATACTTACACAAATAGCTACTAGTTCATAAAATGTAAACAATCGGTTCATGGAAGCGATTAAAGATGACGAATAGTTTTATCCCAGTAGGTACATCAACAGGTGGCAACCAATTGTTCGTTCTGAATCAACTACACTACATAATCAGATATCAATAGTGAAACGAACAGCGCCACAATACCGTGACGTCACGAGCACTCGTTTATTTTTGCCTCCCATTGATTTCCTCATCCGGCCGCAGACCGAGTCCTTGAAACGCGCTGAATAATTCGCAAGCGCGGCTCGCGATCTCTTGTTTACTTTTGCAGCGAGGCGCACCGCCCGCCCAATGCCGCCCGCCCGCGGCGGCGCCGCGCCCGCGCCCGCGCCGGGAACCACCTTTGACATTCACCTTGCGAAAATATGAGTAGAGTCGATAAGTAGACTCGTTTAAACTACTTAATAACATACATGCCTATTTGACTCCATTTTCTTAGCGAGAAACATTCAATTGAAACCTGAAACCACAATTTTAAGACAACTTTCAACAAAAAGGACAAGAAGATAAAATAAAAATACATGTTGGAGGAACAAGGTCAAGTTAACGAAGTAAGTACTATGTAGAGTTAGCAATTTATGAGAATCGTTTTTACATCGGCTCGCTCAGCCAAGTTCAATCTGAAAATGAGAAGCAAAGTTTATTTATTTATTTCAGTAACTATTTATAATTATCATTATAGGTATACCCAATCCGATAATATAAGTACACATTATAAATCAGTTACATATTTACTGCTTGCACGACAAGTAATTAAGTGTCACCTTCTCGAAGTTGGTCTGAGAGCGTTTTACAAAATCTTGAGGATACCAAAAATAGGCCAAGAGTTAAGTCGTCTGTGAATTGGAAGGCAGCAATAATAAAGTGTGGACAAGTTAGTGAGCCAGTGCCGCCGGCCGGTGCCGGCTCCGGGAATAGCGTGCGTTAATCTTTTAAAGCATTTGCCACAATATCAAACATCAACCATGTAAACGATGACTTTAATTTGAGGAATACTGTACTAACCCACGCGTTTGCAGCTTCAAATAGTTATATTGTAATATTAATTAATTACAAATTATCAAGAACAACTAGTACATTCGTCAACGTCTAATTCACGACTCCTTAGCCTATCTTAAAACAGTGCGTAACACAGCGCTTGTTTATTCATCCCACGGTGCAATTCTGCTATGTCAGCATCACGGTCGAGAACAAGGGACGATTCACGCAGACCACCGCGCTGATGCCATTGTTGCTAAGTACCTACCATCGCCAACAACCACGAGATTTAAATAAAAGCATAAAAACTAAAACCCGATTACTGAAAAATCACGCTCTAAAAAGTATGAAACAAGAAAATATTCTCATTTAGATGATAGCCGTGGTCCGTTTAGGTCATTTAGGGCGAAGTGGCATATGACCACGGACCACATGTCATGTCACATAGCTTATAACCGGTGGACTATCAAGGCGCTTCCAATTGTAAAGCCCTAAATTCGTAAAATGAATAAGTACTAAATGGATAAGTTATTATAAGAACGTTTCGAGCTTTCAAATTTCGGTTCTGATATGAAATTGTCCTGAAACCTTCCATCACTTTGATCCCTCACAATAATAAGTTCCTCGCATTTACGCGAACTTAATAAGCATCTTAAATTGGTCGCATGCAGGGATCTCGTGTATTTCACAATTTCGTCGTACATTGTCGGTTAAGTAAATTAACGGGCTTTATTATCTCAAACATTCCGGAGCCACGTATCGGTAATGTGATCCGCACACTCTCACACAACACAACACAACACCGACCTGTAACTGGCGCATGTTTACTTACGTATTAGGAACACACGAGCACCTCCCGCTCCGGCTCGCGCGCGGCCGTCCTAATGAAACTTCAAAGTTTACCTTCCCGGTTATTAATAGCGCCAATGAGAGCTGCGCATAGTTCGATGTCCCTTCAACATTTCCAAATTACTTTCTTCCATCAAATTGCTGGATGGAGTTGACATTGAAACAGTCATTAGGAGACGGAACCATCGTCACTCTTGAATCGAAACTGTTAGCGGCAATATCGGCTGGGCCGCCGATATAATTTGCTACAAATTTAAAAATTACCGAAGCTTTTGATGAGGAAGCAATAATTATGCATTTTATTTCGTATATTATGTTCTTAAACATAGCTCGGTGATTTCGCTGAGTGAAGCAGAATTATAATCTCATGCCCTTTGAAATCATTCGGAAAGCTGCAGGACGATCACTCACCCTACATTTGTGTAGTGTTCGTTTATTATTATAGGGTGCTGCTGTCACTAAGTATAAATAAGTAAAATCAGAAATCTAGACATGAAATAGAAAATAAAGATGATTTAGAATAGGTACGTGACTAAAAATTCAATACTTACCTAGGGTCGATGAGTCGAGTCAATATTTCATCGCACGGACGGTACTATCAAATTGAATCCACGCATCACGAGCAAAGTGATGACAGTGATATAGGCGCAGACGTAGTTTATAGTGCAGTTACACATCTGAGAATAAGAGGAGTGAACGACCGCCCGCGTAAGGAAGCGCGCTTACGATCATTGTGTAGCTGCGCCAGTGGCCGAGCCGACCGAGACGACGCGACGTGGTGCGGTGCGGTGCGGTGCGGTGCGGTGCGGTGGCCATCACGTCTTGTTCCGTAAACAAACAATAAAGCCGGAAACCCACCGCGGTGCACGGAGAGGCCACGCACACGGCCACGGCTACGTTTTGCAAGATAATGTATGGATGACGTCATTTCGTGCGTAGCCTCTCCGTGTGCCGCGGTGGACACGGTACATACATTTTTATGCAAAGCGAAGCTTGACCCACGTGTATAGCGTGTGCGTGACCTCTCCGTGCGCCGTGGTGGGTTTCCGCCTTAATTATGACGATGTACTATTAGCTATTGGCTATTTCGAATCGGGCGTTCAAAATTTGTGCATGCTTTATTCGTCCACAGACTATCTATTGGATGCGTGCTGGTGCTGGCTGGTGCCATAACATGTAACGTTGGCAGTCAGATAGTCGATCAATGAGTGAGTTGAATAATTTTTTTGGAATGTTGGAGCATTTGCTAATGACCTAAAATTTTACAGCTTTTCTCCAACAGTGAAAAATGTGACCGCAGAATACAATTAGTGACTTCAAAACATTGACAAAAACGGTTTAATCACGCTAAACCGTTTCATGGTTCTGAAAATTTTATGCGACTATCGCCCTTAAAGTGATAATGTTGGTTGAGTCAACATTAATGGGTTTTCCGTAGCCAAGCACTATGCCAACATAGCAGATGAATGGCAGACGCGTGGCGGCGCGGGCGAGCGGCGCGGCGCGGCGCGGGTGCGGCACTCCACGCTCGATTCCCGAACGATAGATATTTTTACACCGATTCATCACGAAAAGTCGGGTTATTAAATGTACGATCTCCGCACATGTAAGCTGCTTCTAATAGCTCGTTCTTGCTTTCACTCCCGTGAACTAAGCCTGCTTCTCTTGTGGCTTCGGTCAGTTTTTGTTGCTTAATATTATTATGACTAACTATCATCTTAATATTCTCTTTAATTAATGTTTTTATTAGCATTTTATTGATTAAAACATATTATTCTGTAATCTATTGTCATGTACTCCTGGTAATAAAACACCAAAATCTTCCAGACATCTGATACAATGTCACTCAAAGTGAACTCCTTGCGTCGCTTTAGCAAATTGCTGACGACTACCACACGACCTGACTCACTCGTGTTATGGCTTTTTAATTGCAGGAAACGCTCCGCAGACGGCGAGCGGCGAGCGGCGAGCGAGCCGACTATACCGCAGTAAATTCTACAATTAAGACTTCCTACACCAATTCGAAACATTTATTGAATGTTAATCACTGTGCTCCCGCTTAGGAAAGCTTTACTATTTCAGCACTATCTATGTATGTATAAATTTACGGAACTGGAAAACCAGTAGCAACATACGTAACGTACCTACGTTCGAACCAAATGCGTCGGTGACGCGAGCACGAGTTGTGTAGCCGGTGACCGGTACACAGGCTGAATACAATACTGTTCAGCTTTGCGAACTTGAACTTGTACGAAAGTAAGATACTACAGTGAATTCAATCCTCTAAGCATATTATACTTTATCCCAGCTTGCACAGCGTGCAGTTTTACATAATATACATCCATTTTCCCCTCCCTTTTTCCTTGCACCTAAAAGGAAGCAAAGTAACTTTTTTGAAAGTATATCAAACGAATAATTTTAATTTTCTTAGTGAATCCAAACAAAAAACTAACAAAGCAATACTATTGATATAAAACGTTAGCCTTCGTTTCAATTTGTTTATTGTTGTGGCGTAGGTGACGGAAATACAGCAGGTTGGTTTAATGTATGCGCTGCACTGATGGCGCGACCGCCGCGCCGCGTCGCGCCGCGCCACGCAGCGCCACGCCGCGCCACGCCGCGCCGCGCGCCGACAGTAAGTGGCACATTGTATCCCAAACACACAGTCAGTGGCACACTGATTCGTCTTTGTGCTTTTTGCGCGTGTTTCTGTCTCAGATAACTGCGTGCCGGTATGCCGGTCGGTGCGTGCTCGTGATGGATACCGGCATGGATAAGAGTACCTATACCTTGTTGTAAAACAAGGCTTTGTTACAATTCCTAACTTCATTCATAATTATTGTTCATTCAATTTAACTTTTACCAACGAAATAAGCTTCCATGTATAATTTTGTAAATATACGAGTACAAATCGTATACTCACAACATTAAACATGCAAGCTTATTTCTTTGGGATAAGTCATTCGCATACTAAATTGGTTTGACTGCACCAACCAGCCTCCACGACCCTAGACTATAAATAACTTAAAATGTAAACCTCGTAAATAAGGTCTAAAAACTTTGTTGTTAAGTACGTTTACATGTACAATACGTGTGAAATTCAATTTCCTTCAATATATTATACTTTGGAAGAAACCCCTTCCTTTTTATGGACTCTAAATATTTGATGCTAACATTCCAGCATTAATTAGTTGGGCTGGTTTCATTCGTATGCTGCCCCGGGGATTTTAATTAAGGTACATTTGCAAAATATATAAACATTTTAACATTTTTCTGCAAAATATATAAACATAATAATAATATAGAGCAGAGGTCTCCAAACTAGTTTGGCTCATAGACCTCTTGCCATGATTTCAGTTTTGTGTAGACCCCCTGCTTAGCTAATACTGCATTTTGAAAAGTTCATCAACTTCATGCGCGTACGCATGTAGGTAGCACGTACATATTATTATTATTATGCAATTTTCTACAAATTCAAATTTTATTGCGACCCGATTATGCTACTAATTTGCACAATGCTATGAGATGTATAAATTCTCTACTAATATTATAAAATTGCGAAAAGAAGTTTGTTTACAAATTCTTCGATCAGGGGAGAGGGTTTTTCATTTAAAATAAAATAAATATAATTATTTAATTAATGGAAAGTCAAAATTATAACTGGAACCTACTTAAATGAAACTAACGTGGACACCCGTTTACATCCCATAGACGGTCTATGATAGACTCCTAATTCTTTTTTTCGCTTACATGGACGTCGTCGTCGATATAGACTACTTTAGGTAACTCGATATAGAGGGTAACAAACAAAAAGTCTGGTTCCGCGGTGAGCCTTGAAGCGGCTCGCAATCCCCTGACCTTTATACAGAACGACATGACCCATCTCCAAATGGAGACTACAGTCAACGATCTCTTTGACTACAGTGCTTAATTCTAAAAGGAAACACGATTAACATCGCAGTGATAACAGTGTCAGACGTAGCGCCAGCTCCAGACGACTCCCAACAGGCGGCGCTCGAAGCCGGTTCCCGCCAGAGTAGGTAGGTACTCTGGGGCGACACTTTCAAGTTATTTTCGATGACGAGATTGCATTTTCTAAATATAACTTACTTCCCTCTCCGCTCCCTCGTCACCAGCCCCCACCCGTCCGTGGCCTGCGGCTCGTACGCTGCACGTATTACCGCGGACGACATCCATATTCTATAATTATTCCTTTAGCTCATCATGGCTTCCTAACACCGTCTCACGCGATCACAACAGATACCTAAGCGGGTTAATTATGTGCTTACTACGGGCTTTATTCTTCTGATGTCAAGTAATTGTTATTGTGTCACCCATGTTAAAAATATAAACAGACTTTATAACATATCATTCTCACATATTAAGGGCTTGTGGAATGCGTTACTAAATTATCTCTGTTAATACTGGAGATGAACTGTTCGCATAGCCAATAAGTTTACAAAAATTCAATCTTACAACCAGAATCAACTGTTAAACGCTTCCAAAAACAAACCAGTATCCTTAAAAAATATAGCTACTTGATAAGTAAAGGTGCGGCTCGAATTACTCCAATCTAACTAAAGCAATGTTTGCGTTTCATATCAAGCAACGGGTTACTCGCAGCGATATGGAGCCCTTAATTGATAGCGGCGACTCCGAGCTAAAGTTACACGCCTAAAATCAAATATGAGTGAGTGCTGCTGCACAACTACAAGTGTATAAGCTAATAGAATGATTATTAACTTGGTCTATTGGTTTTCGAGTCTTTATTTACATTGCAAAAATAAGCACAGAATGCAAAAGTTATCTAATGATTTTTTATACAACTCGGCAGATTTCAATGTCTATCATCTATTGTGTCACTCGCAGTGACTCAGTGGATTAGGAGTAAATTGACTACAGACATAGTGACGCACGCCGCGCCGCCGCGCCGTCGCCGCCGCGTCGTCGTAGTACTCTACCGACTCTACATCTCGCGGGGCAACGTGCGACAGCGCATATGAGAGTTCATAAAATTAGACAAACAGAGCCGTCACCGCGCCCGCGCCCGCTCCGCTACTAATCTGCATTTAATTTACCAACACGACATTTACACGCGATTGCGCTGATGTATCACTTATATATGATTTCACAAGAAAACGATGACACATCGCACGCGGCGCTCATCAACTGCGTGCGCCCCAGCTTGTTTTTGCCTGATTTAGCACCCCCGAACACGTTACTTTGGCAATAAGTAGGTATACTCTTAATAAGAAAGTTATGATACTTTGTCTCTTTAAGAGCAAGACAAAACAAAGCCGATGTTGTGTCTTTGAGGCTTCGGAATGTACCTAACTGTAAAGTCAGGTAAGTAGGCCAGAGTGCAGCAAGCCCGTGCACATAATATGTATCAGTTTGAGTAACCAATGGAACCTATGTCATATTGAGCATCATCACGCTTGGAATAGTTCGTTATTAGCATTAGACGCCCGAGACACGGTAAGAGAAAGACGAGTAAGGTTGGTATGGAATAACGTTGCGTTGGCATGTTCAAATATCAGGGCGACGATTAATACATTGGTGGTATGAAAGTATATATTATGATATCGTGTGTACTGCTACTACCAACCTACCACTTCCTGATAACAATGTTTGCACTCTGGATCGTTCAAAATCAACTAAAAGTACAAATATAGTCACAAATTAGGCCATCCACATAATATTTGTTTAATCTGTGTAAACATATTATCGTGACGACTACTACGCTGTCATGACCGATAGCTGTGCCGATAGCAACTTATTGGTGCGTATTTTGTACATACATACCAGGTGTAGGTATCTATTTTATTTATTTTATTAGTAAGTAGGTATATAAGGCACTCACCGGTGTGTGTAGCTTTATTGAAATATCATAATGTCAGAGATGCATGCAAAAGACGTGATCAGCAGGATAATGCAAGATACGAAAGTGAAATCACCTTTGAGGAACTCGATAGAGCAAGAACCTGAGTCCTTGAGCCGAAACTCTAAATGTTGTTAATAAAAATGCTACCGCGGCGTGGGCAGGCGGAGGTGCGGCAGCGTTGGGCCTCGCGAGGGCGCGGGCGGGCGGCGCGGCGGGCGGGGCGGGGCGGGCGGCGGCGCGGTGCGTGGGCGCGGCTGGCCACTTGCACAATGCACGCGCAGCATTCACAACTGCACAGTCAACACAACCGGTGACAACATGCCGAGCTTACACGAGATGCCGAGTCAATCCTTTCATATCAACAGTACCTATATGAGTACATACTAACTCATATCGTTTGACGCTGGTCTTAGGGCATCGGAACCGGTTTTGCCTGGTTCCCAAAAAACCGGGAATTCCCGGTTCCGAGGGGTAATTAAAAGATGGTCCGAAACATAGGAATAGGTTCTTTAGGTTCTTCCAATTCTTAGTAAAAGTACTCATTATAACAATAAATTAGGTATCAAATAACCAGGTAATTAGGTACCCGGTTCTGGCCGGTTAAACATGGAACTGAAAAACTGACTTCTATCTAATTACCTGGGTACCAGGATACCAGAGTATCGACAACGCATCTTTTTAAGCCGACGGATGATTTTGTAAAGATTTCTTTACTACACTAACTAAACGTAAGTTATTTTATAAGTACTACAATATAATACCTTCTTGTGGTTTAATTTTCATATGATCGGTAAAGAGTAGTCAAATGTTCATAACAAAAAGAGGTAAATATTGTAGAATAGAGTAGAAGAGAAGAGGCAGCTCTAATAAGACCTTGTGCTCACGGGTCCGTTATTGTCGCCGTTAACAATTGCATCTAAATTATCGTAACGATTCCCGCGACCTCACCGCCCTCCCGCTCACTGTACTACTCGCTTCTCAGCCCGCCCCGGGCGGCACCCGCGCCGGCGGCGGAGTCTCTACAAGAAGTCGCCGCGTCCACAACGCACTCAAACGCGCTTATCTGTTTATCTCGGCACAACAACTCAACTTCGCACTGTAAATTACATACCTTATTAAATACATACTTTAAAAATACTACAGGGGTCGGGAATTAGAGTCAAGTAAGGTAAAAAAAAAATGATTCATCTAAGCTAGACGTAACATTTATGAATCGATAACATAAACATTTTAGAGTTACCACCGGTGCGTAATGTTGTTTCCATTGAGAAGAGCCGGCGAGCAGCTCCATGATTACTTTTTGCAATTAAAAAAAAAAAAAAAATAGCTCATTTGGTAGAGCTGAAACTATCAATATATCTAATTGCGTCGAGGTCTCTTCCACGGATAAGAACAAAGAATAAGATTTTATTTGCAATTACTTTACCCTAGAAGTCGATGTGGAATCGTAGAGTCACCGTGGTGGCTGTGAGTTGTGACGACGTTGCGGGACCCTCTATCCTCGGCTACAGAATAGATAATCCTCGGCCCTCTGCTGCCGTGCAAACTTGCGTAATTAGCCGCGATCACTCTCGCTCGCTCTATCGTACAATGACCTTTTACGATTAGTTTTAGTAGATCAGTATAATACTCGTTTTAAAATAAATAAGTTTAGGATTTTATTTAAAAAAAAACTGGGGATACCAGTAGGGGAGAGCGGGGCTAAAAGTTACCGAGGTAAGTTGTTCCGATTGAGGTAGCTCCAAAACGAAAAGAGATAAATATGTGCCTGATGTGTGTAGAGAAATAGTAAGAAGCAGCGCATCGACGGCCGATATATTGGTCAGGCCAGTGGTGTCCCATGGTATCGACCTGGAGTGCACGTGCCTTTGATCCACGTTAGTAAATATTTTCGTCTATGTTAATTTTGGTCAATTTCACTTATTTTGTTGGTTAGCTTTTAATGTTTTTGTGGGTTTGTATAAATATACATTTAGTATTGCTATGCTAAAGTTAAAATAAATCTGGTTTTATAACCTACCCTATCATTCTACTTTTTGTGGGGGCATATTATTCGGGGTAAGATGTTGTTTTTTAGGGGCATGTTGTGACCATGGAACAACCTGCCCCATTGCAATGAAAATTAATGTATTTACTAATCATTGATATGGTATTACATAATGCGTAAGTACTTAATCAAAAAGGGGTTACAAAATCAAACAGGGTTACTACCTCTCAATAGTTGATGCAAAGGGCGGCAGATGCAGTCATGGAAGAAGGCAGAAAAATAAAAACTGTTGCTGAGGATTTTGATATTTGTCGTATAATGTTATAACATTATACAGATTTGTGAAGAAGTTGAAAGCGGGGAAAATAGCTAATGTTGGGTATAAAAAACTAAGATTAGTTTTTAGGGAAGAAGAAAAAACTGGTTAACTGCTTTCCTTAAACGTCCTAGTCAATAAGAACCCCAGACATTACAAGTGCGAGTAGGGCAACCTATTTTAATAGACATAATGTCGACTGCTTCTTTGCTGAGTACAGTACTGGATAAGTACAAGTGTCTACCCTCAAGAATTTATAATAATATACTTAGACGAGACCGGAGTAACAACAGTCTTAAAACCGAGAAAAATTCTCGCCAAAAAAGGTGCCAAGCAAGTTGGTGCAGTAGTATCTGGAGTATATTTAATTTAATTATTGTTTTGTTAAATTTATCAGACTAATATGACTGGCTACTTTTTACCCGACTACGGCGGAAGGTTATGATTTTGACCGGTATGTATGTATGTATGTATGTTTGTATGTATGTATGTATGTATGTATGTATGTATGTATGTGCGTCTGTTCCCACCTAACTTCCAAACTACTTATCGTAATTTAACAAATGAGGTATCGTTAGAAGCGGCTTAATGGCGCGCTGGTTATAGGCTATGTGACGTCACATAAAATTGCATATGGCGCCCTCTAGAGGACATAATGTCATGAACAAAAAAAAAACATTTTTTAATAAAACCGTGTGGGGTATCAAATGAAAGAGCTTAATGAGCACATTTCAAAAATATATATATTGTTACCTATAACTCCAAAATAATTAAATAAAAAGTAAGTTTAAAAACTAAAACCCGACTACTGAAAAATCGCGCTCTAAAAAGTATGAAACAAGAAAATATTCTCATCTAGAGGATAGCCGTGGTCCGTGTTCATATGCCATTTGGCCCTAAAGGACCTACACGGACCACGGCTATCCTCTAGATGAGAATATTTTCTTGTTTCATACTTTTTAGAGCGCGATTTATCAGTAGTCGGGTTTTAGTTTTTAAACCGACTTCAAAAAGGAGGAGGTTTCTCAATTCGACCGTATATATATTTTTTTTTTTTTATGTGTGTTCGCGGATAACTTCGTCGTTTATGAACCGATTTTGATGATTATTTTTTTGTTGGAATGGAGATATCCCAGCGGTGGTACCATGATAAGGAAACCAGGATCTGATGATGGCATCCCAGAGAAATCGAGGGGAACCTTCGAAAATCGTAGGAGCGACTAGTGCGTTTGTAATTTTTTTCATTAAGTATTTTAAAGCACTACTATTTTATGAAGGTCTGGAGTCGATCTGATGATGGAGCCGAAAGACAGTCGAGGGAACTCCTCAACGATTAACAACAATTACCTGATGTTTGGGCTTGATTAATTTGTATTGATGAGAACTTTACACCTAGATGGGTTGTGACTGTCATTAGGGGTCTGATGATGAAGACGAAGGACAGTCAAGGGAACTCCTCAACGTTATACAGTAGCTACCTTGTGTTTGGGCTTGATTAATTTGTATTGATTAGAACTTTACACCTAGATGGGTTGTGACTGTCATTAGGGGACTGATGATGAATACGAGGGACAGTCAAGGGAACTCCTCAACGTTTTACAGCAATTACCTGGTGTTTGGGCATGATTAATTTGTATTGATGAGAACTTTACACCTAGATGGGTTGTGACTGTCATTAGGGATCTGATGATGAAGACGAAGGACAGTCAAGGGAACTCCTCAACGTTATACAGTAGCTACCTTGTGTTTGGGCTTGATTAATGTGTATTGATTAGAACTTTACACCTAGATGGGTTGTGACTGCAATTAGGGGACTGATGATGAAGACGAGGGACAGTCAAGGGAACTCCTCAACGTTTTACAGTAGCTACCTTGTGTTTGGGCTTGATTAATTAGTATTGATGAGAACTTTACACCTAGATGGGTTGTGACTGTCATTAGGGGTCTGATGATGGAGCCAAAAGACAGTCGAGAGAACTCCTCAACGATTTACAGCAATTACCTGGTGTTTGGGCTTGATTAATTTGTATTGGAGAGAACTTTACACCTAGATGGGTTGTGACTGTCATTAGGGGTCCGATGATGGAGACCATAGACAGTCGAGGGAATTCCTCAAAGATTTACAGGAGTTACCTTTTGTTGGCTTTACTTCATACGGTTCAATATACCAAAATGTTCATTGGTATGGCGCCACTAAAAATCGTTAAATAAAATTATTTTTATAAAAAAAAACAAACCGACTTCAAAAAAACCTGGATCACTAAAAAGCCTGAAATAATATTTCTATTACCACCTCTGCCTAACCCTTCGGGAAAACCAGACGTGATGGTGTGTTATCGAGTATTTGGAGTCGGTGCCAATCTTGGTATGCCAAGTCTACCTACTATAAAAGTAAGAAGATAAATTGGCACCGACTCCAAATACTCGATAACACACCATCACGTCTGGTTTTCCCGAAGGGTTAGGCAGAGGTGGTAATAGAAATATTATTTCAGGCTTTTTAGTGATCCAGGTTTTTTTGAAGTCGGTTTGTTTTTTTTTATAAAAATAATTAAACTTACTTTTTAAGACATTGTTAATTAGTCTTTAAATAAATGAATATAAATTGAAATCTTTATATGCTTTGTCATATATGGTCCAAATAGATCTAGTAACAACTTACCCCAGCTTGATAACAACTTGCCCCAAGTTGGGGTATGTTGTTACTTTTCGTTTTTCTGTATACTAAATTTCATATAAAAAAATCCGTTTAATATACACCCAAAAGGCTTTCAACGTTATAAAGAGCAATAAAATAATAATAATTTAGCCCTTTTAACGTCCCACTGCTGGGCACGGGCCTCCCCTTAATGCGAGGGGGATTCAGGCCATAATCCACCACGCTGGCCCAGTGCGGGTTGGTGGATTTCACATGTCTAAAGACATGCAGGTTCCCTCACGATGTTTTCCTTCACCGTAAGCAAGTGATAATCATATTAAAGTTATGATTCACACATAGATTTCGAAAAATCCAGAGGTGTGAGCCAGGGTTTGAACCCATGACCTGAAGCCCGCAAGACGCGTGCTTAACCAATCGGCTACCACTGCTTTGCAATATATTTACTAATTATAAACTGGCATACATTTTGTTAATATCTCATTTTCTGATTAATACTTGAGGACAGAAATAAAAAGACCCCAAGTGCCGCCAACATAGGTGCAGGTACAAAAGCTCGAAGCGCAATTAAGAACAAACTCAGCTCTTGTCGATATACACTCTGTCGCTGTTGTTCGTTCATTTCCTTCCCACTTTTGCGTACAATACAACATTTCCACCCACATTATTCTTGGAGGAAAATGGATCGACATAAAAGTTTCTTCTTTTCGAGCAGGTACAGAACAAGCCTTGACTGTAATCGAATATCAGCAGAAGTATCTATCCCCTTTGTTATGACAACTGGTTGGAAACTAACCACATTCCCGAAGTTTTCGCTCTAGGGATCTAACGAACTCTTAGCTTTATTTGTATCCAAATAAAAATAACTCGAAATAAGTAAGGCGTCATCGCCAAAACCCTGTAATAAATTAGTGATTAGCGCCGGGCTCTGACTTTATCACTACCATAGTAGGACAATAGTTTTCGGCTATGTTATTATTTGCCCTCATCTTTCTCATTCTTCTTGCTTTAATACTAAGTTATTGACATGATTTGTCTTTCACAGACTGATTGACTGATGATCATCAAAACCGTTAGCGCACTTCCCATGTACCTTGAAAGCTAAAATTCGGCAGGCAGCTTAGCTCGCATTTACTTGCCATAACGTTATACCCTTTCGCTGTACGTACAATAATGAGACTGTGGCTTATTCTTACAGTAACTGTTTTGAATGAAATTAACGTTTCCTCCAACACTGGCAGCGCGACCACTATCAGTGATAATTGTGGCGATAGTCGTCGCACAGACACCGGCCCGTCAGCAATCTAAGAACTCATATCTAATCGACACCCAATCTTCCAGCGGCGTCATTACCTACTACTCGAATATAATTTGTTACATTTTCCTGCACAACATTCAAGGAATAAAAATGTATGATATAGGCTCTACACTACAGTATCATATAATTGCCATCACACGCGTAGGTTCCACATTTACATTGTAAGTAGTAGTATCGTGTCCGCGGGTGATGAGCGATATCGCAAACACTGCGCAACAGACCCTTCACCGGCGGGCGACACTTTGCGGCACCGGCACCGACACCGGCACCGACACCGGCACCGCCAGCACCAGCCAACTGTCTCCACGTTGCCCCCCCCCCCCCCACTCCAGCGAGCCGAGCAAGTTGTGGACCGGTCCTTACGACTCTTGCGCAAACAACCACCTTCACAATACTGTAAGCTTACAATTCTAAATAAATATCCGTCTTGACAATTTTCCTTCTGCATTAATAACTATCAGGGTTGTTAGGAAAAAATCATGTTGTTTTAAACACCAGGTTTAAAACATGTTTTAAACATTTAAAAACAATGATTTTTTCTTCCTGTTTAAAATCAATGTTTACATTTCCTGTTATTTTGCAACTCTGATAACTATAGTTAAAGCATTTAATTATTTTTATTCCACTATCATTGTATAGGTATTGTCCTGCTGTCATTTGAAGAATATAAATCGGCGTTATAACCTAGTTTTATATTTTGAAATAACGTTAAAGCTAGCGCGGCTCTTTTCAAGCAGCAGTCAGCTAATTAACCTGATTGAATTCAATGAAAAGGTAACTTTTTTGGGAACACGTTGGAACGCGTGCGAAATAGAGTCATTGCTACTTTGAACTTATTGGAACGAGCGGCTGTGGCTGTGGCTGTGTGTGTGGTGTGTGTGGTGTGTGGTGTGTGGTGTGTGGTGTGTGGTGTGTGTGAATGCGCTGTTTGTTTTCAGGTTATTTATTCCAGAATCATCCAGAATAGATAGATATGCCATATGCCTGATTGACGTAGCACAGCTGTGTCACCAAATAGGTTGATAGAACAATGTAACATTACACGTCACTTTCATCCTCGACAAACCAAAGTTGACGAAGAATATCGTATTTTATGGCCACAGTTGTTAATACATATATCACACTGTAAAGATCTAATCTTCCGTTATGACTAGACGTATGCCCGAGAGAATTTTCCATACAAACTCTCATCCCCTATTTAACCCTAGTAAAAATAACGTGAACAAGTGAGAGCAGAACGCGCGCTCTAGGTTCCGTACAAACCTATTAGGAGTTGAATTTCAAAGACGCTGAAAATGTTATTTTTATTTGTAATGCGAGTAGTCCAAATACAAATTCTTATGTCTTGTTTTTCAGCTTCAACAAAATTAGGATCCAATACAAACTTTCACCCCTTATTTTACCCCTTAGGGGGGAACTGATTTCTACGCTACAAAAGATACATACTGTAAAAATGTCACGTTTCTTCCACCAGCGGCAATGGTTGTGCAGTCTTTTGTCAGACGGAAAGACAGCAGGACAATAAATGTATCCCTATTTACTCTAAAAAGACACGGTGTACATACAACTACATACACATACATTTTAGTACGGCAGCAACAACGACGCTAGTATCTATTTGCTCGTCTTGCATTCCGGGGCGATGGCATCATCAATTTGTGGACATGTTCTTCATTGATTCGATAGAAAAGGAACATGATACACGCTCTACGCGACGCGCGGCCGAGCGGCGAGTGGCGACCGCTACCGCGCCAGTCGCACCTGTGTGCGTGCGCGATGTAATGCCCAGTCTCTATATCTCTACCCCGACGACGATTGTTTAACTCATTGGCAACGATCACTCGCTGCTTGAGGGACACTCACTGACCCCGCTTCTGACCACCATACGCCCATTGCCTTAGGCTGGTCTGCCAGACGCTCGTTGCGCGCGGAGAGCGACGCCCAGCTACCCAGCCGGACCGAACAAACATGCCACTCCCCTGCAACTAACCACGAATAGCCACCACGAATCCAACCTCAACTGTCGAGCTCTAGAGGGCTATCTCGACACCCGTGGTACCTTGGTCCAAACAGCCAGACCCGTAGTTCCGGCTGCGATGCTGGATCTGCGGTACTTCCCTGGATAGGAAGTAGAGAGCTACATGCTGGATTAGCTTTCTGGCCACCCAGCTGCAGGGTGGTTGGGTAGGTGCGTAAGGTGTTTGCGTTTGCGCTATGCGTTGGTTTGCACTGCGTTTGCGCTGGATGCTGCGTACTGGGATGTGAGCGCGCCGTACAGCTCCGGTACCATTCAGGAGAAATGTTAGTCGGCTTCTCTGGCGTCCCCAGCGGGGATTGAACCGTTAGCATTCCATGGAGTGCGGGTGGTGAGCGACTCACGGCTCCGGTACCATTCTGGATAAATGGTAGTGAGCGATCACGGTGCAACTCACACGTTGTGTACTAGAGGGGATGCTCTGGCGGCAGGACCTACCGTAGATGGTCCCTGACGCCTCGTAAGGGGTTGCCAGGTATAGTGTGCCTTCTTTTGTAACCTTACGGTTGGTAAGGGTGCCACTATAATAAATCTCTTAGTAATAGGTATGGGTGTTGTTCAACTCATTGGGCTCTCACCTGCACGGTTTTAAGTGCGACTTTATTTCAAGAATTTAGATCAATCGATCGATCGCTGTAAATGTAGACTCTAAAATCCACAAGAATTTGAATCGATAATTTCCAGCGTGTTTGTTATCAATTGAAAGTTAAATGACCTCAACTCTTGATTCTTTGGCTGAAGGATGTGACGTAGTGGGTTCTAACATATTTCTAGCTTCAGGCAGGTCCGTCCGAGGCGCGAAGGCAGCGCGTCTCCTCCAGTAGCTCGTCGGCGCGCCGACATCACTCGCCTCCTTTTAATAAAGCATTATGAGCTCTCGAGGAATTTCAATTTTATTCTTACTGCTTTTATTACTAGGCGATGCGGACTCGCAGTCGCCGAGCGCTACGTGATGCCGTATGCGCCACATGCATGAATTAAGAAATAGAACAGTGAGGTGAATACAACGGTAGCACGGATATTTCCTGAAGGGAAGCGGATTATCCGATTGTGCCTTTCTCGAAAGGATCATAAAAGTAATTAATAAAATTATTCGGAATAAAACTGTCGCCATAGGTACGCCTTTTGCTGGATCTTAAGCCGCCCGCGGCCACGTGGTCGAGGCCATCAGACGCCGCTCGGCACGGCGACGCACGGCACGCCGCCACTCGGCACGGCGCCGCACGGCTGCCTGCGATCGATCACCAGCATATTTTCATGTCCGCATCGAGTAGAGTTAATGTTCCTTGGTCCGCATGCTCATGTAAAGTTCGCGACAGGTCGAGATGACATTCTGGTTATGAGCTTTTTGCAGAATAAAATCCGAATCAAAATTAACAGGACCCGCAACGCAACAGAATAATTTTAATAATTTTGTGGGCGATTTTAGTTGTTTATCGGGTCCTGTTAATTTTGATTCGGATTTTATTCTGCAAAAAGCTCATAACCCGAATGTCATCTCGACCTGTCGCGAACTATACATTGTACGCCGCTGCCGGACACCGGAAGATTAAAATCATTGTATCTACCTACGTTTACACTCTATGTCAACCGCAAAGAATTTATAATGAAGAATTCACGAAGATAAATATATTAGAGACCAGTTGTTTCCGAATGGTTAATTGTAAGCAGACTCGAGGGCCTGATAACACCAGCTGCATCTCTACTGAATAGTCTCAATATGACCACGGACCGCATCATGTAGTGCTTGAGACCGATAGTTTGAAAGCTAACCTACTCGTAAATGGGCGCATCCACATCCACCGCGCCCGAGCCCTCAGTTATGACACTATATCTACACGTTCAGATGTCAAACCTGACTGCTCGGGCGCGCCGCTCGCTAATTTGTCGCTTCGCTAATTTTGGAGGGTGGGATTTACTTAATCCAATCTCAACATTGCTACAAAGCATCGTTTGCCAAAGTCAAAGTCAAAGCATGTAAAAGGCTGAGAAAATTTCAATTTTTCTGTAGAAGCGGGGTAGCGCGTCAGCCGAAGCACGGCCGAAGTCAAGTAATAAAATTGCCATTACAGTACCTACCTATTAGGGATGGGCCGAATATTCGTTTACGTTCGGTATTCGGCATGTTTACCGAAAATTCGGCTAAAATGCCGACCTTTCTGCCGAATATAGTACCTAAATTAAAAAAGTTGCCTCCATGCTCTTCTTACAATAATACAAGGATACAATAATAATTTAATTAGCCTTATTTAGAATTAGCTAGCAAACTAAAGTTATGTGACATTTCTAAGCATTTTTCTATTACATCTAATAAGGGGGATTGCACAATCATCTGGTGACATATTGGATGATTGGATTCACATATAATTAGAAAATATTAAAAATACCTACTTACGAGCTGTAGGTTATGGTATAGGTATTAGTTGTGGAATTGTCCAAATAATTGTATTTAGTGAAACTACAAAGGAGTAAGATTTATTCAATTTTGATGCTTTATTAATGTTGTCATGAACCTAAGTGAACTAATTTATGTCTTGAATATGTGTGTGGTAAATAAGGGATATAGATTGTTAATAATAGCGGGTCTATTATGGCGTTTAATTTTAACGTTGCTAAGCGCAACAAAGCTTAGCGAATATTCGGTTCGGTAAACTTTTTACCGAATATTCAAGGGCCATATTTTCTCCATTTAGTTACTGTTTATACCAGGTAGTAAGTTATCATCTGCCTGCGCCTTCAGAGTACACGATGGCTGCTTACGTATGCTCTCCGTGGTAAATACTCATATTCATCTTCAAGAAATAAGCACAAATTGGTTAATGTCTTTGTTTGTACGGATACCTACAAAAAAATTGAAACCGGGTGTTTTTTTTTATTGTATAATGGACATCGTTCCGGCGCGGTGGGCCATTGCACCGGCAGAATGTGGGCGCTCGCCAGGCCTAAAGTCTACGGATAGGTATATAGGTACCGAAATGCAGCCACTTGGATGCGAATAATTTGCCTTTCACTAAACTGCACAAGGAACCAGTCGGCCTACTCACGATATGAGAGCGGGCAGGAAAAGCAAGTTTATAGGGCGAGCTGCTTGCGGGAGGAGAGAGCGCGTCTCGCCCCGGCCGCGGCGCGCCCGCTCCGCGCCGCCGCCGCCCTCCTACCCCCCTCCTGCGCCCTACGCTCCCGGCCGCGACCGGTCTTTCACAGCTCGCCGATGCAGTCCGGCCAGTCAGCCGTCGGCAGCGTTCCGTCGTGTACAAGCGTAGCGCCTCACACTCCCCGCCCCCCGCACTCCTCTACTTGTAATCGCGCGATATTCAGTGAGACGCGAGTGACCCCCATTGAAGCTATACAATTGTGAAACTTCAAAAATCTTAATGAGTGCACTACGTGAGGAGCGATCGTTGTGTTGTATGAAAAGTTGATCTGTGGTGCATTGTTGTGAAGCCGGTTTACCTCGTGTGCGAGGCCGGTTCGTGTGCGGCGTGCCGACGACGACGGAGGCAGTGTCTGTGTGGTGCCGCTTAACTTGTGCTTTCTAAACGAGTCCCGGCAGTAAACGTTAATGTGCACACTATCCCTGCTATAGTGTGAATCATTAAGAAACTTTCTGAAAGGTGAGCAAACACAGTCGGTGGACCAAAAACTTACATTGTAGTCTAGCTAGGTGAACTGCAGAAGCAAGTTCCCTAGACCCAACCTTTCATCCTTAACAACCCAAATAACTAGGTCCTACCTAACTATACTGCATTAAACTACAAAAATTACTCTTATTAACGATCTACTATAAATAATAACTAAATACTATCTATATACTGATTTATTTGAGGAATGATAATTTGTAGACTGATTCGTTTATAGAATGTGTATTCTGCTCAGCTACTATGAACGATGTATCCCACCAAAAACTAATTCCTGCTAAAAGAAAAAGCTAATAAATGTTTTTAAGATCGTTAATTTTGTCACTGACCACAGTAACTGATGATCTGTGAGTAGTTAGGTATTAGTGACGGGCTGAACATGGTTTTTACCGAATTTGAATAGGTATGTTCGGTGAAAAGTTTACCGAACTGAATGGGTATCCGGCCGAATTATTCAGTAAGATTTTGGCACTTTGCAAAGTTAAAGCTATTGTCTTAGACTTCGCTATTATTAATGGGACCACCTATCTATTACCCTTGTTTGCCATACGCGTATTTAGAATATTAGTGTCATTAGGTATTAACATTGCGTCAAAGTGGAACAAAAATCTTACGCCATTAGTACATAGTTTAGTGACACTAGGTCCCATGAATTATTTGGGCAATTTCACGACATTTGAAGACTAAATAAGCTGCTAAATAATGATATTATTTTTCCTTAATTAGTCTTTCTCAACCATACCGCAAGCTAACGCTCCTAAGCGACAAAATAAACGAATTATTGATTAAATTTTTTTTTAACCAGTGGTATTATGGTCAGTTTTACAAGGCTCACTAAACTTCGTTTTGCGGACGATATTGTCCTTTTTGCACCTTCGGATTATCTATTCTGTGCCTTCGGCTTCCGAGATACAACATATGCTCCAAGATCTGAGCACAGCAAGCCTTGAGGTTGGATTGACGATGAATCTGTCGAAGACCAAAGTGATGACCAACAGTGCGAAACGCAGGGTTGAGGTTGACGGGCAAAACATAGATGAGTGCACATACTTGGGCCAGTTAGGCCCGTATTAATAAATGCATCTCAAAGTTTAATTCGATCTTAAGATGCAGTTTTGACGTTTAATTTATGGAACATCTGTCAAAAACAGCATCTCAAGTTTGTTCTCAATCTAAAGATCGATTTATTAATAAATGGACCTTGGTGTTAGTAGCCTTCGAAAACAGGCAAGACAGCGAGATCAAACGGCGTGTCGACAACACCTGGGAGAACTACTGGTCCATGAAAACGCTAATGAAGAATGAACTTCCAATGTGTCTTAAGCGGAAACTCATCGACATCTTGTATTCTGCCTGTCCCAACCTACGGTGCTCAAACGTGGTCTTTGCCGAGGCTTAGAACTCCAGACTCAAGTTTTGCCAAAGGGCGATGGAGCGAAGCATGTTGGGAGTTAGGTTAACAGACCGAATTCGCAACACCACTAGGTAAACGCTCCAAAACAGGAATCACCGATGTGGGGAGAAGGACTGCCAGACTAAAATGGGATTGGGCGGGAAACGTTGGTGTGGCGACCTGGATGCATTTCGTAACAACTAGCCAGAAATGGCCAATGACAGAAAAGTGGAGAGTTGTGGGGGAGATGTTTGCCCAGCAGTGGGACAACGTAGGTTAGATAAAAATCTAATATTTTTTAACGAAATGTGAATTTTACCTAACTTTTGTTGACTAACGTATTCACGTATTCTAAGTAAGACTACTATGAAAACTATTTTTTTTAACTTTATGAGGTAGAATTATATAATAATATGTATAACACCTTAGACAAGCATAGAGGCATCTTTTAAATGTATTCAGCAGAAAGTTCGGCATTTTAGCCGAATATTTGGCCGAATACGAATACGCGGTAAACATGCCGAATACCGAACATAAAACGAATATTCGGCCCATCCCTAGGTGCTTCTCGCGAATCTATAAAGCATAGGTTTAGCGTTTAAAATGATGTTTTTTTTGTGTTTGTTACGCGATTTCCCCGTCAATTTATGGACCGATCTTGAAAATTCTTTAGTTGTTCGGTAGGTCACATTCCCGGATTGGCCCCATAAAAAAATAATTTCCGGAATCGACTCCTAAGGGGAAATTATGGGGGGTGAAGGTAGTCTGAAAAAAAATGTCCGATGGACTTTGAAATAAATACTTTACAGATATAATGACACTCGTGTTTTAGGATTTTAGAAAACTTACCCCCAAAGGGCTAAAAGGTGGTGTTAAAGTTTGTATGGAGAGTTACCGTAGTTATATCCCTAGCGTTTATGAACCAATTTTTCTTTTTACCTGTTATTCGGGAGGTGAGTACTGAGTACTTCGTTTAGATCCCATAAATGTTTTTTTTTCGGAATTCAAACCCCAAAGGGGGAACTAGGAGTAGAAGTACGGCAGACAAAATAATGTTTGTGCCCGATTGACTTAAGACTGGGCAGGTAGCTAACGAGGCATTTTTGGAGGCTATCTCCTCTTAGACGAGTGAAGTAAAAATTTTGAAAAAAATATCACCGTATTTATTATACCCTCTTCTTTAAAAAACAAGTTTGAAAAATGTGAAAAATGCTCTTTTACTATGTGAAAAAAATTACCAAAATGTAGAAATTTTCAAATTTAAATTTCTATCTTCTTCCAAACGGCTGGGAATTTTTAAATAGTTTTTCCACCAAAAGATGGAGAAAGATAATACCTAAAAAAAGTTAGCTTGATTTTGCGATGCAATCGTTTTTCACGTCACAATTCATGATTTTCCAAATATTCGCCAACAAAGTGGGCGGATCCGGTGCGAGGGGCGACGGGCGGCAGTACCGCGATGACTGTTGGACGGGGAGGTTGTGTCACTTTTCTACGCTCCAGTCGCTTCAATTATCGTATATCTCTTTTTTATAAATAAATACGTAAAAATATTGCAGTGGTTTAGAATATTTTGTAGATAGCTAGCATTTGTTAGATTTTATATTTGTGCGCATTTATACGCCTTTGTACCTAAGTAGTTGTGATAAAGAGTTGTTATTTAGAACATATTGTTATTATATAAAAAAAATACAATTGGCTACAAATACAATTGCCTAAAATAATAAAAAAATGGAAACACATGAAAAACAAAAACGAAAATATAAAACTAGGATACGATCCTACATACTGTCGCGCGTACACATTGACTCACTGAGCTATTTACATATTAATTGAAGTGGCGAAATTATGAACTATATACTTCGTCATCCATTGAAAAATTGACACCTGCTTCGTAAAGTGGTTTGACGTAGTCTGTTCGGCTTACTGCTTGCGTGATTGCGGGTTCGATTCCCGCCAAATGAAAATTTTAGAAACTGACTTATGCGTTATTTTTCCTGATCCCAGGATTACGGGGATCGTCTCCAGACCATTATCCATAGTACAAGCGTTGCTTAGTTTGGGACCATTCAGTTGGCGTATTAGTTTGTCAATCCAAATAATTTATAAAATGATTAAAATGTAATAAAACATGTAATAAATAGAAAAAAAACAATATTATTACAAATAAGAACAATATTATCACCAAAAAGTTATTACATAGACATGCCGAAGGTGAGGTACGAACTCACGGAATAATTGCTAATGCTTTACCACTACGCTAATGAGACATTGCGAATGTGGATGAAATTATTCACTAGCCCTATGATATACATTTTGCGCTATAGTTCTATGTGGAATAAATACATAAATTATATGCATTAAAAAATAATAATTTTGTGTAAATATTTTGATAAATTCTGTACCATTGAAAAATACCATTACTATAATAAATCCAAATATATTTAAATAACTAAATATGGTTGGATTTGAACCCGCGTCGTATGTAATTCTCTCTGTTTTATCAAGATGTCTAACTTCAAAATAAAAAAAGTATTTTCAAAATCTGTTCACCCAGTCGCAAATTCTGAGGTAATAAACATAAAAAAAATACAGTCGAATTGAGAAACCGACTTCAAAAAAGTTTGAAGTCGGTTAAAAATATCACATTAGAAAACATTAAAAAATGCAATATTCCACTTTGATCACCCAGGTGGTCAGAGGTTGTGTTGCAGGTTGTGTTGCAAAAGACTCAACGAGTCTTTTAGGCTTATTATTAGGGCTCGAGCCTTTTTATGAAACCTCGGAGGCTAAAGAACTAATTAGCCCCGAGCCTTCGCGGCGAAGAGGAGGCTCTCGGAAATAAAGCCTTTATTTTGAAGCGCTTTCTAAAGAGGCTTTGAGCCCTTTTTAAACCGACTTCAAAAAAGGAGGAGGTTTCTCAATTCGACCGTATATATATTTTTTTTTTATGTGTGTTCGCGGATAACTTCGTCGTTTATGAACCGATTTTGATGATTCTTTTTTTGTTGGAAAGGAGATATCCCAGCGGTGGTACCAAGATAAGGAAACCAGGATCTGATGATGGTATCCCAGAGAAATCGAGGGGAACCTTCGAAAATCGTAGGAGCGACTAGTGCGTTTGTAATTTTTTTCATTAAGTATTTTAAAGCACTACTATTTTATGAAGGTCTGTGGTCGATCTGATGATGGAGCCGAAAGACAGTCGAGGGAACTCCTCAACGATTTACAACAATTACCTGGTGTTTGGGCTTGATTAATTTGTATTGATGAGAACTTTACACCTAGATGGGTTGTGACTGTCATTAGGGGTCTGATGATGAAGACGAAGGACAGTCAAGGGAACTCCTCAACGTTATACAGTAGCTACCTTGTGTTTGGGCTTGATTAATTTGTATAGATGAGAACTTTACACCTAGATGGGTTGTGACTGTCATTAGGGGACTGATGATGAAGTTGAGGGACAGTCAAGGGAACTCCTCAACGTTTTACAGAAGCTACCTTGCGTTTGGGCTTGATTAATTAGTATTGATGAGAACTTTACACCTAGATGGGTTGTGACTGTCATTAAGGGTCTGATGATGGAGTCAAAAGACAGTCGAGAGAACTCCTCAACGATTTACAGCAATTACCTGGTGTTTGGGCTTGATTAATTTGTATTGGAGAGAACTTTACACCCATATGGGTTATAAGTGCCATTACAGGTCTAATGATGGAGACCATAGACAGTCGAGGGAATTCCTCAAAGATTTACAGCAGTTACCTTTTGTTGGGCTTACTTCATACGGTTCAATATGCCAAAATGTTCATTGGTATGGCGCCACTAAAAACCGTGAAATAAAATTATTTTTATAAAAAAAACAAACCGACTTCAAAAAAACCTGGATCACTAAAAAGCCTGAAATAATATTTCTATTACCACCTCTGCCTACCCCTTCGGGAAAACCAGACGTGATGGTGTGTTATCGAGTATTTGGGGTCGGTTCCAATCTATCTTCTTACTTTTATAGTAGGTAGACTTGGCATACCAAGATTGGCACCGACTCCAAATACTCGATAACACACCATCACGTCTGGTTTTCCTGAAGGGGTAGGCAGAGGTGGTAATAGAAATATTATTTCAGGCTTTTTAGTGATCCAGGTTTTTTTTGATTTTAGCCCTTTGTGACCATTCTTGACTATACTTGAATATGCATGACTATTCTCAACAATTGTTGACCAGTATTGACCATCCTTGACTTTTTGACCATTATTTACTATTTTGACCATTATTTACTATTTTTGACCATTATTGACTATTTTGACTATTGTTGACTGTTTTTGGGAATTTTTGACCAATGTTGACTATTTTTAGCCATTGTTGACTATTCTCAACTATTAGTGACTACTATTGATCATTTTTGACTATATTGATCATTATTGAATATTTTTGACCAATGTTGAGTGTTTTTGACTATTTTGACTATTGTTGACTGTTTTTGGCAATTTTTGACCAATTTTGACTATTTTTAGCCATTGTTGACTATTCTCAACTATTGTTGACTACTATTGATCATTTTTGACTATTTTTGACCATTGTTGAGGGTTTTTGACCATTGTTGACTATTTTTTACCATTGTTGACTATTCTCAACTATTGTTGACTACTATTGATCATTTTGACTATTTTGACCATTATTGACTATTTTTTACCATTCTTGACTAGATAAAAATGATAAATAGTAGTCACTAATAGTTGAGAATAGTCAACAATAGCTAAAAATAGTCAACATTGGTCAAAAATGGCCAAAAACAGTCAAAATAGTAAATAATCGTCAAAATAGACAAAAATGATCAATAGTAGTGAACAATAGTTGAGAATAGTCAACAATGGCTAAAAATAGTCAAAATTGGTCAAAAATGGCCAAAAACAGTCAAAATAGTCAAAAACACTCAACATTGGTCAAAAATATTCAATAATGATCAATATAGTCAAAAATGATCAATAGTAGTCACTAATAGTTGAGAATAGTCAACAATGGCTAAAAATAGTCAACATTGGTCAAAAATGGCCAAAAACAGTCAAAATAGTCAATAATGGTCAAAATAGTCAAAATGATCAATAGTAGTCAACAATAGTTGAGAATAGTCAACAATGGCTAAAAATAGTCAACATTGGTCAAAAATGGCCAAAATAGTCAATAATGGTCAAAAATAGTAAATAATGGTCAAAAATAGTAAATAATGGTCAAAATAGTAAAAAATGGTCAAATAGTCAAGGATGGTCAGTACTGGTCAATTCTTGAGAATAGTCATGCATATTCAAGTATAGTCAAGAATGGTCACAAAGAGCTAAAATAAAAAGGGCTCAAAGCCTCTTTAGAAAGCGCTTCAAAATAAAGGCTTTATTTCCGAGAGCCTCCTCTTCGCCGCGAAGGCTCGGGGCTAATGAGTTCTTTAGCCTTCGAGCTTTCATAAAAAGGCTCGAGCCCTAATAATAAGCCTAAAAGACTCGAGTCTTTTGCAACACAAATTGTGATTGACTAGTAGGGACCGTATTTAAATTTATTGACGTAATGTCGTCACCACTCTGTATAATATTATGCTGTGGGATTCGCACTCGTATCGTATCGTAGATAGTTTTCTTTCCTGCATTATTTGCCCTATGTGATCGATTTTAGACTTTAGTTTATGAATAAATAAATAAATTATTAGATTTAATTTAAAAAAAATTAAATAAAAAGATCATGCCTACAATAATTAGAAAATATTAAGAAAAAAAACTACAGGATTCGAACCTTCGTCATCGTCTTTCAGATTAATATCCAAGACTTTACCACCGAGCTATTTACGCTTTGAACAACAGCGCGAAATTATCAACTTATTTGTAGTCCTACTACGTTGTGATAATTTGCGGCTCGGCTTGCGTTGAAATAAGAATACAAGCGACGCAATAAACGCGCGCTGTCAGAGCTGGCGCGGGGTGCGCAAGAGGCGCAGGGGGCACACCGCCGGCGATGCGTTAGCTCCGCCCATTCAGCCAAATTTTCCAGATGATATCCCCACCTTAAAACGTAGTAGGTATGCATACTCCATACACTTAATTAATAAAGAAACTTGTGTTTTGGAATCATGGAAAACAACATACAATCGAATTGAGAATCTCCTCCTTTTTGAAGTCGGTTAAAAAAACTGAAAGTTCTTGTCCTAGAACGGAACGGTGTTATTTTATCTGCAGGATGGGTTTAGAGCATAAGTAACCAGGGCACTGACTTACATAGAAATTATAATAGTCAAAATGTGTTGGCACTGTCATGGATGGCCTGTTTGACCATTGAGAAAAAAAAAAACTTTGATTAAAATATATGATGAAGTGTACTTATTTCTACTTGTTGAATAATCTGGGATACAAACTGCATGAAATTCAATCTTGTATACTAAAGCTTTATACCTACAAAGTCTAACCCCCCACTTTGAGTACTTAAGTAAGTATAGGGGTAAAGTCAAAGATGTTTTAATTCATTGATTAATGTACGCTAAACTCAGCCTTCTTACCAAATTTCAGCGTTCTAGGACTAGGTATTCTTTATAACCAGTGGAAACTTTAATTTAACCCAGTTTTCTCACAATTTTACACTGTTTCTTGTGGTAAAAAAGAAATACGTGAGATTTGCCGTGACCTAGTGAAGCGACTGTAGCCTAGGGGTGAACAGGTTGGGCTAACAATCAGAAGGTCCCAGGTTCGATCCCCGGTGGGGCATGCACCAATGGATTATGTGCATAATTGACAGTTCGCTGACGGTGAGGGAAAACATCGTGAGGAAACCTACCTATCCCTCGGGATTAGGTAACAGTCAGTTCCTGTATACACGGCGACAAGGTTCACCACCTGTCACGTTGGGTTCTGACTATCTGGTGAAACGTGGGCTTTGAGTTGGTTAATACCTCCACAATGTGGTGGTGTATGGCCACTCAAGTCTCTGACTACCCCCGAACGGGGATAAAAGTCGTGACGTTACATTACATTATTATCATTGCCGTGACCCTCCCTCTCCCCCACGTGAGATTTGGCTCGACCCCCTCTCCCCCCTAAATGCCTCGCGTAATTTATGGACGCCCCGCTAGAGGTTTGGACGATCATCAATGTGAGTCAGTGACAAAATCAATGAAATCAATGAGCGTGTCAATCAATGAAATCAGTAAGCCATGTCAGAGGCCTTCGGGCGGCTACTCTGACACCAGGTTGGCTACTCACCATACAATAAGAAGAAGAAGAAAAATTTGCATGTTCATAACTTCCAAAGTAGGAAGTACAAGTACAATAGTAAAAGCTAAGACATTACATAAGCTTACTAATAGATATTCTATCCTGAAAATTTGGAACCTGTACCCAGCACAATGTTCAAAAAACGGGTCTAAAAAACTGCCGAATTGCTACGAAAAAAAAAGGATACTCGATTACGGTGAAGGCGCTGCCTCGCGCCTCCAGACGCGCCTTCAGCCTTGCAAATGGCGGCAGGGCGGCGCGGCGTCCACAAGCACCGAGTGACGCGCCCACGGACCAAAGTCTACGTTCTCTGCGGACGCGCCGTGTTTTTAAAAATGTACGCCCGTCCACTAAACGTGATTATTTAAATGTGTGAGAATAAATATTTATTACAACATTTCACTATATACATTCACGATATGAGTGAAACATCTCTACTTAACGGGATATCAATTGATGCAAAATACATAGTGGGATTGAAGAATACCAAGTAAATGAGGACTAGGTACTACATAACCACTGAATTAATACCATTCAAAGATAAACTAAATGTTGCTCTAGTTTTACTGATAACATGTTCGTAAGGTAACCTACTTAGCAATTTATTGCAAGACATAAATGGTTGGCTAATAGGGTTCTTTATTGTTTCACGTATAAATGACTATGAACAAAATACCTACTTAGCTTAAAAACAACGTTCTATAAGTAATATCGGCAGAAACAATGTTTTATCTCTGTGGTGCTGTGCTATGCGTGTGCGTGTATGCGACCCGTAGAGGCACGTGGATTTATGCTAAGTTCATCGGCCGCGCATCGGCCAGCGCAGCGCCACGCTATAAGCAAACGCTGCTCGAGCTCGCCGGCCGCCCCGCCCGCGCCGCGACTTCGAGCCTAGGTTTCACCTGCGATCCCATGGATAGAGACCGATTTACGAAGAAAGTCAATCTCAAAACCGTTGACAATAATTTTTAGGGTTCCGTACCCAAGGGGTGCCAACGGGACCCTATTACTCGTACTAAGCCTACTCTTTCCGTCTGTATGTCTGTCAGCGGGCGGTATCTCACGAACCGTAATAGCTACAGGCTTGAAATTTTCACAGAATGTGTAATTCTGTTGCCGCTACAACAACAAATACTCAAAATTAAAAAAGTTTATAAATAAAGTAACGAGTTTATTGTATGGGGACCCCCCATACAATAAACTCGATATTTTTAACGTTTTTATTTATAACTCATAAATTAAACCATATATAAAGGGAAAACTAATATTTTAACCATTATTGATCATTATAATAGCTTTCACATAAATTGTTGAAAAAAATATTGCAAAACTACATATTTTTACCAATAAATTAACTTTTAAGCGACAGTAGCACCATCTAGTCGCATATGTGTAAACTGATTTGTGCAATGTGTTAAGGTCCCTCTATGTGCGAGTCCGACACGCACTTGGCCGATTTTTAAGTTCCTACCCGTTAGCAACCACAGTTTTTAATGGGCGTATAAGCAATGTCACAATGTCAATACTTACAATATCCTCTGTGATCCTCTATGACGGGACTCCAAATATTATGGATGGTTCTGAGAAAAGCCACCAAGGATAAAAAGTTAATTTCGGTTGGTACTTGGTAGTACCAAATTTAGAAATAATAATAATGTACCTACCATTTCAGACAACAGGGGGCTTACCACGAACTCTTATTGCGATTCAATTACAGGAACGTTTTAACGTTTCAGCGACTTTTTGTGCAATGACGTAGGCACCTTATTGTCATGACAATAAGAAACGTCATTGCACAAAAAGTCACTGAAACGTTAAAACAAAACTGCTATAAGAGGTGGTGGTAAGCCCCCAGGTAAGTAGTGTTATCTTCATCTCAAATGATGGTACAGTCTCAAATAATGACAATAATTGAAACTATGACGTAGCACAGTACAAAGCTGCTTACTAGTAGGTAATGTTGTTTGCTATTGTACCATGGATGGACTACACATTATTAGTGTACTGATCATTGGTAGTGATCTTTACTAATAATTATCACACAATATGAAGGTAGTTAAATAAGATTCGATGGATTTTATTGTATTTAATTTAAACGAATATCTTAGGAGTAATCGCAAAATTAATTACGGACGGGATAATAAAATTCAAGAGCGTCGCTACACATGCATCTAGAAGTGGGTGCTTAAACGAAAAGCCGTTTGAAAAGTTCGTTTTTTTACGTAAGCACACAAGCGCGCTTACAAGC
This sequence comes from Drymonia ruficornis, assembly GCA_947859195.1. Taxonomy (NCBI): domain Eukaryota; kingdom Metazoa; phylum Arthropoda; class Insecta; order Lepidoptera; family Notodontidae; genus Drymonia; species Drymonia ruficornis. The sequence continues at coordinate 151,259 of OX401910.1, read as the reverse complement.
GTGTGGCTTTTAAGCAATGACGGCCAGAAAGAGAAAAAAAACAAAAAATTTACAAAAAGTAACCTTATTGTTATGAAATTACAGCTCAAATCAATATTTAATTAAATTGAACCTTATTTCTTTACCCATAAAAAAAAATACATTGATACTAAATTTTATTAGATTGACAACCATATGTCTATGCGCATAAGGTTCACTATTAATTTTTCACCAGATAAGTTTTTGCTATCTAAAAGTTCAATGCACAAAAGCACTAAAAAAAGTAGAAAGCAGAAAACTAAGTTAAAAAGCAGAAAAGCACTTCCGCGCTTTTTACAGCTACTTTTAATAACAAGCACAAGCGTTACAGTGTGCTTTTAATATAAAGCCGTTTATCACATCTTTACATGCATCGCCGGTTCCCCCCCGCACCGTCTGGCCTAGGTACTGTTTAGCTAATAAAGCCGAATGATGGGTTGAGGGAACGGGATTCAAATTTCATGATTACTTTTGGTCGCGACAACCGACATCTACGCGGGCGAAGCCGCGGGCAACAGCTAGTAGTACATATATGAAACATTGGTATAAACTAAAAATTTGTCAAACTATTTTTGGTTAAACGGCAGTGAACCGTACCCAGTCTCTAACTTTATAGGTACTATCTGCTATAGAGCTATGCGCGCTGAATGTGTTAATATAAAAATCATCATCATCATGTTAGCCAAAAGAAGTCCACCATTGTAAGTACATAGGCCTCAAGGTTTTCTAAAACGATCGGTCCTGTGCAGGTTGCATCCAGCCCAGCCGTTTCCTGCGACCTTCGTTAGGTCGTCGGTTCACCTTACGGGGGCCTACCCACACTGCGTCTTCCAGTACGTGGTCGCCACTCAAGAACCTTTCTGCCCCATCGGCCATCAGTTCTAGGCGGTATGTGCCCCGCCCACTGCCATTTTAGCATACTAATCCACAGGACTATGTCGGTGACCTTAGCTCGTCTACGAATCCCCCCATTTCCGATTCTATCTCGTAGAGAAACTCTGAGCATAGCCGTCAACATAGCTCTCATAGTCACCTTGAGCCTTTCTATGAGGCCCATAGTTACCGACCACGTTACGGTGGCAGCCATACCCTATACCTATCATCACTAGTAACACACATTGGTTAAAGTCGGTAATTTAAACGAGAAAACGTTGTGACTTGTGACGATCACAAAATAGGTAGGTAATAAATGATAAGGCCAAACAAAAAACGACAAAGATGATTATCAATAAAATTACAATTACCATCATCGTAGGTAGTTAAGTAGAATCAATGTCCTTCGCGAGGCAACTGTTAATTCTGTCTGAGAGAGAATTAACCAGTGGTATTGACCATATTAGTTTATATTCTCAAGGCACACACGCAGACGCACGGCGAGGCATCGTGGCAATCGTGGCATGGCACTTCGGCCGTTAGGTATCTATTATGTGCTTCGGCATAATAACCAACTAAAAGTAATGTCTCCTCCATCCATCGCACACAGGCGCACTGCGCGCCTTCGGCCGGGCGGGGTGGTGGGGAGAAAGCGGGGCGCGGGTGCGCGCGCGGGGAGGGCGCGGCGCCAGCGGAGAGCGGACTGCGGACCCCGCATGGGCCTGCTGTACTGTACGTATGGGCCTGTTTGTAAACAGACTGCGCGAGACGAGTTGGCTGTCAGTGTGCGTGCGCGCAGCTGCCGCGCCCTCCCCGCGCGCGCGCCCGCGCCCGCGCCCTTCTCTACCCATACTCACACATAGCTTGTCTGTATTTATTTACCTGCCCGGCCCGGTGCGGTGCGGTGCCTGACTAATGACTATTACCTACCTGTGGGATTTTTGCGCGCATACCTGAGCTCGCTCCATACCAACATTATTCATAATTTTATTATTAACGCCATTGCTTTACACACACAGAATACATATTTAACTACCTACTTACTACAGTTACTAAGTAGGTACTTACTTACCTAGAGAGATAATTCTGTACAAGCCGTAATGGAGTTCGTGTACCTAATAGAAGATTATTGCCCATTTACCATTACCATTACCATTACCATGTACCATACCTATGTACAATTTTTTTTTTTAAATATTAAATCATCTCGTTAGGCTAATTTGGGTTGAGGCTACGAGTTAATTCACAGAACAGTGGTGTCTTTATTGGCATTTACAGCAGATGGCGGCTAAGGTTAGGTTGATGACCCTCGCTCGGCGCTGACATCATCTCTTGTTCGTTACCTCATCTTGTTGATACACAGATAGGCATACCTTCGCGTAATAGGTACCTACTATTAAAAGTTCTAAATAATACAGCTAACTCTGGATACCTAGTATAACTTTATTTTAATTTACCAACTACTTAATTGGGGCAATCAATCCGCATTACTATTAAATGATCATGCCCACTCTTGGTATCAAGTTTTCTCACGCCTCAAAATAAAAGTATTACAGTAATTTATTTCTTATTTTTTACAACCTTTTGCTTACGGGATTCGATTTTCGAATAGGGGATTTAATTTAGCATAAAAAAGTTGTTATTTCCACTTCCACATTGTCGTAAACAAACATTGCGTTTCATTACATGCAGAATTATATAATTTGACTTTCTTCAAATGATGTTCCGTTCACATTATTTCTACAATAATGCCCATGAAAATATAAAAATCGTATTAAAATAATCGTACTTTGCCATTTCTTAGTACATTACGTAATAATAACTACATTACTTTACAGTAGTATTGAATTAAATGTGCTCGTTTTCAATGCTGTAGGTAATGAAACGCTTTTTGTCTATGGTTATTTTGACGGTCCGGTTACTGCTGTCAAAGGCGCAAAAACGTCAAAAGAATGTGTATTCCCGCCAAAATAAATCGATTTCGAAAGCCATTGAAGATATTTTGCATCTTCCATGTTATGTAATTAAGTGTATTAATCGAATTTATTACTGCTATGAAAATAAAGTAGGTACCTACGCTTCGTGTATACAATTTACCTAGTTCAAACTGGCCAAAGCAAACTCAAAGTAGTAAAGACAATGTTCTAGGTTATCTTCGATTTTATTAAATTACTTTGGAACCCGGATTTTGTTCACATAAAAAAACTTTTTTAGGGGTTAATATGATAAATAAAGACTATAAAAAACAAAGAATGGTTTTGATGCGACATGATACGGGATTCTATACATTTTTGAACATGATCCTTTATCAATATCAGCAAGGTGTTTGACCGAGATTCATTAGCTTACATCTAGTCGCACAGCCACGGGGCGTCGCTAGTGTCGATTCGATAAACGACTATCAAAGTTGTACCTAGTTCGTTGTTTAGTTACTCTTGCTTGTGGCCATCGGGCCAGATAACTTTAAATTGTGTGTGGCACTGTAAATCAGTTTAAAGTAAACACGAGGTGCGCTGTGTGCTGCGCCTGCGTTGACTGGTTGGTGGGTCGTGCGTGCGTTTCTAACCGAATGCTGGCTTCACACGACGCGTGATATCACGCGCCGCGCCGCGCCGATTCGATTTGTCGAGCAAGGACGCGCCACGCGCCAGCACGCGCCGCCCTCTTCTCATGGCGCGTGATATCACACGCCGCGCCGCGCCCGCTCGCTCCTCGCGCCGTGTGAAGGCAGTGGCGCGGCGCGTCTCGTGATATCACGCGCCATGTGAAAGCCAACATTTCAATAGCGCGAGCCCGCGCCACGCCATTGAAGTTACCGATATTTGGCGGATCGGACGCGCCATCACGCGCCAGCCCGCGTCGCGTCCTGCCGCGCCACTTGCTCCACACGGTGCGAGGCGTGAGCGGGCGCGGCGCGGCGCGTGATATCACGTGCCGTGTGAAGCCAGCATAGCACTGATGAATCCCGCCCGAACTATTAGAACATTACATTGAAATAAGAGGACATCCTGCAATCTAGCAATTAAAACATACAAGTAGGTGCTGGATGTGCTACTCATAGTCAGCATACACAGACAGAATATGAAACGGAGAAACAAAACAAGTCAATTTAAGCTAAATGAATGATTAACTTCCAATAATGAAGTAGTGATCACACACACACACGCAACACGCTGAACAGCGGTTCTCGGACAAAGCACGGTGCGCGTGAGTCAGCGTTGACGTCACGTGAGGCTGCGGCGCCGCGCGCCGGTGCGGTGCGGGCGTGCGAGCGCACCCGCGCGAGACCAGCCGCGCCGACCGACCCGACCCGCAGCGCCTAGCGCCCACTGCGACCAGCCGTAACGCCCGCTCATCATACTTCATACCTACGGGTTATTGTAAACTCACCACATTGTAAACTCACCTGGATTACCACAAGGCTCACATTTAGGGCCATTGCTTTTTGTGATTTTCGTTAATGACCTGACAGAACAACTTACCTGTCCTAGTCTTCTTTACGCAGATGGTCTTAAGATTTATCTATACTAATATATAAAGAGGGAAATGCTGACTGACTGACTGACTGACTGACTGACTGACTGACTGACTGACTGACTGACTGACTCATCAACGCCGAGCCGAAACTACTGAAGTTAGAGACATGAAATTTGGATAGTAGATATATTTTGTGACGTAGACAAGCAATAAGAAGCGATTTTGGAAAATTCAACCCCTAAGGGGGTTAAATAGGGGATGAAAGTTTGTATGCAAGTTCGTCATTTTTCAAGTTAGAATTATGAAAATTTGTGTTTAGGTGTCTTTTTAAAAATAAAAAATATGGTTTTCGGCGTTTTTGAATATTCAACCCCTAAGGTGGTAAAATAGGGGATGAAAGTAAGTTGGGAAGTTTGTATAGATGTTCGTCATTTTTGAAGTTAGAGTTTTGAAAATTGGTGTTTAGGTTCCTTTTTAAAAATAAAAAACTTGAATTGCTGCGTTTTTGAAAATTCAACCCCTAAGGGGGTAAAATAGGGGACGAAAGTTTGTATGGAAGTTCGTCATTTCTGAGGTTAGCATAATGAAAATTAGTGTTTAGGTTTCTTTTTACGTATTAAAAATAATAATTTAATCATTTTTGAAAATTTTAACCCTAAGGGGTTAAAATAGGGGTTGAAAGTTTGTATGGACGTTCGTCATTTTTTGAAGTTGGAATTATAAAAATTGGTGATCAAGTGACTTTTAAAAGATAAACAATATTAATTTTAGGGTTTTTGAAAATACATCCCCTAAGGGGGTAAAATAGGGCATGAAAGTTTGTATGGAAGTTCGTCATTTTTGTAGTTAGAATTAAGAAAATTGGTGATTAAGTGTCTTTTAAAAAAATAATAATAATAGCGTTTTTGAAAATTATACGGGGTATGAGATACGGGATACGCGATATGGGATACGGGATTTTGTATATGGGATACGTGATACGGGATACGGGTTACGGGATATGGGATGCGGGATGCGGGATGCGGCATACGGGATGTGGGATGCGTGATACGGGATACGGGATACGGATACGGGATACGGATACGGATACGGGATACGGGGTAAGGAATACAGGATACGGGATACGGGATATGGGATACGGGATACGGGATACGGAATGTGGGATGCGTGATACGGGATACGGATACGGGATACGGATACGTGATACGGGATACGGGATACGGGATACGGGATACGGGATAAGGGATACGTGATACGGGATACGGGATGTGGGATGCGTGATACAGGATACGGATACGGATACGGGATTCGGGATTTGGGTTCCAGAAAACGGAAACGGAATTTTTTAAATTTATATTCTGCGCGGACGAAGTCGCGGGCAAAAGCTAGTTGTAAAATAAAAGACGTCTGAAAGACTGTCGTCTCCTACAAAAAAATTTAGCACGAGTTGCAGATTGGTGCCTGTTAATACCTACCTATTAGGTATGTCTCTCAACATCGACAAGGCGTTTTGTCTCTTTCACTGCCAAGAAACAAAATTTCTCTCAATAGCATAACCTTAGAACGCAAGTCAGTCGTTTATGTACTTTGTCGAAAAACTGACGTTCTACGCTCACTATTACCACATCCTCACAATGTAGGTACCATTGTATGTTTTATCTCTCGCTCCACTAAGGACTTCAAGAACCAAAGCACGTTCATCTACCTTTATTATTCGATAATTAGATTCATATTAAAGTATGATCAGTAATTTCGTCGACCCTAAACAATAAACCAACACGTTTTTCCTACCAGCGCAGAGATACACACATCCCATGTTACGAATTACGTATCTTTACATTGATTTTTATACCTTTCTGGATATAGCCAATAGCCTAGGAAATGAGCAAGTTTTAATAGCTATTTTTACGATCGGTGCCATAGTATTTGTTTAAGCGATAGAACATTATTTGTAGCCTAAACTGGAAATGTTGATAAGAATTATTTTTGTAATGGCTCATAATTTTAATTTGTATGTTAATTTTGAACTTTTAATGATCGTATTAGGTTAGTATTGAGTACAAAATTAAGTTTGAATGGAGCCCATTCAATGCGTACTTTCTAAATAAATTGGAATTAAGTGGCAAATTCTGGTACAATATAAAAAAAAAACCTTTGAAATACAAATATCTCGAAAACTACTGAATTTCGGACATACATATGGGGGGTTCAATTTGTTGCTTTTGAGCCCCTCTATCAGCTCTTCCGGATATACGTCGAATTACCAGTAATCCTGTAGATTACGCCTTGGTCGTCAATTACTACTCCACCAAGCCGACTTGACGCACGGGTATAATGTCAAATGATAATAAATAAGACAATGATTCCGCGCTCCACCCACAACGGAGGCCTTCGATACAAATAAATAAAATTGGAGAGTCTGTTCTGAACTGTATTTATCGTATGGTTAGTGGCCAACCTAGTGTCAGAGTTATTCAAGCCGCCCGAAGGCCCAACTCTATTAAACTATGGAAGGAGGGAAAGGAAGGTGTAACTGTATTAAATGTATGGAGGGAAGTCACTGAAACAGGGAGAATCTTAACACCGCGCGCTAACACGACTCGCTTGCCATCTGATCAGAATCTGTCTGTCTGTCTCTCTGTCTGTCTGTCTGTATGTTTGTTCCGGGTAATCTCCAAAACGGCTGGACCAATCTTGACGGGACTTTTACTGGCAGATAACGGATTTAATAAGGAGTAACCTAGACTACTTTAATTTTCGAAAAATAGTTAAGGTTCCGCATAATAGATAATAATATCAGTGTAACAGTACCTAAGCACAAAACATAAAGGTGCCGACAGACATCGCGAGGCGTGCGTCGCGAATGGTTCGTCACGCATGCCTCAACCTGAGGCATACGACGGTAGGTAAATTTATTCATGCGTCCCAAACGGCAAATGCTCAAGCTGAGCACGCAAACAATCACGCACGGTGTTTGTCAGGACGCAACGCAAATAACAGCTATCCGTCGACACGGAGCGCACGGCTCGCACTGAGGCGGCGCGGCGTTCGCAATGATCGTATGATGTGAATGGTCAAAGTGAGCACACACGTACACACAACCCGAGGCATGCGTGACGAATCATTCGCGATGCATGCCTCGCGATGTGTGTCGGCACCTTAATATTATGATCGCCAAGCTCGGCGCCGCGCCGATGGGCTAAGACGAATGTGCTAAGACATCGACCTCGCGCGCACTGCCGATAACGTGCAGATAAGCCACGTCGCGTCACGCAGCGCCCCCCCCCCCCCCCCCCGCCCCCTGCCCGCTGCGGCACTGCACTGAACTGCCAATCCTCGTCTATCTACTATACAGGCTGGATTTTTTACCGCCACCTGGAGGGAAAGTACTTTATACAGGGTGGTGACGACATAGTGACAATAAATTAAAATACGATCCCTGCTAGTCAATCACAACACATTAAAATTATAAAATCAGGTTTATAACAAAGTCCAAAATTTCAAATTTTCAAACAAATTAAATGTGGAAATAGTCTAAACGGAACACAACATCCTTTATAAACGACCTCATAGACTGACCTGCGACAAGCGTGGCAACATCGCTTCGGTGTCGGTGTTTTTAGTGGTATCTTTGTAGGCGTAAAGTTAAAATAGTCGAAATTAAAAAGCAATCCCGTGGCAATACCTTTGAATATAATTTAATAATAATATCTTATGTGCGAACTACTAATGTGATACCCAGTATGTGGTTTCAATTATTGTCATGATGTTGTCACCATCCTGTATAGTATACTGGAGATAGCAAATTTTACTCAAAGGAAACATTATTTTTAACTAGCTGTGCCCGCGCCTTCGTTACGCGTAAAAAATATTTGTATAGATAACCCGCGTTTAAGCCCGCGTGGAATGTACCTACTTAATGGGTATTATATTTATTATTATATTTCACGCGGAACCCCAATTATTTTTCTATCTGCCAGTGAAAGTGTCGTCATAATCGGTCCAACCGCTTCGGGGATTATCCGGAACAAACATCCAGACTTATTTTAATTGAACAAAAAAAAAGGTAAACTAATTAGGTAGTTGCTTGAGCTCCATTTTGTTGGATACACTTTAATCTTTAAATTCTTGAATTCATGGCATATTAAAAGTTTACATGCCGATTGACTGCACAAACGTTATATTTTCATGAAAAGTGCATTATAAGTGCACTAAATTAATAAAAGAAAACGGTGAGAAAACGTTACTTACACTACATACAATTTCGCCCTTCGGTCAAGGAAGGTCATGGTTTGACGTTTCACATATTCACATATACACACATATGTATATCGTAGACTTTTTGATATTTTTGCAAGGATCTTTTATTACTACAGGATAAACCAGTTGAGTTTTTGGTTAAGAAGAAATTCAACTTTATTCTCCTGGTTTAAGGACTTTTATACCTTGACAATTCTGTAGGCAGAAAAACGAGCCGAGCGAGAGGCCCCAGTTGGGACCGTGTCCCTCTCACTCCGAGTTGCCATGCCAAAATAATATTATCGTTGGGTAGTGATTGTTAGTTTTTAAATCAAGCAAATAAATTAATTTATTATTTATCATAACTATTGTTTATATGATAAAACAACAGTCACGATAAATAATAAATTAATTTATTTGCTTGATTTAAAAACTACCAATCACTCAAATAAAAAAATAAAAAAATCATTTTCTAACATATGAATTGGGGCGATATTTTCACATTTTGAAATGGAAAAATTTAGCAATTTTTTAAGCCATGTCTCAATTCATTACAAATTTGGCCCAGGAATCCCCATCTCCTTTCATACTCCTCCGTCCACGCATCTTCGAAAAACAGGTACCGAACGGAGTTGCTTCACGTATTTATACTATGATGATGAAGATGATGATGATGATGATTATTATTATTTCCATGCGACACGACGGCGGTCACTACTGCTAATAGAAGTTATATGTTTGTTGTTTTGTACAGATCGCGATGCGTCCGCGTCGCAGTGAGAGCGCCTGACCGCAATTGCGCGGAACCCGCACAGCGCGCAGGCGCACCACTCACCATACACACTCACTTTATGAGGTAGGTATCTCCTACAAAAGACAATCACACCACCTCTACTTATTTGTATGTATTGTGTACAGCTGCCTGCTTGATATAAGTAGGTACCTATCCATCCCCCCAATGTGATACTCTAAATCTAAACCAAAGAAAGATAGTAGATAAAGAAAGATATAAAGGAGAAGGCCCACGTGGCGGTCCATACAAAATTTACCCACGTCCTACAGCAAAGAGTATCTCAGCAAGTAGGTATCTAAAAAAAAGAGTATAAAAAGATGGCATACTTCCAAACTCCATCCTTACAGTCTAACATACGTATAAAAAATTGCTATTAAATTCGTTCAGGGGAAGTAATATGTAGTAGGTAGAATTTTATTATTATACTAGCTTTTGCCCGCGACTACGTCCGCGCAGAATATAAATTAAAAAAATTCCGTTTCCGTTTTCTGGAACCCAAATCCCGTATCCCGTATCACGTATCACGTATCACGTATCCCGTATCCGTATCCCGTAACCCGTATCCCGTATCCGTATCCCACATTCCGTATCCCGTATCCCGTATTCCTTACCCCATATCCCGTATTCCGTATCCCGTATCCCGTATCCGTATCCCGTATCACGCATCCCACATCCCGTATGCCGCATCCCGCATCCCGCATGCCATATCCCGTAACCCATATCCCGTAACACGTATCCCATATACAAAATCCCGGATCCCATATCGCGTATCCCGTATCCCATACCCCGTATAATTTTCAAAAACGCTATTACTATTATTTTTTTAAAAGACACTTAATCACCAATTTTCTTAATTCTAACTACAAAAATGACGAACTTCCATACAAACTTTCATCCCCTATTTTACCCCCTTAGGGGATGTATTTTCAAAAACCCTGAAATTAATATTGTTTATCTTTTAAAAGTCACTTAATCACCAATTTTAATAATTCCAACTTCAAAAAATGACGAACGTCCATACAAACTTTCACCCCCTATTTTAACCCCTTAGGGTTTAAATTTTCAAAAAAGATGAAATTATTATTTTTAATACGTAAAAAGAAACCTAAACACAAATTTTCATTATGCTAACCTCAGAAATGACGAACTTCCATACAAACTTTTGTCCCCTATTTTACCCCCTTAGGGGTTGAATTTTCAAAAACGCAGCAATTCAAGTTTTTTATTTTTAAAAAGGAACCTAATCACCAATTTTCATAACTCTAACTTCAAAAATGACGAACATCTATACAAACTTCCCAACTAACTTTCATCCCCTATTTTACCACCTTAGGGGTTGAATATTCAAAAACGCCGAAAACCATATTTTTTTATTTTTAAAAAGACACCTCAACACAAATTTTCACAATTGTAACTTGAAAAATGACGAACTTGCATACAAACTTTCATCCCCTATTTATCCCCCTTAGGGGTTGAATTTTCCAAAATCGCTTCTTATTGCTTGTCTACGTCACAAAATATATCTACTGTCCAAATTTTATGTCTCTAACTTCAGTAGTTTCGGCTCGGCGTTGATGAGTCAGTCAGTCAGTCAGTCAGTCAGCATTTCCCTCTTTATATATTAGTATAGATGAAATTAATATTGTTTATCTTTTAAAAGTCACCTAATCACCAATTTTTATAATTCCAACTTCCAAAAATGACGAACTTCCATACAAACTTTCACCCCCTATTTTAACCCCTTAGGGTTTAAATTTTCAAAAAAGATGAAATTATTATTTTTAATACGTAAAAAGAAACCTAAACACAAATTTTCATTATGCTAACCGCAGAAATGACGAACTTCCATACAGACTTTTGTCCCCTATTTTACCCCCTTAGGGGTTGAATTTTCAAAAACGCAGCAATTCAAGTTTTTTATTTTTAAAAAGGAACCTAAACACCAATTTTCATAACTCTAACTTCAAAAATGACGAACATCTATACAAACTTCCCAACTAACTTTCATCCCCTATTTTACCACCTTAGGGGTTGAATATTCAAAAACGCCGAAAACCATATTTTTTATTTTTTAAAAGACACCTCAACACAAATTTTCATAATTCTAACTTGAAAAATGACGAACTTGCATACAAACTTTCATCCCCTATTTAACCCCCTTAGGGATTGAATTTTCCAAAATCGCTTCTTATTGCTTGTCTACGTCACAAAATATATCTACTGTCCAAATTTTATGTCTCTAACTTCAGTAGTTTCGGCTCGGCGTTGATGAGTCAGTCAGTCAGTCAGTCAGTCAGTCAGCATTTCCCTCTTTATATATTAGTACTAGCTTTTGCCCGCGACTTCGTCCGCGCAGAATATAAATTTAAAAATTCCGTTTCCGTTTGCTGGAACCCAAATCCCGTATCCCGTATCCGTATCCGTATCACGCATCCCATATCCCGTATCCCGTATCGCGTATCGCGTATCCCGTATCCGTATCACGCATCCCACATTCCGTATCCCGTATCCCGTATGCCGTATCCCGTATCCCGTATCCCGCATCCCGTATCCCGTATCCGTATCCCGTATCCCGTATCCCGTATCACGCATCCCACATCCCGTATGCCGCATCCCGCATCCCGCATCCCATATCCCGTAACCCGTATCCCGTATCACGTATCTCGTATCTCATATACAAAATCCCGTATCCCATATCGCGTATCCCGTATCCCATACCCCGTATAATTTTCAAAAACTCTATTATTATTATTTTTTTAAAAGACAATTAATCACCAATTTTCTTAATTCTAACTACAAAAATGACGAACTTCCATACAAATTTTCATCCCCTATTTTACCCCCTTAGGGGATGTATTTTCAAAAACCCTGAAATTAATATTGTTTATCTTTTAAAAGTCACTTAATCACCAATTTTTATAATTCAAAGTTCAAAAAATGACGAACTTCCATACAAACTTTCACCCCCTATTTTAACCCCTTAAGGTTTAAATTTTCAAAAAAGATGAAATTATTATTTTCAATACGTAAAAAGAAACCTAAACACAAATTTTCATTATGCAAACCTCGGAAATGACGAACTTCCATACAAACTTTCGTCCCCTATTTTACCCCCTTAGGGGTTGAATTTACAAAAACGCAGCAATTCAAGTTTTTTATTTTTAAAAATGAACCTAAACACCAATTTTCATAATTCTAACTTCAAAAATGACGAACATCTATACAAACTTCCCAACTAACTTTCATCCCCTATTTTACCACCTTAGGGGTTGAATATTCAAAAACACCGAAAACCATATTTTTTATTTTTAAAAAGACACCTCAACACAAATTTTCATAATTCTAACTTGAAAAATGACGAACTTGCATACAAACTTTCATCCCCTATTTAACCCCCTTAGGGGTTGAATTTTCCAAAATCGCTTCTTATTGCTTGTCTACGTCACAAAATATATCTACTATCCAAATTTCATGTCTCTAAGTTCAGTAGTTTCGGCTCGGCGTTGATGAGTCAGTCAGTCAGTCAATCAGTCAGTCAGTCAGTCAGTCAGCATTTCCCTCTTTATATATTAGTATAGATATAGATATAGATAGATAGATTAAAACATTGAGAAATACTTAGCTATCTGAATTAACTTCGATTATAGGTAGGTAGGTAGACAGTGCCTTCATTGAATTCATGATATTTGTCGGATTGCAGGTGCGTGTGTAACAGCGAGGAAGCAGCATGCGCGGCGCCCGCGCGTGGCTGGTGCTGGCGGCGGTGGCGTGGTGCGCGCGCGCCGGCCCCGGCCCGCCCGACCTGCGCTTCACACGCGCGCTGTACAACCTGAGCGTGCCCGAGAACAGCCCGCCGCGCACCTACGCCGCTCAGCCGCCCGCCGATGAACCGCTCGGCGTGCACCTGCCCGCGCCGCACGCGCGCGTCCGCTTCCGCATTCGACACGGTGACAAGGATAAGTTCTTCAAGGCCGAGGAACGCACCGTCGGCGACTTCTGTTTCCTTTCCATCCGCACCCGCGCCGGCCACGCCGACGTGCTCAACCGTGAGCGCCGCGACTCATACCGGCTTGACGTGCGCGCCACCGCCCAGCTGCCCGACGGTCGTCAGCTCGAAGCCGACGCCGAGCTCGCCGTCACCGTCGAGGATGAGAACGACCTCAGCCCGCTGTTTTATCCCACCGAATACGAAGCGTCGGTGCCGGAAGACGCGCCGCTGCACTCGAGCATCGCTCGCGTCACTGCCGAGGACGCCGATCTCGGTCTCAACGGGGAGATCTACTATAGTCTGGAGGAGCCGACCGATCGCTTTGCGGTCCACCCGACCACCGGCGTGATTACCATTACTCGCCCGCTGTCGGCCGCCGAGGGCGTGCGACACGAGGTCGTGGTGCTAGCCCGTGACCGTGCCTCGCTGCTCGCGCGCCGTGAACTAGCGCCGGCCGCGCGGGCCACCGTCGTCGTGAGGACCGTGAGAGTCAACCTGCACGCGCCGGAGCTTCGCGTTCGACGCATGCCCGAGCTCGTAGAGAACTCCACGGCGGAGATCTACGCGATAATCGAGGTGACCGACGAGGACGCCGGCGACCATGGCCGCATCGCGGGTCTCGAAATCGTTGATGGCGATCCCGATGGGCATTTCCGCGTGCGGCCTTCGGCGCAGACGGGTGAGTACGACGTGGTCGTGCACGCACTCCTCGACCGCGAACTATCGCCGCACGGGTACAACTTGACGCTGCGCGCCATGGATGCAGGCCGACCGCCGCGCGCTTCCTATCTCACGCTACCCGTGACGCTCGTCGACACCAATGACAACGCGCCCGTGTTCAGCAGAGAGATATACGAGGCCAGTGTGCCGGAGACCGTGCCACCCAACACGCCCGTTATCCGGCTCAAGGTTAGCGACCGCGACGAGGGCCGTAACGCACGCGTGTATATAGAAATCGTCGGCGGCAATGAGGGTGGAGAATTTTACGTCAATCCAGACACAGGTGTGCTTTACACTACGGTATATCTAGACGCTGAGGAGAAAGCACTCTATACGCTCACCGTGTCTGCCATCGACCAAGGAAACGCTGGAACACGTAAACAATCATCTGCGAAAGTAAAGATAGCCGTTCTCGACTCCAACGACAATGATCCTCTGTTCGAACAGGAACTAACTGAAGTGACGGTCCAAGAGAACGGGCCCAGTGGAGCTGTCGTAGCGCGCGTCGTCGCGCGGGACGCCGACTCGGGGGACAATGCGTATATTTCCTACAGTATAGCAAACTTGCAACCGGTGCCTTTCGACGTCGACCATTTCTCAGGAGCCGTGAGAACGACGCGCCTTTTAGATTACGAGAGCATGCGACGAGAATATACACTTCGTATTCGAGCAAGTGATTGGGGTGTGCCCTACCGCCGGCAAGCGGAAATGCGTCTGATAGTCCACTTGGTAGACGTCAACGACAATCGACCCCAATTCGAACGGGTCGATTGCGTCGGCTATTTACCTCGACGCCTCGCTATCGGTGCCGAGATATTTACTCTATCGGCGATCGACTTTGACGCTGGAGATGTCGTTTCGTACCGCATCGTCGGCGGCAACGAAGATAACTGCTTCGCACTAGACGCGGGCACCGGCGTCGTGAGCCTCTCCTGTGACCTGAGCGACGTCCGCGCCGACTCGCGGGTGCTCAACGTGACGGCCACCGACGGAACTCATTTCGCCGATTCTACATCTATGACCTTACACCTAGTGAGCAGCGGCGGCAGTGGCAGCGAGCCGGGCGCTCTCGAGTGCCGCGACACGGGCGTGGCGCGCCGACTAACGGAGTTGTTGGCCGCGGCCGAGCGTAGCAATGCTCCGATGGATCTCACCGATGAATTCTCCTTGGCACCTTCACGATACGGCGAGAATCTCCACGCACCTGAATTTATCGACTTTCCGGTTGAAGTGAAAGTGAACGAGTCAATCGCTTTGGGAACATCCTTAGTACGATTGCGTGCGCGAGACCGTGACCTTGGCTACAACGGACTTCTCGTGTACGGTATATCCGGTGGCGACGCGGACTCCGCGTTTCGTATCGACCCGGATACAGGTGAGCTCCAAGTTATTGGATACCTTGATCGCGAAAGAGAAAGCGAATACTATCTGAACGTCACAGTGTACGATCTCGGCTCCCCTCGACGCTCGGCGTCCCGTCTTCTACCCGTCACGGTCTTAGACGTTAACGACAATCCACCGCGATTCGAAAAGACGCTCGCGAGCTTCCGCGTCACAGAAAATGCCCTCAATGGAACGGCGATATTTCGAGCGAATGCAACCGATCGCGACGCTGGCGCATTTTCTCGCATCACATACAGCCTGAGCGGAGGCGGCGACGAAGACTTTTGCGTCGATCACGAGACCGGCGTACTCACAGTGTGTGCCGCGCTGGATCGCGAGCGGCACGCCTTGTACGAGCTGACGGTGCGCGCGACGGACGGCGGCGGTCTTCACGCGGAGGCGCTCGTCCGCGTCGCCATCGACGACGTCAACGACAATGCACCTCGATTCGGCCTCGGTTCGTACAGCGCGCGCGTGCGCGAGGACGTGCCGGTGGGAACGCTGGTTTCCGTCGTGGAGGCGTTCGATTCCGACCTGGATGCGGGCGGCACGATCACATACTCGCTGCCCGACGAGACGCCCGACGACGCGGTCTTCACCGTTGATGCAATGTCTGGTACGTTGCGAACCGCCAAATCGCTCGACTTCGAAGAGAGACAGGTGATTATCTGCTGTTATTTATGGGTCATTCCTGCGAACCAGATTCTCGCCGTGATTTTCGTGGTAATTTTTGTTTTTGTGAATTTTAGATAATTTATATTAATAACATAATATAGCCTTTTATACAAGTTCAAAGCTCTATCGCTTTTGTAAATCTGATGATAACTTTGGACAGAATTCAAGGTTGAAGAAAATGGTGCCACGTAACTCATGCAATACCACACGAAACTCACGCAGTAAATTCCGGGGTATTTTTTACGCATTATTTATGTATATATATATATTTTGCTCTCTTTATGGTTGTTGGGACTTTGTTTAATAACAAGAGAATATAAAAGCACAATTTGTGCTTCTGTATGAATATAAAAGACAAAATATGGGAAAAAATCTAACATAAACTTGTGAGCTGGTTATACTTGATTCCAATGATATTTTCCTTGATTTCCACAAAGTCTGTATGATATACTACTCCAGATGTCACTTGCAAGCTATTTAACATAGAGTTCCGTTCGTTTTACCAGAGACCACACTCCCAAAAGATGTGATATGCAAATTGTTTGTGATCGTTATGCGGCGTCGAACATTGTTATAGAGGTGAAGAAACTAATTTGAAATAGAATAATTTAGGTACTCCAAAAGATGTAACGTCTTGTGAAAATTTGAGCCACACTGTGGTCCACCTCTAGCCATGTCCTCTCTAGATGCTCACAAACGCATAGAAATAATTTCACGGAGGTGGCGGCCCTAGTTGTTATGTCCCATCTGGACTGCCATTTGTTCAGACATCTTCGTAAACGACAGAATTCTAAAGCAATCTCGCATTTTAAGGAACTCTGTATTCATGTTTTATCGAGGAGAAAAGTACATGACCGTGCGTCTCTGACTCTTCACCTGGGAGCATTCTCGCAAATACAAGCAGGACCTCAATTAATCCAGCTTTAGGACCAACTAGAGTTCGAAACCGATCCAATTGCCAAAGATGTCAGACAGGGAGACGTTCCATCTTCGAAATTATGATAATGAATTATATCTATTACCTTTCCCACTGGAAAGGTAAAGCATCGATCCTAATGGCGAGTATAGGTGTACTTGTTAGCACTTTCAATTTGCTGATGATATCCTGGTCTGGACTGGAGGATCTCAGCTCTAGGTTCTCAATAGAGGTTCCCGTCAGGTGCATCTTAAAATTAAATAGACAAGAGGAATGTTCTTGCAGCTCTTCTCAATGAAAGCAATACGCTAAAATGTTTATGTTAACGATTTATAAGTACTACCTAGGTATGAGTTTTGTCCAGAATAAAATCCGAATCAAAAGCAGGACCCGATAAACAAATAAAATCGCCCACAAAATTATTAAATTAAATTATTTTGATGCGTTGCGGGTTTAGTTTATCCTCTCTCTCTTCCTGACTATGTATCCCACATGGTGGTGGGGTCAGCCTTCCTAGGCTTTTCCTTCCACTTCGCTCTATTCTCGACATCGTCTTCGTATACCTGACACTCTTCCATGTCCTTTAGCATTACAGCTTTCCATCTTGTTTTGGGTCTGCCTTGGGGTCTTGGGCTGGGAATGGAAAGTTGTAGTGCTAAGTTCCCTACGTATTCAGGCGGCCTCCTGTTCACGTGACCATACCATCACAGCCTACTCTTTTGCATCTTGTCGGTGATATCGCGCACGCCCAGGCTTCCTCGCACGTACTCGTTACGGATTTTATCAAGCCTGATAACGCCACACATCCACCTCAACATTTTCATTTCAGCAACTTGAATGGTATGCACGTTCTTTTGGGTTATGGTCCACGTTTCGCTGCCATACATGAGGACTGGTGTTATGATGGTCTTATATACCATGCCCTTTAGTTTAACAGGCATTCTTTTATCGCATGTAACACCAGTTACTTCTCGCCATTTTAGCCACGCTGCAGCTATTCGGTGCTGAATTTTGCATTCTACGCTCCCGGAATTGTACATCATACTCCCCAGGTACTTATATTGATCGCACAAAGGGACCAATTGCCCATCGATGGGAATCGAACTGCTGTCGCTTGGACCTGGTTCGTTAAAGCAAATAAATTGGGTCTTTGCTACACTCAGCACAAGGCCACGGCTTGCAACTTATGTTTCCAATATAAAAGTGCTTGTTGTAACTATCTATCTTGCACCCTTATACATGTCGGCAACGATGTTGATGTATTGTTTGGGGACATTATTCTTACGAAGGCTCCACCAGATTGTGTCTCTTGGGACCCTATCATCAAATGCCTTTTCCATGTCCAAGAATGCAACATACAATGGTCGGTTTTTGGAGTGATATTCATCAGCAATCGTTTTCAGAGCAAACATCGGATCGGTGGTCGATAGGCCAGTTACGACGTGCGGGTTTAGTTTATATTAATAAAAAAATGATATTTTTGAGTTGTTCTTGAGTTTCCTGGACAAATCACTAGGAAAGACGGACACAACCATAAGCAATTAATAATGCAATGAGATGGCAGTATGGAGCAAATGCGATCAACGCTGAGCTTTACGATACCATGGACATAAACAAATAGCGAAGCATCGTGAGACAAAACAATCATTCCGCGACGGGCAAATCATGAGCGTCAGCAATGATGATCGCTGCGTGAGGGATACAATCAGTGTCTGATGCCAATATGTACTTCATATGGCACTGAGACGTGTTCATCACATGAAAAGTCCTACGGAAAATGAGATTCGTGGTAATTTCATGAGATTCGTGGAGAAATTGCCACGAATCTCATGCCACGAAACTCGTCAAATTAAACATATTTCACTATTATTCCTACACTTCAAAATGTAGTATAAATTAAAGAACACTAAATCATACTTCGACAGCTAAGTAATACGTATTAAAACCCCTAGTATCTAAAGTGACTGCAAACAACAATAAATTTTGTCCACAAAACTCCGGTACATCGGCAAAAAAACATGTTTTTTGGACTTTGATACCCTATATCTCATCGCGGAGGGATACACCCTCGATCAACTCTCTGCTGGACTGCCTCGACATGACTGCCTGTCCGTAGTGACACAAAACAAGACCATAAATCGTTTCATCGTAGACTTATACATCATTTAGTCATGCGCCGTAAAAATGTGCACAAACGTGTGACCAACACAAATAGCTGTTTAATATTTAAACTAAACAATAAAATATATTAAATTTGTAATCAATAAAAAGAGTATATTTTTACAAATTTTTTGATGTCTATAACACGATCCTAACACCATTTACCGAAAAGTTAAACGCTATTGTTTCATGAAAGTGAAGCGTGTGACACAGCGAGAACGGCTAATTTGACCCCGATTTTGGTTTTCAAATCAAGTTTGGGTGTATAATTTATTTATTTATGAAATAAAAATTATGTTTTCCAAATAGACAAATGTAGTAAGAAACTAGAAAAATATACTTTTAATCGGCATCTCTGATAAGACCAGAGATAAGACTGTGTGACCGCTAAAATCGAGCTTCGCAGGAATCACCCTTATACAGCGACATAGTCTAGTCTAGTCCTTTATACGTATTCTACGTTGTACTCCGCGGTTAAAACTGTGACATTATTATTTTCTAGGTATACGGAGTGACGGTTCGCGCTACGGACGGTGGGCAGCCGGCGTTGTGGTCGGAAGCGACCGTCATCGTGGAGGTGGTGGACGTGGACGAGAACATGCACGCGCCTGAGTTCGCCGATCACGCCGTGCTGAGCGGCGCGGTGCGCGAGGACAGCGAGCGCGCCACCGTCGTCATGACGGCGGCCGCCAGCGACGCCGACCCGCTCGGCCGCGACTCGCGACTCGCCTACTACATAGTGGCCGGCTCCGGCATGGCGCACTTCTCCGTCGATGACGCAGGTTATAATTGCATTTATAATAGGTACTTATAGGTAAGTCGTAAAGCTAGTCAGGACCCCCTTTGAATCGCAATTAATAAGGTTTCCCCGAAACTCCTTAAAAGGCGGAACCAAGTTGAAGATCAAATGCATTGAGGCAAATGATCAAATCTATTTACTGTTAATGTGAATAGATATCATATTTTATGTATTTTTTTTCTGTTTTATAGGAGTGATTCGCACACTGACTCCTTTGGATCGCGAGTCGGTCGACCACTACTGGCTCACGTTGTGCGCGCAAGACCACGGCCTGGTGCCGAGACACTCCTGCGTTCAGGTGAATGTTACGCACTAAATTCAAAACACAAAGTAGGTACCCAGGTTCGACAAAAGAGTATACCTACTATAGGTACCTACTTTCAACTAGAAAATCCAAAGCTGCATCTCCCTTCCCCCCCTCGGAACAGCCGTGCCGTGCACTAATTCTGAGCCTAGGACAGTACCACCTAAACGGTAACACCGGCAATCACCTTGCCTAAACAGAATGTCAAAGGTCACGTTAAAGTTCGCGAAAGTTACTCACGTGTAGCGAAAGGGCAATACAATTATTACAGACACCGCTGCCAACCGTGCCGCTGCTACTATGTCTCTATATGTAATTTGTGCAGGTTTACATCGAAGTGGAGGACGTGAACGACATGGCGCCGTGGCCGGAGCGCGCGGCGTACTCGGCGGCCGTGCCCGAGCACTGCGCGGCCGGCACGCGCGTCGCGACCGTGCGCGCGCACGACGCGGACGCCGCGCCCGCGCCGTCCAACGTCACCTACGCCATCGTCGCCGGCAACCCGGACGGACTCTTCTCCATAGACGAACGCACCGGTACACACGTCCGTCCCCGACGCCGCAGCGCCGCGCCGGCCGGCCACGTCCTGATGATACAAATTTGCACGCTCGGTTGCAGGCGAGATAGTGACGACGGGCCGCACGCTGGACCGCGAGGCGGCGGCGCTGCACGCGCTCGAGGTGCAGTGCTCGGACGGGCAGCTGGCCACCACGGCGCGCGTCGCCGTGCGCCTGCTCGACATCAACGACCACGCGCCCGCCTTCACGCACCGCTTCTACGACATCCGCGTGCCTGTACCGCCCGCACCCGCCGTCCACTCACTGCCACAGGTGATCTCAGCGCTCCGTGATGTGACACACGTTTCACTTTTGACCCTCAGGGCGTGAGTCCTACTCGCACTTGTCCGGATTTTTTATTCCTAATTTCGTACATAGTAATAATATCCTAGTACATTTTTTTTACACACGGCTTCCTGATCCCAAACTAAGCAGATAACTATATGGAAACCAGATAACTGATATTACTACATTATTATTATACCTACTACTTTTTTGTTTGTAAATACATACTTAATATACATATACACCCAGACTCGGGACATACATAAATGTTCATGCACACAAATGCATTTCCCGGGTAGGAATCGAATCTACGATCTGCAGCGTGAAAGGCGCCACCACGCCAACCACGCCAACGGGCCCGTCATAAGTCATAAGTCATAGTCGTACAAGAAACGAGTCGGTCGAGTGAATTTGCTTATGAAATTCCTTCTTGCCGTGTGTATCACGAAGCTGGGGTGCCTTCTAGACGCGGGATTTGATTATAAGGAGTATTTATCGTGGAGTGGTAGCGTGTAGAGTGCCGGTTGTTCTGCAGGGTGACGCGGCGGCGGCGGTGTCGAGCAGCGCGCGCGACGAGAGCAGCACCGAGTGGGAGGCCGACGACGACGACGAGGCGGCCGGCGCGCGCGCGCCCTGGGACCAGCTCGACGAGCCCGCGCCCGCCGGCCTCTACGTCACCACCGTGAGTCCCGCGCATGACACCTCTTTAGCCAAGTATCGTACCAGTTTATTTTATGCCAATGCTCTACGTTCAAAACGATCACCGGTGCTCACGGAACGATAATCTGAGCCGAGGCTCCTAAAATTGTGCGTACAGGTGATGGCGTTCGACTCGGACGCGGGCGCAAACGGCACGGTGCGGTACTGGTCGCGCGGGCGGGGCGGCGCGCGTGGCACGCTGCGCGTGCACGCCACCACCGGCCGCATCTACGCGTCGCCGAAGCTCGCGCTCGCGCCCGGTGACTCCTACGAGCTCACCGTACGTCCACTCCATCGCACGGTCGCACTCACCTACGTTCCGTTGAACGCAAGCTCGATTCTCAATCGTCGAATGTGGATCCAGGTGCGCGCGTGTGACGGCGGGCCGCGGGCGCGCTGCGGCGTGGCGCGCGCGGCAGTGCGCGGCGCGGCGCGCGGCGGCGGCGCGGCGCCCGCGCTGCCCGCCACGCCGCCGCTGCAGGTGGCCGAGCTGGACGCGCCCGGCTTCCTGCTCGCCGTGCTGCAGGCCACCGACCCCGACGGGGACCAGCTCTACTACGACATAGTCGGTAGGTGCCCTCTTTACCTACACTTTAAATAGGGCTTACCTAGATAATTTTAACCGATACGAGTTTGTGTGAACATTGTGACAGACGGTGACCCGCGGCAGGAGTTCTTCATCGGGCGCGAGGACGGCAGCCTGGTGCTGGCGCGGCGCCTGCTGTGGGAGCAGCAGCCGCAGTACGCGCTCAACGTCTCCGTCACCGACGGCCTGCATGTCGTCTACGGTCTGGTATGCGCGACAGTTTACTCTCATTTTGAATTTCCATCATATGATACGAATCTTCATACGTAGGTAACGTGCCTTATCTAGTTCAGTATGAAAAGTGGCGTCAAACTCCAATACTGTCGGGCAGGTGAACATAACGGTGATCAACGACGCGAACGAGGGCGGAGTGTCGTTCGCGCAAGACGAGTACGCGGTGGAGACGTCGGAGGCGACGCGGCCCGGCGAGGTGCTGGCGGCGCTGCGGGCCGGCGCCGGCGCGAGCGCCGCGCGGCTCGTGTACGGACTGCACGCGGCGCGCGCGCCCGCCTCCGCACGCCTCTTCCGCCTGCACGAGCTCAGCGGCGCGCTCGAGCTCGCGCAACCGCTCGACAGGTAAGCGCGGATCGAAACCCTCCGACGACAGAAGCGTCGAGACGACCGCGAATCGTCATCGGATCCGATCGTCGCCCCCAGGGAGAGCGCGGCGGTCCACGAGCTGACGGTGTGGGCGCGAGACCAGGCGCCACGCGCGTCGCGGGCCTACGCGCGCGTGACGGTGCGCGTGCACGACGCCGACGAGCACGCGCCCGAGTGGGGGCGGCGCCTGGCCGAGGCCCGCGTGCCGCGCGGCGCGGCGGCCGGCGCGCTGGTGGCCGCGCTGCGCGCCGCCGACCGCGACGCGGGCGACGCGGCGCGCGTCGTGTACTCGCTGGCGGGCGGCGACGCGGGCGGCCTGTTCGCCGTGGACGCGGCGCTGGGCGACGTGCGGCTGGCGCGCGCGCCGCCCGCCGCCGGCCCGCGCGACTACACGCTGCACGTGCGCGCCGCCAACCCGCCGCCCGCCGCGCGCTCCTCCACGCTGCCGCTGCACGTGCTCATCGTCGAGCCCGACGACGCCCCGCCCAGGTGAGCCACGCGTTTCCGAATTTGACGTCCGTAAACATTTCCCTATTATTTCGATACCTACATCGGGGAGGGGATCGGACGTTCCAGGTTCGTGAACGGCGAGGTGGTGTGCGAGGTGTACGAGAACGAGCCCGCGGGCAGCGCGCTGGTCGCGCTGGAGGTGCGCAGCGCGAGCGCGGCGTGGTTCTCCCTGCAGGGCGGCGCCGGCCTGTTCCGGCTGAACCCCGCCGCCGGCCTGCTCGCCACCGCCGCGCCGCTCGATTACGAGACTCGAAATCTGTACAATCTCACCGTCACCGCTATCAACATGGTGAGAAGAATTAGCACCGAATCGTTGTGCGGGCTAGGATTTTTAGGAGGATATAAATCTATACATATAATAAGAATGTAAAATTGGTCGCGTCTGTACATCTTTTGTCTGTGTGTATGTTTGTATGTTTGTATGTTTGCTCAGATTTTCGAAAGAGCACAACTTTGAATCCACCGGATTAATTTCAATGAAATTTGGCATGGATATGACCAATAGTCTAACTTAACATCTAGCATATTTTTTTTTTCGGTAAAGTTTAGGGTTGCCACAAAACATTCAAAAACTACCTAAATATTCGAACACGCACAACTTCGAATCCAATGGATTGATTTCAATGAAATTTGGCATGGATATGACTAATAGTCCAACTTAACATCTAGGATATTTTTTTCTAAAATATTAGGTTGTAAATTTTTATGACCACACAGAAATTCTAGCAAAAAATAAGTTTTAGTTATTGAAATACGTCTATTTCGAGCGGAGCCCTACGGAGCCCTACGTTGTGTGTGATCCGACACTATTTGGAATAGATAATCTTAATTTTAATAATAATAATAAATATTTTATTGCTGCGTTCTACAATCTTAAGTTTAGTTTTTCTTAACTAGATGTCGCTATACTTGAAATCAGACAATACCTGCCTTGCACCACATGTCAAAATTTAATATCTTCCTTGCTTCAAGAAATTTAGTTTTTACACGACTGCCCAAAAAAAAAAGAGTGTATATGTGTTTAGGGTTCATGTATGTATGTTTGTATGTTTGTATGTTTGTATGTGAGATTCTTTATTCCACCATAACTTATAAATGCCTGAACGGATTTCGATGTATGGGGTATCGTTAGAATCCTTACATCATTCCGGGTAACACTGGGTATATTATTTTTGAAAAAAATCAATATGGCGGCATTATGGCTCAACTTTAATATGTGAAAAAAATTTTTTTTCATCCATTATTACAATATGGGTATCAAATTGAAGGCCTTGATGAGCACAGTCCAAAACAGTAGAATTTATAGGCATAATTTAACATAGGTAGGGTGTACATGCAAAACAAATGTATCATTTTTGGCTGCTGTCACTAAAATGCATAAAATAAAAATAAATAATTTAAAAAATTAAAAACACGACTGCCCTGCCAAAAAACGAACTAAAAAGTATAAAACAAGTGCAGTGTCATTGCAGTCGGGGGCCCTCTTAGATTAAATATGTTCCACAGAACGGTCCCCCGACTGCAATGACACTGCACTTGTTTTATACTTTTTAGTTCGTTTTTTGGCAGGGCAGTCGTGTTTTTAATTTTTTAATTTTATTCCTAATTACGTATAAAAAACATTAAGCGGATCTTTGTATCACGCGGAATCTTAGACGTTAACTCTGGAATTCATCTCAACAGTACTAATGCCGTAGGGAAGCTACCTACCTAAGAAGTAAGTCTAGAGGACCTGCTGATTTTGAATTAAGTAGTAATAGAAACATAGACATTGAACTCTGAACTCCAACCCCTCAGGAATGATGCTGCTGGGTAACTGCCTGCTTAAAACATAAATCTGGAGGACCTGCTAACTTTGAATTAGCAATGTAGAAACTTCTCAGGCGAGGTCGCGTTTCCGATCCGGCGCTAGAATTTAAGGCAAACATGTAAAATGACTACTTATAAGTGCCCTCCTAGGCCTAATCAAAATAAACGCTTTGACTATTGACTTAGACGATAAACTCCGGACTCTAACTTTTTAAGCACGATGTTGCGAAGTGACTCTTACCTAAGCCGTGAGTCTGGAGCACTCACTCATTTTAAATAAGGAACATGGGTATCAAGTACAAACTTAAACATTGAGCTCTAGAGTCCAACCGCTCAGTCGTGATACTGTGAGTAACTACAGATATAGATAGACGGATACAGATAGACTGGTACAGACAGAGATACTCACCTACCGATAGATTACAGACAGACCGATTCAGACAGACAGATACTTACAGCTAAACTGATACACACAGACAAATAAAGTCAAACTTTTGTTATACAACTAAGGCGCCAGGCAAGCGTACGGCCCACCTGTTGTTAAGCAGTTACCGTACCCTATAGATGCTTGCAACCAAAGGCATCGGTAGCATCGGTAGCATCGGTAGTTTCCAACCTGAAGGGGAGTGGGGTTAGTGGGAGGGGACGGGGAGGTGGCTGGGTTGCGCTTCCGGCTCTCTCCCTCATCATACGAAACGAAGGTAAATTAGCTACTTGAATGCCGATCTCCACCTTACTGGTCAGACACTACCACCTTACTGGTATAGACTGGTACAGATAGACAGCCACGGACAGACGAACTCAGACTGATGCAGACTGACGTAATACAGATTAGACGATAGACAAAATTATATTTAAGGGCTTCACCGACTGGACGCGGACGGAGTCGCGGGCACAGCTAGTAAAATAATAAAACCCACCTATACCAAATTTCTTTATTGATTGGTCGAGAGCGCACAAACCCCGCCCACTTTTGTTGCGAAAATATCATCAATTGTGACGTAAAAACTATTGCATAACCAAAATCGAACTAATTTTTTTTAGGTGTTATCGTTCTCCATCTTTTGATGAAAAAAATTAAAAAAAAATCCAAGCCGTTTAGAAGGAGATAGAAATCTTAAAATGAAAACAGCTTCACTTTAATTTTTTTTTTCACATAGTAAAAGAGCAAGTAGGACTTTTTTCCTGCTGGAGGACCGTCAAATACGACCTCACCTTCAAAGATGAGGGTTCAATAAACGCGGTGATATTTTTTTCAAAATTTTTACCCCACTCGTCTAAGAGGAGAAAGCCTCCAAACATGCCTCGTTAGGTGCCTATATAGTCTTAACTTTCGTCAAAAATGTATAAGCCTAGTCATGGTAGTGATAGACTGGGACGGACTCGATTATCTTATAACAGTACCTTGTAGAGACTTCTGAATTCTAAAATATGACACCGATATCGGTGCAGGGCGGCGGCTCGGCTACGGCGCGCGTGACGGTGCACGTGCTGGACCGCAACGAGTACCCGCCGACGCTGCGGCGGCGCGCGTACCGCGGGCGCGTGTCCGAGGCGGCGGCGGCCGGCGCGCTGGTGGCCGACGCGGCCGCGCCCGCCGCCGGCGCGCCGCTCGTGCTGCTCACCGACGACGCCGACTCGCCCGCCAACCGCCAGCGCGCCTACGAGATCCTGCAGCCCGCCGCCGCCGCGCTCTTCCGCGTCGACCCCACCACCGGCGCGCTGCACGTCGCCTCGCCCCTCGACTACGAGCGCGCCGCCGAGCACCGCTTCACCGTCAGGGTGAGTGTCCCTCCCTCGCCTCGCCCTCCTCCCGGAATATCGACTCGCGGGGCTACCTCGACTGCGACCGAACTTTACAGGTGATCGACATGGGAACGCCGAGGCTTCCGACGGGGAGCGTGGCCGAGGTGGTCGTGGAGGTGACCGACGTGAACGACTGCCCGCCGACTTTCTCGAAATCGACTTACGAGGCGACGGTGCTGCTGCCGACGTCGCTCGGCGTGACGGTGACGACGCTCGAGGCCGTGGACCCCGACCCGCCGAAGGGCGGCGCCGTCAAGTACGATATCATCGAGGGCGACCCGGAGCACGCGTTCGCGCTGTCCGCGGGCGGCGCGCTGCGCGTGGCGCGGCCGGACGCGCTGGCCGGCGCGTACCGCCTGCGCGTGCGCGCATCCGACGGCCTCTACTCCAGCACGGCGCGCGTCGAGATCCGCGTGCGCGAGCCCGACAACTCCGGGCTCGCCTTCCAGAAGGCCGACTATTACGGCTCCGTCGTCGAGAACTCCACCAAGCCGACCACTGTCGCCGTTCTCAACGTACTGGGCGCTGCGCTCAACGAACACATAGAGTTCAGCATTCTGAACCCCGTCGACGAATTCGAGGTTAGATTCTGAAGCACTAATTTTACCATTTTAGACCGTACCTCAAAAGGAATAAAACGGAACCCTTTGAGGGATCACTTTGTTGTCTGTCTGTGTCGCGCGAAGTCGTGGCCGGGCTATTATGGTCGGTTTCCATACAAAAGACTTCAACGTGTGAATCACCATTTTTGGGGATGTTTCTTTATATTCTACGGTGGTACGGAACCCTTTATGTGCGAGTCCGACACGCACTTGGCTGGTTTTTAATTTTGTAATCATCATCATCATCATAGTATTAATACGTGAAGCAAATCCGTTCGGTACCAATTTTGCGAAAATGCGTCGAGTATTTGGAGTCGGTGCCAATCTTGGTATGCCAAGTCTACCTACTATAAAAGTAAGAAGATAAATTGGCACCGACTCCAAATACTCGATAACACACCATCACGTCTGCTTTTCCCGAAGGGGTAGGCCGAGGCATTAATAGAAATATTATTTCAGGCTTTTTAGTGCTCCAGGTTTTTTTGAAGTCGGTTTTTTGAATTCATAATTCATAATTAATTTGTACTTTTATTAACCAGCAGTTTTAGGGTTCCGTACCCAAAGGGTGCCAACGGGACCCTATTACTACGCCTACGCTGTCCGTCCGTCCGTCTGTCCGTCTGTCAGCCGGCTGTATCTCACGAACCGTAATAGGTAGATACTTGAAATTTTCACAGAATGTGTATTTCTGTTGCCGCTACAACAACAAATACTAAAAAATATTTTTATAAAAAATAAACCGACTTCAAAAAAACCTGGATCACTAAAAAGCCTGAAATAATATTTCTATTACCACCTCTGCCTACCCCTTTGGGAAAACCAGACGTGATGGTGTGTTATCGAGTATTTGGGGTCGGTGCCAATCTATCTTCTTACTTTTATAGCAGGTGTACTTGGCATACTAAGATTGGCACCGACTCCAAATACTCGATAACACACCATCACGTCTGGTTTTCCCAAAGGGGTAGGCAGAGGTGGTAATAGAAATATTATTTCAGGCTTTTTAGTGATCCAGGTTTTTTTGAAGTCGGTTTTTTTTTTTTATAAAAATAATTTTATTTCACGATTTTTAGTGGCGCCATACCAAATAACATTTTGGCATATTGAACCTTATGAAGTAAGCCCAACAAAAGGTAACTGCTGTAAATCTTTGAGGAATTCCCTCGACTGTCTATGGTCTCCATCATTAGACCTGTAATGGCACTTATAACCTATATAGGTGCAAAGTTCTCTCCAATACAAATTAATCAAGCCCAAACACCAGGTAATTGCTGTAAATCGTTGAGGAGTTCTCTCGACTGTCTTTTGACTCCATCATCAGACCCCTAATGACAGTCACAACCCATCTAGGTGTAAAGTTCTCATCAATACTAATTAACCAAGCCCAAACACAAGGTAGCTACTGTAAAACGTTGAGGAGTTCCCTTGACTGTCCCTCGTCTCTATCATCAATCCCCTAATGACAGTCACAACCCATCTAGGTGTAAAGTTCTCATCAATACTAATTAATCAAGCCCAAACACAAGGTAGCTACTGTAAAACGTTGAGGAGTTCCCTTGACTGTCCCTCGTCTTCATCATCAGACCCCTAATGACAGTCACAACCCATCTAGGTGTAAAGTTCTCATCAATACTAATTAATCAAGCCCAAACACAAGGTAGCTACTGTAAAACGTTGAGGAGTTCCCTTGACTGTCCCTCGTCTTCATCATCAGTCCCCTAATGACAGTCACAACCCATCTAGGTGTAAAGTTCTCATCAATACTAATTAATCAAGCCCAAACACAAGGTAGCTACTGTAAAACGTTGAGGAGTTCCCTTGACTGTCCCTCGTCTTCATCATCAGTCCCCTAATGACAGTCACAACCCATCTAGGTGTAAAGTTCTCATCAATACTAATTAATCAACCCCAAACACAAGGTAGCTACTGTAAAACGTTGAGGAGTTCCCTTGACTGTCCCTCGTCTTCATCATCAGTCCCCTAATGACAGTCACAACCCATCTAGGTGTAAAGTTCTCATCAATACTAATTAATCAAGCCCAAACACAAGGTAGCTACTGTAAAACGTTGAGGAGTTCCCTTGACTGTCCTTCGTCTTCATCATCAGACC
Source organism: Drymonia ruficornis (assembly GCA_947859195.1). Lineage (NCBI taxonomy): Eukaryota > Metazoa > Arthropoda > Insecta > Lepidoptera > Notodontidae > Drymonia > Drymonia ruficornis. The sequence goes on along the minus strand of OX401910.1, from coordinate 121,350 downwards.
CCTAATGACAGTCACAACCCATCTAGATGTAAAGCTCTCATCAATACAAATTAATCAAGCCCAAACACAAGGTAGCTACTGTAAAACGTTGAGGAGTTCCCTTGACTGTCCTTAGTCTTCATCATCAGACCCCTAATGACAGTCACAACCCATCTAGGTGTAAAGCTCTCATCAATACAAATTAATCAAGCCCAAACACAAGGTAGCTACTGTAAAACGTTGAGGAGTTCCCTTGACTGTCCTTCGTCTTCATCATCAGACCCCTAATGACAGTCACAACCCATCTAGGTGTAAAGTTCTCATCAATACAAATTAATCAAGCCCAAACACCAGGTAATTGTTGTAAATCGTTGAGGAGTTCCCTTGACTGTCTTTCGGCTCCATCATCAGATCGACTCGAGACCTTCATAAAATAGTAGTGCTTTAAAATACTTAATGAAAAAAATTACAAACGCACTAGTCGCTCCTACGATTTTCGAAGGTTTCCCTCGATTTCTCTGGGATGCCATCATCCGATCCTAGTTTCCTTATCATGGTACCACCGCTGGGATATCTCCTTTCCAACAAAAAAAGAATCATCAAAATCGGTTCATAAAAGACGAAGTTATCAGCGAACACACATAAAAAAAAAATATATATATATATACGGTCGAATTGAGAAACCTCCTCCTTTTTGAAGTCGGTTTAAAAATAAAATAAAATTTAAAATAAAGGGGGTCCCCATACAAATACTTGTAATTTCTGACTTATTGCCTTATGGTCAGTTTCCATACAAAAGACTTCAACGTGTGACTCTAAAGATCACCAATTCTGGGGATGTTTCTTTATATTCTACGGTGGTACGGAACCCTTAATGTGCGAGTCGGACACGCACTTGGCCGGTTTTATTAAATTACTAGCTTTTGCCCGCGACTTCGTCCGCGCAGGATATAAATTTAAAAAATTCCGTTTCCGTTTGCTGGAACCCAAATCCCGTCCGTTCCTGGGTATCCCGGATCCCGTATCTCATATCCCTTATTCTGTATCCCATATCCCGTATCTGTATCCGTATCCCGTATCCCGTATCCCGTATCCCGTATCCCGTATCCCGTATCCCGTATCCCGTATCCCGTATCCCGTATCCCGTATCCCGTATCCCGTATCCCGTATCCCGTATCCCGTAACCCGTATCCCGTATCCCGTATCCCGTATCCCGTATCCCGTATCCCGTATCCCGTATCCCGTATCCCGTATCCCGTATCCCGTATCCCGTATCCCGTATCCCGTATCCCATATCACTTATCACGTATCCCGTATTCCATATCCCATATCCTGTATCCCGTATCCCTTATCCCGTATCCCGTATTCGTATCCGTATCCGTATCCGTATCCGTATCCGTATCCGTATCCGTATCCGTATCCGTATCCGTATCCGTATCCGTATCCGTATCCGTATCCGTATCCGTATCCGTATCACGCATCCCACATCCCGTACCCCGTATCCCGTATCCCGCATCCCACATCCCGTATCCAGTATCCCGTATCCCTTATCCCGTATCCCGTATCCCACATCCCGTATCCCGTATCACGTATCACGTATTCCATATCCCAAAACCCGTATCCCATACCCCGTATAATTTTCAAAAACGCTTTTTTTTTTTTAAAGGTTCCTAATCACCAATTTTCATAATACTTACTACAAAAATGACGAACTTCCATACAAACTTTCATCCCCTATTTTATCCCCTTAGGGGATGAATTTTCAAAAACCCTGAAATTAATATTGTTTATCTTTTAAAAGTCACGTAATCATCAATTTTCATAGTTCCGACTTCACAAAATGACGAACTTCCATACAAACTTTCACCCCCTATTTTAACCCCTTAGGGTTTAAATTTTCAAAAAAGATGAAATTATTATTTTTAATACGTAAAAAGAAACCTAAACACAAATTTTCATCATGCTTACCTCAGAAATGACGAACTTCCATACAAACTTTCGTCCCCTATTTTACCCCCTTAGGGGTTGAATTTTTAAAAACGCAGCAATTCAAGTTTTTTATTTTTAAAAAGGAACCTAAATACCAATTTTCATAATTCTAACTTCAAAAAAATTACGAACATCTATACAAACTTCCCAATTAACTTTCATCCCCTATTTTACCTCCTTAGGGGTTGAATATTCAAAAACGCCGAAAACCATATTTTTTATTTTTAAAAAGACACCTCCACACAAATTTTCATAATTCTAACTTGAAAAATGACGAACTTGCATACAAACTTTCATCCCCTATTTTACCCCCTTAGGGGTTGAATTTTCCAAAATCGCTTCTTATTGCTTGCCTACGTCACAAAATATATCTACTATCCAAATTTCATGTCTCTAACTTCAGTAGTTTCGGCTCGGCGTTGATGAGTCAGTCAGTCAGTCAGTCAGTCAGTCAGTCAGTCAGCATTTCCCTCTTTATATATTAGTATAGATATAGATTTATTTATTTATTTAGTTTTAAGGAAGACTAACAGCTAAAAAGATACAATAGATAGAGAAGAATAACAATACAAAGCCATTTACAAGTCTCCACAGATAGTAAAATCTATACTAATATATAAAGAGGGAAATGCTGACTGACTGACTGACTGACTGACTGACTGACTGACTGACTCATCAACGCCGAGCCAAAACTACTGAACTTAGAGACATGAAATTTGGATAGTAGATATATTTTGTGACGTAGACAAGCAATAAGAAGCGATTTTGGAAAATTCAACCCCTAAGGGGGTTAAATTGGGGATGAAAGTTTGTATGCAAGTTCGTCATTTTTCAAGTTAGAATTATGAAAATTTGTGTTGAGGTGTCTTTTTAAAAATAAAAAATATGGTTTTCGGCGTTTTTGAATATTCAACCCCTAAGGTGGTAAAATAGGGGATGAAAGTTAGTTGGGAAGTTTGTATAGATGTTCGTCATTTTTGAAGTTAGAATTATGAAAATTGGTGTTTAGGTTCATTTTAAAAAATAAAAAACTTGAATTGCTGCGTTTTTGAAAATTCAACCCCTAAGGGGGTAAAATAGGGGACGAAAGTTTGTATGGAAGTTCGTCATTTCCGAGGTCAGCATAATGAAAATTTGTGTTTAGGTTTCTTTTTACGTATTAAAAATAATAATTTCATCTTTTTTGAAAATTTAAACCTTAAGGGGTTAAAATAGGGGGTGAAAGTTTGTATGGAAGTTCGTCATTTTTTGAACTTGGAATTATAAAAATTGGTGATTAGGTGACTTTTAAAAGATAAACAATATTAATTTCAGGGTTTTTGAAAATACATCCCCTAAGGGGGTAAAATAGGGGATGAAAATTTGTATGGAAGTTCGTCATTTTTGTAGTTAGAATTAAGAAAATTGGTGATTAATTGTCTTTAAAAAAAAAAAAAAAAATAGAGTTTTTGAAAATTATACGGGGTATGGGATACGGGATACGCGATATGGGATACGGGATTTTGTATATGAGATACGTGATACGGGATACGGGATACGGGTTACGGGATATGGGATGCGGGATGCGGGATGCGGCATACGGGATGTGGGATGCGTGATACGGGATACGGGATACGGATACGGGATACGGGATGCGGGATACGGGATACGGCATACGGGATACGGGATACGGGATACGGCATACGGGATACGGGATACGGCATACGGGATACGGGATACGGAATGTGGGATGCGTGATACGGGATACGGATACGGGATACGGGATACGGGATACGGGATACGGGATACGGGATACGGGATACGGGATACGGGATACGGGATACGGGATACGGGATACTGGATACGGGATACGGGATACGGGATACGGGATGTGGGATGCGTGATACGGATACGGGATACGGGATACGGGATACGGGATACGGGATACGGGATACGGGATACGGGATACGGGATACGGGATACGGGATACGGGATACGGGATACGGGATACGGGATACGGGATACGGGTTACGGGATACGCGATACGGGATACGGGATACGTGATACGGGATACGGGATGTGTGATGCGTGATACGGGATACGGATACGGATACGGGATACGGGATTTGGGTTCCAGCAAACGGAAACGGAATTTTTAAATTTATATTCTGCGCGGACGAAGTCGCGGGCAAAAGCTATTACGTATAAAAACATTAAGCGGGTCTTTGTATCACGCGGAATCTTAGACGTTAACTCTGGAATTCATCTCCACAGTACTAATGCCGTAGGGAAGCTACCTACCTAAGAAGTAAGTCTAGAGGACCTGCTGATTCTGAATTAAGTAGTAATAGAAACATAGACATTGAACTCTGAACTCCAACCCCTCAGGAATGATGCTGCTGGGTAACTGCCTGCTTAAAACATAAATCTGGAAGACCTGCTAACTTTGAATTAGCAATGTGGGTATCAAGTAGAAACTTCTCAGGCGAGGTCGCGTTTCCGATCCGGCGCTAGAATTTAAGGAAAACATGTAAAATGACTACTTGTAAGTGCCCTCCTAGGCCTAAACAAAATAAACGCTTTGACTATTGACTTAGACGATAAACTCCGGACTCTAACTTTTTAAGCACTATGTTGCGAAGTGACTCTTACCTAAGCCGTGAGTCTGGAGCACTCACTCATTTTAAATAAGGAACATGGGTATTAAGTACAAACTTAAACATTGAGCTCTGGAGTCCAACCGCTCCGTCGTGATACTGTGAGTAACTACAGATATAGATAGACGGATACAGATAGACTCGTACAGACAGAGATACTCACCTACCGATAGATTACAGACAGACCGATTCAGACAGACAGATACTTACAGATAAACTGATACACACAGACAAATAAAGTCAAACTTTTGTTATACAACTAAGGCGCCAGGCAAGCGTACGGCCCACCTGTTGTTAAGCAGTTACCGTACCCTATAGATGCTTGCAACCAAAGGCATCGGTAGCACGTTTCCAACCTGAAGGGGAGTGGGGTTAGTGGGAGGGGACGGGGAGGTGGCTGGGTTGCGCTTCCGGCTCTCTCCCTCATCATACGAAACGAAGGTAAATTAGCTACTTGAATGCCGATCTCCACCTTACTGGTCAGACTCTACCACCTTACTGGTATAGACTGGTACAGATAGACAGCCACGGACAGACGAACTCAGACTGATGCAGACTGACGTAATACAGATTAGACGATAGACAAAATTATATTTAAGGGCTTCACCGACTGGACGCGGACGGAGTCGCGGGCACAGCTAGTATTAGATAAAAAGAAAGGGAAACAAGTGAACCAATACCACCACCATTAAAACTATGCTTACCAACTTAAACAGACTGAAGTATACAAAGAAAAATATAATGAAGAAGAAACAAGCTCAATGCAGAATAAGAATATTAAGAATAAAAAATAAAATATATAAAACCGTGAAAGGGACAGCACACATCATACAGTGAAATACTACCTGCCCATTAGGAAATGTGAATTAAGTTTAAGTCTCATTTTAGATAGGCAGCAACCGGAAATGTCTAGATCGGCATCCAGTGACAACATATTGTACTTGGTACAAGCGCGATAAAGGAAGCTATTTTGGCGATAATTAGTACCTACTAATGGTGTAAAAAAGAAAGGATTCCGCCTCAACCCTAGATAATGAGCATTAATTCTATTGATGTATAGGTAACATCTACGACACAAATGTATTAAATTTAAAATATATACCCCTGTTCCCTAGACTTTGTTGAGTAGTGTTTATCTAAATACATATATTATGTGTAAGAATCAAAGTCCTGACTCATTCATTCACTCAGTCACTGACTGACAAGACAACGCACAGCCTAAACCGCTGGTCGTAGGGACTCGAAATTTGGAGGGTGTGTTTATCATGATGGGTAGAGGTGTACTAAGAAAGGGACTTTTGAAATTCAACCCATAAGGGCAAAGTTTGTATGGAAGTTCGTCTTTTTTGAAGTAAGAATGTTGAAAATTGGTGTTTAGGTTCGAGATCGGGGGATACGGGATGCGGGATATCCGGGAAACGAGATCCGCGATCAGAGATCCGATTTTTTTAAATTCAAATTCTGCGCGGACGAAGTCGCGAGCATAAGCTAGTAATGATATAAAGTAACTGTACGCTGATCATTGAATACATCCGAGTGTGTGTGTATCGAGTGAGGGCTATGCGTGGTACTCAGGTGGGTGTGACGTCGGGCGCGGTGCGCAGCACGGGGCTGCCGCTGGACCGCGAGCGGCGCGACGCGTACACGCTGCTGCTGCAGGCGCGCAGCGCGGCCGCGGCCGGCGCGGGCGGTGCGGGCGAGCCGCGCGTCGCGCGCGCACGCCTCCACATTGCCGTCAGCGACGTCAACGACAATTGCCCCGTATTCGTGGAGCGGCCCTACGCCGCCGCCGTGCTAGCCGGCGCGGAGCCCGGAGCACACGTGCTGCGCGTGCGGGCCGTGGACCTCGACGCTAACGACAACGGAGAGGTAAGCGCACGCGAACGCTAATAATATTTGAGCGCGATTTCGTCGCGCGACACTCCTTGGATTTATTTTTTTCTCCTGCAGGTGAGGTACGAGATGAAGCGCGGGCACGGCGAGCTGTTCCGCGTCGACCGGCGCACCGGCCTCATTACGCTGAAGCAGACCGTGGACGCCCACAACCAGCTCTACACACTGGTCATCGCCGCGTTCGACGGAGGTGAGCACGGTGCGCACGAGGACGCGCCGGGCACGTGGACGTGACTCGTGACGTGACGCGGGTACTTATGTATGTGGTGCGCAGGCGTGCCGGCGTGCGGCGCGGAGGCGAGCGTGGCGGTGCGCGTGTGGGGCGGCGGCGCGGCGCCGGCGTGGGAGCGCGCGCACTACGCGCTGAGCGCGCGCGAGGACGCGCCGCCGGGCGCGCCGCTGGCGCCGCCGCTGCGCGCGCGCTCGCCGCTCAACCGCCAGCTCATCTACACGCTGCTCGACGACGCCGACGCGCTCTTCGAGATACACTTCGACGCCGGTACGTTCCGCTCCGCCGGCCCGCCCCGCGCGGCCGCACTCGCAGGCGCACCGAGAGTCGCACGGCGCACCCGCAGCGCGGCGGGACCGAGCCGGACGGCCGATTGTATTTACCGAAACGACCGCGTCTCGTTTGGAACGTGCATTCCAAATCGGGTATTAATAAATCGATCACAACTCTGAGAGCGAACGAGCGAAGTAAGTTTGTACTGGTATGATATTTCCAAGTTTGCTCTCAGACCTGAGATCCGCTCATAAATACCGGCCTAATTAACGGGTGACCTAACTGCTGTGCATGCGGTCGTGATGATCGTTAACTGTGATCGCGTCTATAGATGAACACTATCGTCTTATAAACATGTGGATGCGAAATGTGCCGCAGCGGGGCTGCACGGTAGCGAGCTCGCGATAGGGTGTTGGGTGTACTTTTGCGCGTTACTAACTGGTTGGTTTTATCCGCAGCACCCGACAGAGGCAATAGTCCATGTGAGTATGCAGCGACACGGCCTCGTGCCTCGCCCCGCGCCGCGCTTAGTGCCCTCGCGTATCGCACGCGAATCGAGCGTGTTATGTTAAAGTGTTACTTGGGTTCGAAAGTTTACCTACCATTTCCCCTGATGCCGGTGCGCTAGAGCACTAGTGGATCTCTCGCGTTTCATGTATCAAGTACCTACTGTATAACATTGATTGAAAATCATCAACATTACTGCTTTAGCTGCGATATGGCGCTATTCATGAACAGTATCATTAATCAAATTTACAAATGTAATAATAGGAATCTACACTACTACAATTATTTCACCAAATGAAAGCTTTCGTAGACTTATGACCTGAAAAACTTGAATCCTTATCAAAGTAAACTAGTGATCGCCCGTGGTCGAAATTTGACCATAATTCATTTAAAGGATCATGCCCATTTTAGGTATCAGGTTTTCTCACGTCTCAAAATAAAAGTATTACAGTAATTTCTTGCTTATGTTTTTACAACCTTTTGCTTACGAGATTATTTTTTCGAATAGGGGATTTAATTTAGCATAAAAAAGTTGTTGTTTTCATTTCCACATTGTCGTAATACAATATTCATTTTTTGGGCTATCGTACACGAAAATGACAATTTATATGTAGTACAAACACACACGCACAATCGCGCAAGCGCCCTGCGCTGCTTAAACGAAACAGCATGAGCAGGCATACATTTTCGCCGCGCGGTAGAAAGAGAGGGGGATATTACTTTCTCTCCTACGCTGCGCCGACGGTCTACTCTCCCTCCGTCTTACGAATTTTCGATCAGGACACGTGACCTGACGCAAGTTTAAAATTTTTTACCCATACCAAGAAAAGTGCACAACGCCGCTAAAGAAGTTTCCACTTCAAAAAAAACTAAAACTCATAATATTTTAAATTGTAAAGAGATGTATTTTTACACCTTATTTGTGTACAATGCGCGTGCGCGTGCGCCGTGTACACAGGTAGCCAGCGACACTTCATTCCGCACCTCAGACCCTCCCTCACCCCCCGTTTTAAACAAAGACAAAAGGAAGGAATGTCGATTTTGGTCAAGTTCAAACCAGTCGTTGCTCGTACGTTGTTTCCACTACGTGTTTTCGTGTTGTAATCGGCTTGATTTGTTCTTATGCCGTGTGTCCACTGGCAAGTAAATTCCGCAATTTCTTGCAGAAGTCACTTGCCGACGTGTTTCCACTGACTGCAATTTTACACAACCGCGTACATGTGGGACTTGCAGCAAGTTCGGCAAGTCGCAGAAGTTCACTTGCGTGAGTGTTTACACATTGGAAGTCGCTTGCGCAAGTAAACTTGTACAAGTTTTCTTGCCCGTGGACACTCGGCATTATAAAAAAAAGAAAATAAAAGTTGCCATTGACTGGTCTCATACGTCTCATTCACTCCTCGTTCCTCATCGAGCTGGCCGTAATAATAACCTAACTAGTCGCACGCTTGAACGCTTCGGTTGTTTAGACACGGTTACCTATTTTATTAAGACCTCGACCGCACGCTTTTGAATCGCCTCATAATCATTTCACCTACGATCGGAAGCATTATAGTCGCTTTGAGCGGGTGTACTGCGGCACTCCGGCGACGCGACACTAACCCGCCCTGCGCCTGCCCTGCAGGCGTTCTGGTGCCGCGCTCGCCGCTCGACTACGAGACGGCGCGCGAGCATGACCTCGTGGTGCGCGCCACTGACGGCGTGACCGGCGCTTTCGCCGACGCCGCCGTCACGTTGCGTGTGCTCGACGTCAACGACTGCGCGCCGGAGTTCCCGCGAGACGTGTACCGCGCCACCGTCTCCGAAGCCGCCGAGGTCGGCGACCTCGTTCTCGCGGTGCATGCGGCCGACAACGACACCGGTACGATCGACTCGTCTCCTGTCCCGTACGTACCGCCCCGATCGGTCGGTCGCTGATGACTCTCCCTCCACTCGCAGGACAAAACGGCGAGGTGGCATACTCGATGGCGGCGATCGAGGCGGGCGCGGAGGGCGCCTTCACTATAGAGGCGACGTCGGGCCGGGTGTGCGTCGCGGCGCCGCTCGACCGCGAGACCCGCGCCGCCTACCATCTACTCGTGACGGCCACCGACGCCGGTCGCCCGCCGCTGCTGACCACCGCTCACCTATTCGTCACCGGTGAGTTCTCGTCCCCCGGCCGGCTCGCTCGCCGTCGGACGATCGATCGCTGAAAGTCCGTCGCTCCCCGCAGTGGAGGACGTGAACGACAGCCCGCCGCGTATGGAGCGCGCTGTGGTGCCGGCGCTGGTGTCGGGCGAGGCGGCGCGGGGCGCGGCGCTGGCGCGCGTGGCGGCGTGGGACCCGGACGAGAGTGACGCGGCGCGGCTGCGCTACGCGCTGGAGGGCGCGCCGCCGCAGCGCGCCTTCGCCGTGCACCCGCGCACCGGCGTGCTGACGCTGGCCGACACTCGCGCCTGGCGCGCGGCCGCGGCGGCGGGCGGCGCGGCGCTCCGCTCGCTCAACGTGTCGGTGTCGGACGGCGCGCACGCCGCCTTCGCTCGCGTCAAGCTCACCCTGGCTCCCGCCAACCGCGCACCGCCGCGCTTTCCGCACCTCGTGCACGAGGCGCGCGCACTCGAGAACCAACCGCCGCCCCTGCTGCTCACCACGGTGCGTAACACGCTTATTCTAAAGAAAAAATCTTATTTAATTATTTTGGAGTTATAGGTAACAACATATATATTTTTGAAATGTGCTCATCAAGCTCTTTCATTTGTTACCCCACACGGTTTTATAATAAAATATTTTTTTTTAGTTATTGACATTATGTCCTCTAGAGGGCGCCATATGCAATTTTATGTGACGTCACATAGCCTATAACCAGCGCGCCATTAAGCCGCTTCTAACGATACCTCATTTGTCAAATTACGACAAGTAGTTTGGAAGTTAGGTGGGAACAGATGCACATACATACATACATACATACATACATACATACATACATACCGGTCAAAATCATAACCCTCCGCCGTAGTCGGGTAAAAATATACCTACGTTGTATGCGTGGCATGGGCCCCACCGTCCGCGGGAGGCGTGCAAGGTAAGTAGGGGGGCTGAGCATGCATACTATATGAAGCACACGGCGTACGTTAGTACTGGGTCTATTCCCGCGTCCGATCCCCAGGTGAAAGCTTACGATGACGACGCCGGTGAATACGGAACGGTGACGTACTCGATCCCATCGGCTCGTCTGCGAGAGACGTTCGCCATCGACGCGACGAGCGGCGCGCTGACGACGCGCGTGCCGCTCGACCGCGAGGCGCGCGCCGAGTGGGAGGTGCCCGTGACGGCCAGCGACGGCGGCGGGCTGCTGCGCCACACCGTGGTGCGCGTGCGCGTGGCCGACGTCAACGACAACGCGCCCGCGTTCCCGCTGCGCGAGTACCGCGCCGCCGTGCGCTGCGACCGCGCGCCGCACGCGCCCTTCCTCACACTCACCGCGCACGATGCGGACGCGGGTGACGACGCGCGCCTCGTCTACTCCGTGTACGAGGGCGACGTCGAATCTGACGCGACGGGCCTCTTCGCCGTCGAGCCGCACACCGGCGCGCTCTCTTTCGCGCGAGACGCCACGGAATTTGGTGAGGTCTCCCCCGATTCCCGCCGTCCTCTGCCCCCCGTCCTCCCCGTCCCCCCGTCCTCCGTTCGCCGAGCGCAGGGTCTGACTCGTATGTGTGTGTGGGCAGCGTCTCGCGCAGTGCAGGTGTGGGTGCGCGCGCGCGACGGCAGCGGGCTGGCGGGCGAGGCGCCCGTGTCGGTGTTCGTGCTGGGCGCGGGAGACGCGGCGCCGCGCCTGGCGCCGCCGCCCGCCGACCTGTTCCTGCGCGAGGACGCGGCGCCGGGAACGCTGGTGGCGGAGCTGCGCGCGCCGGACGCGCCGCCGCACCGCCTGCGCCTGGCGCCCGCGCTGTGGCCGCACGACCTGTTCGCGCTCGACGAAGCCGGCCGCCTCGTGCTGGCCGGCCAGTTGGACCGCGAGACCGCCGCCGAACATATCATAGGTACGGTGGACTGGCTCCTTTCGATTTCCCCGTGAATCTGACGGGCGTAATAGAACGACACCGAATCGATCGTTTTCGGTTCGACAGGCGTAATAGCCGAGGGCGCGGGCAGTCCGGCCCCGGCGACCATGGTCGTGACTCGGCTGCACGTGCTGGACGTCAACGAACACGCGCCCTCGTTCCACTCGCAGCCCTATGTCGTGCACGTCGCCGAGAACACGCCGCCCCACTCCAGCCTCGTTCGACGTGAGTCAAGACTATTCGCTAAAATAATAAAATACGTTCCGCGGGATACGTCGTCACGTATCGCGATGGGGCGCCACGTTTCACTCACGCACCGTTTGACGCCGCAGTGATGGCGGACGACCCGGACTCGGGCTCGAACGGCGAGGTTCGTTTCTCGCTGGCGACGGAGGGCGGCGAAGGCGCGAGCTCGGACGGCACGTTCGCGGTGGACCCGTTCACGGGCTGGGTGACGACGCTGGTGGCGCTGGACCGCGAGGCGCGGCCCGAGCACCGCGTGCCGCTGCTGGCCGCCGACGCGGCCGCGCCGCGCCGCGTGGCGCGCGGCACGCTCGTGGTGCGGCTGCTCGACTACAACGACTGCCCGCCCGCGTTCCGGCGCGAGCTGTACGAGGCGGAGGTGCGCGAGGACGCGGCGGCGGGCACGGTGGTGGCGCGGCTGGAGGTGCGCGACGCGGACGCGACGGGCGCGCCGCTCTCCTTCTTCGTGGCGGACGGCGACCCGCGCGCGCGCTTCCAGCTGCGCGGCTCCGGCGAGCTGTACGTGGCGCGCGCGCTGGACCGCGAGGCCGAGCCCGGCTACGAGCTGCGCGTCGCCGCCACCGACGGCAAGTTCACCGCGTACACCGCCGTGCGCATCACCGTCCGTGATGTCAACGACAACCCGCCGTACTGCCTGCGCTACCGGTACTACGCGAGCCTGCCCGAGGACGCGGCGGCTGGCGCGCGCGTCATGACGCTGGAGACGGGCGACGCGGACGAGCCGGGCGGCGCGCGCCTGCGGTACTACCTCACCGGTGACAACGCGCACCATTTCGCCATTGACAAGGTGACAGTTCGGACGCTTCCCTATCCTTCGATTTTACTTTCGTATGTTCATAATTTCTATGGTCCTAACGTGAGATGAGCGAAGAGAAATGGATCCCATTAGGGGGCGTCCATAATTTTCTCCACTAAAATATGGCTTTAGAAAAACCTCACGTGAAATTTGGGGGGGAGGGGTTGCGCCACATCTCACGACATCTTCACTTTCGACCAAAAGTTAACCTTCCACGACCATATTATCACACTCGCTAAAGATTCCTTTATGAGGTTAGGTTTTGTAATTTGAGAAACGCACGCGAATTTCGAAATAGCTCTGTCATTCGAATTATAAGTGCAGTTGGTTCGAAGCAAGCAAGAAGACTCCGAATACTCGATAACAAACCATTATTAATTCAACATTTGATACGAGTACAACATGGAATCGTGTGTGTGTGTCGTGTGTCGCAGGAGACGGGCGCGGTGGCGGTGGCGGCGCCCGCGCGGCTGGACCGCGAGGCGCTGGCCGCGTACCGGCTGCGCGCGCACGCGCAGGACCGCGAGCGCGCCGACTGGGAGTGCTCGTCCGAGCTGCTCGTCGCGCTCACCGACGTCAACGACAACGCGCCCGCCTTCTCCGCCGACACGTACAGCGTCACGCTGCCCGAGGACGCCGACCTCGGCACCCTCGTCGCCAAGGTGAACAGTTTTACTTTCATTTATTTATTTATTTAGTTTTTAAGGAATGGATCGAATAACAATGAGACGGTACCTGCGTATTATGACAGTCCAAAAGTTAAGTAGGTAGGTAGGTACTTAACAAAAAGCTGGATAAGTGCGGGTCGGACTCGCGCCTGAGGATTCCGTATATAATCTTATAAAGAGTGTAATTCTACACTACAAACGGTACCTACTGTTAGAATTTCATGTTTGTTACCCCAGCGCTTTGGGCCTTGCACGTCTTTTTTACTTTGGAGGTCCGGAAACCCTAAAACCTAAAACCTCAAGTCCCTTCTTAACATCCTGCTACGACGACGTTCTGTCCAACTTACCCACCCACTTATAACTTTATAAACATCACTTTGTCCACTTCACTCACTGAAAGTATTTCGATGGTGCCCGAGGCTCCTGGCCTTGGTTCCATCTCGTCGCCGCGCCCTCTGCTGCTGGCGAAGCCACGCGTAGACCCCCGTTGCCGGTAAGCCTCACATAGCCCCCTGTTGTGCAGGCTCTGGTGCTGGTGCTGGTGCTGATTCTGATGGCGGATCTGCCTCCTCGGATTCGGTCGCTCCATCGTCATCTTCTAATAATTATTAATATTTCCTGCTACTTCATTGATATTTATTTTCTTCTTCTTTTTCGAACAAATTTATTGATTTACTTTTAAATGTTATAAATTGCGCGACCGAACCCCCGGCAGACCACCGCCGTGACTGGCAGGATCGCCATGTAATGTGGGGGGTTCGGAGCTAAAGTAAACACGTCTTCTTTGGTCTACGTTAGGTTTATTTCTAACTAGCTGTCCCGGCGAACTTCGTACCGCCTCAGAATTAATGTTGTCCGAAAAAGAACTAACCCCCCCCCGTTTCCCCGTTCGTCGTCTGTTCTTCTCCTTTCCCACAAATAAAGGGTTCCGTACCACCGTAGAATAAAAACGTCAAAATTATCAAGTTACTTGTATGGGGACCCCCTTTGTTTTCAATTTTTATTTTATTTTTAGTAAGTATTTGTTGTTGTAGCGGCAACAAAAATACACTTTCTGTGAAAATTTTAACTCTCTACCTATTACGGTTCGCCACACAGCCCGATGACAGACGGACGGACAGTGTAGGCTTAGTAATAGAGTCCCCCCTCCCCCTTAATTTTATATTTATTTTTTATTGTTAGTATTTGTTGTTGTAGCGCCAACAGAAATATACGTTCGGTGAAAATTTCAACTATAGCTATTACGGTTCGTGAGATACAGCCCGCTAACAGACATGGATGACGGATGGACAGCGTAGGCTTAGTAATAGAGTCCATCATGAAGGGCAACCTTCCACTGACCCATCGACATGTGTATCCTGCCCGTTCTTACCTACGGCGCCCAGACATGGTCAGTAATCGAGGCTCAGAAGTCCAAACTGAAGGTTTACCATACAGCATTGGAGCGCAGCATTTTGGGTGTAAAACACACTGATAGGGTGCGGAACACCTTGCTGCGTTCCATAACCCTTATCGCGGATGTAGGACCGAAAACAGCTACACTTAAGTGGACCTGGGCGGGTCACCTGAGCCGAATGAGCTCAGAAAGGTGGGCCAAAGCGATCACCGAGTGGGGTCCCAAAGCACGACCGTCATCGCCGACGTAGACCCAAAAACGGTGGCACGATGACCTCGACGCTCATCTAGGCGGGTGGTATGAAAGAGCCCATGACCGCGATGGATGGAAGAAGATGGGAGAGACCTTTGCCCAGCAGTGGGATACAGTACGTTATTAAGAAAAAAATGGTCCAGCCGTTCTCGAGTTTTGCGCTTAGCAACAAATTTAGCGATTCGTCCCTTTATTTTTTGACACCGAACTGTTAAGCCGGAAACCCACCTCGGTGCACGGAGAGGCCACGCACACGGCCACGGCTACGTTCTGCAAGAAAATGTATGGATGACGTCATTCTCCGTGCGCCGCGGTGGACACGGTGACATACATTTTCGTGCAAAGCGAAGCTTGACCCACGTGCGTAGCGTGTGCGTGGCCTCTCCGTGCGCCGCGGTGGGTTTTCGGCTTTATGTGCACAACGCGGATCTATTTCTTGTGATGAATTGCCCATGAAATAAATTTGCAAGAATTTATAGTCGCCATCCGCCATCTGACACCGGCGTTCATTACGCCATCTATTGAAAGTAATTTGAATCATACGTAAAATATGGATTTTTAGCGCTTTCCGGGCAATTTTTCCATTTTTTTTTAATGAATGAACCTTCCTAGAACTTCACGGAATAATCTAAAAAAAATTCATCTAAATTGGTCCAGCCGTTCTCGCGTCAAGTAATGACATGAAATAGGGATTCATTTTTATATATATAGACTAGCTTTTGCCCGCGACTTCGTCCGCGCAGAATATAAATTTAAAAAATTCCGTTTCCGTTTTCTGGAACCCAAATCCCGTATCCCGTATCCGTATCCGTATCCTGTATCACGCATCCCACATACCATATCCCGTATCCGTATCCCGTATCCGTATCCCTATCCCGTATAACGTATCCCGTATCCGTATCCGTATCCGTATCCGTATCCGTATCCGTATCCCGTATCCCGTATCCGTATCCCGTATCACGCATCCTACATTCCGTATCCCGTATCCCGTATCCCGAATCCCGTATCCCGTATCCAGTATCCCGTAGCCCGTATTCCTTACCCCATATCCCGTATCCCGTATCCCGTGTCCCGTATCCGTATCCGTATCCCGTATCCCGTATCCGTATCCCGTATCACGCATCCCACATCCCGTATGCCGCATCCCGCATCCCATATCCCGTAACCCGTATCCCGTATCACGTATCCCATATACAAAATCCCGTATCCCATATCGCGTATCCCGTATCCCATACCCCGTATAATTTTCAAAAACGCTATTATTATTATTATTTTAAAAGACACTTAAAGTCCAATTTTCTTAATTCTAACTACAAAAATGACGAACTTCCATACAAACTTTCATCCCCTATTTTACCCCCTTAGGGGATGTATTTTCAAAAACCCTGAAATTAATATTGTTTATCTTTTAAAAGTCACTTAATCACCAATTTTTATAATTCCAACTTCAAAAAATGACGAACGTCCATACAAACTTTCACCCCCTATTTTAACCCCTTGGGGTTTAAATTTTCAAAAAAGATGTAATTATAATTTTTAATACGTAAAAAGAAACCTAAACACAAATTTTCATTATGCTAACCTCAGAAATGACGAACTTCCATACAAACTTTCGTCCCATATTTTACCCCCTTAGGGGTTGAATTTTCTAAAACGCAGCAATTCAAGTTTTTTATTTTTAAAAAGGAACCTAAACACTAATTTTCATAACTCTAACTTCAAAAATGACGAACATCTATACAAACTTCCCAACTAACTTTCATCCCCTATTTTACCACCTTAGGGGTTGAATATTCAAAAACGCCGAAAACCATATTTTTTATTTTTAAAAAGACTCCTCAACACAAATTTTCATAATTCTAACTTGAAAAATGACGAACTTGCATACAAACTTTCATCCCCTATTTAACCCCCTTAGGGGTTGAATTTTCCAAAATCGCTTCTTATTGCTTGTCTACGTCACAAAATATATCTACTATCCAAATTTCATGTCTCTAACTTCAGTAGTTTCGGCTCGGCGTTGATGAGTCAGTCAGTCAGTCAGTCAGTCAGTCAGTCAGTCAGCATTTCCCTCTTTATATATTAGTATAGATTAACTTACGTACTAACTTACATTATATACTTACACACTACACTATCTACAAACATAATAACATTTGTACGGAACCCTCAGGGCGTGAGTCCTAATCGCACTTGTCCGGATTTCCTTTCCGATGTACGGAAACCTAAAAGCAATGTAAGGTCAGGTCGGCTAAGAGGAACACCGGTGTAAGAGGAACGTGATACCATAACTCATAAACTATAGAGTTTAGCTCTATGGTAATACCAGTATATAAAACAGCAAAGTAAAAAAAAACAAACGATGGTAGCAGATGGCGCTACGATGCCAAAGCCGAAAAAATTAATAAACAGTTTGACAGTTTGAAAAGTGAAAAAAGTCGGCTGCATATTTTAAATTCGCGGTAAAATTGTAAAAAATAGTGTTGAAGAATATTTCAAAGATAAGAAGGTAAGCTATACATTTTATTTGATATCCTGGCCCAAAACCTACATTTAATGCAAGTTTTATCGAATTCACAATTTTAACTTCCAAAAACATTAGTAGGCTAAGAGAAACAGTATGTTCCTCTTCGCCCATATCAGGGGTGACAAACATTATAACGGGAAAACAGTTTTTAATAACACAATTTTAATTAATAAATAAGTTAATAACAGTTTTGAATGAGTACTAAATCGGAAATTTTGATAGGTAGGTATACATAATTCTTTCTTAAATTGAGGCGCTGTTTTAATGTTGTTTGTTTATAGTTGATTTTATCAGAAATATTAAATATAATAAATATGTAATAGTTATAACAGTTCATTAAAAGGTAGACATTTGAATATTTTCTATTTTGATAAATTGTACTTTAAATAATTAATTTAGCCCTTTTAACGTCCCACTGCTGGGCACGGGCCTCCCCTCAATGCGAGGGGGATTCAGGCCATAATCCACCACGCTGGCCCAGTGCGGGTTGGTAGATTTCACATGTCTAAGACATGCAGGTTTCCTCACAATGTTTTCCTTCACCGTAAGCAAGTGATAATCATATTAAAGTTATGATTCACACATAGATTTCGAAAAATTCAGAGTTGTGAGCCAGGGTTTGAACCCATGACCTCAAGCCCGCAAGACGCGTGCTTAACAAATCGGCTACCACTGATTGTACTTGGAGCAAGAATAAATTATAAATAACAATTAATTAATTTTTAGGGTTCCGTACCCAAAGGGTGCCAACGGGACCCTACTACTAAGCCTACGCTGTCCGTCCGTCTGTCTGTCTGTCTGTCTGTCTGTCTGTCAGTCTGTCAGTCTGTCTGTCTGTCTGTCTGTCTGTCTGTCTGTCTGTCTGTCTGTCTGTCCGTCCGTCCGTCCGTCTGTCTGTCAGCGGACTGTATCTCACGAACCGTAATAGCTAGAGGCTTGAAATTTTCACAGAATGTGTATTTCTGTTGCCGCTATAACAACAAAAACTAAAAATAAAAAAAGTTTAAAAATAAAGGGGGTCCCCATACAATAAACACGATATTTTGACGTTTTTATTTATAAACTAGCTTTTGCCCGCGACTTCGTCCGCGCAGGATATAAATTTAAAAAAATCCGTTTCCGTTTGCTGGATCCCAAATCCCGTATCCTGGATATCCCGGATCCCGTATCTCATATCCCTGATTCTGTATCCCATATTCCGTATCTCATATCCCTGATTCTGTATCCCATATTCCGTATCTCATATCCCTGATTCTGTATCCCATATTCCGTATCTCATATCCCTGATTCTGTATCCCGTATCCCGTATCCCGTATCCGTGTCCGTGTCCGTGTCCGTATCCGTATCCCGTATCCGTATCCGTATCCGTATCCGTATCCCGTTTCACGCATCCCACATCCCGTATCCCGTATCCCGTATCCGTATCCCGTATCTCGCATCCCACATCCCGTATCCCGTATCCAACATCCCGTATCTCGTAACCCGTATCCCGTATCCATATCACAATCCGTATCCCGTATCACGCATCCGTATCCGTATCACGCATCCGTATCCCGTATCACGCATCCCACATCCCATATCCCGTATCCCGCATCCCACATCCCGTATCTCGTAACCCGTATCCCGTATCCCGTATCACGTATCCCATATCCCAAATCCCGTATCCCATATCGCGTATCCCGTATCCAATACCCCGTATAATTTTCAAAAACATTTTTTTTTTTAAGACACCTAATCACCAATTTTCATAATTCTAACTACAAAAATGACGAACTTACATTCAAACTTTCATCCCCTATTTTACCCCCTTACGGGATGTATTTTGAAAAACCCTGAAATTAATATTATTGATCTTTTAAAAGTCACCTAATCACCAATTTTTATAATTCCAACTTTAAAAAATGACGAACTTCCATACCTTAGGGTTTAAATTTTCAAAAAAGCTGAAAATATTATTTTTAATAGGTAAAAAGAAACCTAAACACAAATTTTCATTATGCTAACCTCAGAAATGACGAACTTCCATACAAACTTTCGTCCC
This sequence comes from Drymonia ruficornis, assembly GCA_947859195.1. Taxonomy (NCBI): domain Eukaryota; kingdom Metazoa; phylum Arthropoda; class Insecta; order Lepidoptera; family Notodontidae; genus Drymonia; species Drymonia ruficornis. Next base: position 101,860 of record OX401910.1, on the reverse strand, counting down.
CTATTTTACCCCCTTAGGAGTTGAATTTTCAAAAACGCAGCAATTCAAGTTTTTTATTTTTAAAAAGGAACCTAAACACCAATTTTCATAATTCTAACTTTAAAAAATGACGAACTTCCATACAAACTTTCAACCCCTATTTTACCCCCTTAGGGGTTGAATTTTCAAAAACGCAGCAATTCAAGTTTTTTTTTTTTAAAGGAACCTAAACACCAATTTTCATAATTCTAACTTTAAAAAATGACGAACTTCCATACAAACTTTCAACCCCTATTTTAACCCCTTAGGGTTTAAATTTTCAAAAAAGCTGAAATTATTATTTTTAATAGGTAAAAAGAAACCTAAACACAAATTTTCATTATGCTAACCTCAGAAATGACGAACTTCCATACAAACTTTCGTCCCCTATTTTACCCCCTTAGGGGTTGAATTTTCAAAAACGCAGCAATTCAAGTTTTTTATTTTTAAAAAGGAACCTAAACACCAATTTTCATAACTCTGACTTCAAAAATGACGAACATCTATACAAACTTCCCAACTAACTTTGATCCCCTATTTTACCACCTTAGGGGTTGAATATTCAAAAACGCCGAAAACCATATTTTTTATTATTAAAAAGACACCTCAACACAAATTTTCATAATTCTAACTTGAAAAATGACGAACTTGCATACAAACTTTCATCCCCTATTTAACCCCCTTAGGGGTTGAATTTTCCAAAATCGCTTCTTATTGCTTGCCTACGTCACAAAATATATATACTATCCAAATTTCATGTCTCTAACTTCAGTAGTTTCGGCTCGGCGTTGATGAGTCAGTCAGTCAGTCAGTCAGTCAGTCAGCATTTCCCTCTTTATATATTAAGTATAGATCATAAATGAAACTATATATAAAGGGAAAACTAATATTTTAACCATTAGGGATCATTAAACTAGGTTTTTCAAAATTGCTGAAAAAAATATTTCGTAAAACTACATTGTTTTTACCAATTATTTAACTTTTAAGCGACTGTGGCGCCATCTAGTCGCATATGTGTAAACTAACATTTTCACAGAATGAATTTCAATAAAATTTAATATAATTTATACGGTGTTTGGTACGGAACCCTCTATGTGCGAGTCCAACACGCACTTGGCCGGTTTTAGTTGTTGACCCCTGACCTGAACCCATATTTTTCTCTTACCCTAAATTTGATTTTTCTCTTTTTTCTTCAAAACTGTACCTTATTATAATTACATTAAAACACCTTTCGATTGAATTAGTTGTGCTTAACAAGTAGCAACAGGTATCCTATCCTATCCTACTTCCTACTATAATATTATAAATGCGAAAGTAACTGTGTGTGTGTGTGAATGTTTGTTACCACGTATCTCCATAACTACTGCACCGATTTTAATGAAGTTTGAAAAGTAGATAGTGTAAACTCTGGAAGGAGACATAGGCTAATCATACCAATAAATTTCATCCCCTAAGATGGTTAAATAGGGGATGAAAGTTTGTATGTAGGTTCGTCATTTTTGAAGTTAGAATAATGAAAGTAATTTCAGCGTTTTTGAAAATTCAACCCCTAAGGGGGTAAAATGGGGGATGAAAGTTTTGAATGTTATTTTGCATGGATGTTTGTCAGTTTTGAAGTTAGAATTGTGAAAATTGGTGTTTAGGTTTCTTTTTATAAATGTAAAAAAATAATTTCAGGGTTTTTGAAAATTCATCCCCTAAGGGGGCTAAATAAGGGATGAAAGTTTGTATGCAAATTCGTCATTTTTCAAGTTAAGAATTAAGTATGAAAATTGGTGTTTAGATGTCTTCTTAAAAATACAAGTCGGTTTTGGGATACGTGATATATACGGTAAACGGGATCCGGTATCAGGGATACGGGATATCCGGAATACGGGATATCCGGGATACGGGATATCCGGGATACGTGATATCCGGGATATTGGGTCTGGTATCCGGAATCAAGGATTATGGGATACGGGATCCGAGATACGATGTCCGGGATCCGGGATCAGAGATACGGGATCCGGGAAACGAGATCCAGGAAACGGAATCCAGGAAACGGGATCCAGGATACGGGATCTGGGATATGGGATCCGGCAAACCGGATCTGGGATCCAGCAAACCGGATCTGGGACACGGGAAACGGGATCGAGTCCGTTTTTTAAAATTTAAATTTTGCGCCGGTGAATTTGCGTGCATAAGCTAAATAAGTGTATGTGTCTGTGTGAATGTTTGTTGCGACGTCGGTATCTCCATAACTACTAAACTGATTTTAATGTGAAACGCAGATAGTGTAGGTTCTGGAATAAGACAGACTAATCACAAACATCAATTTCCACGCGGGCGAAGCCGCGGGCACAGCTAGTATCTAAATAAACCTTACATTCTTAGGAGATACAATGAGTGTTTCTGTTACCCCCAAAAGAGGGGGAAGAGAAACATTAGCACAACCTAAACGTTTTTTCCGATATTGTCGTAAGTATTCGTATAGCGTTATGATTCATAAAAATATGGAAAGCTGATAAACAAAGGCATGTTTAGCATATCCCAAAATTCTCATAAATCATTATCTGTTCTTCCTAGAGCTCAAAACATCTGGCACAAAATAAACTATGTTCCTCTTAGCCGACCTGACCTTATTAAGAGTAAATCGTCGAACCACATAACGTCACATACCGCATGACGCAGGTGCACGCGACCGACGCCGATCTAGGAGAGAACCGATCGGTCCGGTACTCGTTCTTGGAGGAGCAGAGCGGCTCGTTCGAGCTGAGCGCGGACAGCGGCATCGTGACGCTGCGCGCGCCGCTGGACCGCGAGACGCAGGCCGAGCACCGGCTCGTGGTGCTGGCGCGCGACGCCGGCCGCCCGCCGCGCTCCGCCACCGCCACCGTGCGGCTCACCGTCGCCGACGTCAACGACAACCCGCCCGAGTTCGAGTTCCACCAGTACCGCGCCGCCGTGCCCGAGCTGGACGCGCCCGGCGCCCAAGTGCTGCGCGTGCGCGCCACATCGCGCGACGCCGGCGTCAACGCCGACGTCTACTACTCGCTCGTGGGCGGCGACGACCGCGACGACTTCGCCGTGGACCGCGCCACCGGCGCCCTCTCCGTCGCGCGTCCGCTCGACTACGAGCGTCGGCGGGAGTACCTGCTCACCGTGCAGGCCGTCGACGGCGGCACGCCGCCGCTCAGCGACCTCACCGCCGTTAACATCACCGTCACGGACGCCAACGACAACGCGCCGCTGTTCTCGAAGCCGTCGTACGCGGCGCGCGTGCGCGAGGACGCGGCCGCGGGCGCGCGAGTGCTGCAGGTCATCGCCGACGACGCCGACTCGGGCGCCAACGGGCGGGTGTCCTACTCGATCGCTCGCGGCGACCGCGAGGGCCGCTTCTCGATGGACGCCGACACCGGCTACATCGCGGTGGCCGCGCCGCTCGACCGCGAGATGACGCCGGCATACGTGCTCGAGGTGCACGCGCGCGACCACGGCCTGCCCGCCCTCGAGGCCACCGCCCTCGTCAACGTGGAAGTGGTGGACGCGAACGACAACCCCCCGCTCTTCGCGCAGTCCAACTACTCGGCGGTCGTCCAGGAGGACAGACCGCTCGGCCACACCATCCTCAAGTTCGTCGTGGAGGATGCGGATGCACCGCCGAACGCAGCGCCGTACACATTCGATTTTCAATCCGGGAACGAAATGGGGGCCTTCCGGCTCGAGCAGGACGGCTATCTCCGTTCTGCGACGCGTTTCAACCATCGCATCAAAGACCGCTACGTTCTTCAAGTGCGCGTTTTTGACAACGGGACACCTCCGCTCTTCTCGGACGCGTGGGTGTACATCAGAGTGATAGAGGAATCGCAGTATCCCCCGGTGGTGACTCCGCTCGAAGTCGTCGTGAACTCCTATCTTGACGAATTTCCCGGCGGCGCGATAGGCCGCGTGTTCGCCTCCGACCGCGACGCGTATGATACGCTGACGTACGCGTTGGCACCGGTCGACGGCGCCCCGTACGCGCCCACGGACCTCTTCGAGATCGCACCCGCGGACGGCACGCTGCGGGCGGCGCCCCGCCTCGACGTCGGCGACTACCGGCTCAACGTGACCGTCGACGACGGCAAATACGTCGGCTTCGCGATCGTCCGCGTGACCGTCGTGCTCGTGTCCGACGAGATGCTCGCGCAGGCGATCGTCGTGCGCTTCCGCGAGGTCACCGACCGCGACTTCGTCCTGAGCCATCGCAAGGGCTTCGTGCGCGCCGTAGCCGAGGCGACCGACCGCGAGCCAGCCGACGTGGTCGTGGTGAGCGTGCAGCCCTCCAGCGAGAGCGACGCCGAGCCGGGCGAGCCGATCGAGCCGGGCGGGCGCGCGCGGAGGCAGGTCGCGCAGGACCTGGACGTGGCGTTCGCCGTGCGCGCCGCGGCCGGCTTCGTGCCCGCCGACGCGCTGCGCCGCCGCCTGCACGCGCACCTGGAGCGCCTGGAGGAGCGCGCGCGGCTCGTGGTGGAGGAGCTTCTGCGCGCCGCGTGCGGCGGCTGCGTGCACGGCGCGTGCGCCGAGCGCGTGCAGCTGCGCGCGTCAGCCGCGCGCGCCGTGGCCAGCGACGTGTTCGCGCTCGTGGCGCCGCCGCACCGCCTGCGCGGCGGCTGCGCCTGCGCGCCCGGCTACGGCGGCGAGCGCTGCGAGCGGCCGCTGGCCGACTGCGCCGAGTGTCGCGCGCCGCCCGTGGCGCACCTGGCCGGCGACGGCTACCTCGCCTACCGGCTCGAGCGCGGCGCCGTCGACGGCGCGCGCTTGCTCGACGACGAGCTCACGCTAGCGCTGCGCTTCCGTACGCGGCGCGAGCGCGGCACGCTGCTGCAGGCGAGCGGCCGCGTGGACTACGCGGCGCTGGAGGTGGCCGAGGGCTACCTGCAGTTCCGCATGGAGCTGGGCGCGGGCCCGGCGCGGGTGCGCGCAGCCGTGCCCGTCGCGGACGGGCTGTGGCACGAGGCGCGGCTCGAGCGGCGCGGCGCCAGCATGCGGCTGACGGTGGACCGGCGCAGCGCGCAGGCGCAGACGCCGCCGCCCGCTGCCGTGCTCGACGTGCTCGCCGACCGCCTGCTCGTCGGCGCCGCGCTGCAGCGGCACGCGCACGCGTTCGCCGCCGAGCAGGTGCGTCCGATCCGTCCGTTCCGTCCGTTCCGACCGCGATCTATCGCTCCGATCTCGATCGCCGAGGATCTCGTTCACGCTCGGATCGCTCGCCTCCAGGTGACCTACGGGTTCCACGGCTGCATCTCCGAGCTGAAGTTGGGCGGGGTGGCGCTGCCGCTGGAGGAGGGCGGCACGTCGAGCGACGGGCGCGCGCAGCTGGTGCGCCGAGTGCGCGTGCGCGTGGGCGCCGCCTGCCCGCCGCTGCCGCCGCCCACGCCCTGCGCCTCGTACCCGTGCATGAACGGCGGCACGTGCCGCGACGTGGGTGAGCTGCTCGAGGGCGAGGGCGAGGGCGAGGACGAGGGCTACGCGTGCGCGTGCCACGCTCGCTTCGCGGGGCGGCGCTGCGAGCTGGACTCGGAGCCGTGCGCCAGCGCGCCGTGCCTGCACGGCGGCTCGTGCGCGGCGGACGCGCGCGGCTGGCGCTGCGCGTGCGCGGCGGGGCTGGCGGGCGAGCGCTGCGAGCGCGGCCGCTGGTGCGCGGCCGGCGTGTGCGCGCACGGCGGCGCGTGCGAGGAGGGCGAGTGGGGCCCGTCGTGCCGCTGCCGCGGGTACTACGGCCCGCGCTGCCAGTACGACGTGGACGAGTGCGCCGGCGAGCCCTGCCTCAACGGCGCCACGTGCCTCAACGAGCCCGGCTCCTTCCGCTGCCTGTGCCCGCCCGACAAAACCGGTGCGTGTACGCGACGGACGCTCTATTCGTATGGTGCTAGTCGGTCGATCGATGCTCGTTCTCCACGCCGAGTGACCTTTGCCGTTTAGCTGCACTTCGATAATCGTAATAAATCTAAAAAGCGATACCATCGAACCGGAACTGTTGCATATGCAGGTATGAACTGCGGCAATCCGCTATATTCCGACGCGGTGGTGGCGGGCGGCGCGAGCGAGTCCACGGCGCGCGCGCTGCGCGACGCGTGGCGCTGGGCGTGCGAGGCGCGCTGGCCGCTGGCGGCGGCGGGCGCGGCGCTGGCGCTGCTGCTGCTGGCCGCCGCGCTGCCGGCCGCGCTGCGCCGTCGCGCCGCCGGCCGCAAGCCCGCGCCCGACGAGCCGCTCAACAGCCGTGCGCTCGACAAGCTGCCGCCGCGCGCCTCCAAGCTGTCGAACCTTGAGGCGGTGCGCCGCGAGCGGCCCGCCTCCTGCGCCGACCCGCCGCCGCTCAACAACGTCGACACGCTGCGCAGCTACGGCTCCGCGGGTGACGAGCTCGAAGGCATCCCGCCCGACTACCGCCGCAACCTCAACATCAATGTCGACGTCGTCGACCGAAAGCCCTGGTCCGAGCAGATGCACCTACACACCTTCGTCGACAATAAGATATACAACGGTGAGCGAGTCTCGTGATGTCCGAACGCCGCTCGATCCTGTAGAGTCGATACAGCGCGCTCACGTTACGCATGCGATCTTCGCAGACTTGAAGGGGAGCAAGACGAGACCGCGCACTCGGTCCCCGCCCAGTTGCGTGCGGCGCGCGCCGGCGGGCGTGGGCGGGGGCGGGGGCGGGGGCGGCGACCTGGTGGGCGGCTACCACTGGGACTGCTCCGACTGGTGCGGCGGCGGCGGCGCGCTGCCCGGCATCAGCGAGGTGGCGGGCTCGGAGCGGCCCGACTCGTCGTCGGCCGCCTCGCCCGCCTCGCCCGCCTCGGCCGCGCACAGCCCCGCCCCGCGCCGCCGTGCGCGCGCCGCCCGCGCGCCGCTCGACACCGACTCGGCGCCCGACGACTTCGACCTCGACCTCGATCTCGACGCGCTGCGCCTCACCGACGGTAGGCCTCCCTCCGTCCTCCCTCCCTCCTATTTTGATACGGTCTCTCCGAAATAGACGCTCATGTCTCGTTCCGTTTCTAGCGTCGTCGTACCTGCTGCACGCGGACTCGTACTCGACGCGCGCGGACTCGGAGCCCGAGCGTCTCCGGGCGCGCACGCTGCGCGAGCCCGACGCCGCCAGCCTCATCACCATGCTCGGTGAGCCTCGGCCGCCGCGACCCTCGCTCTCTCCGTGTCGGCGACTCGCTAACCCCGCGTTTCTTCCGCAGAAGAGCGCAACTCGCTGCTCGGCGGCGACGACGACGGCTCCGGCAGCGAGCTGTCTGCGAACCTGTGCGAGATCGAGGAGTCGGACGCCGAGGCCGAGCCGGCGGCGCCGGGCGCGCGGCACACAGACGTGTGACGGCGGCGCGCGGCCCGCTCGCCGCCGCGCCCGCGTGGCCTGTAGCCGCGTGGCTTGTAGCCGCGTGACCTGTAGCCGCTTGACTTGTAGCCGCACCCGTGCCTGCAGTCGCGCGCGCCAGCGACCCTCGGACGATGCTTCGCGAGCGGCCGTCGCAGTGATACTTTTGTAATATAATTAGCGACGTGACTCTGTACATAAATTTGATCTAAGTGCGATTTAGAATGTGAAGTTGCAGAGGAGGAACTCTATCGGAGGACTACGATCTATTTTTCTTATTGTACTCTCCTATGTGCACAGTGCGCCGGGAACGATAACCGATCTCTATAAATTTGATATCATAAGAGGGCGATGCGATAGAATATGACCGACGTCCTTGACTGGATGTATTAAAATAATACGGTGTCGAGTGCGATGGCATGATGCTGTGCTTTGGTGTCTATATAAGGTGACGCATACATGCGTAACCTTCATATAAAACATGGAAGACTTATATAGTTATTTACCTGCTTATTAAATTTACCTTCGCAACAGGGAGTTTCAAGATTGTTCCTGCTGTAAAGATCTTGAACATCATTAAGTACCTACTCGCATCGAGTCCTATTTTTTTTATTGTTTTTAGTTCCGGGCTCATGAAAAATGTGTTGAAATTTAATACGAGCATACCTAATTATTTATTTATTAAGGGTACTAGCGAATGACTGTAGAGTTAATTAGTAACCAGGTAGTTAGATTATTTATAATGTCGAGATACCTACCTGTTACCATTCCTACACCTCCAAACCCAGACTGCTGCGAGCAACACGGGCGGGACGCACGTGTCGTGCGATGTAGGAACGATTTTTTTCAGAATGATAATTTTAACCACGATTGATAATTTCGGCTTCCAAATTCATACACAATCGAATCTTCGGAGGATTTTTACAAAGTAACACATTTTTGATGGGGAGTTGTCAATAAATCTTAGCGAGTCTCATCTTATCGTATTATCTGTGTTTTAACAAGTTTTTAAAAAACCAAAAAAAAAAATCTCCAGTCAAATCGTATTGAATTCACCATAATAAACATACCTTGCATCGTAACAAAATGGATCTTGTACCTTGAGTAATTCAAGAAAAACGTGGGACTGTCGCTTGCTCGCGTTAGTTTGGGTTATCCTCAACTCCTTGTAAGTATAGGTATACTTATAAAAGAAAATTATAAAAGCTCGTAATGTTAAAAGCCATGGTAACATTAAGTTAGATAGGAAGTATTACGTTGAAAGAGAAGTGCGGCGCGGCGGTGTGCGCGCGCGCCGGCCACGGGGCGGCGTGCGTGCAAGCGTCGGCTGAATACTATGTATAATATAATATGTATTATTATATAATAATTATAATGTTATGTATTAATGAAATGGTGCTCCGATCGTAGTTTCATATCATACTTTAAAATGTGCATTTATAAATCGAGTAGCCGAGCGTTCTCCTCCTAGGCTATTGTACTAGTAATTGTAAGGGATCTATTTTTATATGTACAAAATGTGGGGTGCGGCGCCAGTGCGCACCAGTGGCGGAGGGGCGCGGCGCCGCGTGTGACGTCACGCCGGCGCCGGGTGACGGCACGCCGGCGCCGCGTGACGTCACGCCGCGCCGTCGCCGCGTCGCCGCGCAGCGCGGCACGCTGCGCTGCGCTCAATCGCCACCTACTCTGTATCTCTTTTTTTAAAGAAAGATTTATAAAATAAATTATGAAATCGTTGTGTTTTTGACACGACTAATAAAGACTTACTAAAAATATGTCAATTATTTTTTGTCGTCTTCCCTTTTTGTAAAACGAACACGGTCCAAAAACCCTGGAGCACTAAAAAGCCTGAAATAATATTTATTTTACCACCTCTGCCTACCCCTTCAGGGAAATCGGGTGTGATGGTGTGTTTTTTTATTTTGATGAGACTACGTAGGAATCAGTCTTTTCAGTGAAATTAATTCAAATTATGGATAAAAAATTAGGTAACTGGTTGGAAAAGAGCATAACTGAAAAGAATGCGATTTTAACGAAAAACATTTTTGACTTTAAAGGGATGTAGCTTAAATTTTCTCATGACGAGTACTTAAAAATGTATTTTCTAGTGTCGGGTGCTACCTTTTATTGTTCTAAGCACTATCGCTATTGATGTGGCATATGGTTTTAATACTGTTACTGGGCTTCATTTGAGGAAAGTCTCGCCACAGTGCTACCGCTGAATGTCCTAGCTCTAAGAGTCTTATTGGAAGTCTATGAATCACTAAATCACTGAACGATTAAAAAACCTTAATGATAATATTTTTTTCAATCTTTAGTGCCCATTAAAGTTTTCGAAATCGGTATTTCTACTAAAAGTTCAAGTAAAAGCCATCAATACTTAATTAACCGAAAATAGCCATCTTATTTTTTTTGTAAAAGCTTGATTTTCTCATTTCATTATGAAAATTGACATGGAAAATACCTAATAAAGTTTTTATCGTAAATGTTAAGCTTGTCCCACATTCCGTGCCGGTAAGTGTATTTACAGTTCGCTAACGGTTAAGGAAAACATCGTGAGGAAATGTACGTGCATCGCTAGCATTTCTTCCGTGCACGTGTAAGTTGTGGAACGATCTCCCCCCGAAGCCTTTCCTTTGCACTACAACATGGGGTTCTTCAAAAGGCATGTTTACAGGTCCCTAAAAGGTCGGCGCCGCATCTCCTCCCCTTAAGTTGCAGATGTCCTGGGCGGCGGCTTCCACTTACCATCAGGTGGACCGTCTGCCAGTGTGCCATCCTTGGCAAAAAAAAAAAAAAAACCTACCTATCCCTCGGGATTAGGTAATAGTCAGTTCCTGTATACACGGCGACAAGGTTCACCACCTGTCACGTTGGGTTCTGACTATCTGGTGAAACGTGGGCTTTGAGTTGACTTAATACCTCCACAATGTAGTGGCGATGGCCACTCAAGCCTCTGACTACCCCCGAATGGGGATAAAAACTCGTGTCGTATTTAATTTAATTTAGCTCGGCATACCTGGCTGTTGCTCCAAAGCTTAAAAAAATACGTGTCACAGGTAGGGACACAATATCGAAAGGAAAGTATCGGTACTGTACTCATGAGTAGTATCGAAAAAAAAGTATCGTACTCATAAAAGTATCGAAACAAAAGTATCGATACTTCAAGGTATCGATACTTTTCGTAAGGCTTAATGCTCACACAACTACACGTAGAGATACTGTATAGAATAGAAACTATCGATACTGTACTCATGAGTAGTATCGAAAAAAAAGTATCGTACTCGTAAAAGCATGCCAAAATGCTACCAAAGTTCACTTTTATTATGCGGCATTCTTCTAATTTATGATATATCGATACCCAGCACAGAATAATAGTGAGTACTTTCAGTTTATACTCGAATATCTGTACAAATAAATAAAATTTAAGTGTCTGTTTGTAATATCAAAATAACAGCTTTTTACTAAATGAATATTAAAATATAGGGTCTTAATAACCAAAACACAATTTTAAAAGTTAATGTATGTCTGTCTGTCTGTCTGTATTTTTGTTCCGGGTAATCTCGAAAACCGCTGGACCGATTTTCACGGGATTATCCCCGGCAAAAAGAAAAAAACGGTGAAATTACACGCGGGATTAAACGCAGGTACTAGCAATCTAGTTGAACAGTGGGGAAGAAGTGAATCTATTTCTAAAATTTACGTGGACGAAGTCGCGGGCACAGCTAGTATCAAATAATAGCCAAGCACAATATCAATTAACAGCAATAATATAGTAGAAAAACAACGCGCGACAGACGGGGCGGCGCGAAATGAACTCGAAGAATGAATAGTAGAACAACGACGAACGAGCGGAATGAGTGAGTGAACGAACGATTTCAAAAGCAAGTCTAATGTTTTAGAAGGTTCGACATGATTAAACTAGTTGGCGTTGCCGTAAACAGACAATTTTTAAGTAGGTAATTTCTAAGAATTATTCGATACGATACCTGCCAAAAAGTACTCATCGAGTAAAAGTTTCGAATACAAAGTATCGAGTGCAAAAGTATCGGTATCGAAATCAAAAGTACTCGATACCACAAAGTATCGATACTTTTTTCGTGTCCCTAGTCCCAGGGCTAAGATTTCCAGTTAGAAGCAAAGTAGGACCTTGTTCCTAGGGTTCCGGACCCAAAGGGTGCCAACGGGACCCTATTACTAAGCCTACGATGTCCGTCTGTCTGTCTGTCTGCCCGTCTGTCACCCCGGTAGCAAATAAGGTCGGCGACGAAAAAAATACGTCAATCTGAGGTCAATTTAGGGTAAGTGACGTAAACGTACGTCTTTGAAAAAAGTCAATATAGCGGCACTATGGCTCAATTTTCAAATGTGAAAAAATATGTTTGTCTTCATCGATGTAATGTTTGTCTTACATTATTACAACATGAGTATCAAATTGAAGGCCTTGATGAGCACATTCCAAAACTGCAGAATTTATAGGCATCAACATAGATAACATAACATAGGGTGTACATGCAAAACAAACATTAAATTTTCGGCTGATGTCACTAAAATGCATAAAAAAAAAAAAAAAACACGACTGCCCTGCCAAAAAACGAACTAAAAAGTATAAAACAAGTGCAGTGTCATTGCAGTCGGGGGGCCGTTCTGTGGAACATTTTTAATCTAAGAGGGCCTTTTTTCAAAAATAATATATCCAGTGTTACCCGAAATGATGTAAGGATTCTAACGATACCCCATAAATCCAAATCCGTTCAGGCATTTACAAGTTATGGTGGAAAAAAGAATCTCACATACATACACATACAAACAAACAAATATACATGAATCCTAAACACATATACACTTTTTTTTATTTTTTTATTGGGCAGTCGTGTAAAAAGCAAAAAAAAAACCACATTCGCTTTTTACCGTCGATATGTGTGGGTATGTGAATAAGTGTTAATTCTAATTATTATTATGTTTCTCTTTAAATCCACTCGGGCTAAACCCGGACCTTTGGAAGGCTTGCGTGGGGACATGGGTCCAACACGTAGAGATAATTTTGTTTTTTTTTTTTTTTTTAACTTTTCTTGTATTCGTAATGAACAGCAGTGTTTGTGCACAGCACAGCACAGCACAGCACAGCACAGCACAGCACAGCACAGCACAGCACAGCACAGCACAGCACAGCACAGCACAGCACAGCACAGCACAGCACAGCACAGCACAGCACAGCACAGCACAGCACAGCACAGCACAGCACAGCACAGCACAGCACAGCACAGCACAGCACAGCACAGCACAGCACAGCACAGCACAGCACAGCACAGCACAGCACAGCACAGCACAGCACAGCACAGCACAGCACAGCACAGCACAGCACAGCACAGCACAGCACAGCACAGCACAGCACAGCACAGCACAGCACAGCACAGCACAGCACAGCACAGCACAGCACAGCACAGCACAGCACAGCACAGCACAGCACAGCACAGCACAGCACAGCACAGCACAGCACAGCACAGCACAGCACAGCACAGCACAGCACAGCACAGCACAGCACAGCACAGCACAGCACAGCACAGCACAGCACAGCACAGCACAGCACAGCACAGCACAGCACAGCACAGCACAGCACAGCACAGCACAGCACAGCACAGCACAGCACAGCACAGCACAGCACAGCACAGCACAGCACAGCACAGCACAGCACAGCACAGCACAGCACAGCACAGCACAGCACAGCACAGCACAGCACAGCACAGCACAGCACAGCACAGCACAGCACAGCACAGCACAGCACAGCACAGCACAGCACAGCACAGCACAGCACAGCACAGCACAGCACAGCACAGCACAGCACAGCACAGCACAGCACAGCACAGCACAGCACAGCACAGCACAGCACAGCACAGCACAGCACAGCACAGCACAGCACAGCACAGCACAGCACAGCACAGCACAGCACAGCACAGCACAGCACAGCACAGCACAGCACAGCACAGCACAGCACAGCACAGCACAGCACAGCACAGCACAGCACAGCACAGCACAGCACAGCACAGCACAGCACAGCACAGCACAGCACAGCACAGCACAGCACAGCACAGCACAGCACAGCACAGCACAGCACAGCACAGCACAGCACAGCACAGCACAGCACAGCACAGCACAGCACAGCACAGCACAGCACAGCACAGCACAGCACAGCACAGCACAGCACAGCACAGCACAGCACAGCACAGCACAGCACAGCACAGCACAGCACAGCACAGCACAGCACAGCACAGCACAGCACAGCACAGCACAGCACAGCACAGCACAGCACAGCACAGCACAGCACAGCACAGCACAGCACAGCACAGCACAGCACAGCACAGCACAGCACAGCACAGCACAGCACAGCACAGCACAGCACAGCACAGCACAGCACAGCACAGCACAGCACAGCACAGCACAGCACAGCACAGCACAGCACAGCACAGCACAGCACAGCACAGCACAGCACAGCACAGCACAGCACAGCACAGCACAGCACAGCACAGCACAGCACAGCACAGCACAGCACAGCACAGCACAGCACAGCACAGCACAGCACAGCACAGCACAGCACAGCACAGCACAGCACAGCACAGCACAGCACAGCACAGCACAGCACAGCACAGCACAGCACAGCACAGCACAGCACAGCACAGCACAGCACAGCACAGCACAGCACAGCACAGCACAGCACAGCACAGCACAGCACAGCACAGCACAGCACAGCACAGCACAGCACAGCACAGCACAGCACAGCACAGCACAGCACAGCACAGCACAGCACAGCACAGCACAGCACAGCACAGCACAGCACAGCACAGCACAGCACAGCACAGCACAGCACAGCACAGCACAGCACAGCACAGCACAGCACAGCACAGCACAGCACAGCACAGCACAGCACAGCACAGCACAGCACAGCACAGCACAGCACAGCACAGCACAGCACAGCACAGCACAGCACAGCACAGCACAGCACAGCACAGCACAGCACAGCACAGCACAGCACAGCACAGCACAGCACAGCACAGCACAGCACAGCACAGCACAGCACAGCACAGCACAGCACAGCACAGCACAGCACAGCACAGCACAGCACAGCACAGCACAGCACAGCACAGCACAGCACAGCACAGCACAGCACAGCACAGCACAGCACAGCACAGCACAGCACAGCACAGCACAGCACAGCACAGCACAGCACAGCACAGCACAGCACAGCACAGCACAGCACAGCACAGCACAGCACAGCACAGCACAGCACAGCACAGCACAGCACAGCACAGCACAGCACAGCACAGCACAGCACAGCACAGCACAGCACAGCACAGCACAGCACAGCACAGCACAGCACAGCACAGCACAGCACAGCACAGCACAGCACAGCACAGCACAGCACAGCACAGCACAGCACAGCACAGCACAGCACAGCACAGCACAGCACAGCACAGCACAGCACAGCACAGCACAGCACAGCACAGCACAGCACAGCACAGCACAGCACAGCACAGCACAGCACAGCACAGCACAGCACAGCACAGCACAGCACAGCACAGCACAGCACAGCACAGCACAGCACAGCACAGCACAGCACAGCACAGCACAGCACAGCACAGCACAGCACAGCACAGCACAGCACAGCACAGCACAGCACAGCACAGCACAGCACAGCACAGCACAGCACAGCACAGCACAGCACAGCACAGCACAGCACAGCACAGCACAGCACAGCACAGCACAGCACAGCACAGCACAGCACAGCACAGCACAGCACAGCACAGCACAGCACAGCACAGCACAGCACAGCACAGCACAGCACAGCACAGCACAGCACAGCACAGCACAGCACAGCACAGCACAGCACAGCACAGCACAGCACAGCACAGCACAGCACAGCACAGCACAGCACAGCACAGCACAGCACAGCACAGCACAGCACAGCACAGCACAGCACAGCACAGCACAGCACAGCACAGCACAGCACAGCACAGCACAGCACAGCACAGCACAGCACAGCACAGCACAGCACAGCACAGCACAGCACAGCACAGCACAGCACAGCACAGCACAGCACAGCACAGCACAGCACAGCACAGCACAGCACAGCACAGCACAGCACAGCACAGCACAGCACAGCACAGCACAGCACAGCACAGCACAGCACAGCACAGCACAGCACAGCACAGCACAGCACAGCACAGCACAGCACAGCACAGCACAGCACAGCACAGCACAGCACAGCACAGCACAGCACAGCACAGCACAGCACAGCACAGCACAGCACAGCACAGCACAGCACAGCACAGCACAGCACAGCACAGCACAGCACAGCACAGCACAGCACAGCACAGCACAGCACAGCACAGCACAGCACAGCACAGCACAGCACAGCACAGCACAGCACAGCACAGCACAGCACAGCACAGCACAGCACAGCACAGCACAGCACAGCACAGCACAGCACAGCACAGCACAGCACAGCACAGCACAGCACAGCACAGCACAGCACAGCACAGCACAGCACAGCACAGCACAGCACAGCACAGCACAGCACAGCACAGCACAGCACAGCACAGCACAGCACAGCACAGCACAGCACAGCACAGCACAGCACAGCACAGCACAGCACAGCACAGCACAGCACAGCACAGCACAGCACAGCACAGCACAGCACAGCACAGCACAGCACAGCACAGCACAGCACAGCACAGCACAGCACAGCACAGCACAGCACAGCACAGCACAGCACAGCACAGCACAGCACAGCACAGCACAGCACAGCACAGCACAGCACAGCACAGCACAGCACAGCACAGCACAGCACAGCACAGCACAGCACAGCACAGCACAGCACAGCACAGCACAGCACAGCACAGCACAGCACAGCACAGCACAGCACAGGTTTAGGTTTAGGTTTAGGTTTAGGTTTAGGTTAGGTTAGGTTAGGTTAGGTTAGGTTAGGTTAGGTTAGGTTAGGTTAGGTTAGGTTAGGTTAGGTTAGGTTGGGGTGCTAGGTCGGACAACCTCCTCGTGGTGCACCCTGGGCATCGCCGACCATCTCTCCAGTTTTCCTGGGGAGATGGTCGACGATGGCGGATAGTCTGACATGGGGAGTCGCGTTTTGACTGCTTCTGGCTCTTTCCGGCTTTCGGAGGGGGTCGGGGGCAGTCCGGCGACGGGGGCTGCGAGTGTTGTTCTCGGTACCTCTCTGTTTTCAGAGAGGACTGCAGGGCGACATGAGTGGCGGGGGGGTAAGGGGGGTAAAGGTGATGGATGTTGTGCGTGATGAATGTTTTTCTTGGGGCAAAGGTGATGGATGAATGGTGCGGAAGCGTGATGTTTGAATGGAAGCCACCGAAAGGAGGCGGTATGAGCGTGCGGTGTAGTGCCAGGTGCACGCGGCTTCGGCCGCCACCGGACGCGCCCGTAATCCCATCGGAGGTGTCGTGGAATACACGTCTCGCGGCCGATGATGTTGGGACCGGGGGCCCTTGCCTTAACCGGCTGGGGCCAAGTGGGCGGAACCACTATAAAAATGACCTCCGTCCCGTCGAGGACGATGAATAGCTGGCGGGAGGTCAGCTCAAAGAGGTAGAGTTCCCTGGGAACCGGCCGACACCCAGGATGTAATAGGCTTGTCCGTGTGCAGAGGGCACCGCGCGGATCGACCACATATATCCCTCCTACTCGTGGGAACTAAATGGCATTACATATAACTTTTATGACGGATACGGCAACAACGACTGACATTGGCGATAACAACGGAATCGAGCAACAGCATAGCGGAATGGACTTGTTGATTGGAGGGGAGAGCGGGGACGGTGGAGAATACGCGACCGCTGGAAGAGTGGAGGAGCGGTTTGTTGACTCTGGAGGAGGAGGAGGAGGAAGAGGTAACTCGGACTCTGATGGGGAGACAGCCGCGAAGGTGCCAAAGGTGGGGACTGCCCGCCGTGGTAAATCGTCGGGTTGTAAACGCGGAGGGGGAGCCGTAACTCGCGCCCAGGCGGGACTCAAGGCGATCAAGGCGATGGATAGGGAGACTAGGGGGGCAGCCCTGGACGAAGTGCTGGATAAGGCGTTGAAGGCCAAAGCGTTCCGCAAGAGCGCGGCTACACCGGTCCTGGACCTCACGGAAGAGGCAGACCAGGACAACGTAAATGTGGAGTCGCTCCCTGCGGAGGAGTTGCGGACGCTGGCCGGCCAAAGCGTGGCAGCAATTGTGGAGGTTGCCAAGAAGTCGGGCCATCTCCAGGGGCCGTTTCAAAAGCGGCTGAAGGATGCTGCGGCGCGGGTGCAGGAGATTGTCGACGTTCTCGTGTCGAGACCTGAAGCGGACGAGACGCGCAAGCTCCGAAGAGACAATCTTCTCCTGCGTCGAGAGGTGGACTCCCTGAAGGCGGAGGTAGTTGCGCACAGGCGTGAGTTCGAGGCGATGAAGTCGTCGTTGGCAGGTGCCAAGACGTCTACACCGCCTCCTCAGCCGGTGCTTGGCGGTGACGCGCTAGAGGAGTTCAGGCGCTCCATAGTTGTCTCGGTGGGCGAAATGCTGAATGCTCGTTTCGCCGGGATTGAGGAGCGCCTGTTACCGGAGGTCGTACATCGTCCACCGCTGGCGGCTGATAAAAGGCGGCAGGCGGCTGCCGCTGTATCGGCCACTGCATCGGAGGTAGAGGAGCCGGTGAGAGCTCGGCCTGGGCCTTCGGCACCCCAGAAGAGGGCAGCGAAGAAGCCTGCTACAGCCAACACCGGCAGCTCCTCTGCTCCGGAACAGCCAAGGCAGACGGAGGAGACTGCATCCGTCCCAGTGGATGATGGTGGCGAGTTTACGCCCGTCACCAAACGCAAGAGGGGGAGGAAAAAGAAGGTAGCCCCGGCGACATCGCAGAGCGCGTCGGGTCAATCCGCGGCGTCACAGAACGCCCCGACTCCGTCGAAGAGGGTTCCGGCCAAGCCGAAGCTCATCCCTCCCCGCAGTGCTGCCGTAGTAATTACGTTGCGAGAGGATGCGGATGCAGCTGGCGTAACATACAGCCAGATTCTAGAGAGGGCCGAGGAGAGAGTGAACCTGAAGGAGCTGGGCATGGAATCTGTCAAGTTCCGTCGCGCGGCCACTGGGGCTAGAGTGTTGGAGCTGCCGAAGGGTCAGACCCCGGAAAAGGCCGACCAGCTTGCGGAGAAGCTTCGCGCGGCACTGGAGGGTGTGGCTGATGTCGCCCGACCTACGAAGTCTGTGGAGATTCGGATCACGGATCTGGGCGACTCAGTCACCAAGGCCAAGGTGGTCGCTGCTGTGGCAAAAGCGGGAGGTTGCGCCGCGGAGCTAGTCAAGACCAGGGAGGTGCGGTCTGGTCCAGGTGGCATGGGCGCGTTGGTGGTCAAGTGCCCAGTTGCGGCAGCGAAGGTGCTGGTCGATGCGGGCAGACTGTTGGTCGGGTGGAGCTCGGCCAGGGTTGAGGCACTGCAGCAGCGCCCAATGCGCTGTTTTAAGTGCATGGGGATCGGCCACACCAGGGCGATGTGCGCTTCACCAGTGGACCGTGGCTCGCTCTGTTTCCGGTGCGGCAAGGGAGGTCACAAGGCGACTCGTTGCACGGCTACGCTGAGGTGCGCGGTGTGCTCCGACGCCGGTAAGCCTTCTGGGCATCAGATGGCCGGGGCTCAGTGTAACCCCCCCCGCACGAAGGGAAAGGCGGCCAAACGGCCCACGACCGCCACAGAGGACGGGCGCCAACAGACGCAGGAGGAAGCTGAAATGTCGGAATGAATCCATTACGACATATCAGCTTCCTTCAGGCGAATCTCAACCACTCTGCCGGGGCTCAAGACTTGTTCTTGCAGTCCATGGCGGAGTGGGGAGTTAACGTGGCGGTGGCTTGCGAGCCGTATTATGTCCCTCAGCACTCTCATTGGGCAGGGGACCTGACGGGTGTGGTGACGGTCACTACAAGGGCGGGCACAGACACTCCCCTATCATCGCTGGAGAAGGGGGCAGGATATGTTGTGGCGGGCTGGGGAGGGTATGCTATAGTCGGGATGTACTTCTCCCCGAACCGCGGCCTGGCGGAGTTTGAGACGTATCTCGACTCCGTCAGGGCCGCCATCAACAGGTGGTCGTCGAAGCCCGTGGTGGTCCTTGGCGATTTTAACGCGAAGGCCAGAGAATGGGGCAACCCCTCCACTGATGGCCGAGGGAGGGCTGTCCAAGACTGGGCCTTAATGGGCGGTCTTTCTCTCCTTAACAGGGGAAGCGTCCATACCTGTGTGCGGCATACGGGGGGGTCGGTGGTGGACCTCACGTTTGCCACTCCCGCTGTCGCACAAAGGATTGCCGATTGGAGGGTCGAAACGGGGGTGGAGACTCTGTCGGATCATAGATATATCCGATTTGGAGTCTCCACCTCCCCAAGAGACGCGGAGCCGCCCAGAAGATCTGGTCGATTTCCGCGCTGGGCGTTGAGTCGGCTCGATCCGGAGTTAGCCAAGGAAGCGGCAATTGTCCAGCGGTGGGCCTCTTCCGGAGCTGGTCAGGGCGGGAGTGTGGATGAGCAGGCCGTACATATGCGCAGAGCTCTTACGGAGATATGCAACGCGGCCATGCCAAGGGCACGGCGGTTTAACGGTCGCCGCAAGCTCTATTGGTGGACGGCTGAGATAGAGCAGCTTAGGGTAGCGTGCAATGCTGCGCGAAGGGCTTACGTGAGGTGTCGCAGGCATGACGGGCGAGATCCAGTGCTGGAGGCTCGGCTGAAGGACAACCTCCGTCGAGCTCGAGAAGCGCTCCAGGTAGCGATGTGCCGGGCCAAGGAACAGGCGGACGAGGAGGTAATGGCGGAGCTCGATCGGGACCCCTGGGGGCGACCCTACCGTGCGGCGCGGAAGAAATTCCAGGGCCAGGGTGTGCCGGTGACGGAGACGCTGGAACGGGATCTTCTCGGGCGTGTAATGGAGGGGCTGTTTCCGAGCGCCTTAGTAGGTTTCTCTCCCCCGAGGATGGCGCCTCCCAGTCTTGCGGAAGCAGGAACTGGTATTGAGGCTCCTCCTCCAATTCGGGATGAAGAGATGGATATGGCGCTCTACCATCTCCGTACGCGGAAGAAGGCACCGGGGCCGGACGGGGTGCCGGGTTCAATTGTGGCAATTGCCACCGAGTTCCTGGGCGGCCGGCTCCGGGAGCTCTTCGATGAGTGCCTCCGCTCCGGGCAGTTCCCGAAGCCGTGGAAAGAGGGCAAGGTCTGTCTTCTCCCGAAGAAGGGGCGTCCACCGGATCAGCCGTCCGCGTATAGGCCCATAGTGTTGCTGGACGAGGTAGGTAAAGTCTTCGAGAGGATTCTCGTCCACCGCCTCGTTCAGCACCTCGAGGGTCCAGGACCCGGGCTATCGGATGCGCAGTGGGGATTCAGGGCTGGTCGATCGACGATCGATGCCCTGAGTCAGCTCAAGGGTCTCTCCAAGGCGGCTGTGGAGGAGGGAGATGTGGTCCTGGCGGTTTCCTTGGATGTCCGCAACGCATTCAACAGCATCCCGTTTGAGACGTTGGGGGAGGCTCTCCGGTATCACGGAGTGCCTTCTTATCTCCGGGAGCTGTTGCTGGCGTACTTAAGGGACCGCCGGGTCGTATGGGAGGGGAAAGATGGGGAGATAGGTGGACGACGGGTCGAGCGAGGAGTTCCACAGGGTTCAGTGCTGGGGCCTACCCTGTGGAACATCGGGTTCGACTGGCTGTTGCGTGGGCCTCTCCTCCCCGGAATGAGGGTTCTGTGCTACGCAGATGATACCCTCGTAGCAATTCGGGGAAGGAGTTGGGAGGAGGTGGCTAGGAGGGCGACGGTAGGGACGACGCTGGTGGTGGACCGCATCCGCCTGCTGGGTCTAGAGGTCGCGCTCGAGAAGACGGAAGCCCTGCTCTTTCACGGACCTAGGCGGGGACCACCCAGGGGGGCACAAATTGCCATTCACGGGGAGGTAATTAAGGTAGGGGCCCAGATGAAATATCTGGGCCTCATCCTCGACGGCCGATGGGGGTTCGGACCCCACTTTGTCCAACTTGCGCCGAAGTTAGTCTCTGCTGCTGCCGCTCTGGGAAGGCTTTTGCCCAATGTCGGAGGCCCGAGGTCCACTTGTAGGCGCCTATACTCCGGAATAATCCGGAGTATGGCTTTGTACGGGGCCCCTATCTGGGCGGAGGCACTCACCGCTCCTAACAAGATCCTCTTGCGAAGGCCGCAGAGGATCATAGCGGTGAGGGCCATCAGAGGGTATCGCACAGTTTCCTGGGCGGCAGCGACACTCCTGGCGGGGGACCCTCCCTGGGAGCTCCAGGCGGAGGTGATGGCAGCGGTGTTCCGTGTCCGAGAGAGTGAGCGGGATAGGGGCGTCATGCCAGATTGGGAGCTGGTGCAGCGCATGAGGAGGAGGGCGCAGGAAGAGGTGGTGCGTAGGTGGGACGAACAACTCCAGTCCTCTGAGTTTGGTCGGCCCACGATTGACGCGATCCGCCCCAATCTGACTGGTTGGCTGAAGAAGCGTGGCAGTGTCACGTATCGACTGGCGCAGGTACTCACCGGGCACGGGTGTTTCGGTGAGTACCTGCACCGGATAGCGAGGAGGGAGCCGACCCCCGTCTGCCACGCGTGTGAGGCGCCGTCAGACACAGTGCGCCACACAGTGGAGGAGTGCCCGGCGTGGGGCGTACAGAGGCACGCATTGAGGAGCGTGGTGGGAGGAGACCTCTCGCTCCGAAGCATAGTTGAGGCTATGCTTGGGAGCAGAGGTTGTTGGGAGGCAATGGTCTCCTTCTGTGAAGCAGTGCTCTCACAGAAGGAGGCCGCGGAGAGGGTCAGAGAGGAGGATGCCCTCGCTGACCCGATCCGTAGAGTCCGGCGGGGCAGTCGCAAGAGGCGCTATGCGCATCTCCTGCCACCGCCGTAGTGGAGGGAGGGGCTTGGGCTAAGGGGTCGGGGGGCCCCATGCTCAGCCTAGTCTCCGGACGGACGGGGGTGTTTCACCCGTCTGATGTCTGCGGCCTGGTGCTCATTGCCAGGCCAGCCGCCGGGGCGTCATAGTAGAAGGCTTCACGGCGATCCTGTGACGCCCCATTGTTCTGCGGCGAAGGCGGACCGCTGGGTTTTAGTGGGTAGGCTGGACAGTCGTTCAGGAGTCCCACATACCCCTCCCGCCTCCCCCGAGGCGGGAGGGCATGCGTAACTGCATTTCCCAGCGTCAACAAAAAAAAAAAAAAAGGTTAGGTTAGGTTAGGTTAGGTTAGGTTAGGTTAGGTTTTTTTTTTTTTTTTTTTTTTTTTTACCTGTCCGGGCGCTTTTTGGCCCGGCCCGCGAGCTACCCCTAACATTATCAGGGACTTTGGGTGCTAATTGAATTACAGGACAGTTTAACTTTATTTACTACAGAAGATTTTCCCTACTGGGTACTTTATTATTATTACTATTTCTTATTTCTATTACAGTTTTTTATTTCTATTCTAGTTACATGTTGCTTATTTCTATTACATTTTTTAATTTCTAATCTAGTTACATAATTCTTATTTCTATTACAGTTGAGTTTCTTTACAAATTGCATGGTTCTTATTTCTAGATATTGTTTGTTCTTATATATTAATTATACTATTTCAAATTTAATATGCTATTTGGCCATATTATCATAATATGCGTGTAGCATATTCTTATGTTATGTCCTTATTCCTATTTATTACTGTTTTTGCTATCTTTGTACAATATTCTAGTAATATCTTGCATTTTGTTTTGTCTGCCAACATTGTGTGAATGTTTTCAGGTTTTATTACTGAATCTAAAACGACTTCTACTTCATATCTTTGTTTACAGTACACTGGGCATTCAAACAATATGTGCTCGATGGACTCATTTGCACTAGGTTCACAGATGCACGATGGACTCCCCTTGCACCTGAACCGGTTCAGGTACGCTGAGAATCCACCGTGCCCCGTGAGTACCTGGGTGAGTATCTTTTCCACCGTTAAAGTTTTTATTATCGGGAAGGCTTTTTTAATATCTGGGAAGAACATTTTTGTGACCGACGCAGTCTCACCCGTACTGTATCTGCTGTTCCATTCGTCAAGCGAGTCCATTCGGATTTGTCGCTTGACGAATGAAACCGGGCTGTTGTCGTAGTGTGGTTTGATTTTAGTGTGGAGTGCAGCTTCCTTTGCCAAACAATCGGCTCTCTCATTCCCGGTTATTCCTACATGGGCTTTGATCCAGAACAGTGATATACTCCTGCCTTGGAGTTTGGTGCTACTGATGTTCCTTCTCGTTTCGGTAGCCAGGGGATGCAGGGAGTCGTTGTTGGTGACTGTTTGAAGGGCTGATCTTGAATCGCTTATAACCGCGTAGCTTGCCTCCTTCCCTTCCAGTGCCACTTTTGTGGCTCGACATATTGCGAGCAGTTCTGCTTGGTATACAGTGCAGTATGGTGACAGCTTGAGTTTGATGGCTTTGGTTTCGACTTGATTATTCCATACCGATAATGAGGCTCCAACCTTGCCGTCAATTCTGCTTCCGTCGGTGTAGATTTGTATTGCACTGTTCACATAGTTCACTATGTCCTCCTGGCATGTTAATTTTTTGAACTGCAAGTCAAGATGTCTCGCCGGATGTGGCTTAGTGGTGTAGGGCTGCGGCTTTTCCACTTCTCTGTCTCCTAGCACTAGCTGGGGCACTCCCCTCTTAGCTTCGTAGAGAGATGCAGCCTCTCTTATACGAATATCGAGTGGGAGTATCCCAGCCAGTGTCAGGGCGGCGTTCAGAGAGACTGTGCGGTAGGCTCTGCATACTTTCTGTGCGAAAGCTCTTTGAACAGTGTTCAATTGCCTTCGCACACAGATCTTGTTGGTTGCAGGTGCCCATACGCTAGCTGCATAGGCGATAATTGGTTCCACCGTGGCAGTATATATTATACGGGTGACCTCCGGGTGAAGACCCCAGCTTACCCTCGCGGCTTTCGATAGTTGCTTGTAAACGTTCAATGCCTTCTTGCAAACGTTTGCAGTGTGGGCATTGAACGTTAACTTGCTGTCTATCGTCAGCCCCAGGATTTTGATCTCCTCAGACATTGCAATGTCAACCCCTCCCATGTTCAGATGTGGCGTGTCATATTTAAGCTTTCTGGTTAGCACCATTGCACAGGTTTTGTGCGGTGCAAACCTGAGCTTATTCATGACACCCCACTCCCGAACATGTTCGAGGGCGGCATTGGCCTGTCGCTGGATACCCAAAGCTGTGTCCCCCGAAAACACCAGTACCACATCATCCGCGAAGGCTTGGCAGTAGTCGCCTCTTTGCGTCAGGCTCTTAAGCAGAGGATCCAAGAGGAGGTTCCACAGGATGGGGCCGCCTATCGAACCCTGGACACATCCTTTGTTGGTTGCTTTCGCGTACTCGTGGCCTGCGTACCTTATTCGGACCTTACGGTCACTCAGATAGCTGGCTATCATTCTCCTCAGGTTCACCGGGCACTGCTCTTCCGCCAATCTGATCTTTATAGCCGGCCACCATGCGCTGTCGAAGGCTCCCTCTATGTCCAACGACACTACCGTAATGAGTTTCTTCTCTTGAAGTTTGCTCCTTACGTGTGCCATCAGATCATAGAGGGAGTCCTCGGTGCTCCGCTGTGGCATGAATCCGTATTGGCGGGGGCTTGTTCGGGGTGTCAGGTACCATCGGAGTCTTTTGACCACTATTTTCTCCAAGATCTTTCCCATCACAGGCAGCAGGCCGATGGGTCTGTATGATTTCGGGTTGGTGTAGTTTTCCTTTCCCGGTTTCCGTAGCACTACCACGGTGGCCTCCTTCCACACTGTGGGGAAGTGCGTTAGTTCCCAGCACTTATTAAAGATCGCAAGGTTCAGCTCTATGTCGTGCAGTATGACTCTCTGGCAGATGTCGGCCGTGAAACCATCTATCCCGGGTGCTTTCTTTGGATTGAAGCTCTCAGTCGCTGACCTGAGCTCCTCCGGCGTGAATGCTGGGTCGTAGGTATCTCCTTGGCTCCAGTCATTTGTTCGCTCTGCAAGAGCTCTAATCCGCAGGTGGTATGGGCTATCGTTTTCTTCGGTATCCTCCGGGTAAAAGGTTTCCGCCAGCAACTTTGCGGAGTCTTTCTGTCCCACGTCTACCCCATTTCTCATTAGTGGTAGGTCCTCCTCCCTCTTCGTGGTGTTCCTAATGACCCTATATATCCCCTCCCATACCCCTTCCTTGTCCTGTTTTTGGCAAAATCCCTTCCAGCTTTCTATTTGGCGTTTCCTGGCCTCTGTTTCATACTTCTCTTTTGCTTGCAGGTACAGTGCGACTACACCCTCTCGGCGGGACGGCGCGGCGCATCGGATTCTTCTCTTCCTGGTGGCGGTTTCGTGTTTCATCGCTTCGAGTTCGTCGGACCACCACGGCATGGTAAGTTTCTGATTTTCTTTCTTTTTTGGTATGTGTTCTTCGCAAGTTTTAGTTATTAATTGTGTATAATTTGTTATAAACTGTTCTAGACATTCTTTACTATTTATGTGTTCTATTTCAATTTTATTTATTTTGTTATCTATTTTTAATTGGCTCATTTTCTCATGAAATGCATCCCAATTAGCTTTTTTCGTGTTATATTTTCTTGTAGTTCTTTTAATAATGATACTATTGCCTTTCTTTAGATAAATTTGGAATGTTATGCCGTTGTGGTCCGAGCTCGTCGCGTCTTCAACCACTGTCCAGTCCTCCACCAGGTCCAGTAAGTCTTCCGTGCATAGTGTCACGTCCACGTGGCTCGTGTATCTGCGTCCTCCTCTGATGGTGTCGAAGGTGGGTTTGCTGCCGCGATTGAGTACCTGCAAGCCAAGTTCTCCTATCATGCCCAACACTTCTTCCCCTCTATCGTCATTTGCGCTACTTCCCCACCATGTGCTTTTCGCATTAGCGTCTCCTCCTATTACAGCTTTTCTGGGCTTCAGCTCGTTCATCACTACGGTTATGTGGTCCAGGTATGGCCCTATGGGCTGGTCTGGCTCGAAGTAACACGAGATGACGAGAATCTCCCACGCGCTTGTCCGCAGTTTCACCACCACGATGTTGTTGGTGGTGTATTTTGGGCACTGCTCAACATCGATGTCGTGGTCGAACACGACTATCGCGGCCTTCACAGTGCCCTCGCCCTGGTTCGCGTTTTGGTAGATCCTCGCCACCCCGTATGACTTCATTGCCTTGATTCTGCCTACGTAAGGCTCCTGGACGAGTGCAATGGCTGTTTTCCGTTTTGTGGCCTCGAGCATAAGTTCGTTTGTTGCCAGCTGTTTTCTTTGGAGGTTTGCTTGGATGAAGCGATATGCTTTCCTATTGGTGGGATTTTGCGCTGCTTGTTGTCTGCCTGGGACCACCTTAGCAATACGAGATTGCCGCTCTTGCTAACGTGTCCCACTTGCGTCTTACCGGGCAATCTTTGCTGAAAGCGTTATGCTCTGTGTGCTCTATCTGGGCTTGTGTGCAGTTGCAGCACTGCGGGGCCACACCAGCGAGCCAGTCTGGACAGTTCGCTTTTTTGTGCGGGCCCGCACAGTGGCTGCACTTCTCGACGGTTTTCTTACAAAACCGTCTGTTGTGCCCGTACCCCAGACAGAGCGAACACTGCACCAGCGGGGATTGGTCTGCCACCGGTAGCGTCTGGAGGTCTATGCGGACTTCTTCCGCCTCCACCATTCGCCTCCAAAGGATTGGGGAGACTTGAACGATGACGTGGTTAGTGAGGGGGTTTCTGGCGTTTCTTCGAAATTTTACATGGACTCTGTCGTCCTTCTTTTCTATGTTTTTGAACACCTCCTTGTTTTGATTCCTCAGCGCGCGGAGGATGTCGTCGTCATTGTTTATTTTAAGGACGCCCATAATTATAACAAGGGGGTCCTTGTTTTTTATGTCCTCGACACTCAGTTTCCCCCCTCCTTTCGTGATCCTTTGCTTCAGTTTGTTTCTGTCCTCTTCGCTTCCACAGCTAATTATCACCTTTCTGTCCTTCGCTTTCCTCACCTTCTCTATTGTGATCCATCCTTCTTTAGCGTCAACTGCTTTTCTTAATTCCTGAAGAACCTCCTCTCCTGTCTCTGTTTCATCTGTGGAGGTGACAACCACCGAGTGCAGGGCGGTCGGTTTCGGGAACTTCTTCCCGGTGCCCCCGGCCACTGCTCCCGCGTAGGTTGTCCTCTCCAGAGTTTCTACTGTGGTCTGAATTTGTTTCAGGGTTTCATTGTTTTCCTTCACTAGCCGTGTCTGTTCGGCTAGTGTGGAGAGCAAGTGGGAGGATTCTTCGTCCTTGTCCTTTATTGCAGCACCCCGCTTGTTCATTTCCTCTATATCCGTTCTTATTGCCAGGATTTCCGCTACTAACTCCTCTTGACTGCCTGCGTGAGGACTACTATGCGTTTGCTTTTTCGTCTCTGCCGCCACTTCCTGTAGCAGTTGTATATTCTTTTTCAAGAGAGCGTTGCTTTCCTCCATTTCTCTTCGCCATTTGTCTTCTTCTTCTTTCCTTTCCTTCCTCTTTTCTTGTTCCTTTGGAGCGGTCAGGTTTTCCTTGTCCCTTTCCCCTCCTTTCTTGTCTTGTTCGGCTTCCTTCACTAAAGTGAATAGCCTGTCTAGAGCCTCCGTCACCACGTTTTTTATATCTGTTTTGGTATTTCGCGAGCTGCTGAGGTGAAGCTTTGCCTTCATCAGGCAGGCTTTAGCCTCGGCAACTCGCGTAGGCTTGGGTGTTGGGCTCGAAGTCGGGGGGTCAAGTTGGGAGGCGCTCTTATTGGCCTCCGGCTCCCCTGCACTCTTCCGGGCGGTGAACGTTTTGTTGTGGGCCGGTCCAGCCTGGCCCATCTTCACCGGTGACTTCTTGGAGGGAGGGGGGGTGCGCTCCAGTGTTGCCATGTTAGGGTGTTGGGGCTCGCGATATAATCAAACGTCTATTATAAATGTGTATATAGGTGTAAAGTAAAATGTATATATTGTAAATAAAATGTAAATAAAGTGTAAATTATTGTTGAAAACAACAGTCAAAAAGCAAGGTTACTTCGTCTCTACTAACTCTATTCTTTCTGTTTCAGTTCGTCGTGCTTCGGGTTCGTCGCGCTACGGGTTCGTCGGTCAACGCCTCACCCAGGTAAGTCAAAAAGTTTTGTCTCTATGTAGAGTCACGTTTCTGTACAGGTATTGCGCGCCTTGTCTGATTACCCTAGCGTACTGATTTCGAAAGTGTTCGACCAAAAGGGCCGGAGAAATAAGGTCTAAATTATTTTTCGACTCTACGTATCCTTTGGTAGAGTATTTACAGGAAAGCCCTGTAAGTACCTTCCCATATGGCAAAGTTCCGGTAGAGATTGGATTTATAACTAAAAAGTTATGTCCGATTTTATTTAAATCTCTACGTAGAGTCGTAAAATGGCACTCTATAGATAGCGCTGTCCTTGCTGATCTCAGAGAAGAAGAACGCGTCGTTCTACGACTAACGGTTCCGGAGTTATGGCTGTTTGAGTTTTTCCAAGATGGCGGACCAAAATGGCCGCTCTAATTTAAAACTTGTATAGCTTCGGAGCCGGTCGTCGCAGGAAGACGCGCGAGAGCTCTTTTTGATCAGCACGTTGACTACTATCTATTATGGGTCCCAGATTGGGTCCGGTTTTGGGTCCAATAATTTTCTCAAAACTGCCACACAGGGGTCCGTTTGCGAATGGTATTACGTAGGCTCAAAACCGTATCCAAATCGGCCCACGGAGTCCGGAGTTATAGCTGTATGATTAATTTCAAGATGGCGGCCAAGATGGCCGACTAAAGTCAAACTTTCGCGATTATGGCGCGATAAGAGTCGTGTTTGGGCTCGTTGGACGCGTCTTGTTGATGCCTATTTGTTGCGCTCCTTAGTTTTTAATTTAAATACAGTTTGGATTTTTAAAGTTAAATAAACTTAATTCAAAATATGGGAAATGTTGTAAAAAATCTAAAAATGCATGAAAATTTTGGGAAAAAATATTTTCAGATTAAATGATTTTTAATAGACACACTTGTAATTTTTATGGCCAAAAAAGGGGGATAGGGGAAGTAGGGGGATTTTTTGAAAATTTTGAAGAATCTTAGAAAATTAATATAAAATGATTTACCAGGTGGATTTTGTCCAAATTTTTCATGCAGATACTTTGCCTTATGTTCTATCATAGAATGAATTTTAATATATGCGTCACCGATCTACTTTCCAAAATATAATTTTTACAAAAAGTGCAAATTTTTAAAACTAAATATCTTTAAAACTACTTATCTTATGGTGACGAAAAAAGTGCCTCCGTTGTCGTCGCAGGGTGGCGCAGCAATCCTGGTGGTCAGGTGTGGTCGCACGGTACGGGAACTGGCACCTCGTGGCCACGTGGTACTTGTTTTTTTGCCGATTATTCGGCGAGCTGAGGTCCAAAAAATCCGGAGAGGGCAGCACTTTGTAGAGCTCCTGGAGGCGCTTCTGGCGATATATCAAAAGATATATGTTGCCGATCTAGTTTCGGCGGCGCACTCACTTAAAGTTTCAAATTCACGAAAAAGTGTGTTTTTCCACTGAAAAACCACTGAAACTTCACAATTTCACAAAAATTTTTTCGTAGGCAGCTAGGCCTAAAAATCACGCACCGTTTGGTGTATCACACGGCAAAATCGGACGTAACTTTCTATTTTTGCGGATTTTTCGAGCAAAAAGGGGTTCCGGAGCACAATTTTCGGACTCTGCGCGTGCGGTACGTTAGCAGCGGCAGGGGCGCAACTGGTTAGGTTAGGTTAGGTTAGGTTAGGTTAGGTTAGGTTAGGTTTTTTTTTTTTTTTTTTGAAGGTTTTATTCCTGCTAATGGATACAGGAGAGCTAGTTTTGTTTTAATTTAGGTGCTTTGTGTTTCATTGGGTTCGAGTATCTTTTTGTGAGAGAGTTGATGCGGGTCTTTTATTAATGGGTTCGCGGATAAATTGTTTATGTTTTGTTGATACTTTTAAGTTTTTTAATTACGTGGGTGGTGAATTTTAAAAATGAGTTTATGGTCTGTTCTTTTCTGGTTAGTTCTTTTAATTGGTATGGGTCAATGTTGTGAAATTGTGAGATCATTTCGTGTTCCAATCTAGCGATTGCGAAGATTGGACACTGCTTCAGTATGTGGTTCATGGACTGGGTTGTGGAATTGTCGCAGGGACAGGTGTCCGTGTCCGTTATTTTAAATCTGTGCAAATATTCTTTGTGGTATCCGTGGTTTGTTAGGATCTGGGTGAGCTCGAAGGTCAGAGGAACCCGTGATAGGAATTCTCTGATTTCCTCCGAGCTCGAGAACCACTTTGTGAGTTGCGTCGTTGCCAATTCTTCAGAGTATTGTTTGTCCGTTTTTTCTTTAGTACTTCGTTTTATATCGTGTTTGGCGTAAGATATCGGGAAACAGTTGGAGGTTGTGGCTATTCTGCTTTGTGCTGCTTCTTTTGCTATTGAGTCTGCGTGTTCATTACCAGGGATTCCTACGTGTGATTTGACCCAGAGGAATTTAATTGATATGGGTGGTTGATGTGACTTTAATGTGTAGAGTAATTTATGTATTGTGTTTATTGTAGGGTCAGGGTTATTTCTGTCTTGAAGGGCTTTCAGTGCTGAAAGGCTATCTGTGGCAACTATGGTGTCTTGTTTGTGTTTGTAGTGCATTAGCCATTGTAGTCCGGATTCTATTGCTTTTAATTCTGATATAAATACTGTGTTTGTGCTGTTGAGTTTCAGTTTTTTAGTTATTGCGTTTCCGTTAGGTAGGTAGATTACTGTGCCAGATCCGGTGTCTCCGTTTTCTTGTTTACTTCCGTCTGTATATATTCTGATGGGTGTATTGCTTGTGCAGGCGTTGACTTCTTCTGTGTTTTTCACTACTTGGTATGTTATAGATTGTCTATGTGCGGGGTGGAGTTTGTCTTTAATTTCGGTTTTCTTTCTAAGCGGGATGTCATCAGGCAGTTCTTTGTACGTTCCAGTAGTTTTGATTTCATGGATTTCTTTGGCTTCTTCAATGACGAGGTGTAGTGGTGTAAATTGGGCGAGCATTATTGAGGATACTGCTGAAACTGTGCGGAAGGCGCGTATGCTTCTTATGGCGAATTGTCTTTGCAAAGATCTCAGTGCTTTCTTCACACATTGATATTGGGTAGCCTTTCCCCATATTCCTGCGGCATATGTGAACATAGGTTGGATGACCTGTTTGTAAATGGTTGCTGCGTTTTGGGGGTGTGCGCCCCATGTTGGTTTAATGAAGAGAGCTAGCTTTTTATATAATTTAGTGGCTTTGTCTATTACATAATTACAATGTTTTATGAAGTGGAGTTTTTCATCGATAATTACACCAAGTAATTTTATTTCCGGCGAGAATGGGATCTGAATGTTGTCCATGATTATTTTGATAGATTTGCTTTTGGGTGTGAATGCGATTGCTGTTGTTTTGTTCGGTCCGAATACAAGTTTAGCTTCCGCCCCCCATTGAGAAATGGTCTTCAGGAGTGTGTTCGTAAGTGTTTCCACTTGTTCCACCGTTTTTCCGCGAGTTAAAAGGAGGACGTCATCTGCGTATGCTTGTATGTGCGCGTCTGCTGACAGTTCTATCTCAAGTAGTTCATCTAGGATTATATTCCAAAATAGCGGTCCGCATACTGATCCTTGTATGCAACCTTTGGTGAGTCGTTTTTCTGCAGTGCCATTTCCATATTGGAGTGTAGCAGTTCGGTCTTGGATGTAACTTTTAATGATGTCGTATATGTTTTTGGGACAGTTGGTTTTCCTGAGTCTGTGTAGGAGTAGTGGCCACCATGCATTATCAAAAGCTGATTTGATGTCTAACGACACCCCTATGATCTGTTTCTTTTGGGCTTTCGATTCTTCAATGAAGTCTATTGTTGTTTGGAGGGCATCAGTGGTGGACTTTTGTTCTTTGAATCCGTATTGTTTTGTGTTGTTTTGACCAGTTACTTCTAAGTGATATGATAGTCTTTTAGCAATCAGTTTTTCTAGTAATTTCCCGAATACTTGGATGAGGCCAATAGGTCGGTATGATGCCATGTCGCTTGTGTCCGTTTTGTTCGGTTTGGGTATTATGATGATTATGGCTTGTTTCCAGCTTCTTGGGAAGTGTCCTATTTTCAAGCATCGGTTTAGTAAGTTAGTGAATTGAGTGGGAATAACATTAAACGATTCGAGGCATATGTCGGAGGTAAGGTGGTCTAGACCGGGGGCTTTATTAGGGTTCATGTTGGCTAGGTTATTTTCTATTTCTTCTGTGGTAAACGGTGGGTCGTCATTTGTATCAATACTGTCGTCGGATTGTCTTCTCATGTCTGTTTGTCTTGTCGTTTCATTTATATTTGTGTCATCGGGATAAAAGTGGTCTAAGAGGGCTGCAGCGGTATTTTGACTATTGTTGGTGAATTGATTTCCTACTTTCAAAGTTTGTGGTGGGCCTCGTGGTGAAGCCACTTTTATTATGCGGTTGGTTAGTGACCAAACGTCCTCTTTTCCTTGCATATTGCAGAACTCTCTGAAGTGTTCTGTTGAGGCTTTTGATAGTGCATTAGCATATTCGGATTTAAGTTTTTGGTGTTCTTTTATTGCTTCTTCTATTGGTTTATTTTGCTTTTTCAGGTCATGTGTACGATGGTGAGCTCTAATGGTCGCTTTCTTCATTTCTTCGAGTGTGTCATTCCACCAAGGGTTGTTATTGTTTTTAGGTTTATGCGGTTTAAGTGTTTCATCGCAAGTTTTAATGATTATTCTTGTTATTTCTTCCACTATGAAATCGATTTCTGATGCGTCTAAATTCTCAAAATTAATTGTGTCTATTGCATTCGTTTCAAAATTTAGTTTTAATTGTTCTCTGAAATTCTCAAAATTTTCTTGTTTGGTATTGTATTTTCTGGCGGCAATGAGTTTCGTTTTGCGTGGTCTTTTTTGTGTAATTTCAAATGTGATGGCGTTATGGTCGGAAGTGGGGCACGCTTTTACACATACTTCCCAATTTCTAATTGAGAGGGCTAGGTTGTCCGAGGCGAGGGTGACATCTACTATTGATGAACAGTGGTTACCATGGCGGACCGCTTCGAATGTGGGTGCGTCGCCGCTATTCATGATATGTAACTGGTGGGCTGTGGATAGATCGACCAAGTCTTCGCCGCGGACATCGGTGGAGCTCTCACCCCATTCCGGGTGTTTTGCGTTGAAGTCTCCTCCTATCAGTCTCATTGATCCGTGTGTCGCATGAAGGAAGTGGTCAATGTGGTTGAGCGTATGGTATTTATCTTCGTCTGGTTCTATATATACTGAGGCGATAAAGAGCTTTCTCTGCCCTAATTCCATTTGGGCTATGGCTAGGTTAGCATTTGATAGTTGTGACATTCCAAGCGTGGTGTTTTTGTCGGATTTAATAAAGATGGCTGCTTTAACTCTTCTAGTGGAGCTAAACTGTAGGATGTCAATTCCAGGGATGGGTTGAATGGTGAGGTGTTTACCGACATATGGTTCAGAGACAAGTGCGATATCGTAGTTTTGTGATATAAAATATTTCTGGAGTTCTAATTGTGACAGGTAACTTCTTTGAACATTACATTGCAATACTTTAAAGGGCTTAGTATCCATAGTCGACTTGAGAATCTATATGGGATTTGGCGATTTTCAATTTTGGGCAGAGTTTTGCGTTGACAGCGGTGTGGTTAGTGTTAATTTTGTTACCTGTAGATTTTAAGTTGTGGCGGGCGCAGTTGTAACACTTGCGCTTGTTATTGTCATCCTTGACGGGGCAAGTTGCGAACGAATGTTCCGTGGAGGCGCAGTGTGAGCACGGGTGCACTTCCGATGTGCACTTGGCCTTGGTGTGGCCGTATTGAAGGCACTTGAAGCATTGCACAAAACGCGAAAAGTCTTCGGCGTGTACTTTATTGTGGTCGATGTTTACACGGCCACACTCAATAATTGATTTGCGAACGGCGGGTTTTACCTCTACTACGGCGTTGTATAGATTCTTGTTTCTATTGGAAAGCACGAAGCAGAAACGGATATCTTCTGCAGGGTAGGAGTTTTGGCAACTTAGTAGCTCGGCTACTTCGCCCTTAGGAACATCTTTATTGATCCCCTTGATTATGATAAGGGGAAGTCGGGGGCGACCCTCTTCAGCCTTGAGGTCAGGGATTTTGGCAACTTTGCTGATGATTTCTTCGCACTGTTCCTTGGTGTCGAATTCGACACGAACCTTATTTGTGGCGAGTGGGTGTATTTTCGAGGGAGCGTATTTGAGGGTTTTAAAGGAGATCTCCTTTCTCCATTGGCTGAGGATTGTGCGAGAGGTCGCTTCAGGATCCGTCGACTGAATGACAATTGACGGTTTGCGGGGAGGTTTGGTTGCGGTGGAGGTGGAGGGCTTGCTCATCGTAACCTCCGCAAAGCTGGGAACTGGGATAGGTGGGGTGATATTGATTTTAGCTATTTCATCTCTTACGCAAGAGATGATTTCTTCGGGGTCTGCAAAGGGTGCGGGCGCAGGGATGCTGATTTTCGCGATCTCATCTCTTACGCAAGAGATGATTTCGCTGGAGTCGGGGGTGGATGTAGGTGCGGGGATGATGATCTTGGCGATCTCGTCCCTCACACAGGAGATGATGGTATCAGGGATGAGTGCAGGTGGGGGTATGGAGATCTTGGCGATCTCGTCCCTCACACAGGAGATGATGTTATCAGGGATGGACGCGGGTGGAGGTATGGAAATCTTGGCGATCTCATCCCTCACACATGAGATGATGTCGTCCTTGAAGTCCTGATTATTGGGCGAGGGGGGATGAGAGGGAAGGGATGCGACCGTGCGGAGGGCGACGGAAGCCTTCTTGATTTCCTCGGCAGCAGCCTTGATGAGCTTCTTGTTCTGAGTGGTGACGCTCTTGCCGTCGTTGACGGCAGTGATTATGCTGGCTGTGAGGCTGGATACCACCCGCATGAACGAGTTGATATCCCGTACCTCAGTAGCCGTTGGCAGATCAAAGGGCAAGGGATCAAGTAGGTTTTTGGTAAACCGACCAGCTGCCGGAGCGGTCACCGTAGCGGTTGCTGGAGCAGGTACTGGAGCGGTTACAGGGGCGGTTACAGGGGCGGTTGCCGGGGCGGTTGCAGGGGCGGTTATTGGGGCGGATGCCGGGGCGGTTCCCGTAGCGGAAGCCGTGGCAGCTGCCGGGGTGGTTCCCGGAGCGTCCTGGCTCTTTTTCCGGAGGCGAGTAGCGGCCAGAGGGTCCTGGCCGGTTTTACCAGTGCGAGGAGGTTGTGGATCGTCTTTCCCCGCCCGGCCGGGCGGGGGCGTTTTAAACATAGTGCCTGATCAGTAATAGGGTGTATTTAAATTATTTGCCAAAATGCGAATTTACCTGGATGATCTGTTATTTGGGCGAAAAGTTCACCTACCGGAGCTTTTATTGGGTGGGTGGGGGGGGTTTTTTTTCAATTTTTTATGACCCTAGGACGCCGAGCGACACGTCGTTGGACGCGGGGCGTCGCGGGCTATGCTAAAAAGTGTAAATTGAAGAAAATTTTAGTTCAAAATTATTGGGGGGGGGGAAAAAACCGAAAATTTGACACTAATTGAAAGTTTTTGTTTCAGGAAAATGAAAATGCAGCTGACCCAGATACTGGAAACCGTCAGGAAGACCCCGAGGGACCTCCCCAGCAAGTTTGGTAAGTATCAGGTAAGTAGGTACTGAGCTATTGGACTTTGAAATTTCAGAAACTAAAATTTGACCGACGACGACGACAAAAGAGGTAAGTTAGTTAAACAAAAGCGAAAATATGGACGAAAACAACACCGGAGACCTGTGAGGAGACCACGAGGGACCTTCCCACCAGGTTTGGTGAGTATCGGATGAGCAGTTACAAAGAAAACGGACTATGTGTTTGCGGAATCTAAAAATTGACAACGAACGGACTGAGTTTATTAAAGAAATTTGAAAATAACCACTAGAAAACTATCAGAAACTAACGGGAGGGCCACAGGGCACCTCTATGCAAAATTTTACAACGATAGGTTGATTACAAAGAAAGTTATCAGAATTAGAGTTCTAACGACGCAGACAAATGTACCGGCCGCGCGTCGCGCTTAGGTAAACTTTTCGCGGGAGGAAATGTATGGAGTGAAAATTTTTTATGACCCTAGGACGCCGAGCGACACGTCGTTGGACGCGGGGCGTCGCGGGCTATGCTAAAAAGTGTAAATTGAAGAAAATTTTAGTTCAAAATTATTGGGGGGGGGGAAAAAACCGAAAATTTGACACTAATTGAAAGTTTTTGTTTCAGGAAAATGAAAATGCAGCTGACCCAGATACTGGAAACCGTCAGGAAGACCCCGAGGGACCTCCCCAGCAAGTTTGGTAAGTATCAGGTAAGTAGGTACTGAGCTATTGGACTTTGAAATTTCAGAAACTAAAATTTGACCGACGACGACGACAAAAGAGGTAAGTTAGTTAAACAAAAGCGAAAATATGGACGAAAACAACACCGGAGACCTGTGAGGAGACCACGAGGGACCTTCCCACCAGGTTTGGTGAGTATCGGATGAGCAGTTACAAAGAAAACGGACTATGTGTTTGCGGAATCTAAAAATTGACAACGAACGGACTGAGTTTATTAAAGAAATTTGAAAATAACCACTAGAAAACTATCAGAAACTAACGGGAGGGCCACAGGGCACCTCTATGCAAAATTTTACAACGATAGGTTGATTACAAAGAAAGTTATCAGAATTAGAGTTCTAACGACGCAGACAAATGTACCGGCCGCGCGTCGCGCTTAGGTAAACTTTTCGCGGGAGGAAATGTATGGAGTGAAAATTTTTTATGACCCTAGGACGCCGAGCGACACGTCGTTGGACGCGGGGCGTCGCGGGCTATGCTAAAAAGTGTAAATTGAAGAAAATTTTAGTTCAAAATTATTGGGGGGGGGGAAAAAACCGAAAATTTGACACTAATTGAAAGTTTTTGTTTCAGGAAAATGAAAATGCAGCTGACCCAGATACTGGAAACCGTCAGGAAGACCCCGAGGGACCTCCCCAGCAAGTTTGGTAAGTATCAGGTAAGTAGGTACTGAGCTATTGGACTTTGAAATTTCAGAAACTAAAATTTGACCGACGACGACGACAAAAGAGGTAAGTTAGTTAAACAAAAGCGAAAATATGGACGAAAACAACACCGGAGACCTGTGAGGAGACCACGAGGGACCTTCCCACCAGGTTTGGTGAGTATCGGATGAGCAGTTACAAAGAAAACGGACTATGTGTTTGCGGAATCTAAAAATTGACAACGAACGGACTGAGTTTATTAAAGAAATTTGAAAATAACCACTAGAAAACTATCAGAAACTAACGGGAGGGCCACAGGGCACCTCTATGCAAAATTTTACAACGATAGGTTGATTACAAAGAAAGTTATCAGAATTAGAGTTCTAACGACGCAGACAAATGTACCGGCCGCGCGTCGCGCTTAGGTAAACTTTTCGCGGGAGGAAATGTATGGAGTGAAAATTTTTTATGACCCTAGGACGCCGAGCGACACGTCGTTGGACGCGGGGCGTCGCGGGCTATGCTAAAAAGTGTAAATTGAAGAAAATTTTAGTTCAAAATTATTGGGGGGGGGGAAAAAACCGAAAATTTGACACTAATTGAAAGTTTTTGTTTCAGGAAAATGAAAATGCAGCTGACCCAGATACTGGAAACCGTCAGGAAGACCCCGAGGGACCTCCCCAGCAAGTTTGGTAAGTATCAGGTAAGTAGGTACTGAGCTATTGGACTTTGAAATTTCAGAAACTAAAATTTGACCGACGACGACGACAAAAGAGGTAAGTTAGTTAAACAAAAGCGAAAATATGGACGAAAACAACACCGGAGACCTGTGAGGAGACCACGAGGGACCTTCCCACCAGGTTTGGTGAGTATCGGATGAGCAGTTACAAAGAAAACGGACTATGTGTTTGCGGAATCTAAAAATTGACAACGAACGGACTGAGTTTATTAAAGAAATTTGAAAATAACCACTAGAAAACTATCAGAAACTAACGGGAGGGCCACAGGGCACCTCTATGCAAAATTTTACAACGATAGGTTGATTACAAAGAAAGTTATCAGAATTAGAGTTCTAACGACGCAGACAAATGTACCGGCCGCGCGTCGCGCTTAGGTAAACTTTTCGCGGGAGGAAATGTATGGAGTGAAAATTTTTTATGACCCTAGGACGCCGAGCGACACGTCGTTGGACGCGGGGCGTCGCGGGCTATGCTAAAAAGTGTAAATTGAAGAAAATTTTAGTTCAAAATTATTGGGGGGGGGGAAAAAACCGAAAATTTGACACTAATTGAAAGTTTTTGTTTCAGGAAAATGAAAATGCAGCTGACCCAGATACTGGAAACCGTCAGGAAGACCCCGAGGGACCTCCCCAGCAAGTTTGGTAAGTATCAGGTAAGTAGGTACTGAGCTATTGGACTTTGAAATTTCAGAAACTAAAATTTGACCGACGACGACGACAAAAGAGGTAAGTTAGTTAAACAAAAGCGAAAATATGGACGAAAACAACACCGGAGACCTGTGAGGAGACCACGAGGGACCTTCCCACCAGGTTTGGTGAGTATCGGATGAGCAGTTACAAAGAAAACGGACTATGTGTTTGCGGAATCTAAAAATTGACAACGAACGGACTGAGTTTATTAAAGAAATTTGAAAATAACCACTAGAAAACTATCAGAAACTAACGGGAGGGCCACAGGGCACCTCTATGCAAAATTTTACAACGATAGGTTGATTACAAAGAAAGTTATCAGAATTAGAGTTCTAACGACGCAGACAAATGTACCGGCCGCGCGTCGCGCTTAGGTAAACTTTTCGCGGGAGGAAATGTATGGAGTGAAAATTTTTTATGACCCTAGGACGCCGAGCGACACGTCGTTGGACGCGGGGCGTCGCGGGCTATGCTAAAAAGTGTAAATTGAAGAAAATTTTAGTTCAAAATTATTGGGGGGGGGGAAAAAACCGAAAATTTGACACTAATTGAAAGTTTTTGTTTCAGGAAAATGAAAATGCAGCTGACCCAGATACTGGAAACCGTCAGGAAGACCCCGAGGGACCTCCCCAGCAAGTTTGGTAAGTATCAGGTAAGTAGGTACTGAGCTATTGGACTTTGAAATTTCAGAAACTAAAATTTGACCGACGACGACGACAAAAGAGGTAAGTTAGTTAAACAAAAGCGAAAATATGGACGAAAACAACACCGGAGACCTGTGAGGAGACCACGAGGGACCTTCCCACCAGGTTTGGTGAGTATCGGATGAGCAGTTACAAAGAAAACGGACTATGTGTTTGCGGAATCTAAAAATTGACAACGAACGGACTGAGTTTATTAAAGAAATTTGAAAATAACCACTAGAAAACTATCAGAAACTAACGGGAGGGCCACAGGGCACCTCTATGCAAAATTTTACAACGATAGGTTGATTACAAAGAAAGTTATCAGAATTAGAGTTCTAACGACGCAGACAAATGTACCGGCCGCGCGTCGCGCTTAGGTAAACTTTTCGCGGGAGGAAATGTATGGAGTGAAAATTTTTTATGACCCTAGGACGCCGAGCGACACGTCGTTGGACGCGGGGCGTCGCGGGCTATGCTAAAAAGTGTAAATTGAAGAAAATTTTAGTTCAAAATTATTGGGGGGGGGGAAAAAACCGAAAATTTGACACTAATT
Organism: Drymonia ruficornis; assembly: GCA_947859195.1. Classification (NCBI taxonomy): domain Eukaryota; kingdom Metazoa; phylum Arthropoda; class Insecta; order Lepidoptera; family Notodontidae; genus Drymonia; species Drymonia ruficornis. The sequence goes on along the minus strand of OX401910.1, from coordinate 61,690 downwards.
GAAAGTTTTTGTTTCAGGAAAATGAAAATGCAGCTGACCCAGATACTGGAAACCGTCAGGAAGACCCCGAGGGACCTCCCCAGCAAGTTTGGTAAGTATCAGGTAAGTAGGTACTGAGCTATTGGACTTTGAAATTTCAGAAACTAAAATTTGACCGACGACGACGACAAAAGAGGTAAGTTAGTTAAACAAAAGCGAAAATATGGACGAAAACAACACCGGAGACCTGTGAGGAGACCACGAGGGACCTTCCCACCAGGTTTGGTGAGTATCGGATGAGCAGTTACAAAGAAAACGGACTATGTGTTTGCGGAATCTAAAAATTGACAACGAACGGACTGAGTTTATTAAAGAAATTTGAAAATAACCACTAGAAAACTATCAGAAACTAACGGGAGGGCCACAGGGCACCTCTATGCAAAATTTTACAACGATAGGTTGATTACAAAGAAAGTTATCAGAATTAGAGTTCTAACGACGCAGACAAATGTACCGGCCGCGCGTCGCGCTTAGGTAAACTTTTCGCGGGAGGAAATGTATGGAGTGAAAATTTTTTATGACCCTAGGACGCCGAGCGACACGTCGTTGGACGCGGGGCGTCGCGGGCTATGCTAAAAAGTGTAAATTGAAGAAAATTTTAGTTCAAAATTATTGGGGGGGGGGAAAAAACCGAAAATTTGACACTAATTGAAAGTTTTTGTTTCAGGAAAATGAAAATGCAGCTGACCCAGATACTGGAAACCGTCAGGAAGACCCCGAGGGACCTCCCCAGCAAGTTTGGTAAGTATCAGGTAAGTAGGTACTGAGCTATTGGACTTTGAAATTTCAGAAACTAAAATTTGACCGACGACGACGACAAAAGAGGTAAGTTAGTTAAACAAAAGCGAAAATATGGACGAAAACAACACCGGAGACCTGTGAGGAGACCACGAGGGACCTTCCCACCAGGTTTGGTGAGTATCGGATGAGCAGTTACAAAGAAAACGGACTATGTGTTTGCGGAATCTAAAAATTGACAACGAACGGACTGAGTTTATTAAAGAAATTTGAAAATAACCACTAGAAAACTATCAGAAACTAACGGGAGGGCCACAGGGCACCTCTATGCAAAATTTTACAACGATAGGTTGATTACAAAGAAAGTTATCAGAATTAGAGTTCTAACGACGCAGACAAATGTACCGGCCGCGCGTCGCGCTTAGGTAAACTTTTCGCGGGAGGAAATGTATGGAGTGAAAATTTTTTATGACCCTAGGACGCCGAGCGACACGTCGTTGGACGCGGGGCGTCGCGGGCTATGCTAAAAAGTGTAAATTGAAGAAAATTTTAGTTCAAAATTATTGGGGGGGGGGAAAAAACCGAAAATTTGACACTAATTGAAAGTTTTTGTTTCAGGAAAATGAAAATGCAGCTGACCCAGATACTGGAAACCGTCAGGAAGACCCCGAGGGACCTCCCCAGCAAGTTTGGTAAGTATCAGGTAAGTAGGTACTGAGCTATTGGACTTTGAAATTTCAGAAACTAAAATTTGACCGACGACGACGACAAAAGAGGTAAGTTAGTTAAACAAAAGCGAAAATATGGACGAAAACAACACCGGAGACCTGTGAGGAGACCACGAGGGACCTTCCCACCAGGTTTGGTGAGTATCGGATGAGCAGTTACAAAGAAAACGGACTATGTGTTTGCGGAATCTAAAAATTGACAACGAACGGACTGAGTTTATTAAAGAAATTTGAAAATAACCACTAGAAAACTATCAGAAACTAACGGGAGGGCCACAGGGCACCTCTATGCAAAATTTTACAACGATAGGTTGATTACAAAGAAAGTTATCAGAATTAGAGTTCTAACGACGCAGACAAATGTACCGGCCGCGCGTCGCGCTTAGGTAAACTTTTCGCGGGAGGAAATGTATGGAGTGAAAATTTTTTATGACCCTAGGACGCCGAGCGACACGTCGTTGGACGCGGGGCGTCGCGGGCTATGCTAAAAAGTGTAAATTGAAGAAAATTTTAGTTCAAAATTATTGGGGGGGGGGAAAAAACCGAAAATTTGACACTAATTGAAAGTTTTTGTTTCAGGAAAATGAAAATGCAGCTGACCCAGATACTGGAAACCGTCAGGAAGACCCCGAGGGACCTCCCCAGCAAGTTTGGTAAGTATCAGGTAAGTAGGTACTGAGCTATTGGACTTTGAAATTTCAGAAACTAAAATTTGACCGACGACGACGACAAAAGAGGTAAGTTAGTTAAACAAAAGCGAAAATATGGACGAAAACAACACCGGAGACCTGTGAGGAGACCACGAGGGACCTTCCCACCAGGTTTGGTGAGTATCGGATGAGCAGTTACAAAGAAAACGGACTATGTGTTTGCGGAATCTAAAAATTGACAACGAACGGACTGAGTTTATTAAAGAAATTTGAAAATAACCACTAGAAAACTATCAGAAACTAACGGGAGGGCCACAGGGCACCTCTATGCAAAATTTTACAACGATAGGTTGATTACAAAGAAAGTTATCAGAATTAGAGTTCTAACGACGCAGACAAATGTACCGGCCGCGCGTCGCGCTTAGGTAAACTTTTCGCGGGAGGAAATGTATGGAGTGAAAATTTTTTATGACCCTAGGACGCCGAGCGACACGTCGTTGGACGCGGGGCGTCGCGGGCTATGCTAAAAAGTGTAAATTGAAGAAAATTTTAGTTCAAAATTATTGGGGGGGGGGAAAAAACCGAAAATTTGACACTAATTGAAAGTTTTTGTTTCAGGAAAATGAAAATGCAGCTGACCCAGATACTGGAAACCGTCAGGAAGACCCCGAGGGACCTCCCCAGCAAGTTTGGTAAGTATCAGGTAAGTAGGTACTGAGCTATTGGACTTTGAAATTTCAGAAACTAAAATTTGACCGACGACGACGACAAAAGAGGTAAGTTAGTTAAACAAAAGCGAAAATATGGACGAAAACAACACCGGAGACCTGTGAGGAGACCACGAGGGACCTTCCCACCAGGTTTGGTGAGTATCGGATGAGCAGTTACAAAGAAAACGGACTATGTGTTTGCGGAATCTAAAAATTGACAACGAACGGACTGAGTTTATTAAAGAAATTTGAAAATAACCACTAGAAAACTATCAGAAACTAACGGGAGGGCCACAGGGCACCTCTATGCAAAATTTTACAACGATAGGTTGATTACAAAGAAAGTTATCAGAATTAGAGTTCTAACGACGCAGACAAATGTACCGGCCGCGCGTCGCGCTTAGGTAAACTTTTCGCGGGAGGAAATGTATGGAGTGAAAATTTTTTATGACCCTAGGACGCCGAGCGACACGTCGTTGGACGCGGGGCGTCGCGGGCTATGCTAAAAAGTGTAAATTGAAGAAAATTTTAGTTCAAAATTATTGGGGGGGGGGAAAAAACCGAAAATTTGACACTAATTGAAAGTTTTTGTTTCAGGAAAATGAAAATGCAGCTGACCCAGATACTGGAAACCGTCAGGAAGACCCCGAGGGACCTCCCCAGCAAGTTTGGTAAGTATCAGGTAAGTAGGTACTGAGCTATTGGACTTTGAAATTTCAGAAACTAAAATTTGACCGACGACGACGACAAAAGAGGTAAGTTAGTTAAACAAAAGCGAAAATATGGACGAAAACAACACCGGAGACCTGTGAGGAGACCACGAGGGACCTTCCCACCAGGTTTGGTGAGTATCGGATGAGCAGTTACAAAGAAAACGGACTATGTGTTTGCGGAATCTAAAAATTGACAACGAACGGACTGAGTTTATTAAAGAAATTTGAAAATAACCACTAGAAAACTATCAGAAACTAACGGGAGGGCCACAGGGCACCTCTATGCAAAATTTTACAACGATAGGTTGATTACAAAGAAAGTTATCAGAATTAGAGTTCTAACGACGCAGACAAATGTACCGGCCGCGCGTCGCGCTTAGGTAAACTTTTCGCGGGAGGAAATGTATGGAGTGAAAATTTTTTATGACCCTAGGACGCCGAGCGACACGTCGTTGGACGCGGGGCGTCGCGGGCTATGCTAAAAAGTGTAAATTGAAGAAAATTTTAGTTCAAAATTATTGGGGGGGGGGAAAAAACCGAAAATTTGACACTAATTGAAAGTTTTTGTTTCAGGAAAATGAAAATGCAGCTGACCCAGATACTGGAAACCGTCAGGAAGACCCCGAGGGACCTCCCCAGCAAGTTTGGTAAGTATCAGGTAAGTAGGTACTGAGCTATTGGACTTTGAAATTTCAGAAACTAAAATTTGACCGACGACGACGACAAAAGAGGTAAGTTAGTTAAACAAAAGCGAAAATATGGACGAAAACAACACCGGAGACCTGTGAGGAGACCACGAGGGACCTTCCCACCAGGTTTGGTGAGTATCGGATGAGCAGTTACAAAGAAAACGGACTATGTGTTTGCGGAATCTAAAAATTGACAACGAACGGACTGAGTTTATTAAAGAAATTTGAAAATAACCACTAGAAAACTATCAGAAACTAACGGGAGGGCCACAGGGCACCTCTATGCAAAATTTTACAACGATAGGTTGATTACAAAGAAAGTTATCAGAATTAGAGTTCTAACGACGCAGACAAATGTACCGGCCGCGCGTCGCGCTTAGGTAAACTTTTCGCGGGAGGAAATGTATGGAGTGAAAATTTTTTATGACCCTAGGACGCCGAGCGACACGTCGTTGGACGCGGGGCGTCGCGGGCTATGCTAAAAAGTGTAAATTGAAGAAAATTTTAGTTCAAAATTATTGGGGGGGGGGAAAAAACCGAAAATTTGACACTAATTGAAAGTTTTTGTTTCAGGAAAATGAAAATGCAGCTGACCCAGATACTGGAAACCGTCAGGAAGACCCCGAGGGACCTCCCCAGCAAGTTTGGTAAGTATCAGGTAAGTAGGTACTGAGCTATTGGACTTTGAAATTTCAGAAACTAAAATTTGACCGACGACGACGACAAAAGAGGTAAGTTAGTTAAACAAAAGCGAAAATATGGACGAAAACAACACCGGAGACCTGTGAGGAGACCACGAGGGACCTTCCCACCAGGTTTGGTGAGTATCGGATGAGCAGTTACAAAGAAAACGGACTATGTGTTTGCGGAATCTAAAAATTGACAACGAACGGACTGAGTTTATTAAAGAAATTTGAAAATAACCACTAGAAAACTATCAGAAACTAACGGGAGGGCCACAGGGCACCTCTATGCAAAATTTTACAACGATAGGTTGATTACAAAGAAAGTTATCAGAATTAGAGTTCTAACGACGCAGACAAATGTACCGGCCGCGCGTCGCGCTTAGGTAAACTTTTCGCGGGAGGAAATGTATGGAGTGAAAATTTTTTATGACCCTAGGACGCCGAGCGACACGTCGTTGGACGCGGGGCGTCGCGGGCTATGCTAAAAAGTGTAAATTGAAGAAAATTTTAGTTCAAAATTATTGGGGGGGGGGAAAAAACCGAAAATTTGACACTAATTGAAAGTTTTTGTTTCAGGAAAATGAAAATGCAGCTGACCCAGATACTGGAAACCGTCAGGAAGACCCCGAGGGACCTCCCCAGCAAGTTTGGTAAGTATCAGGTAAGTAGGTACTGAGCTATTGGACTTTGAAATTTCAGAAACTAAAATTTGACCGACGACGACGACAAAAGAGGTAAGTTAGTTAAACAAAAGCGAAAATATGGACGAAAACAACACCGGAGACCTGTGAGGAGACCACGAGGGACCTTCCCACCAGGTTTGGTGAGTATCGGATGAGCAGTTACAAAGAAAACGGACTATGTGTTTGCGGAATCTAAAAATTGACAACGAACGGACTGAGTTTATTAAAGAAATTTGAAAATAACCACTAGAAAACTATCAGAAACTAACGGGAGGGCCACAGGGCACCTCTATGCAAAATTTTACAACGATAGGTTGATTACAAAGAAAGTTATCAGAATTAGAGTTCTAACGACGCAGACAAATGTACCGGCCGCGCGTCGCGCTTAGGTAAACTTTTCGCGGGAGGAAATGTATGGAGTGAAAATTTTTTATGACCCTAGGACGCCGAGCGACACGTCGTTGGACGCGGGGCGTCGCGGGCTATGCTAAAAAGTGTAAATTGAAGAAAATTTTAGTTCAAAATTATTGGGGGGGGGGAAAAAACCGAAAATTTGACACTAATTGAAAGTTTTTGTTTCAGGAAAATGAAAATGCAGCTGACCCAGATACTGGAAACCGTCAGGAAGACCCCGAGGGACCTCCCCAGCAAGTTTGGTAAGTATCAGGTAAGTAGGTACTGAGCTATTGGACTTTGAAATTTCAGAAACTAAAATTTGACCGACGACGACGACAAAAGAGGTAAGTTAGTTAAACAAAAGCGAAAATATGGACGAAAACAACACCGGAGACCTGTGAGGAGACCACGAGGGACCTTCCCACCAGGTTTGGTGAGTATCGGATGAGCAGTTACAAAGAAAACGGACTATGTGTTTGCGGAATCTAAAAATTGACAACGAACGGACTGAGTTTATTAAAGAAATTTGAAAATAACCACTAGAAAACTATCAGAAACTAACGGGAGGGCCACAGGGCACCTCTATGCAAAATTTTACAACGATAGGTTGATTACAAAGAAAGTTATCAGAATTAGAGTTCTAACGACGCAGACAAATGTACCGGCCGCGCGTCGCGCTTAGGTAAACTTTTCGCGGGAGGAAATGTATGGAGTGAAAATTTTTTATGACCCTAGGACGCCGAGCGACACGTCGTTGGACGCGGGGCGTCGCGGGCTATGCTAAAAAGTGTAAATTGAAGAAAATTTTAGTTCAAAATTATTGGGGGGGGGGAAAAAACCGAAAATTTGACACTAATTGAAAGTTTTTGTTTCAGGAAAATGAAAATGCAGCTGACCCAGATACTGGAAACCGTCAGGAAGACCCCGAGGGACCTCCCCAGCAAGTTTGGTAAGTATCAGGTAAGTAGGTACTGAGCTATTGGACTTTGAAATTTCAGAAACTAAAATTTGACCGACGACGACGACAAAAGAGGTAAGTTAGTTAAACAAAAGCGAAAATATGGACGAAAACAACACCGGAGACCTGTGAGGAGACCACGAGGGACCTTCCCACCAGGTTTGGTGAGTATCGGATGAGCAGTTACAAAGAAAACGGACTATGTGTTTGCGGAATCTAAAAATTGACAACGAACGGACTGAGTTTATTAAAGAAATTTGAAAATAACCACTAGAAAACTATCAGAAACTAACGGGAGGGCCACAGGGCACCTCTATGCAAAATTTTACAACGATAGGTTGATTACAAAGAAAGTTATCAGAATTAGAGTTCTAACGACGCAGACAAATGTACCGGCCGCGCGTCGCGCTTAGGTAAACTTTTCGCGGGAGGAAATGTATGGAGTGAAAATTTTTTATGACCCTAGGACGCCGAGCGACACGTCGTTGGACGCGGGGCGTCGCGGGCTATGCTAAAAAGTGTAAATTGAAGAAAATTTTAGTTCAAAATTATTGGGGGGGGGGAAAAAACCGAAAATTTGACACTAATTGAAAGTTTTTGTTTCAGGAAAATGAAAATGCAGCTGACCCAGATACTGGAAACCGTCAGGAAGACCCCGAGGGACCTCCCCAGCAAGTTTGGTAAGTATCAGGTAAGTAGGTACTGAGCTATTGGACTTTGAAATTTCAGAAACTAAAATTTGACCGACGACGACGACAAAAGAGGTAAGTTAGTTAAACAAAAGCGAAAATATGGACGAAAACAACACCGGAGACCTGTGAGGAGACCACGAGGGACCTTCCCACCAGGTTTGGTGAGTATCGGATGAGCAGTTACAAAGAAAACGGACTATGTGTTTGCGGAATCTAAAAATTGACAACGAACGGACTGAGTTTATTAAAGAAATTTGAAAATAACCACTAGAAAACTATCAGAAACTAACGGGAGGGCCACAGGGCACCTCTATGCAAAATTTTACAACGATAGGTTGATTACAAAGAAAGTTATCAGAATTAGAGTTCTAACGACGCAGACAAATGTACCGGCCGCGCGTCGCGCTTAGGTAAACTTTTCGCGGGAGGAAATGTATGGAGTGAAAATTTTTTATGACCCTAGGACGCCGAGCGACACGTCGTTGGACGCGGGGCGTCGCGGGCTATGCTAAAAAGTGTAAATTGAAGAAAATTTTAGTTCAAAATTATTGGGGGGGGGGAAAAAACCGAAAATTTGACACTAATTGAAAGTTTTTGTTTCAGGAAAATGAAAATGCAGCTGACCCAGATACTGGAAACCGTCAGGAAGACCCCGAGGGACCTCCCCAGCAAGTTTGGTAAGTATCAGGTAAGTAGGTACTGAGCTATTGGACTTTGAAATTTCAGAAACTAAAATTTGACCGACGACGACGACAAAAGAGGTAAGTTAGTTAAACAAAAGCGAAAATATGGACGAAAACAACACCGGAGACCTGTGAGGAGACCACGAGGGACCTTCCCACCAGGTTTGGTGAGTATCGGATGAGCAGTTACAAAGAAAACGGACTATGTGTTTGCGGAATCTAAAAATTGACAACGAACGGACTGAGTTTATTAAAGAAATTTGAAAATAACCACTAGAAAACTATCAGAAACTAACGGGAGGGCCACAGGGCACCTCTATGCAAAATTTTACAACGATAGGTTGATTACAAAGAAAGTTATCAGAATTAGAGTTCTAACGACGCAGACAAATGTACCGGCCGCGCGTCGCGCTTAGGTAAACTTTTCGCGGGAGGAAATGTATGGAGTGAAAATTTTTTATGACCCTAGGACGCCGAGCGACACGTCGTTGGACGCGGGGCGTCGCGGGCTATGCTAAAAAGTGTAAATTGAAGAAAATTTTAGTTCAAAATTATTGGGGGGGGGGAAAAAACCGAAAATTTGACACTAATTGAAAGTTTTTGTTTCAGGAAAATGAAAATGCAGCTGACCCAGATACTGGAAACCGTCAGGAAGACCCCGAGGGACCTCCCCAGCAAGCTTGGTAAGTATCAGGTAAGTAGGTACTGAGCTATTGGACTTTGAAATTTCAGAAACTAAAATTTGACCGACGACGACGACAAAAGAGGTAAGTTAGTTAAACAAAAGCGAAAATATGGACGAAAACAACACCGGAGACCTGTGAGGAGACCACGAGGGACCTTCCCACCAGGTTTGGTGAGTATCGGATGAGCAGTTACAAAGAAAACGGACTATGTGTTTGCGGAATCTAAAAATTGACAACGAACGGACTGAGTTTATTAAAGAAATTTGAAAATAACCACTAGAAAACTATCAGAAACTAACGGGAGGGCCACAGGGCACCTCTATGCAAAATTTTACAACGATAGGTTGATTACAAAGAAAGTTATCAGAATTAGAGTTCTAACGACGCAGACAAATGTACCGGCCGCGCGTCGCGCTTAGGTAAACTTTTCGCGGGAGGAAATGTATGGAGTGAAAATTTTTTATGACCCTAGGACGCCGAGCGACACGTCGTTGGACGCGGGGCGTCGCGGGCTATGCTAAAAAGTGTAAATTGAAGAAAATTTTAGTTCAAAATTATTGGGGGGGGGGAAAAAACCGAAAATTTGACACTAATTGAAAGTTTTTGTTTCAGGAAAATGAAAATGCAGCTGACCCAGATACTGGAAACCGTCAGGAAGACCCCGAGGGACCTCCCCAGCAAGCTTGGTAAGTATCAGGTAAGTAGGTACTGAGCTATTGGACTTTGAAATTTCAGAAACTAAAATTTGACCGACGACGACGACAAAAGAGGTAAGTTAGTTAAACAAAAGCGAAAATATGGACGAAAACAACACCGGAGACCTGTGAGGAGACCACGAGGGACCTTCCCACCAGGTTTGGTGAGTATCGGATGAGCAGTTACAAAGAAAACGGACTATGTGTTTGCGGAATCTAAAAATTGACAACGAACGGACTGAGTTTATTAAAGAAATTTGAAAATAACCACTAGAAAACTATCAGAAACTAACGGGAGGGCCACAGGGCACCTCTATGCAAAATTTTACAACGATAGGTTGATTACAAAGAAAGTTATCAGAATTAGAGTTCTAACGACGCAGACAAATGTACCGGCCGCGCGTCGCGCTTAGGTAAACTTTTCGCGGGAGGAAATGTATGGAGTGAAAATTTTTTATGACCCTAGGACGCCGAGCGACACGTCGTTGGACGCGGGGCGTCGCGGGCTATGCTAAAAAGTGTAAATTGAAGAAAATTTTAGTTCAAAATTATTGGGGGGGGGGAAAAAACCGAAAATTTGACACTAATTGAAAGTTTTTGTTTCAGGAAAATGAAAATGCAGCTGACCCAGATACTGGAAACCGTCAGGAAGACCCCGAGGGACCTCCCCAGCAAGTTTGGTAAGTATCAGGTAAGTAGGTACTGAGCTATTGGACTTTGAAATTTCAGAAACTAAAATTTGACCGACGACGACGACAAAAGAGGTAAGTTAGTTAAACAAAAGCGAAAATATGGACGAAAACAACACCGGAGACCTGTGAGGAGACCACGAGGGACCTTCCCACCAGGTTTGGTGAGTATCGGATGAGCAGTTACAAAGAAAACGGACTATGTGTTTGCGGAATCTAAAAATTGACAACGAACGGACTGAGTTTATTAAAGAAATTTGAAAATAACCACTAGAAAACTATCAGAAACTAACGGGAGGGCCACAGGGCACCTCTATGCAAAATTTTACAACGATAGGTTGATTACAAAGAAAGTTATCAGAATTAGAGTTCTAACGACGCAGACAAATGTACCGGCCGCGCGTCGCGCTTAGGTAAACTTTTCGCGGGAGGAAATGTATGGAGTGAAAATTTTTTATGACCCTAGGACGCCGAGCGACACGTCGTTGGACGCGGGGCGTCGCGGGCTATGCTAAAAAGTGTAAATTGAAGAAAATTTTAGTTCAAAATTATTGGGGGGGGGGAAAAAACCGAAAATTTGACACTAATTGAAAGTTTTTGTTTCAGGAAAATGAAAATGCAGCTGACCCAGATACTGGAAACCGTCAGGAAGACCCCGAGGGACCTCCCCAGCAAGTTTGGTAAGTATCAGGTAAGTAGGTACTGAGCTATTGGACTTTGAAATTTCAGAAACTAAAATTTGACCGACGACGACGACAAAAGAGGTAAGTTAGTTAAACAAAAGCGAAAATATGGACGAAAACAACACCGGAGACCTGTGAGGAGACCACGAGGGACCTTCCCACCAGGTTTGGTGAGTATCGGATGAGCAGTTACAAAGAAAACGGACTATGTGTTTGCGGAATCTAAAAATTGACAACGAACGGACTGAGTTTATTAAAGAAATTTGAAAATAACCACTAGAAAACTATCAGAAACTAACGGGAGGGCCACAGGGCACCTCTATGCAAAATTTTACAACGATAGGTTGATTACAAAGAAAGTTATCAGAATTAGAGTTCTAACGACGCAGACAAATGTACCGGCCGCGCGTCGCGCTTAGGTAAACTTTTCGCGGGAGGAAATGTATGGAGTGAAAATTTTTTATGACCCTAGGACGCCGAGCGACACGTCGTTGGACGCGGGGCGTCGCGGGCTATGCTAAAAAGTGTAAATTGAAGAAAATTTTAGTTCAAAATTATTGGGGGGGGGGAAAAAACCGAAAATTTGACACTAATTGAAAGTTTTTGTTTCAGGAAAATGAAAATGCAGCTGACCCAGATACTGGAAACCGTCAGGAAGACCCCGAGGGACCTCCCCAGCAAGTTTGGTAAGTATCAGGTAAGTAGGTACTGAGCTATTGGACTTTGAAATTTCAGAAACTAAAATTTGACCGACGACGACGACAAAAGAGGTAAGTTAGTTAAACAAAAGCGAAAATATGGACGAAAACAACACCGGAGACCTGTGAGGAGACCACGAGGGACCTTCCCACCAGGTTTGGTGAGTATCGGATGAGCAGTTACAAAGAAAACGGACTATGTGTTTGCGGAATCTAAAAATTGACAACGAACGGACTGAGTTTATTAAAGAAATTTGAAAATAACCACTAGAAAACTATCAGAAACTAACGGGAGGGCCACAGGGCACCTCTATGCAAAATTTTACAACGATAGGTTGATTACAAAGAAAGTTATCAGAATTAGAGTTCTAACGACGCAGACAAATGTACCGGCCGCGCGTCGCGCTTAGGTAAACTTTTCGCGGGAGGAAATGTATGGAGTGAAAATTTTTTATGACCCTAGGACGCCGAGCGACACGTCGTTGGACGCGGGGCGTCGCGGGCTATGCTAAAAAGTGTAAATTGAAGAAAATTTTAGTTCAAAATTATTGGGGGGGGGGAAAAAACCGAAAATTTGACACTAATTGAAAGTTTTTGTTTCAGGAAAATGAAAATGCAGCTGACCCAGATACTGGAAACCGTCAGGAAGACCCCGAGGGACCTCCCCAGCAAGCTTGGTAAGTATCAGGTAAGTAGGTACTGAGCTATTGGACTTTGAAATTTCAGAAACTAAAATTTGACCGACGACGACGACAAAAGAGGTAAGTTAGTTAAACAAAAGCGAAAATATGGACGAAAACAACACCGGAGACCTGTGAGGAGACCACGAGGGACCTTCCCACCAGGTTTGGTGAGTATCGGATGAGCAGTTACAAAGAAAACGGACTATGTGTTTGCGGAATCTAAAAATTGACAACGAACGGACTGAGTTTATTAAAGAAATTTGAAAATAACCACTAGAAAACTATCAGAAACTAACGGGAGGGCCACAGGGCACCTCTATGCAAAATTTTACAACGATAGGTTGATTACAAAGAAAGTTATCAGAATTAGAGTTCTAACGACGCAGACAAATGTACCGGCCGCGCGTCGCGCTTAGGTAAACTTTTCGCGGGAGGAAATGTATGGAGTGAAAATTTTTTATGACCCTAGGACGCCGAGCGACACGTCGTTGGACGCGGGGCGTCGCGGGCTATGCTAAAAAGTGTAAATTGAAGAAAATTTTAGTTCAAAATTATTGGGGGGGGGGAAAAAACCGAAAATTTGACACTAATTGAAAGTTTTTGTTTCAGGAAAATGAAAATGCAGCTGACCCAGATACTGGAAACCGTCAGGAAGACCCCGAGGGACCTCCCCAGCAAGTTTGGTAAGTATCAGGTAAGTAGGTACTGAGCTATTGGACTTTGAAATTTCAGAAACTAAAATTTGACCGACGACGACGACAAAAGAGGTAAGTTAGTTAAACAAAAGCGAAAATATGGACGAAAACAACACCGGAGACCTGTGAGGAGACCACGAGGGACCTTCCCACCAGGTTTGGTGAGTATCGGATGAGCAGTTACAAAGAAAACGGACTATGTGTTTGCGGAATCTAAAAATTGACAACGAACGGACTGAGTTTATTAAAGAAATTTGAAAATAACCACTAGAAAACTATCAGAAACTAACGGGAGGGCCACAGGGCACCTCTATGCAAAATTTTACAACGATAGGTTGATTACAAAGAAAGTTATCAGAATTAGAGTTCTAACGACGCAGACAAATGTACCGGCCGCGCGTCGCGCTTAGGTAAACTTTTCGCGGGAGGAAATGTATGGAGTGAAAATTTTTTATGACCCTAGGACGCCGAGCGACACGTCGTTGGACGCGGGGCGTCGCGGGCTATGCTAAAAAGTGTAAATTGAAGAAAATTTTAGTTCAAAATTATTGGGGGGGGGGAAAAAACCGAAAATTTGACACTAATTGAAAGTTTTTGTTTCAGGAAAATGAAAATGCAGCTGACCCAGATACTGGAAACCGTCAGGAAGACCCCGAGGGACCTCCCCAGCAAGTTTGGTAAGTATCAGGTAAGTAGGTACTGAGCTATTGGACTTTGAAATTTCAGAAACTAAAATTTGACCGACGACGACGACAAAAGAGGTAAGTTAGTTAAACAAAAGCGAAAATATGGACGAAAACAACACCGGAGACCTGTGAGGAGACCACGAGGGACCTTCCCACCAGGTTTGGTGAGTATCGGATGAGCAGTTACAAAGAAAACGGACTATGTGTTTGCGGAATCTAAAAATTGACAACGAACGGACTGAGTTTATTAAAGAAATTTGAAAATAACCACTAGAAAACTATCAGAAACTAACGGGAGGGCCACAGGGCACCTCTATGCAAAATTTTACAACGATAGGTTGATTACAAAGAAAGTTATCAGAATTAGAGTTCTAACGACGCAGACAAATGTACCGGCCGCGCGTCGCGCTTAGGTAAACTTTTCGCGGGAGGAAATGTATGGAGTGAAAATTTTTTATGACCCTAGGACGCCGAGCGACACGTCGTTGGACGCGGGGCGTCGCGGGCTATGCTAAAAAGTGTAAATTGAAGAAAATTTTAGTTCAAAATTATTGGGGGGGGGGAAAAAACCGAAAATTTGACACTAATTGAAAGTTTTTGTTTCAGGAAAATGAAAATGCAGCTGACCCAGATACTGGAAACCGTCAGGAAGACCCCGAGGGACCTCCCCAGCAAGCTTGGTAAGTATCAGGTAAGTAGGTACTGAGCTATTGGACTTTGAAATTTCAGAAACTAAAATTTGACCGACGACGACGACAAAAGAGGTAAGTTAGTTAAACAAAAGCGAAAATATGGACGAAAACAACACCGGAGACCTGTGAGGAGACCACGAGGGACCTTCCCACCAGGTTTGGTGAGTATCGGATGAGCAGTTACAAAGAAAACGGACTATGTGTTTGCGGAATCTAAAAATTGACAACGAACGGACTGAGTTTATTAAAGAAATTTGAAAATAACCACTAGAAAACTATCAGAAACTAACGGGAGGGCCACAGGGCACCTCTATGCAAAATTTTACAACGATAGGTTGATTACAAAGAAAGTTATCAGAATTAGAGTTCTAACGACGCAGACAAATGTACCGGCCGCGCGTCGCGCTTAGGTAAACTTTTCGCGGGAGGAAATGTATGGAGTGAAAATTTTTTATGACCCTAGGACGCCGAGCGACACGTCGTTGGACGCGGGGCGTCGCGGGCTATGCTAAAAAGTGTAAATTGAAGAAAATTTTAGTTCAAAATTATTGGGGGGGGGGAAAAAACCGAAAATTTGACACTAATTGAAAGTTTTTGTTTCAGGAAAATGAAAATGCAGCTGACCCAGATACTGGAAACCGTCAGGAAGACCCCGAGGGACCTCCCCAGCAAGTTTGGTAAGTATCAGGTAAGTAGGTACTGAGCTATTGGACTTTGAAATTTCAGAAACTAAAATTTGACCGACGACGACGACAAAAGAGGTAAGTTAGTTAAACAAAAGCGAAAATATGGACGAAAACAACACCGGAGACCTGTGAGGAGACCACGAGGGACCTTCCCACCAGGTTTGGTGAGTATCGGATGAGCAGTTACAAAGAAAACGGACTATGTGTTTGCGGAATCTAAAAATTGACAACGAACGGACTGAGTTTATTAAAGAAATTTGAAAATAACCACTAGAAAACTATCAGAAACTAACGGGAGGGCCACAGGGCACCTCTATGCAAAATTTTACAACGATAGGTTGATTACAAAGAAAGTTATCAGAATTAGAGTTCTAACGACGCAGACAAATGTACCGGCCGCGCGTCGCGCTTAGGTAAACTTTTCGCGGGAGGAAATGTATGGAGTGAAAATTTTTTATGACCCTAGGACGCCGAGCGACACGTCGTTGGACGCGGGGCGTCGCGGGCTATGCTAAAAAGTGTAAATTGAAGAAAATTTTAGTTCAAAATTATTGGGGGGGGGGAAAAAACCGAAAATTTGACACTAATTGAAAGTTTTTGTTTCAGGAAAATGAAAATGCAGCTGACCCAGATACTGGAAACCGTCAGGAAGACCCCGAGGGACCTCCCCAGCAAGCTTGGTAAGTATCAGGTAAGTAGGTACTGAGCTATTGGACTTTGAAATTTCAGAAACTAAAATTTGACCGACGACGACGACAAAAGAGGTAAGTTAGTTAAACAAAAGCGAAAATATGGACGAAAACAACACCGGAGACCTGTGAGGAGACCACGAGGGACCTTCCCACCAGGTTTGGTGAGTATCGGATGAGCAGTTACAAAGAAAACGGACTATGTGTTTGCGGAATCTAAAAATTGACAACGAACGGACTGAGTTTATTAAAGAAATTTGAAAATAACCACTAGAAAACTATCAGAAACTAACGGGAGGGCCACAGGGCACCTCTATGCAAAATTTTACAACGATAGGTTGATTACAAAGAAAGTTATCAGAATTAGAGTTCTAACGACGCAGACAAATGTACCGGCCGCGCGTCGCGCTTAGGTAAACTTTTCGCGGGAGGAAATGTATGGAGTGAAAATTTTTTATGACCCTAGGACGCCGAGCGACACGTCGTTGGACGCGGGGCGTCGCGGGCTATGCTAAAAAGTGTAAATTGAAGAAAATTTTAGTTCAAAATTATTGGGGGGGGGGAAAAAACCGAAAATTTGACACTAATTGAAAGTTTTTGTTTCAGGAAAATGAAAATGCAGCTGACCCAGATACTGGAAACCGTCAGGAAGACCCCGAGGGACCTCCCCAGCAAGTTTGGTAAGTATCAGGTAAGTAGGTACTGAGCTATTGGACTTTGAAATTTCAGAAACTAAAATTTGACCGACGACGACGACAAAAGAGGTAAGTTAGTTAAACAAAAGCGAAAATATGGACGAAAACAACACCGGAGACCTGTGAGGAGACCACGAGGGACCTTCCCACCAGGTTTGGTGAGTATCGGATGAGCAGTTACAAAGAAAACGGACTATGTGTTTGCGGAATCTAAAAATTGACAACGAACGGACTGAGTTTATTAAAGAAATTTGAAAATAACCACTAGAAAACTATCAGAAACTAACGGGAGGGCCACAGGGCACCTCTATGCAAAATTTTACAACGATAGGTTGATTACAAAGAAAGTTATCAGAATTAGAGTTCTAACGACGCAGACAAATGTACCGGCCGCGCGTCGCGCTTAGGTAAACTTTTCGCGGGAGGAAATGTATGGAGTGAAAATTTTTTATGACCCTAGGACGCCGAGCGACACGTCGTTGGACGCGGGGCGTCGCGGGCTATGCTAAAAAGTGTAAATTGAAGAAAATTTTAGTTCAAAATTATTGGGGGGGGGGAAAAAACCGAAAATTTGACACTAATTGAAAGTTTTTGTTTCAGGAAAATGAAAATGCAGCTGACCCAGATACTGGAAACCGTCAGGAAGACCCCGAGGGACCTCCCCAGCAAGTTTGGTAAGTATCAGGTAAGTAGGTACTGAGCTATTGGACTTTGAAATTTCAGAAACTAAAATTTGACCGACGACGACGACAAAAGAGGTAAGTTAGTTAAACAAAAGCGAAAATATGGACGAAAACAACACCGGAGACCTGTGAGGAGACCACGAGGGACCTTCCCACCAGGTTTGGTGAGTATCGGATGAGCAGTTACAAAGAAAACGGACTATGTGTTTGCGGAATCTAAAAATTGACAACGAACGGACTGAGTTTATTAAAGAAATTTGAAAATAACCACTAGAAAACTATCAGAAACTAACGGGAGGGCCACAGGGCACCTCTATGCAAAATTTTACAACGATAGGTTGATTACAAAGAAAGTTATCAGAATTAGAGTTCTAACGACGCAGACAAATGTACCGGCCGCGCGTCGCGCTTAGGTAAACTTTTCGCGGGAGGAAATGTATGGAGTGAAAATTTTTTATGACCCTAGGACGCCGAGCGACACGTCGTTGGACGCGGGGCGTCGCGGGCTATGCTAAAAAGTGTAAATTGAAGAAAATTTTAGTTCAAAATTATTGGGGGGGGGGAAAAAACCGAAAATTTGACACTAATTGAAAGTTTTTGTTTCAGGAAAATGAAAATGCAGCTGACCCAGATACTGGAAACCGTCAGGAAGACCCCGAGGGACCTCCCCAGCAAGCTTGGTAAGTATCAGGTAAGTAGGTACTGAGCTATTGGACTTTGAAATTTCAGAAACTAAAATTTGACCGACGACGACGACAAAAGAGGTAAGTTAGTTAAACAAAAGCGAAAATATGGACGAAAACAACACCGGAGACCTGTGAGGAGACCACGAGGGACCTTCCCACCAGGTTTGGTGAGTATCGGATGAGCAGTTACAAAGAAAACGGACTATGTGTTTGCGGAATCTAAAAATTGACAACGAACGGACTGAGTTTATTAAAGAAATTTGAAAATAACCACTAGAAAACTATCAGAAACTAACGGGAGGGCCACAGGGCACCTCTATGCAAAATTTTACAACGATAGGTTGATTACAAAGAAAGTTATCAGAATTAGAGTTCTAACGACGCAGACAAATGTACCGGCCGCGCGTCGCGCTTAGGTAAACTTTTCGCGGGAGGAAATGTATGGAGTGAAAATTTTTTATGACCCTAGGACGCCGAGCGACACGTCGTTGGACGCGGGGCGTCGCGGGCTATGCTAAAAAGTGTAAATTGAAGAAAATTTTAGTTCAAAATTATTGGGGGGGGGGAAAAAACCGAAAATTTGACACTAATTGAAAGTTTTTGTTTCAGGAAAATGAAAATGCAGCTGACCCAGATACTGGAAACCGTCAGGAAGACCCCGAGGGACCTCCCCAGCAAGCTTGGTAAGTATCAGGTAAGTAGGTACTGAGCTATTGGACTTTGAAATTTCAGAAACTAAAATTTGACCGACGACGACGACAAAAGAGGTAAGTTAGTTAAACAAAAGCGAAAATATGGACGAAAACAACACCGGAGACCTGTGAGGAGACCACGAGGGACCTTCCCACCAGGTTTGGTGAGTATCGGATGAGCAGTTACAAAGAAAACGGACTATGTGTTTGCGGAATCTAAAAATTGACAACGAACGGACTGAGTTTATTAAAGAAATTTGAAAATAACCACTAGAAAACTATCAGAAACTAACGGGAGGGCCACAGGGCACCTCTATGCAAAATTTTACAACGATAGGTTGATTACAAAGAAAGTTATCAGAATTAGAGTTCTAACGACGCAGACGGTTAGGTTAGGTTAGGTTAGGTTAGGTTAGGTTAGGTTAGGTTAGGTTAGGTTAGGTTAGGTTAGGTTAGGTTAGGTTAGGTTAGGTTAGGTTAGGTTAGGTTAGGTTAGGTTAGGTTAGGTTAGGTTAGGTTAGGTTAGGTTAGGTTAGGTTAGGTTAGGTTGGGGTGCTAGGTCGGACAACCTCCTCGTGGTGCACCCTGGGCATCGTCGACCATCTCTCTAGTTTCCCTGGGGAGATGGTCGGCGATGGCGGATAGTCCGGCACGGGGCGTCGCGTTTTGTCTGCTCAGTCCTGTCCGGCCCTCGGGCTACGGGCTGACTGGGCAGACCGGCGACTGGGGGGTAAAGGTGACGGATGTTTGGTGATGGATGGGGTGGGGTGGGTAAAGGTGATGGATGTTTGGTGATGGATGCTCGGGTGAGGACGCACGCCAGAGGGGCGATAGTCCTCGCCTGAGGGTCGCCAGTTGGGCCGTGTTGGGTGGGAGGGGGGTCCGCTAGTGGTTGCGGCTTCGGGCTGCGGAAGCCCATTACCGGCCTACGAAACTTGTCCCTTCGGGTGACTCGTGGAGTGGGCTGGGTGGCCGCGTCGGGGTTGACGTTCGCCCCGGACCGTCCAGCGCCTCTGAAAGCCTGATCGGCCCACGGTCTGCTTCCGACGCTCTTCGGAGAGTTGGGAGCAGACCAGCGACCAGGGGAGGGGGGTAAAGATGAGGGATGGCAGGTGATGCCTGAATGAGTGTATGATCGCCGTTTCGGCGAAGGCAGAGCGACGCCAGAGGGGCGGAAACTCAGCCAGCGGTGGGCCAATTTGGGCCAGTGTGGGCGGGATGCCGAGACGCGGTGGTTCGGCTGTTTGGGATTGAGCTTCTTAGCTCTCCCTTAACTCGTGCCTGCAAAGGCGGCCCTCTCGTGGGGTTCGCTGGAGCGGGTGGAGGCGGCTGGGCTGGGGGTCCCCCCCCTTGGCTCTCTGCTGTGTTTTGGGGTTTTGCCTCATTGGCTACCGATTGTGGCCCAGCCCCAGGGCGGCAGGCACGGGGGTGTTTGTCGTCCGTTGAGGGGCTATGAGGGGTGGTGCTGCATTGAATGTGCCAATGCAGCACCACATGGCCGCGTAGGCCTTTTGCGGGGGCTCGCAAGGGCTGAGCCGCGTGGGGGGCGTCATGGTGACTGCGAAAAGCAAAGCCCATGGCGTCTTTCACATTTACGCGGCAGTCCGGCACATCGGTGAGTTTTAGTGGGTAGGACGGGCGGCACTCTGCCGCCTGGGAGCCCCACATATCCCTCCCGCCTCCCCCGAGGCGGAAGGGAATGCGTAAATGCATTTCTCACCGTCAAAAAAAAAAAAAAAAAAAAAAAAAAAAAAAAAAAAAAAAAAAAAAAAAAAAAAAAAAAAGGTTAGGTTAGGTTGGGGTGCTAGGTCGGACAACCTCCTCGTGGTGCACCCTGGGCATCGCCGACCATCTCTCCAGTTTCCCTGGGGAGATGGTCGACGATGGCGAATAGTCCGGCACGGGGCGTCGCGTTTTGTCTGCTCAGTCCTGTCCGGCCCTCGGGCCACGGGCTAACTGGGCAGACCGGCGACTGGGGAGGGTAAAGGTGACGGATGTGTGGTGTTGTGTGTTGTGGTGATGTATGATGGCCAAAGGTGATGGATGGTAGCGGGATGGAGGTATGGAAGGAAGCTGCCGAAAGGCGGCGGTGTGATCCACGCGGTGCGTTTGCCAAGTGCACTCGGCTTAGCCGACTCCGGGCGGTCTCGTTACTCCACCCTAGGGTGGAACCGAGGGCCTGGCCTTTACCGGCTGGGTCGCGAGGAGTAAACCTCAATAAAAAATCCGGGAATTTCGGTGTTGCGGTCCGTGGCACTGGATGCTCGCAAGAGCGGCAGGTGGCGACAAAACCTGTCTTAGCGACCCCCCCCCGGGTACCTCCCGTCCCCCGGGCGTAAATAGGGTTATCAGGTTACGGGATCTCTGGCCTGATCGACTTCTAGATCTCCCATTCTCGTGGGAACAGTATGGATTTGAATTTATCGACGGAAACGCTAAACACGATTGACCCTGGCTTCGAACAAGGACCTGATTTTCTTCACAGCGAATCGGAAATGGCGACTGGTGCGGAGTGCGGAGACCTGATGAGGTCCGCCTCTGCAACTAATTTTGACGAGCGGCTTAAGGCTGCGAGAGTGGTGCTGGAGAGGTGCGAGAGTGTGGACTCGTGGGCGTTTGACACCGACGGCTCCACAATCACGAGGTCGCGTAGACGACTTTTGGAGGGCTTGATAGCTAAGCCCCCAAACCCTGCTCAGCGGAATGTGGATGACCTGAGCTCCGACGAAGATCGGTCGGAGCAAAGGAACAAGGAGGGCCAATCTCGAAAGGCTAAAAAGGCCTCTGGGAAGAAGTCCCAGGCAAAAGATTGGTCGCTCTCGGGTGGCACGAGTGACGGGAATTCGACCACCCTGAAGATCACCCTCCCTACAGGAAAAGGAGGGCCTCCGAAGAAGAAGGCCAAAGTTGCGCTGCGCCCCGAGGAGCGCAAAGAGAAGGAACTGCAGGCGGAGAAGGAGGTAGCGGAGGCTGCGCGAGAGGCGCAATTCCTGCGGCCTGAGCTCCCAGCAGACGTGGACGTGGGGCCCACCGCGTCCGATCTCCGGAAGGACGTGCTCCGGCATGTTGAGCTCATCGTCCAGGTCGCCGTCAGAAGTGGGCACCTTAAGGGGACTTACCAAAAGATCCTTAAGGATTCAGCCACGGCGATCCAGGAAGCGGTGGAGGTTCTCAGCCGGTCTTCTGTCTCACTCGAGACGAGAAGGCTGGCCGGGGCGAATATCCGCCTGCAGGACGAAGTGGAGGATCTGCGTGGCGAGGTGGCCGCGCTACGGGCCGAATTGCGGCTGTCTCGAACTGCGGGCGTTGCGGTCCCCCCATCCCCTCAAAGTGCTCCGTTTGAGCCAGAGTCGCTACAGCGCTCTATAATTGAGGCGGTTGGGGGGATGGTAAGCGCCCGTTTCGAGGCGCTGGAGGATAGGCTTCTGCCGGAGAAGCGCCTCCGCCCGTCCTTGGCCTCTACTTCAAGGGCCCCTTCGGTTGCTGCTCCGCAGGAGGCTCCGAGGGAGAGCCCGGAAGTTGAGGTGGTCATACCGGCTGAGACTAGGCCTCCTTCTCCCGCTCTGCGGGAGGAGTCGAAGGCCAAAACGAAGAGGAAGCGTCGTAGGAGGAGGCGCGCCGCTCCGGCGGGTTCCGCCCCTCCACCAACTGCACCCGGAGGAAGGCCCACTGAGGGCTGGACGACGGTGACAAGGCGCAAGGCCAAGTCCACCACTGGCCCCGCACAGACTGCCCAGGCCCCAAAGCCGAAGCAGCAGCGGAAGGGGTATAAGAAGTTGAAACCCCCCTGCTCGTCGGCTGTAGTGCTCAAACTGCAGCCCGACGCTCTAGCCCGGGGGGTCACATACTCGGATGTGCTAGAGACGGCCGTTGAGTCCATTGACATCGAAAGTCTAGGGATTCCGGCCGTCAGATTCAGGCCGGCTATAACCGGTGCTCGGATCCTCGAGGTGGAGGGGGCCGATAGCGGCGACAAAGCTAACTTGTTGGCCGCGAAGCTGCAGGAGGTCCTAGGCGAAAAGGACGTGCGAGTCTCCAGGCCGGAGAAGTGCGTGGAAATGCGCATCTCGGACCTGGATGACTCCATCGTCACTAAGGACGTGGAGGGGGCTATCGCCAAAGTCGGCGGATGCCCGCCCGCCTCAATAAGGATTGGGGCAATTCGCCGGGACAAGTCCGGTATGGGGACCGTTCTGGTGAGTTGTCCGGTTGTGGCTGCCAAGAGGGTAGTCGGGGCCGACCGCCTAGTTGTTGGCTGGTCGTCAGCCAGGGCCAAAATCTTGGACCCGCGGCCTCTACGATGCTTCCGGTGCCTCGAGGTGGGGCACGTCCGGGAGCGGTGCTCCGTGGAGGCCGACAGGAGTGGTGCCTGCTTCCGTTGTGGCCAACTCGGCCATAAGCGTGCTGGGTGCTCCGCTGCGCCACACTGCATAGTGTGCGCAGCGTTGAGCCAGCCCGCCGCTCACGTCCTCGGAAGCAAGGCCTGCGTTCCCGCCAAGTCGGCGAGAAAGAGGAAGGGCAAGGCTGCCACTGGAGCCAGGGCCCGGACGGAGTCAGCCCGCCCCGCAGCCAGTCAGGCTGGGGTGAGTGGCGACGGGGTCGACACCTAGGTGTTTACTGAGTCCAGGGCGCGTGGCTGGCTTCGGTGGCGGCCTACCCGACTTTGAGTCCCCAGGCGGTGGATACGGGGGTGTCTGCCGCCCTTCAGAAGGGGGGGCTCGTGAGGTGTGCTGTGTTGTCTGTACCAACACAGCACCAAGGCCGAGTTCGGCCAGGCGGAGGCCTGAAAGGGCTGAGTCGCGTTGTGGGCGCAGTAGACGAAGATCCTGCGTCCCCGACACTTGCGACAGAGAGGGTACAGAGTGGTGGTTTTAGCCGGTAAGAGTCCGGCATACCCCTTCCGCTTCCCCCGAGGCGGAAGGGGATCCATGAGGATTTCCCCACTTAAAAAAAAAAAAAAAAAAAAAAGGTTAGGTTAGGTTAGGTTAGGTTAGGTTAGGTTAGGTTAGGTTAGGTTAGGTTAGGTTAGGTTAGGTTAGGTTAGGTTAGGTTAGGTTAGGTTAGGTTAGGTTAGGTTGGGGTGCTAGGTCGGACAACCTCCTCGTGGTGCACCCTGGGCATCGCCGACCATCTCTCCAGTTTCCCTGGGGAGATGGTCGGCGATGGCGGATAGTCCGGCACGGGGCGTCGCGTTTTGTCTGCTCAGTACTGACCGGCTTCGGCTACGGGCTAACTGGGCAGACCGGCGACTGGGGGGTAAAGGCGACGGATGAATGGTGATGGATGAGTGTGAGAGGATCCGCCAGAGGGGCGGCTATCCTCGCTAGAGGGTCGCTAGTGGACTGTGTTTGGTGGACGGGGGTGCCGGTGGTGGCTGGCTGTGGGAGGCTGTGGTGGTCTCGCGATGCTTGTCCCTTCGGGTTGATTCGCGGAGCGGGTTGGCCAGCCGAGCCGGGTTCGTCCTGGTACCGTCCGGCGCCCCTGAAAACCAGATCAGTCCACGGCGAAAGGGGGGCAAAGGTGAGGGATGACAGATGATGTCTGAATGTGTGTGTGTCGCCTATCGGCGGTGGCAAGGTCGCGCCAGAGGGGCGGAAGCCTTGCCGGTGGCCGTCGGCGACGGCGTCGAGTCGCCAGAGGGGCGAGACTCCGCCAGAGGTGGGCCTGCTCATTTTGGTCGAGTGTGGGTGAGACGTTGGGACGCGGCAGATTGGCTGCTTGGGTTGAGACCGTTGGAGGTCTCCCCTTAGCCTCTGCCTGCACCGCTTGCCCTTTCGTGGGGCTCGCTGGAGCGGGTGGAGGGCGCTGGGCTGGGGGTTTTGCTCCCCCTGGCTCTCTGCTGTGGCCTGGCGTTTTGCCTCACTGCGCCGAGTGTGGCCCGGCCCTGGGGCGGTAGGCACGGGGGTGTTTGCCGTCCACTTAAGGGGCCTGCGAGGGGTGGTGCTGCATTTTATACGCCAATGCAGCACTATGGCCGATTGGCCTTGGGGGGGGGCCTGAAAAGGCCGAGCCGTGGTGGGGGTTCGCGGGACTAACGATACCGCGCTCCCCTGACACATATGGCTTCGCGGGCGTATCGAGGTGTTTTAGTGGGTAGGACGGGTGGCACTCTGCCGCCTGGGAGCCCCACATACCCCTCCCGCCTCCCCCGAGGCGGAAGGGGATGCGTAAATGCATTTCACCTCGTTAAAAAAAAAAAAAAAAAAAAAAAAAAAAAAAAAAAAAAAAAAAAAAAAGGTTAGGTTAGGTTGGGGTGCTAGGTCGGACAACCTCCTCGTGGTGCACCCTGGGCATCGCCGACCATCTCTCCAGTTTCCCTGGGGAGATGGTCGACGATGGCGGATAGTCCGACATGGGGAGTCGCGTTTTGACTGCTTCTGGCTCTTTCCGGTTTTCGGAGGGGTCGGGGGCAGTCCGGCGACGGGGGCTGCGAGTGTTGTTCTCGGTACCTCTCTGTTTTCAGAGAGGACTGCAGGGCGACATGAGTGGCGGGGGGGTAAGGGGGGTAAAGGTGATGGATGTTGTGCGTGATGGATGTTTTTCTTGGGGCAAAGGTGATGGATGAATGGTGCGGAAGCGTGATGTTTGAATGGAAGCCACCGAAAGGAGGCGGTGTGAGCGTGCGGTGTAGTGCCAGGTGCACGCGGTTTCGGCCGCCACCGGACGCGCCCGTAATCCCATCGGAGGTGTCGTGGAATACACGTCTCGCGGCCGATGATGTTGGGACCGGGGGCCCTTGCCTTAACCGGCTGGGGCCAAGTGGGCGGAACCACTATAAAAATGACCTCCGTCCCGTCGAGGACGATGAATAGCTGGCGGGAGACCAGCTCTAAGTGGTAGAGATTCCCTGGGAACCGGCCGACACCCAGGACGTATTAGGCTTGTCCGTGTGCAGAGGGCACCGCGCGGATTGACCGTTTATTTCCCTCCCACTCGTGGGAACAACTATGGCTTTAAAATTGAACTTTAAGACGGACACAAACAACACAACTGACTTTGGCGAGGAACATGGACCGAAACTACATTGCGGATCGGATTTGGCGATAGGAGCAGAGCGCGGGGACTGTGGAGAGCCCGCGTCTGCTAACACAGTAGACGAGCGGCTTGCCGCTCAAGAGGTGACAAAGTACGGAGACGTAGGGGTCTTATCATCTGACTCCTCTGACTCCTACATGTCAATCAGGCCGGCGTCTGGCGCCGGGACTTCCAAATTTTTTGAAAGGCCCAGTAAGCGCGGACGGGACAAAAAGGATGAGGAATCAAGCAGGAATCCCTCCTCAAGCGACGAAGGCGCCCCGAAGACTAAGGTGCGATCAGGGGAAAGCGGTCGCGGGCGCAAGTCCAGGGGGCAGTCCCGGGACGAGAAAGGTAGATTCCTCAAACAGAGTGACGACACTAGGGGGCGAGATCGTTCGAGATCGGGCAGTAGGAGTGAGAAGGGGAAATCTCCTCCTAAAGACGCCGGAACTCGCCGAAAGAAGAGGGGAAGGCCCCCCACAACCGGAGAGTACGTAGGCCTGGCCAAAGCCAAAGCCGATCTGGCCGCTGCAGAGCAGGAGGCTTTGGAGTCGCAGGCCGAGAGGGAGGTGGCTGCGGAGGACAGGAGAATTTATCTCTTGAGGTACAGAGCCACCAACCTCGAGGACACCTCGGATGAGGGGCCCACAGCGGGTCAGCTAGTGGACCAGGTGAACCAATACGCGAGCCTGATCAGGGACGTGGCCTTGAAGTCCGGCCACCTGAAGGGCACTTATATCAAGGCGCTGAACAACGCGGCCGCCGGTGTTAAGGTCGCGGTAGACGCACTGAGCAGGTCGTCGGTTTCGGCAGAGACCAAGAAGCTGTCTACGGACAACGCCCGCCTAAAGGCGGAAGTAGCAGAACTCCGCGGGGAACTGGCCTCGTTGCGGGCAGATTTGCGTCGTACGCAGGAGCTGGGCGCCGCTATTCCCCCACCCTCCTCAAGTGCTCCTTTTGAGCTAGAGCAGATGAAGCGCTCTATAATTGAGGCTGTGGGGTTAATGGTGAGCGCCCGCTTCGAAAACCTCGAGGGTAGGCTGCTCCCCGAAAAGAGGATTCGCCCGCCGCTGGCGTCAGACAGTGTGGTCCCTGAGGTGCAGTCCACCTCGACCGCCAGGGCCCCACCAGGAGGTGCTCCAAAGGCTGCGCCGCGGGCTGCGCCGCGGGCTGCGGCGAGCTCCACAGCCCAGACGGAGGCTCCGGCTGTTGCCCAGCAAGCCACGCCTGCTCCTTCTCCTCCCACAGTTCAGCCTGCAGGGAAGAAGAAGCCCAGGAAGAGGAAGAAGGGTGCCACGCCCGCTAACCCCGTTCAGGGAGGAGATAGCGTCCCGCCTCCGGCAACGGATGGCTGGACAACGGTTACGCGGCGCAAGGGCAGGGCCAATGCAGGCCCCGCTCCGGCTGCTCAAGAGGCAAGCTCAACGCAACCGAAGAGGACGTTCAAGCTGCGTACCCCCCGCTCGTCGGCAGTAATGGTGAAACTGCAGCCGGCTGCTCAGGCTAGGGGGGTGACGTACGCGGGCATTATAAAAGAGGCCAAGAAGTCTGTTGACCTTGGGGGCCTCGGCATACCCAATGTCAAATTTAGGACGGCGGCTTCTGGAGCCAAAATACTGGAGGTGCCTGGAGGCGCCACGAGTGGCGATAAGGCTAATCTGCTGGCGGAGAAGCTTCGCCAGGCACTGAAGGAGGATGTTTTGGTCTCCAGGCCCGAGAAGCGCGCGGACATGCGCATCATGAACTTGGATGAATCGGTGGAGCCAGCCGAGGTGGATGCGGTAATTGCAAAGGTCGGCGAATGCCCTCTGACCTCTGTGAAGACGGGCGAGATCCGCCGAGGTAAATCGGGTCTCGGCACGGCGTTGGTGAGCTGCCCGGTTTCCGCTGCCAACAAGGTAATCAAGGCCGGCCGGTTTCTTGTCGGCTGGTCGTCGGCGCAGGTGAAGCTGCTGCAGCCGCGACCTCTGCGGTGCTTCCGGTGCCTCGAGTTGGGGCACGTCCGGGAGCTGTGCACCGCAGAGGTCGACCGCGGCAGTGCCTGCTACCGTTGCGGGCAGTTGGGCCATAAGTCCAGCGAGTGCTCCGCGGCGCCCTATTGTCTGGTGTGCGCTGCGGCCAAGAAGCCCGCCGACCACGTACTCGGCAGCCAGTCCTGCGCTAGTGCAAGGCCGAGGGGAAGGAGACGGAGGAGAGGCGCTGCTGGAGCTACGGCTCAGTCGCAGCCTTCTCGCCCTGCGCCCAGTGGGCCCAGGGAAGATGGTACTCCGATGGCCACCCAATAATTAATGGCCACCCTGGAAATCATCCAGGCGAATCTCAACCACTGCGCTAGAGCTCAGGACCTCTTGTCTCAGAGCATGGCGCAGTGGTTGATACAAGTGGCGGTGGTTTCCGAGCCCTACTTTGTTCCCCCTGGGGATAATTGGGCTGGGGATCAGACGGGAACGGCGGCGATAGTGAGTCGGACTGGTGCGGGCTCTCCGCCCTTAAGTGACGTGAGGAGGGGGTCAGGCTTCGTAGCCGCTCGGTTGGGGGAGATTGCGGTAGTCGCAGTTTATTTCTCCCCCAACAGAACGCTGGCCGAGTTCGAAGCCTACCTGGACCGGCTGGGGCTGATGGTTAGGCAGCTCAGCCCCTGCCCTGTGCTGGTCGCTGGGGATCTCAACGCCAAGTCCACGGCGTGGGGATCCCCCGCGACCGATGTGCGGGGTGGGGTGCTGGAGGAGTGGTTCGTGGAGGTCGGGTTGGCTGTCCTTAATCGAGGTTCGGTGGACACGTGCGTGCGGATGCAGGGCGGTTCCATAGTGGACGTCTCGTTCGCGAGCCCTGCCCTGGCGCGCCGTGTCCGGGGCTGGAGGGTGGTTGAGGGCGAAGAGACACTGTCGGACCACCGATATATTCGGTATGACGTCTCCGCCCTCCCGGATACCCTGACCGGCCCAAGCCGGAATGTGAGAGGGGATGGCCCGCGGTGGCGGCTCGCTAGCCTAGACAGGGAGCTGTTTAAGGAGGCGGCCATAGTCCGATCGTGGGTCCCTGCGCCCAGTAGTGTGGCGGTAGAGGAGGAGGCCGAATGGTTCCGGGACGCGATGACGCAGGTGTGCGACGCGTCCATGGTCCGAGCCAGGAAGCGTCCTCCTCCCAGGCGACAGGTATACTGGTGGTCCGAGGAGATCGCGCAAATGCGCAGAGAGTGCGTTGCGGCGAGACGCCGGTATACCCGAAGCCGGAGACGGCGGCGCAGGGATGAACCAATGGAGGCTGTCCTCTACACCATCTATAGGCGGCTCAAGATGGCGTTGCAGGTGGCTATTGCCAGAGCCGTGGCCCAAGGCCGAGAGGAGTTCCTGGCTTCGCTGGACCGGGATCCCTGGGGGCGGCCGTACAGGATGGTGAGGAATAAGCTTCGCCCCTGGGCCCCCCCACTGACGGAGACCCTCCAGCCCCAGCTGGTGTCGGCAATAGTCGCGTCGTTGTTCCCGCAGAGAGAGGAGCACGTGCCGCCCCCGATGGTCCTGTCTGGCGCTGCTGCCAATGGTGGCCGTACCCAGGGTGCTCCGGAGGTCACCGAAGTTGAGCTCGGAGCGGCCATTGCCAGGATGGGAGCCCGGAATACTGCCCCGGGACCTGACGGCATCCCCGGACGGGCCTGGGTGCTGGCCCTGGAGTTCCTGGAGCCGAGATTGAGGGCGTTGTTCTCTGCCTGTCTGGCTCAAGCCATAATTCCACAGAGGTGGAAGACAGGCAGGCTCGTCCTCATTCGCAAGGAAGGGCGCCCCGCGGACTCCCCGTCCGCCTATCGCCCGATAGTGCTGCTCGACGATGTGGGTAAGCTCTTTGAAAGAGTGGTCGCCCGTCGCATCGTCGAGCACCTCGAGACTGTCGGACCGAATCTGGCGGACAGCCAGTTCGGGTTTCGCAGGGGTCGGTCGACCATCGATGCAGTGTTGCGTGCGAGGGCACTCACACAGGAGCCGGTCTCCCAGGGCGGGGTCGTCTTGGCGGTGTCTTTAGACATCTCCAATGCCTTCAACACCCTGCCCTGGGCTTGCATAAGGGAGGCACTCCGGTTCCATGGAGTGCCTCCTTACCTGTGCCGCGTCATTGATGCCTATCTGTCGGATCGGAGGGTGACTTACCCCTGCCAAAACGGTCAGGGGTCTCTGGACATGACTTGCGGTATTCCACAGGGGTCGGTCCTAGGGCCACTCCTGTGGAATATCGGTTACGATTGGGTCCTGCGCGGTGCCTTCCTCAGGGGCGTCGATGTGACATGTTACGCCGACGACACCCTCGTCACCGCCCGCGGTCCGGACTACCGCAGAGCCGCCATACTCGCTACGGCGGGGGTGGCCTACGTTGTCGGGAAGATTCGGCGGTTGGGGCTCGAGGTGGCCCTCAGCAAGTCTGAGGCCCTTTGTTTTCATGGGCCCCGGAATGCGCCACCGGCGGACGCCCACATCATTGTGGGCGGAGTTCGCGTCAGCGTCCGGCCGACCATAAAATATCTTGGTCTGGTTCTGGACCGCCGCTGGGACTTTTGCGCTCATTTTGAGCAGCTTGCCCCTCGCGTGCTGAGAGCAGCGGCAGCGTTGGGGAGACTGCTCCCGAACGTGGGAGGCCCCGGTGATCCCTGCCGGCGACTTTATGCCGGCGTTGTGCGGTCCATGGCCCTGTATGGGGCTCCCGTGTGGGCTGACACCCTGAACCGCCGGAGCATCGCGCTTTTGCGCAAACCGCAGAGGGTGTTGGCCATACGGTCCATACGGGGTTATCGGACGATCTCCGGAGAGGCAGCGTGCGTGCTGGCTAGCTCCCTGCCCTGGGACCTAGACGCCAGGATCCTCGCGTCGCTTTACAAGTGGCGCGAGGAGGCGAGGGCCCGGCGGCATTCGCCGGCTCCTGAGGAGTTGAGTGCGCGCAGAGGGCAGCTACGCCAGTGCGCTATTGAGGTGTGGGAACGGAGGCTGGAGCACCCCAGTGCCGGCCGTCGAACTCTAGAGGCCATGCGTCCAGTCCTGGAACAGTGGCTGACCAGGCGACACGGCGTCCTCTCCTTCCGCGTGACGCAGGTCCTCTCGGGACATGGTTGTTTCGGGAGGTATCTGTGTCGCGTGGCGGGGAGGGAGCCCACGGCCGAGTGTCACCACTGTGACGCATGCGCTGAGGAGACGGCCCAGCATACGCTGGAGGAGTGCCCAGCCTGGGCGGGTGAGCGCCGAGACCTGCGCTCTGTTGTCGGGAGCGACCTCTCGCTGCCTGCTGTGGTTCGCGCCATGGTGGACAGCGAGAGGTCGTGGGAGGCGGTCGCCTCTTTTTGTGAGGGGGTGATGACCCGGAAGGAGGCGGCGGAGAGGGAAAGGGAGGCAACAGCCACCCTGGACATCCGCCGCCGAAGACAAGGGCGTCGGAGGAGGGCGTACGCCGACAACATTCCTCCCTAACAGGAGCCTGCGGGCGGCAGACGCGGGGGTGTCTGCCGTTCCGCTGGGGGCTCGTGTGGTGGTAGTGCTGTGTCACCCGCACTGACACAGCACTCGCTGGGTGGATAGGGTGTTTCAACACCCCGAGAGGAGGCCTCCACAGGCCGAAGTCGCACTGGGGGTTCGCGGGAGATTGCGTCCTCGTGTACCCGCGTTCTCCCAGACTAGCGACAGTGGTGCGGAGTTGGGTTTTAGTGGGTAGGACGGGCGGCACTCTGCTGCCTGTGAGTCCCACATACCCCTCCCGCCTCCCCC
The DNA here is from genome assembly GCA_947859195.1 of Drymonia ruficornis. Classification (NCBI taxonomy): domain Eukaryota; kingdom Metazoa; phylum Arthropoda; class Insecta; order Lepidoptera; family Notodontidae; genus Drymonia; species Drymonia ruficornis. Next base: position 30,229 of record OX401910.1, on the reverse strand, counting down.
GAGGCGGGAGGGGATGCGTAACTGCATTTCCCAACTATAAAAAAAAAAAAAAAAAAAAGGTTAGGTTAGGTTAGGTTAGGTTAGGTTAGGTTAGGTTAGGTTAGGTTAGGTTAGGTTAGGTTAGGTTAGGTTAGGTTAGGTTAGGTTAGGTTAGGTTGGGGTGCTAGGTCGGACAACCTCCTCGTGGTGCACCCTGGGCATCGCCGACCATCTCTCCAGTTTCCCTGGGGAGATGGTCGACGATGGCGGATAGTCCGGCACGGGGCGTCGCGTTTTGTCTGCTCAGTACTGACCGGCTTCGGCTACGGGCTAACTGGGCAGACCGGCGACTGGGGGGTAAAGGCGACGGATGAATGGTGATGGATGAGTGTGAGAGGATCCGCCAGAGGGGCGGCTATCCTCGCTAGAGGGTCGCTAGTGGACTGTGTTTGGTGGACGGGGGTGCCGGTGGTGGCTGGCTGTGGGAGGCTGTGGTGGTCTCGCGATGCTTGTCCCTTCGGGTTGATTCGCGGAGCGGGTTGGCCAGCCGAGCCGGGTTCGTCCTGGTACCGTCCGGCGCCCCTGAAAACCAGATCAGTTCACGGCGAAAGGGGGGCAAAGGTGAGGGATGACAGATGATGTCTGAATGTGTGTGTGTCGCCTATCGGCGGTGGCAAGGTCGCGCCAGAGGGGCGGAAGCCTTGCCGATGGCCGTCGGCGACGGCGTCGAGTCGCCAGAGGGGCGAGACTCCGCCAGAGGTGGGCCTGCTCATTTTGGTCGAGTGTGGGTGAGACGTTGGGACGCGGCAGATTGGCTGCTTGGGTTGAGACCGTTGGAGGTCTCCCCTTAGCCTCTGCCTGCACCGCTTGCCCTTTCGTGGGGCTCGCTGGAGCGGGTGGAGGGCGCTGGGCTGGGGGTTTTGCTCCCCCTGGCTCTCTGCTGTGGCCTGGCGTTTTGCCTCACTGCGCCGAGTGTGGCCCGGCCCTGGGGCGGTAGGCACGGGGGTGTTTGCCGTCCACTTAAGGGGCCTGCGAGGGGTGGTGCTGCATTTTATACGCCAATGCAGCACTATGGCCGATTGGCCTTGGGGGGGGGCCTGAAAGGGCCGAGCCGTGGTGGGGGTTCGCGGGACTAACGATACCGCGCTCCCCTGACACATATGGCTTCGCGGGCGTATCGAGGTGTTTTAGTGGGTAGGACGGGTGGCACTCTGCCGCCTGGGAGCCCCACATACCCCTCCCGCCTCCCCCGAGGCGGAAGGGGATGCGTAAATGCATTTCACCTCGTTAAAAAAAAAAAAAAAAAAAAAAAAAAAAAAAGGTTAGGTTAGGTTAGGTTAGGTTAGGTTAGGTTTTTTTTTTTTTTTTTTTTTTTTTTTTTTTTAGTCCGGGCGCTTTTTGGCCCGGCCCGCGATCTCCCTCTGGTGTGGGGGCCAGAGACTTTATTTACTTAGTATTAGTGTGTAAAATAATTTTTTCTCAGTCTTTTTATTTCAATGATAAAATATGGTACACAGATTTTTTATTTACATGGTTTAAAAAGCAGTTAAAATATACGTCAGAAGTAAACTTGTCAATTAGAAAATAGCAATAAAATAACAATAAAACAATAAAATTACAAATTAAAACAACAAATGGACAAGGATAGGTGGAGTCATACATAAAAAATACGATAAAGTTAAAACAGAAATTTCCCTACTATTTATTGCACAGATCAGTCAGCCGGTGTGATTAATAGCGCAGTGTGGTTAGGGTTGCTAGTCGGTGCTTACTACGACAGTAGTAAGCTGACAGCTAACCCCTATCTGCATCGGTCTTATTCCTATTAATCACACTGGTTGCTACCTCCGTGCAATAACTTAGTAGGGCGTCACGCTTATCCTTGTCCATGACAAGCTTACACAAATTCCCTAGGTTAAAATCTGTGTCTAAAGACAATTCTGCATTAAGTCTTTGGCGAGCGAACACAGGGCAATGAAGCAAGATGTGCTCCACTGTCTCGCTCACACCAGGCTCGCAGATACACGATGGGTCCTCTTTGCACTTGAAGCGGTTCAAGTACTCTGAGAACCCACCGTGCCCTGTTAGAACCTGTGTGAGCACGGCAGTGGGCACGATCTGTTTAATTGTCCTGTACGCTACCAGAAGGTCAGGGAAAAATATTTTCGTCGTAGATGCAGTGGTGCCAGTCTTGTACCTACGATTCCATTCGTCGAGCGACTCCAAACGGATTTGTCGCTTGACGTATGAAACCGGACATTTGTCGTACGTAGGTTTGGTCTTACTGTGCAGCGCTGCTTGTTTAGCCAGCTCGTCAGCTCTCTCATTACCCGCCAAGCCCGCATGTGCTTTTATCCAAAACAAGGAGACTTCCTTGTTTTGGAGTCTGCAGCGAGCGATGTTGCTCCTCGCCTCGGCGGCGAGCGGGTGATGGGAGAGCGCGTTGACCACTGTCTCGAGTGCCGAACGCGAGTCGCTGATGATAGCGAGACTGGTGCTCCCACACTCCAACGCATATTTAGTGGCTCTGCATATGGCCAAGAGTTCAGCCTGATAGACCGTGCAGTAGGACGACAGCTTGAGCTTGAGTGACTTGGTCTCGGTTTCACTATTCCATATGGATAGTGAAGCTCCGACCTTGCCCTCGATCTTACTGCCGTCCGTGTATACTCGAACTGCGCTGCATACGTTGGTGGTCACGTCTCGCTGGTCCATCAGGCTTACGAACTTGAGGTCCATATGTTTCGCCGGATGCGGAGTACTCGTGTACGCCAGTCTGCTCTCAACTTCGACGTCTTTCAGCTCTGGCCGAGGTACTCCCCTCTTGGCCTTGTAAAGGGAGGCCGCTTCGCGTATGCGAATGTCGAGGGGCAGTAGCCCGGTCAGGGCGAGAGATGCGTTCAGGGACACCGTTTTGTAGGCCTTGCACATCTTTTGTGCAAAGCCTCTCTGGACAGTGTTCAGCTGCTTCTGAGTAGTTATCTTGTTTGTCGACGGCGACCAGGCACTGGCGGCATACAGGATGATGGGCTCGACAGTGGCGGTGTAAATCACCCGGATGACTTCCGGGTGGAGGCCCCAGTTGGTTTTGGCGGCCTTTGCCAACATTTTGTAGACATTCAACGCCTTTCTGCATATGTTTGCAGTATGGGCGTTGAATGTCAACTTATGGTCGATGGTGAGCCCCAAGATCTTAGTGTCATCGGTCATGCCAATATCAATCCCGCCCATGGTCAGCAGAGGGGTGTCATAAATAAGCTTCTTAGTCACAACCATCGCGCTCGTTTTGTGAGGTGCGAACTTCAGCTTATTCCTGACACCCCAATCCCGCACATAGGCGAGAGTGGGATTGGCTTGCCTCTGTATGTCCAGTGCCGTTTCGCCGTCGAAAACAAGCACTACGTCGTCTGCGAAAGCCTGTACGTATTGCCCTCGCGTTTCGAGTCCTTTCAGCAGCGGGTCAAGGAGGAGATTCCAGAGAATCGGTCCGCCGATAGACCCCTGTACGCACCCTTTTTGAGTGCCCTTTGTGTACTCCTCACCAGCGTACCTGACGCGGACCTTGCGGTCCTGCAGGTAGCTGTCGACGACTCGTCGGAGGTTGACCGGGCACTCTTCTTCGGCCAGTCTCACCCTTATGGCCGGCCACCAGGCGCTGTCGAAGGCTCCCTCTATGTCCAGCGATACCACGGTCACGATCTTTCGCTGAAGTAGTTTGCCGCGTATGTACTGTATCAGGTCATAGAGGGAGTCCTCGGTGCTCCGTTGGGGCATGAAGCCATACTGGCGTAGACTGAGCCTAGGAATCAGGTGCCACTTGAGCCTATTGACAACCATCTTCTCGAAAATCTTCCCCATGACCGGCAAGAGGCCGATGGGCCGATACGACTTCGGGCTGGTGTAGTCAGTTTTACCAGGCTTTCGCAGAGCGACCACCACTGCTTCCTTCCATTGTTCCGGGAAGAGACCCAACTCGAGGCACTTGTTCGCGATTGCCAGGTGAAGGTCCGGATCCTTGTTGATCACCTGGCAACATATGTCAGCGGTGAGGCCATCTCCCCCGGGTGCCTTCTTCGGATTGAAACTTTCCGCCGCGGCTCTGAGCTCCTCCACTGTGAATGGCCGGTCATGGACTTCGCCCTCGACACGGTCATTCACACGGTTTGCTAGGGCTCTCGTCCGCTGGTGGTCTAAGTTGTCCTCCGTCTCCAGGTCTCCCGGGAAGAAAGTGTCCGCCAACAATTTGGCGGACTCTTGCTGGCCCACTGTAGTGCCGTCTCTTGACAATGGAAGGTCTTCCTTCCTTCTGGTAGTGTATTTTATGACCCTGTAGATGCCATCCCATACTGTTTCTCTATCTTGTTTTTCACAGAATCCCTTCCAACTCTTTATCTGTGCCTTCTTGGCTTCTTCTTCGTACTTTCCTTTTGCCTGCAGGTACTGCTCGACGACTCCTGGTCTTCGGGATGGCGCTGCGCATCGGACTCTACGCTTTTTTGTGTTGACGTCTCGCTTCATCTTCTCAAGATCCTCAGACCACCATGGCATTTTAAATTTGTGGCCTGGTTTATTTTGAACTAATGTTTGGGTGCATGCTTCTGTGACTAGTTGTGTAAGGCTTTTTACATGGCTGTCTAAATCTACTTTACTGTTAATATTATCAATTTCTAATCTATTAATTTTGTGTTCTAATTTTAACTGGTCCAGTTTCTCATGAAACTGGTCCCAGTTAGCGTTTTTGGTTTTGAATTTCCGAGTGGTTCTACTGATATTAATTCCGCGTGCCTTACACAATCGAATTTGGAAAAGTATGCCATTGTGATCTGAGCTAGTGAGATCTTCAGCCACTCTCCAGTCTTCCACCAGCGCTAAAAGGTCCGCTGTGCAGGCTGTGACGTCGACGAAGCTTGTTAGCCGTCGTCCTCCCCTCACCGTGTCGAACGTGGGGACGTCACCGTCGTTCAGTACATGCAGGTTCATCTCTACTAACGCACCCAGCATTTCTTCGCCTCTGCTGTCTGTCGTGGTGCTGCCCCACCACGAGCTCTTTGCGTTTGCGTCGCCCCCAACTATGATCTTATAGTTTGCGTGAGAAAGAACTATGGTGTTAAGATGATCCAAGTATGGCCCTATGGGTTGGTTAGGTTCGAAGTAGTACGAGACGGCGAGGATCTCCCACGCGCTCGTTCGCAATTTTACCACCACGATGTTATTGGTGGTAAGGCTCGGGCACTGCAAGACGTCGATAGTTTGGTCAAAGACGACTATCGCTGCCTTGACAGTGCCCTCACCGCGATCCGCGCTTTGGTACACCCTCGCCGTTCCGTAATTCTTCATCTCCTTTCGCCCCCCCACGTAAGGTTCCTGGACCATCGCGACCGCGATACGCCGTCTATCGGCTTCGAGCATTAGCTCGTTGGTCGCTAGTTCTTTTCTCTGGAGGTTCGCCTGGGCTATCTTGTATGCTTGGGTGCTCGTACCGAGTGGGACCCCCGGCACCACCTTAGCAATAGGCTATGGCGGCTCTCGCCAAGGCGTCCCACTTCTTTCTCGTCGGGCATTCTGTGCTGAATGCAGTATGGGCAGTGCCTGTAACTTTCGCGGTTTCGCAGTTACGGCACACTGGCGCCTCACCTGACTCCCACTTAGGGCAGCCGGTTCTGAGGTGGCGCCCACCGCAATGCGCGCAGAGGTCAGCGGTCTCCCGACATGTTTTACGGCCATGTCCAAAGGCCAGACACCGCGTACACTGTACCAGCGGTGTCTGGTCCTGCACATAGCGGTACTGGATGTCAATGAAGATCCTTTCAGCCGAGGTTAGCCGCTTCCACATTTTGGGGGACACTTGGAGAACCACATGGTTCTCGAGTGGGTTCCGTGCCCTCCTGCGGTACTTAACGGTCACGGCTTTATCCTCGGCGGAAAGGTCTCCAAGCAGCCGCATGTTTTGGGAGATCAGTGCGGCCTTGATGTCCTCATCGGTATTATATTTGAGGACATCCTTGATGATGACCAGGGGGTTCTTATTCACCGCCTCCTGGACCTTGAGCGTCTTGTCCTTTCTGAGCTGTGTCACCGTCCGCTCTATCTCTCCCTTGGTGGCACAGCTCAGAACGACTTTTTGGTCCTTGATCTTTCGGACCCGCTCAATTTGAAGACCGCACTTCTTGGCATCTAGTGCCTGGCGAACTCTGTCGACAACGTCGGCTCCAGTGTCCATGGTGTCGTCGGAGGAGACGATCACAGAGTGTTTGGGCCCGCTCGTTGGAGTGGGCCGTGGCTTCGACAGCGTCTCCGCGTACGAGGGAGAGTTCTCACTCATCGCGGAGAGCCGTCCACTCATCTCTTCAGCTGTCTGCCTCAGAGAGTGGACCTCTGCCATGAGGTCCTTGTGGTCGTGTGCTCCGGCGGCACCCGCCACCGGTTTGGCCTCCTCCATCACCTTCTGGTGAAGTGCGATGGAGGCTTGGAGAGCCAGCATTTTGTCGGAATTTTCCCTCGACAACCTGCTGTTCTCCTCCATTTTTCGGCAAAGTTCAGCCATCTGGTCTTGACCTCCGGCGTCTTTGACGACCTTGATTGGTCGTTCCCCTCCCTTTTTTATGTTTTTGTCTGTGGTGTCCCCACCCTTGGCCAACTCGGACTCCTTCACAAGTTGGTACAGTCTTTTTACGGATGCCTGGATCCCCAACTTAAGCTCCGCCTTTAAGTTACGAGAACTGCTGAGGTGGAGGTTCGCCGTGGTTAGGCAGACTTTTGCCTCAGCAGTTCTAGACGGATAGTTGGGGTTTGCCGATGGACTGCTTTCCGGAACGGTGACGGTTGGTGAGTGGGCAGTGGCTAATCTGCCCTCTTGGGTGGAAGCCGCCTTCGAAGGCTTCGTCACCGTTCTGTTCAGGCTCGCCGTTTGGGGTGGGGTAGAGGGGTTTTTTGTCGGCGTCAGCACGGCGGTCTCCCCCTCCCCGGTACTCCGCCTTACGTCTGACAGCCCCGTTGGCTGGTCAGACCGGTTTCCGTCCGGGGAGGTGGTCTTTCCGCGCTGCTTGTTTGCCGGTGTGCGGTGGGCTACGAACATCTTTATGAGGGTCCGCGGGTTTGGTCGGTCCAAAGTTTGTAAAAGTTGTAAATGTGGACCGACAGTTTAAGAACGTAGCTGTGTAAAGGGCAGCTAGTTCAGTTAAAAATTAAAAAATGTAAATATTAAAAAGCTAAAACTTAAAAGTAGTCAAATTTAAAATTTAAAGATATAAAAAGTCAATGATAAAAGCCTGTCTAGCAGGTGGTCAAAAATATTTAAAAACGTCAAAATGTTAAAAACTTAAACTAACTTAAAACTAAGTTTCTAGGCAAAAGCCTAGAAACTGTCCTAAAACTAAGTGTCGAGCCCGAAGACGAAGCTCGACGGTCGCTGGCTCGGTGAAAACACCGATGCTCAGGTCACTGTGGTGCTGGTGATGGGTACAGCAAAAAGACTGCTGTACCGTAGTCTGGCGGTGCCGGTAGCGTTCCCGGTCACTGCAGCACCCGGCGCCCAAAAAGGCAACCCACGGCCGGAGCAGCGGCGGTGAGATCCCGGGTGTTGTCGTCAGCGTGGAGAGCGCGCGCCCAAATGGTGTGTGGCACTAGCACCCTGATGTAGGGGGAATTTTTTGGGAATTTTTGGGAAAAAAAAGGATTTTGGGGGGGGGGGAGGGGGAATGTCAAATTTTTGGGGCAGGTTTTTTGGGGCCAGAAGTTGCGCCCAGTTGGTAGCAACCTGCCCTGACCACTCCCTAATTTCTGTGACCCTCGGGTCAAAAGTTATGGCCCGAGGGGAAATGTATCCGAGGGGGGTCGGGGGGGGGGGGACCAAAAATCGACTTTTTTGAGGGGGGGTGAGGGAGGGGGGGAGGGGGGGGGGAATTTTTCGGGAGGGGGGGGGGGTAAAGTGGAGGGGGAAGGTAAGTGGAAATGAGACGGCCGAAAGGTGGTGGGGGGAGGTAAAAGGGATAGCGGACGGACGAACAAGTGGAGGGGGAACCTACTTATCAGGTGCACTCGCACTTCACAGTGTGCACTGGGCGGCGGTCGATCACACGCTGGAACTGGCGGTGGCCTGATGCAGTAGTACCCCCCCCTCAGATGCAGGTACCCCTCAAGGTCCTCAGGGTACCCGGCGGAGCAAGTCTGGAGCCCTGTCTGACGTCACACAGATCTTGATGACGCGGAGCCGTTGACCGGCCAAGCGCGAACCTGCTCGGTGACGCGGTGGTCCGCTGGCCAGCCAAACACCGACGCGTGTGACGTCACCTGAGCTTCGACGCGAGTTTGCCGAGGTAAGGAAAAACCCAGAACTAGTTGTGCTGTTCTGGGCCGAAGACCTCGATGGATCTTCGTTTTTCTGGTGGCAGCTGGTAGTGTTGCGCCGGCGCTAAGTGGGTGCGCTTTCCTCGGGTCGGTTTTGTACTCTACTGCGCGTCCACAGGGTCCTAGGTCTTCAGCTCTGGAGCCACTTCACTCACAGACTTGCCTCCATGTATCCAGGTTAGTCGACACTAGTAATGATCACAATAAATCACTGGACACTTTTCCACCGGGTTAAACAATTTTAAAACAATTGTTTTGCGGAGCACAATTAAAAAACATGCGCTCCGGCCGGAGGGTGGGGCACTAGTCGGGGTTAGGTTAGGTTAGGTTAGGTTAGGTTAGGTTAGGTTAGGTTAGGTTAGGTTAGGTTAGGTTAGGTTAGGTTAGGTTAGGTTAGGTTAGGTTAGGTTAGGTTAGGTTAGGTTAGGTTAGGTTAGGTTAGGTTAGGTTAGGTTAGGTTAGGTTAGGTTAGGTTAGGTTAGGTTAGGTTAGGTTAGGTTAGGTTAGGTTAGGTTAGGTTAGGTTAGGTTAGGTTAGGTTAGGTTAGGTTAGGTTAGGTTAGGTTAGGTTAGGTTAGGTTAGGTTAGGTTGACGACCAAGTTGGTCTAGTGGTAACACTAGTTGGGTTGTGACGGTGGATGGCACAGGTTCGAATCCCATCGGGAATTGCAATTTTTCAGACGGAAAATTTGTCTATTCAATGATGTCGATTTGAGGTTGCGAGTACAGCCGTCACATTATTAATTGGACCCAAGTTAGAACTAGTAAGTTGCTCTAGAGGTTGTTACGGAGGGATCGAAAGATGAGATTTGGCTAGCAGACGGCTTCCACTTCGAATCGGACGTGAACAAGGACGGTCAAGAGAGCCCGCAAGGGTACTCGAGATTGAGACCACTTTTGACGACCAAGTTGGTCTAGTGGTAACACTAGTTGGGTTGTGACGGTGGATGGCACAGGTTCGAATCCCATCAAGAATAGCAATTTTTCAGACGGAAAATTTGTCTATTCAATGATGTCGATTTGAGGTTGCGAGTACAGCCGTCACATTATTAATTGGACCCAAGTTAGAACTAGTAAGTTGCTCTAGAGGTTGTCGCGGAGGGATCGAAAGATGAGATTTGGCTAGCAGACGGCTTCCACTTCGAATCGGACGTGAACAAGGACGGTCAAGAGAGCCCGCAAGGGTACTCGAGATTGAGACCACTTTTAGACGACCAAGTTGGTCTAGTGGTAACACTAGTTGGGTTGTGACGGTGGATGGCACAGGTTCGAATCCCATCAAGAATAGCAATTTTTCAGACGGAAAATTTGTCTATTCAATGATGTCGATTTGAGGTTGCGAGTACAGCCGTCACATTATTAATTGGACCCAAGTTAGAACTAGTAAGTTGCTCTAGAGGTTGTTACGGAGGGATCGAAAGATGAGATTTGGCTAGCAGACGGCTTCCACTTCGAATCGGACGTGAACAAAGGACGGTCAAGAGAGCCCGCAAGGGTACTCGAGATTGAGACCACTTTTGACGACCAAGTTGGTCTAGTGGTAACACTAGTTGGGTTGTGACGGTGGATGGCACAGGTTCGAATCCCATCAAGAATAGCAATTTTTCAGACGGAAAATTTGTCTATTCAATGATGTCGATTTGAGGTTGCGAGTACAGCCGTCACATTATTAATTGGACCCAAGTTAGAACTAGTAGTTGCTCTAGAGGTTGTCGCGGAGGGATCGAAAGATGAGATTTGGCTAGCAGACGGCTTCCACTTCGAATCGGACGTGAACAAGGACGGTCAAGAGAGCCCGCGAGGGTACTCGAGATTGAGACCACTTTTGACGACCAAGTTGGTCTAGTGGTAACACTAGTTGGGTTGTGACGGTGGATGGCACAGGTTCGAATCCCATCAAGAATAGCAATTTTTCAGACGGAAAATTTGTCTATTCAATGATGACGATTTGAGGTTGCGAGTACAGCCGTCACATTATTAATTGGACCCAAGTTAGAACTAGTAGTTGCTCTAGAGGTTGTTACGGAGGGATCGAAAGATGAGATTTGGCTAGCAGACGGCTTCCACTTCGAATCGGACGTGAACAAGGACGGTCAAGAGAGCCCGCAAGGGTACTCGAGATTGAGACCACTTTTGACGACCAAGTTGGTCTAGTGGTAACACTAGTTGGGTTGTGACGGTGGATGGCACAGGTTCGAATCCCATCAAAAAATAGCAATTTTTCAGACGGAAAATTTGTCTATTAAATGATGTCGATTTGAGGTTGCGAGTACAGCCGTCACATTATTAATTGGACCCAAGTTAGAACTAGTAAGTTGCTCTAGAGGTTGTTACGGAGGGATCGAAAGATGAGATTTGGCTAGCAGACGGCTTCCACTTCGAATCGGACGTGAACAAAGGACGGTCAAGAGAGCCCGCAAGGGTACTCGAGATTGAGACCACTTTGACGACCAAGTTGGTCTAGTGGTAACACTAGTTGGGTTGTGACGGTGGATGGCACAGGTTCGAATCCCATCAAAAATAGCAATTTTTCAGACGGAAAATTTGTCTATTAAATGATGTCGATTTGAGGTTGCGAGTACAGCCGTCACATTATTAATTGGACCCAAGTTAGAACTAGTAAGTTGCTCTAGAGGTTGTTACGGAGGGATCGAAAGATGAGATTTGGCTAGCAGACGGCTTCCACTTCGAATCGGACGTGAACAAGGACGGTCAAGAGAGCCCGCAAGGGCACTCGAGATTGAGACCACTTTTGACGACCAAGTTGGTCTAGTGGTAACACTAGTTGGGTTGTGACGGTGGATGGCACAGGTTCGAATCCCATCAAGAATAGCAATTTTTCAGACGGAAAATTTGTCTATTCAATGATGTCGATTTGAGGTTGCGAGTACAGCCGTCACATTATTAATTGGACCCAAGTTAGAACTAGTAGTTGCTCTAGAGGTTGTCGCGGAGGGATCGAAAGATGAGATTTGGCTAGCAGACGGCTTCCACTTCGAATCGGACGTGAACAAGGACGGTCAAGAGAGCCCGCGAGGGTACTCGAGATTGAGACCACTTTTTAGCTGGGCCTCAGGGTGGCGTTGGAAAAGACTGAGGCCCTTTTGTTCCATGGGCCTCGGTGCGGTCCGCCCCCTGGGGCGTCAATAGTGGTGGATGGCGTCAACATCGTCGTAGGGGCCCAGATGAAATATCTGGGCCTCAAACTGGATGGGCGTTGGAAGTTCGAAGACCACTTCCGCGGACTAGCGCCCAAATTGGTGGGAGCAGCGGGTGCGCTGGGTCGGCTCCTGCCGAATACGGGGGGGCCGGGTGCTAGCTGCCGACGCCTGTACGCGGGGGTGGTGAAGAGCATGGCGCTATATGGGGCGCCAGTGTGGGCCGATGCCATAAATAGGCATAATAAGGCACTGCTACGCAGGGTGCAGCGCACGGTCACCCTAAGGATGATCCGAGGGTACCGTACGGTGGCTGGTGGCGCGGCTTGTGTGCTAGCCGGTACCCCGCCGTGGGAGCTAGAGGCAGGGGTCTATGCCGCCGTGTATAGGTGTGTGGCGGACAGGAAAGCCGAGGGCGAGGTCCCCACCTATGAGGAGGTCAGGGACGCGAGGCGGCAGGCGCAGCAGGACCTGATGCGGCGCTGGAAGGAGGACCTGGCGAGCCAAGAATATGGACTTCGGTCCATAGAGGCGGTTCGTCCGGTCCTGGAAAAGTGGGTTGGCAGAAAGAAGGGCTCCCTCACGTACAGACTGGTGCAGGTACTGACCGGACACGGGTGTTTCGGCCGGTACCTGCACAGGGTAGCGAGAAGGGAGCTCTCGGAAGTGTGCCACGAATGTGGAGCCCTGGAGGACTCAGCGCAGCACACTCTGCAGCACTGCGCTGCCTGGGAGCCACAGCGCCGCGCCCTCTACGCGGCAATGGGCTACGATCTGTCGCTGCCAAGCGTAGTTTCGTCTATGCTTGAGGGCGACAGGTCGTGGCAGGCAATGGTCTCCTTCTGCGAGGACGTGATGGTGCAGAAGGAGGCCGCGGAGCGGGCAAGGGAGGAAGACCCCTTGGCGAACCCGCTCCGGCGCAGACGTGTGGGAAGGAGAAGGGGGCGTTTCGCACGCCTTCTACCTGCCCACTAGCTGAAGTCAGGGTGATGGGTCGGGGGGCCCGTCACTCACTGCACGGCTTTGGCGGTCTGGGAGACGGCTGGGGTTGTACCAGGTCGTCTCCTCTCGGCGAAGGAGGCCCTGCTTAGGCTGGGCCGACCGCAAGTAGGGGACGTCACGATGAATGCTTTTAAGAGAGCTCGTGGCGTCTCCACTTATTAAGCGGTAGATGGTACACCGTGGGTTTTTAGTGGGTATACGGCACTAGGCCGGGACTCCCACATACCCCTCCCGTCTCCCCCGAGGCGGAAGGGGACCCATAAAGGGTTTTCCCACGTAAAAAAAAAAAAAAAAAAAAAAAAAAGGTTAGGTTAGGTTAGGTTAGGTTAGGTTAGGTTAGGTTAGGTTAGGTTAGGTTAGGTTAGGTTAGGTTAGGTTGACGACCAAGTTGGTCTAGTGGTAACACTAGTTGGGTTGTGACGGTGGATGGCACAGGTTCGAATCCCATCAAAAATAGCAATTTTTCAGACGGAAAATTTGTCTATTAAATGATGTCGATTTGAGGTTGCGAGTACAGCCGTCACATTATTAATTGGACCCAAGTTAGAACTAGTAAGTTGCTCTAGAGGTTGTTACGGAGGGATCGAAAGATGAGATTTGGCTAGCAGACGGCTTCCACTTCGAATCGGACGTGAACAAGGACGGTCAAGAGAGCCCGCAAGGGTACTCGAGATTGAGACCACTTTTTAGACGACCAAGTTGGTCTAGTGGTAACACTAGTTGGGTTGTGACGGTGGATGGCACAGGTTCGAATCCCATCAAGAATAGCAATTTTTCAGACGGAAAATTTGTCTATTCAATGATGACGATTTGAGGTTGCGAGTACAGCCGTCACATTATTAATTGGACCCAAGTTAGAACTAGTAAGTTGCTCTAGAGGTTGTTACGGAGGGATCGAAAGATGAGATTTGGCTAGCAGACGGCTTCCACTTCGAATCGGACGTGAACAAGGACGGTCAAGAGAGCCCGCAAGGGTACTCGAGATTGAGACCACTTTTGACGACCAAGTTGGTCTAGTGGTAACACTAGTTGGGTTGTGACGGTGGATGGCACAGGTTCGAATCCCATCAAGAATAGCAATTTTTCAGACGGAAAATTTGTCTATTCAATGATGACGATTTGAGGTTGCGAGTACAGCCGTCACATTATTAATTGGACCCAAGTTAGAACTAGTAGTTGCTCTAGAGGTTGTCGCGGAGGGATCGAAAGATGAGATTTGGCTAGCAGACGGCTTCCACTTCGAATCGGACGTGAACAAGGACGGTCAAGAGAGCCCGCAAGGGTACTCGAGATTGAGACCACTTTTGACGACCAAGTTGGTCTAGTGGTAACACTAGTTGGGTTGTGACGGTGGATGGCACAGGTTCGAATCCCATCAAAAATAGCAATTTTTCAGACGGAAAATTTGTCTATTAAATGATGTCGATTTGAGGTTGCGAGTACAGCCGTCACATTATTAATTGGACCCAAGTTAGAACTAGTAGTTGCTCTAGAGGTTGTTACGGAGGGATCGAAAGATGAGATTTGGCTAGCAGACGGCTTCCACTTCGAATCGGACGTGAACAAGGACGGTCAAGAGAGCCCGCAAGGGTACTCGAGATTGAGACCACTTTTTGACGACCAAGTTGGTCTAGTGGCAACACTAGTTGGGTTGTGACGGTGGATGGCACAGGTTCGAATCCCATCAGGAATAGCAATTTTTCAGACGGAAAATTTGTCTATTCAATGATGACGATTTGAGGTTGCGAGTACAGCCGTCACATTATTAATTGGACCCAAGTTAGAACTAGTAAGTTGCTCTAGAGGTTGTTACGGAGGGATCGAAAGATGAGATTTGGCTAGCAGACGGCTTCCACTTCGAATCGGACGTGAACAAGGACGGTCAAGAGAGCCCGCAAGGGTACTCGAGATTGAGACCACTTTTTAGACGACCAAGTTGGTCTAGTGGCAACACTAGTTGGGTTGTGACGGTGGATGGCACAGGTTCGAATCCCATCAAGAATAGCAATTTTTCAGACGGAAAATTTGTCTATTCAATGATGACGATTTGAGGTTGCGAGTACAGCCGTCACATTATTAATTGGACCCAAGTTAGAACTAGTAAGTTGCTCTAGAGGTTGTTACGGAGGGATCGAAAGATGAGATTTGGCTAGCAGACGGCTTCCACTTCGAATCGGACGTGAACAAGGACGGTCAAGAGAGCCCGCAAGGGTACTCGAGATTGAGACCACTTTTTGGGGTGCTAGGTCGGACAACCTCCTCGTGGTGCACCCTGGGCATCGCCGACCATCTCTCCAGTTTCCCTGGGGAGATGGTCGACGATGGCGAATAGTCTGGCGGACGGTGGGCGTCCCATGGCGGGACGCGGCGGTGGTGTGGGGGGTCGCTCGGCTGGTACTTCTCCTTTATTGGAGTGGACCAGGAGTGTCCTCCCGACACAGGGGATGGGAGCCGATAGGGGCTCGTTGGTCGGGTAATGGACGGTGGCGATGGGGTGTGTAGCCTCAGGGGTTCCCCTCAGCGTCATGCTGGGGTGTGTGGGCCTCGGGGGCTCCCCTCATGGGGCGGTTTTAAGGGATGGACGGTGGTGGGTGGTCGCCTCAGGGGTTCCCCTCAGCATCATGCTGGGGTGTGTGGGCCTCGGGGGCTCCACCCAGGGGATGACTTGGGGATGGACGGTGGTGCTGGGGTTTAGCCTCAGCGGATGGTTTGGGGAGTTGGACGGTGGTGCTGGGGCGTGTTAGCCTCAGGGGTTCCCCTCAGCGTTGTGCTGGGGTGTGTGGGCCTCGGGGGCTCCCCTCAGGGGATGGGAGATGGATGGTGGTGCTGGGACGTGCTAGCCTCAGGGGTTCCCCTCAGCGTTGCTGGGGTGTGTGGGCCTCGGGGGCTGCCCTCAGGGGATGGTCCGGGAGACGGACGGTGGTGTCGGGGTGTGGGAGCCTCTTGGGTTCCCCTCAGCGGACTCCTGGGGTGTGTGGGCCTCGGGGGCTCCCCTCGGCGCCGCAACTTTTGCCGAAACCAGGGTGACGGGTCGGGGGGCCCGTCGCCCATTGCACGGTTTCGGTGGACTGGGAGACGGCTGGGTAACCAGGCCGTCTCCAAAGTGCCGGAGGCCCGGCTGTCAAGCTGGGCCTGCCGCCGGGGCGTCACGGTCAGAAGTGTATACTTACATTCCCGTGGCGCCCCTCCATGGCGGTAGTTGGACACCGTGGGTTTTTAGTGGGTACACGGCTATTGCCGGACTCCCACATACCCCTCCCGTCTCCCCCGAGGCGGAAGGGGACCCATAAAGGGTTTTCCCACGTTAAAAAAAAAAAAAAAAAAAAAAAAAAAAGGTTAGGTTAGGTTAGGTTAGGTTAGGTTAGGTTAGGTTAGGTTAGGTTAGGTTAGGTTAGGTTAGGTTAGGTTAGGTTAGGTTAGGTTAGGTTAGGTTAGGTTAGGTTAGGTTAGGTTAGGTTAGGTTAGGTTAGGTTAGGTTAGGTTAGGTTAGGTTAGGTTAGGTTAGGTTAGGTTAGGTTAGGTTGACGACCAAGTTGGTCTAGTGGTAACACTAGTTGGGTTGTGACGGTGGATGGCACAGGTTCGAATCCCATCAAGAATAGCAATTTTTCAGACGGAAAATTTGTCTATTCAATGATGTCGATTTGAGGTTGCGAGTACAGCCGTCACATTATTAATTGGACCCAAGTTAGAACTAGTAAGTTACTCTAGAGGTTGTTACGGAGGGATCGAAAGATGAGATTTGGCTAGCAGACGGCTTCCACTTCGAATCGGACGTGAACAAAGGACGGTCAAGAGAGCCCGCAAGGGTACTCGAGATTGAGACCACTTTTTGACGACCAAGTTGGTCTAGTGGTAACACTAGTTGGGTTGTGACGGTGGATGGCACAGGTTCGAATCCCATCGGGAATAGCAATTTTTCAGACGGAAAATTTGTCTATTCAATGATGTCGATTTGAGGTTGCGAGTACAGCCGTCACATTATTAATTGGACCCAAGTTAGAACTAGTAAGTTGCTCTAGAGGTTGTTACGGAGGGATCGAAAGATGAGATTTGGCTAGCAGACGGCTTCCACTTCGAATCGGACGTGAACAAGGACGGTCAAGAGAGCCCGCAAGGGTACTCGAGATTGAGACCACTTGACGACCAAGTTGGTCTAGTGGCAACACTAGTTGGGTTGTGACGGTGGATGGCACAGGTTCGAATCCCATCAAGAATAGCAATTTTTCAGACGGAAAATTTGTCTATTCAATGATGACGATTTGAGGTTGCGAGTACAGCCGTCACATTATTAATTGGACCCAAGTTAGAACTAGTAAGTTGCTCTAGAGGTTGTTACGGAGGGATCGAAAGATGAGATTTGGCTAGCAGACGGCTTCCACTTCGAATCGGACGTGAACAAGGACGGTCAAGAGAGCCCGCAAGGGTACTCGAGATTGAGACCACTTTTGACGACCAAGTTGGTCTAGTGGTAACACTAGTTGGGTTGTGACGGTGGATGGCACAGGTTCGAATCCCATCAAGAATAGCAATTTTTCAGACGGAAAATTTGTCTATTCAATGATGTCGATTTGAGGTTGCGAGTACAGCCGTCACATTATTAATTGGACCCAAGTTAGAACTAGTAGTTGCTCTAGAGGTTGTTACGGAGGGATCGAAAGATGAGATTTGGCTAGCAGACGGCTTCCACTTCGAATCGGACGTGAACAAGGACGGTCAAGAGAGCCCGCAAGGGTACTCGAGATTGAGACCACTTTTTGACGACCAAGTTGGTCTAGTGGTAACACTAGTTGGGTTGTGACGGTGGATGGCACAGGTTCGAATCCCATCAAAAATAGCAATTTTTCAGACGGAAAATTTGTCTATTAAATGATGTCGATTTGAGGTTGCGAGTACAGCCGTCACATTATTAATTGGACCCAAGTTAGAACTAGTAGTTGCTCTAGAGGTTGTTACGGAGGGATCGAAAGATGAGATTTGGCTAGCAGACGGCTTCCACTTCGAATCGGACGTGAACAAGGACGGTCAAGAGAGCCCGCAAGGGTACTCGAGATTGAGACCACTTTTTAGACGACCAAGTTGGTCTAGTGGTAACACTAGTTGGGTTGTGACGGTGGATGGCACAGGTTCGAATCCCATCAAGAATGGCAATTTTTCAGACGGAAAATTTGTCTATTCAATGATGACGATTTGAGGTTGCGAGTACAGCCGTCACATTATTAATTGGACCCAAGTTAGAACTAGTAAGTTGCTCTAGAGGTTGTCGCGGAGGGATCGAAAGATGAGATTTGGCTAGCAGACGGCTTCCATTTCGAATCGGACGTGAACAAGGACGGTCAAGAGAGCCCGCAAGGGTACTCGAGATTGAGACCACTTTGACGACCAAGTTGGTCTAGTGGTAACACTAGTTGGGTTGTGACGGTGGATGGCACAGGTTCGAATCCCATCAAGAATAGCAATTTTCAGACGGAAAATTTGTCTATTCAATGATGTCGATTTGAGGTTGCGAGTACAGCCGTCACATTATTAATTGGACCCAAGTTAGAACTAGTAGTTGCTCTAGAGGTTGTCGCGGAGGGATCGAAAGATGAGATTTGGCTAGCAGACGGCTTCCACTTCGAATCGGACGTGAACAAGGACGGTCAAGAGAGCCCGCAAGGGTACTCGAGATTGAGACCACTTTTAAAAAAGATTGAGACCACTTTAGGGATTTTCTTTTGGACGGGTTTAATTGTTGGATGGTTTTTTTTTTGTGGTAATTGGGTTAGTTTTCGGGGGTTTGTTTGTGGTTACGTGTGGTAGGGTTGTGTGGTCAATCACTGGTTGGCCCACAATTTAAAAAAGGCCCTTTTCAGGGCCAACAATGCAACCGACGGAGTCGGGGACGGCGGGTAAGGGTTCGAAGGGATCCTTCACCCTTAAGATTGGTGGAACGGACTCGGTGGAGCGTCAGAAAGTCGCTAACAAGTCCGGAGGAAGAAAGGAGGAAACTCCTCCTCCTACCCATGTAATGGCGAACGTCATTGTGGGGAATGAGGTGGTGCCCTGGTCGCCAGAGTCTCCGCTGGAGCGTGCTGGCGGCAAGCACAGGCTGTCGGGGTCGGACACCGAGGTGCCCCTGGACCGGAAGGTCTCCACCTCCAGCAGGGGGAAGGGGAAGGTTCGTGCCCCGGGCCATCATGCCGGGTTGGCCGTTGCTCGGCAAGAGTTGGGTCGCCGCCGGGAGGAGGACGAGGAGCGCGACTTCAACGAGAAGTTGCGCAGGGAGGCCTTCCGGAAGGAGACAGTGCCGGAGGACATCTCGGTCGGGTCCGCGGTGGACGTTCGTGTCCTGGATGACGTAGTCTTCCTGGACGCGGAGACCATCCGGGCTCAGGCCGGCGAGAAGGTGGCCAAGGTGCTGGAGGTGGCCCGTAAGTCCCAGCACCTACAAGGGACGTGCCAGCGAGACCTGAAAGAGGCGGCCAGGTCCCTGCAGGAGATCGTAGACTGCCTGGCCGACCGCACTGTGGCGGAGGAGACTCGGCGACTCCGGAGGGATAACACCAACCTCCGGAGGGAGTTGGAGGACCTCAAGGTGGAGGTCCGAGCCATGCGGCGGGACTACGCGGAGAAGCGGACTCCTCCGTCCCGCCCGGCGCCGAAGAGTCCTCCACAGGCCGCCGATCTGGGGGGGGCCTTGGAAGAGCTCAAGCGGAGTCTCCTCATCTCCTTAGGGGAGATGATGAACGCCCGGCTTGAGGGGCTCGAGGAGAGGCTTCTCCCGGCGCCGGTAGTTCGTCCCCCTTTGCGGGCGACGGGAAGCGGGGCCGCGCCGGCGGTGCCGAGGTCTGGGCCTGGGAGGGTGGCGCCCCGTGCGCCCCGGGGTGGTCGTTCCCCGTCGCGGGCCCCGCCTTCGGAGAGTCGGGCCCCGGCCCCGCCGCAGCGCGCGTCGGACGAGGAGGGTTGGTCGACGGTCACCCGGCGGGGCAAAAAGAAGAGGGCTTCCCAGGCGTCTGCCTCTGCGGCGACGCCGGCGGCGAACCCGGTGGCGGGTCCCTCCGCCTCTGGAACAAGGGCGAGGCCGGCTTCACGTAGGCCCAAGCTCGCCCCCCCGCGATCCTCTGCGGTAGTGATCACGCTGCAGCCGGGGGCAGTGGAGCAGGGGGTGACCTACAAGGCGGCCCTTGCTAAGGCGAAGGAGAAGGTGGGGCTTCCGGCCGGAGTGGACCGGGTGTCGGTCCGGAGGACGGCCACGGGGGCCAGGTTGATTTCTATCCCTGGCTCCCAGAGCTCGGACAAGGCGGACGAGCTGGCCGGCAAAATCCGGGAGGCACTGGCGGATGTGGCCACGGTCGTCCGGCCCACGAGATGCGCAGATCTGCGCATTGTTGGGCTGGATGACTCGATCTCGAAAGAGGAGGTCGTGGCTGCCGCGGCGGCGAAAGGAGGATGCGCTCCGGCCCAAATAAGGGCTGGAGAAATCCGCGAGGGTGCCGGGGGCGACGGCAGCATTTTTATGTCGTGCCCGGTTGCCGCAGCGAAGGTGCTGGTGACGGCGGGCAATTTCCAGGTGGGCTGGAGCTCCGTCAGGGTCGTGTCCTTGGACGTGTTGCCCATGCGCTGCTTCAGGTGCATGGGCATAGGGCACACGCGGCCGCTGTGCACCTCGACTAAGGAGAGGGGCAGCCTCTGCTACCGGTGCGGGAAGACGGGGCACCGGTCGGTGGTGTGCAACGCCAACCCGCACTGTGCGGTGTGCGCGGACGCCGGCAAGGCTTCAGGCCACGTCATGGGGGGGAGGAATTGCAATCCTCCCCCCACGAAGGGAAAGGGGACCCGGTGGACAGGGGCCCCCGCGGCAACGGACGGCGGCCAACGGTCGGGGGAGGCTGAGATGGAACACTAATGTGTGACAGTCTCAGTTTCCTCCAGGCGAACCTGAACCACTCCGCTGGGGCGCAGGACCTTCTCCTGCAATCCATGGCGGAGTGGAGCATTGACGTCGCCGTCGCTGCGGAGCCGTACTTCGTCCCGACTCGACCTCATTGGGCCGGGGACATGGACGGCTCCGTGGCCATCGCTGGCAGGCTGCAGGGGGTCCCCTTCGTGGTCAGGGAGAGGGGCGCCGGGTATGTGGCGGTCGTGCGGGGGGGTTACGCCATTATTGGCGTCTACTTCTCCCCGAACAGGCCGCTGCGGGACCTAGAGGTGTTCCTCGACACCCTGGGCCCGGTCGTGAGGCGGATGGAGCCTCTCCCGGTGGTGCTGGCGGGCGACCTCAATGCCAAGTCCCGGGCGTGGGGCGAGGTGCGTACGGACCCTCGTGGGGAGGCTGTGGAGGAGTGGGCAGTCGAGTCCGGGCTGTCCCTCCTCAACACGGGGACGGAGCACACGTGCGTACGGCAGTCGGGCGGTTCTGTGGTGGACATTTCGTTCGCCACGCCGGCTGTCGCCCGCCGTGTGAGCGGATGGCGCGTGCTGGGGGACGTGGAGACCCTCTCGGACCACGTCTACATTCGGTTCGAGGTCTCCGCTCCCCGCGACGCGCCGACGCTGCCGCCCCGGCCTCACGGCGATACGGCGTTCCCGCGCTGGGCGCTTGGCCGCCTCGACCGGGAGATGGCGGAGGAGGCGGCCATTGTTGCGGGCTGGTGCCTGGAGGCACGTGCCGGCCGGGACGGGGTAGATGAGTCCGCCCGCCGATTCCGCACGGCACTCACGGCCGTCTGTGATGCGGCCATGCCGAGGTCCAGGCGCCGCCCTCCGAGGAAGGCGGTCTTCTGGTGGAAGCCGGAAATGGCCGAGCTGCGCGTGGCCTGCACGGCAGCGAGGCGGGCGTATGCGCGCAGTCGCCGGCGGAGTGTCCGGGATCTGGTGGCGGAGGGTCAGCTGTATGAGCGGCTGAAGCAGTGCAAGCTCGCTCTGCAGCTGGCCATCATCCGGGCTAAGGAGGGAGGATGGGAGGAGACGCTGTCCAGTCTGGACGCGGATCCTTGGGGGCGCCCTTTCCAGGCGGCGCGGAACAGGTTCCGCGCCCAGGCGCCCCCAGCGACGGAGACGCTGTGTCCGCAATTTCTGGACAGCGTCGTCGGGGCTCTCTTCCCGGAGTGCCCGGACTTCTCCCTGCCGCCCATACACCCGCCCTCGGGTGTGCGGGAAGAGGAGACCGCCCCTATTCCTCCCGTCTCAGACGGGGAGATGGAGGCGGTGGAGGAGCGCCTCCGCAAGAGGCGCACTGCCCCAGGGCCGGACGGGGTGCCTCCCAAGGTGCTGGCCATTTCCCTGGAGCACCTGGGAGAGGAGTTTCGGGGACTGCTCAACCGATGCTTGACATCGGGGCAGTTCCCGAAGCCCTGGAAGGAGGGGCGTCTCTGCCTCTGGCAGAAGCCGGGCCGTCCGCCGGACTGTCCGTCGGCCTACAGGCCGATTGTGATGCTGGATGACGCGGGGAAGTCGCTCGAGAGAATCGTGGCTTCCCGTGTCATCCAGCACATCACGGAGGTGGGGCCGGACCTGTCCGTACACCAGTTCGGATTTAGGCCGGGACGGTCCACCACGGACGCGCTAATGGCGCTGAAGGGGCTGGCGATGGAGGCGACCGGACGGGGGGAGCGAGTGTTGGCGGTGTCTCTTGACATCGCCAACGCCTTCAACAGCCTGCCGTTTGAGGTAATTCTGGCGGCGCTCCGGTTCCACGGAGTGCCCCTGTACCTGCGGCGGCTGTTGGAGGACTACCTCCGGGAGAGGGAGGTCGCCTTCGTCGACAGGCGGGGGGCGCTCGTCCGGCGGCGGGTGGAGTGTGGGGTTCCACAGGGGTCCGTTCTGGGCCCGCTACTGTGGAACCTGGGCTACGATTGGGTGCTGCGTGGCGTGCTCCTCCCGAGGATGCACGTCATCTGCTATGCGGACGACACCCTAGTCGTAGCCCGAGGAGGGACGTGGAGGGAGGTGCAGCGGCTTGCCGAGGTTGGCACCTCCCTGGTCGTCGGCCGCATCCGCGCGCTGGGCCTGCGAGTGGCAGTGGAAAAGACCGAGGCCCTAATGTTTCATGGGCCTCGGTGCGGGCCGCCACCGGGGGCGGCCATTGAGGTGGACGGGGTGAGGGTCGCCGTGGGGGCCCAGATGAAGTATCTGGGCCTCCAGCTGGACGGGCGGTGGCAGTTTGAGGGCCACTTCCGCGCCTTAGCGCCCAGGCTGGTGGGCGCCGCGGCGGCGCTGGGCCGCCTCCTGCCGAATTCGGGGGGGCCGGGGGCCACCTGCCGCCGACTGTACGCGGGGGTGGTTCGAAGCATGGCGCTCTACGGAGCGCCAGTGTGGGCCGACGCCCTCGGTGCCACCAACAGAGCGGTCCTGCGCAGGGTGCAGCGGACAGTGGCACTGAGGGTAGTCCGGGGATACCGCACGGTGTCCGGGGGGGCGGCCTGCGTTCTCGCGGGCTCCACCCCGTGGGAGTTGGAGGCGGAGGTCCTCGCCGCTGTGTACAGCGTGTCGGCGGCGAGGAGAGTGGAAGGCGAGCGCCCGACGTTTGAGGAGATTCAGAGAACCAGACGTCGGGCGCGGCGGGAGTCGCTGCGGCGATGGACGGAGGGCCTGGCGAGCCATGTCTATGGTATTCGTACCATAGACGCGGTTCGCCCGGTCCTGAAGAGGTGGTGTGAGCGGAGGAAGGGCTCCCTCACGTTCCGGCTGGTGCAGGTGCTGACCGGACATGGGTGTTTCGGTTGGTACTTGCACCGGATTGCAAGGAGGGAGCCCACCGCCGAGTGCCACCAGTGTGGCGCAGCGGTGGACACGGCCCAGCACACTCTGGAGGAGTGTGCGGCCTGGGGACGGGAGCGCCAAGCTCTGATGGCGGTGGTCGGATGGGACCTGTCGCTGCCCAGCGTAGTTCAGGCTATGCTGGGAAGCGACAGGTCGTGGGAGGCAATGGTCTCCTTCTGCGAAGCCGTAATGGTGCAGAAGGAGACCGCGGAGCGGGCCAGGGAGGAAGACCCTCTTGCGGACCCGCTCCGGAGGCGGCGTGTGGGAAGGAGGAGGCGGCGGTATGCGCAGCTCCTTCCCCCGCCGAGTTAGCTGAAACCAGGGTGGCGGGTCGGGGGGCCCGTCGCCCATTGCACGGTTTCAGCGGACTGGGAGACGGCTGGTGTGGTCCAAGCCGTCTCCGTCAGTGAGGGAGGCCCGGCGCTATAGCTGGGCCTACCGCCAAGAGGGCGCCACGGTAAGTAGTGCGGAAAGCATTCCCGTGGCGTTCCTCGAAGGCAGAGGTTGGACACCGTGGGTTTTTAGTGGGTATACGGCATTAGGCCGGGACTCCCACATACCCCTCCCGTCTCCCCCGAGGCGGAAGGGGACCCATAAAGGGTTTTCCCACGGGAAAAAAAAAAAAAAAAAAAAAAAAAAAAAAAAAAAAAAAGGTTAGGTTAGGTTAGGTTAGGTTAGGTTAGGTTAGGTTAGGTTAGGTTAGGTTAGGTTAGGTTAGGTTAGGTTAGGTTAGGTTAGGTTAGGTTAGGTTGGGGTGCTAGGTCGGACAACCTCCTCGTGGTGCACCCTGGGCATCGCCGACCATCTCTCCAGTTTCCCTGGGGAGATGGTCGACGATGGCGGATAGTCCGACATGGGGAGTCGCGTTTTGACTGCTTCTGGCTCTTTCCGGTTTTCGGAGGGGTCGGGGGCAGTCCGGCGACGGGGGCTGCGAGTGTTGTTCTCGGTACCTCTCTGTTTTCAGAGAGGACTGCAGGGCGACATGAGTGGCGGGGGGGTAAGGGGGGTAAAGGTGATGGATGTTGTGCGTGATGGATGTTTTTCTTGGGGCAAAGGTGATGGATGAATGGTGCGGAAGCGTGATGTTTGAATGGAAGCCACCGAAAGGAGGCGGTGTGAGCGTGCGGTGTAGTGCCAGGTGCACGCGGTTTCGGCCGCCACCGGACGCGCCCGTAATCCCATCGGAGGTGTCGTGGAATACACGTCTCGCGGCCGATGATGTTGGGACCGGGGGCCCTTGCCTTAACCGGCTGGGGCCAAGTGGGCGGAACCACTATAAAAATGACCTCCGTCCCGTCGAGGACGATGAATAGCTGGCGGGAGACCAGCTCTAAGTGGTAGAGATTCCCTGGGAACCGGCCGACACCCAGGACGTATTAGGCTTGTCCGTGTGCAGAGGGCACCGCGCGGATTGACCGTTTATTTCCCTCCCACTCGTGGGAACAACTATGGCTTTAAAATTGAACTTTAAGACGGACACAAACAACACAACTGACTTTGGCGAGGAACATGGACCGAAACTACATTGCGGATCGGATTTGGCGATAGGAGCAGAGCGCGGGGACTGTGGAGAGCCCGCGTCTGCTAACACAGTAGACGAGCGGCTTGCCGCTCAAGAGGTGACAAAGTACGGAGACGTAGGGGTCTTATCATCTGACTCCTCTGACTCCTACATGTCAATCAGGCCGGCGTCTGGCGCCGGGACTTCCAAATTTTTTGAAAGGCCCAGTAAGCGCGGACGGGACAAAAAGGATGAGGAATCAAGCAGGAATCCCTCCTCAAGCGACGAAGGCGCCCCGAAGACTAAGGTGCGATCAGGGGAAAGCGGTCGCGGGCGCAAGTCCAGGGGGCAGTCCCGGGACGAGAAAGGTAGATTCCTCAAACAGAGTGACGACACTAGGGGGCGAGATCGTTCGAGATCGGGCAGTAGGAGTGAGAAGGGGAAATCTCCTCCTAAAGACGCCGGAACTCGCCGAAAGAAGAGGGGAAGGCCCCCCACAACCGGAGAGTACGTAGGCCTGGCCAAAGCCAAAGCCGATCTGGCCGCTGCAGAGCAGGAGGCTTTGGAGTCGCAGGCCGAGAGGGAGGTGGCTGCGGAGGACAGGAGAATTTATCTCTTGAGGTACAGAGCCACCAACCTCGAGGACACCTCGGATGAGGGGCCCACAGCGGGTCAGCTAGTGGACCAGGTGAACCAATACGCGAGCCTGATCAGGGACGTGGCCTTGAAGTCCGGCCACCTGAAGGGCACTTATATCAAGGCGCTGAACAACGCGGCCGCCGGTGTTAAGGTCGCGGTAGACGCACTGAGCAGGTCGTCGGTTTCGGCAGAGACCAAGAAGCTGTCTACGGACAACGCCCGCCTAAAGGCGGAAGTAGCAGAACTCCGCGGGGAACTGGCCTCGTTGCGGGCAGATTTGCGTCGTACGCAGGAGCTGGGCGCCGCTATTCCCCCACCCTCCTCAAGTGCTCCTTTTGAGCTAGAGCAGATGAAGCGCTCTATAATTGAGGCTGTGGGGTTAATGGTGAGCGCCCGCTTCGAAAACCTCGAGGGTAGGCTGCTCCCCGAAAAGAGGATTCGCCCGCCGCTGGCGTCAGACAGTGTGGTCCCTGAGGTGCAGTCCACCTCGACCGCCAGGGCCCCACCAGGAGGTGCTCCAAAGGCTGCGCCGCGGGCTGCGCCGCGGGCTGCGGCGAGCTCCACAGCCCAGACGGAGGCTCCGGCTGTTGCCCAGCAAGCCACGCCTGCTCCTTCTCCTCCCACAGTTCAGCCTGCAGGGAAGAAGAAGCCCAGGAAGAGGAAGAAGGGTGCCACGCCCGCTAACCCCGTTCAGGGAGGAGATAGCGTCCCGCCTCCGGCAACGGATGGCTGGACAACGGTTACGCGGCGCAAGGGCAGGGCCAATGCAGGCCCCGCTCCGGCTGCTCAAGAGGCAAGCTCAACGCAACCGAAGAGGACGTTCAAGCTGCGTACCCCCCGCTCGTCGGCAGTAATGGTGAAACTGCAGCCGGCTGCTCAGGCTAGGGGGGTGACGTACGCGGGCATTATAAAAGAGGCCAAGAAGTCTGTTGACCTTGGGGGCCTCGGCATACCCAATGTCAAATTTAGGACGGCGGCTTCTGGAGCCAAAATACTGGAGGTGCCTGGAGGCGCCACGAGTGGCGATAAGGCTAATCTGCTGGCGGAGAAGCTTCGCCAGGCACTGAAGGAGGATGTTTTGGTCTCCAGGCCCGAGAAGCGCGCGGACATGCGCATCATGAACTTGGATGAATCGGTGGAGCCAGCCGAGGTGGATGCGGTAATTGCAAAGGTCGGCGAATGCCCTCTGACCTCTGTGAAGACGGGCGAGATCCGCCGAGGTAAATCGGGTCTCGGCACGGCGTTGGTGAGCTGCCCGGTTTCCGCTGCCAACAAGGTAATCAAGGCCGGCCGGTTTCTTGTCGGCTGGTCGTCGGCGCAGGTGAAGCTGCTGCAGCCGCGACCTCTGCGGTGCTTCCGGTGCCTCGAGTTGGGGCACGTCCGGGAGCTGTGCACCGCAGAGGTCGACCGCGGCAGTGCCTGCTACCGTTGCGGGCAGTTGGGCCATAAGTCCAGCGAGTGCTCCGCGGCGCCCTATTGTCTGGTGTGCGCTGCGGCCAAGAAGCCCGCCGACCACGTACTCGGCAGCCAGTCCTGCGCTAGTGCAAGGCCGAGGGGAAGGAGACGGAGGAGAGGCGCTGCTGGAGCTACGGCTCAGTCGCAGCCTTCTCGCCCTGCGCCCAGTGGGCCCAGGGAAGATGGTACTCCGATGGCCACCCAATAATTAATGGCCACCCTGGAAATCATCCAGGCGAATCTCAACCACTGCGCTAGAGCTCAGGACCTCTTGTCTCAGAGCATGGCGCAGTGGTTGATACAAGTGGCGGTGGTTTCCGAGCCCTACTTTGTTCCCCCTGGGGATAATTGGGCTGGGGATCAGACGGGAACGGCGGCGATAGTGAGTCGGACTGGTGCGGGCTCTCCGCCCTTAAGTGACGTGAGGAGGGGGTCAGGCTTCGTAGCCGCTCGGTTGGGGGAGATTGCGGTAGTCGCAGTTTATTTCTCCCCCAACAGAACGCTGGCCGAGTTCGAAGCCTACCTGGACCGGCTGGGGCTGATGGTTAGGCAGCTCAGCCCCTGCCCTGTGCTGGTCGCTGGGGATCTCAACGCCAAGTCCACGGCGTGGGGATCCCCCGCGACCGATGTGCGGGGTGGGGTGCTGGAGGAGTGGTTCGTGGAGGTCGGGTTGGCTGTCCTTAATCGAGGTTCGGTGGACACGTGCGTGCGGATGCAGGGCGGTTCCATAGTGGACGTCTCGTTCGCGAGCCCTGCCCTGGCGCGCCGTGTCCGGGGCTGGAGGGTGGTTGAGGGCGAAGAGACACTGTCGGACCACCGATATATTCGGTATGACGTCTCCGCCCTCCCGGATACCCTGACCGGCCCAAGCCGGAATGTGAGAGGGGATGGCCCGCGGTGGCGGCTCGCTAGCCTAGACAGGGAGCTGTTTAAGGAGGCGGCCATAGTCCGATCGTGGGTCCCTGCGCCCAGTAGTGTGGCGGTAGAGGAGGAGGCCGAATGGTTCCGGGACGCGATGACGCAGGTGTGCGACGCGTCCATGGTCCGAGCCAGGAAGCGTCCTCCTCCCAGGCGACAGGTATACTGGTGGTCCGAGGAGATCGCGCAAATGCGCAGAGAGTGCGTTGCGGCGAGACGCCGGTATACCCGAAGCCGGAGACGGCGGCGCAGGGATGAACCAATGGAGGCTGTCCTCTACACCATCTATAGGCGGCTCAAGATGGCGTTGCAGGTGGCTATTGCCAGAGCCGTGGCCCAAGGCCGAGAGGAGTTCCTGGCTTCGCTGGACCGGGATCCCTGGGGGCGGCCGTACAGGATGGTGAGGAATAAGCTTCGCCCCTGGGCCCCCCCACTGACGGAGACCCTCCAGCCCCAGCTGGTGTCGGCAATAGTCGCGTCGTTGTTCCCGCAGAGAGAGGAGCACGTGCCGCCCCCGATGGTCCTGTCTGGCGCTGCTGCCAATGGTGGCCGTACCCAGGGTGCTCCGGAGGTCACCGAAGTTGAGCTCGGAGCGGCCATTGCCAGGATGGGAGCCCGGAATACTGCCCCGGGACCTGACGGCATCCCCGGACGGGCCTGGGTGCTGGCCCTGGAGTTCCTGGAGCCGAGATTGAGGGCGTTGTTCTCTGCCTGTCTGGCTCAAGCCATAATTCCACAGAGGTGGAAGACAGGCAGGCTCGTCCTCATTCGCAAGGAAGGGCGCCCCGCGGACTCCCCGTCCGCCTATCGCCCGATAGTGCTGCTCGACGATGTGGGTAAGCTCTTTGAAAGAGTGGTCGCCCGTCGCATCGTCGAGCACCTCGAGACTGTCGGACCGAATCTGGCGGACAGCCAGTTCGGGTTTCGCAGGGGTCGGTCGACCATCGATGCAGTGTTGCGTGCGAGGGCACTCACACAGGAGCCGGTCTCCCAGGGCGGGGTCGTCTTGGCGGTGTCTTTAGACATCTCCAATGCCTTCAACACCCTGCCCTGGGCTTGCATAAGGGAGGCACTCCGGTTCCATGGAGTGCCTCCTTACCTGTGCCGCGTCATTGATGCCTATCTGTCGGATCGGAGGGTGACTTACCCCTGCCAAAACGGTCAGGGGTCTCTGGACATGACTTGCGGTATTCCACAGGGGTCGGTCCTAGGGCCACTCCTGTGGAATATCGGTTACGATTGGGTCCTGCGCGGTGCCTTCCTCAGGGGCGTCGATGTGACATGTTACGCCGACGACACCCTCGTCACCGCCCGCGGTCCGGACTACCGCAGAGCCGCCATACTCGCTACGGCGGGGGTGGCCTACGTTGTCGGGAAGATTCGGCGGTTGGGGCTCGAGGTGGCCCTCAGCAAGTCTGAGGCCCTTTGTTTTCATGGGCCCCGGAATGCGCCACCGGCGGACGCCCACATCATTGTGGGCGGAGTTCGCGTCAGCGTCCGGCCGACCATAAAATATCTTGGTCTGGTTCTGGACCGCCGCTGGGACTTTTGCGCTCATTTTGAGCAGCTTGCCCCTCGCGTGCTGAGAGCAGCGGCAGCGTTGGGGAGACTGCTCCCGAACGTGGGAGGCCCCGGTGATCCCTGCCGGCGACTTTATGCCGGCGTTGTGCGGTCCATGGCCCTGTATGGGGCTCCCGTGTGGGCTGACACCCTGAACCGCCGGAGCATCGCGCTTTTGCGCAAACCGCAGAGGGTGTTGGCCATACGGTCCATACGGGGTTATCGGACGATCTCCGGAGAGGCAGCGTGCGTGCTGGCTAGCTCCCTGCCCTGGGACCTAGACGCCAGGATCCTCGCGTCGCTTTACAAGTGGCGCGAGGAGGCGAGGGCCCGGCGGCATTCGCCGGCTCCTGAGGAGTTGAGTGCGCGCAGAGGGCAGCTACGCCAGTGCGCTATTGAGGTGTGGGAACGGAGGCTGGAGCACCCCAGTGCCGGCCGTCGAACTCTAGAGGCCATGCGTCCAGTCCTGGAACAGTGGCTGACCAGGCGACACGGCGTCCTCTCCTTCCGCGTGACGCAGGTCCTCTCGGGACATGGTTGTTTCGGGAGGTATCTGTGTCGCGTGGCGGGGAGGGAGCCCACGGCCGAGTGTCACCACTGTGACGCATGCGCTGAGGAGACGGCCCAGCATACGCTGGAGGAGTGCCCAGCCTGGGCGGGTGAGCGCCGAGACCTGCGCTCTGTTGTCGGGAGCGACCTCTCGCTGCCTGCTGTGGTTCGCGCCATGGTGGACAGCGAGAGGTCGTGGGAGGCGGTCGCCTCTTTTTGTGAGGGGGTGATGACCCGGAAGGAGGCGGCGGAGAGGGAAAGGGAGGCAACAGCCACCCTGGACATCCGCCGCCGAAGACAAGGGCGTCGGAGGAGGGCGTACGCCGACAACATTCCTCCCTAACAGGAGCCTGCGGGCGGCAGACGCGGGGGTGTCTGC